>CM066032.1:1785238492-1785838492 GCA_033557465.1 Ichthyophis bannanicus
TAAGGATTGCCTCTTTGTGGATGATACCAAAATCTGCAATAGAGTAGACACCCAGGAAGGTATAGATAACATGAGGAGGTATCTAGCTAAGCTTGAAGAATGGTCTAGAATTTGGCAGCTGGGATTTAATGTTAAAAAATGTAAGGTCATGCATTTGGTCTGCAGCAATCCAAGGGAGCAATACAGTATAGGAGGTGAACTACTTTTGTCCACTAAAGAAGAGCGGGACCTAGGCATGGTTGTGTCTGATGATCTTAAAGTAGCTAAACAGGTAGAAAAGGTGACGGCAAAAGCTAGAAGGATGCTTGGGTGCATACGGAGAGGATTGGCTAGCAGAAAAAAGGAGGTGATAATGCCTCTGTATAAGTCGTTGGTGCGACCTCATTTGGAGTATGGTGTGCAATTCTGGAGACCGCACCTTCAAAAGGATGTGAACAGGATGGAGTCGGTGCAGAGGGTTGCTACTAAAATGATTAATGGGCTTCATTATAAAGCATATGAGGACAGACTTAAGGATCTTAGTATGTACACCTTAGAGGAAAGGCAGGATAGAGGTGATATGATTGAGATGTTTAAATACCTCCGTGGCATAAATGTTCAGGGAGAGAGCCTCTTTCAATTGAAAGGAAGTTCTGCTACGAGGGGACATGGGATGAGGGTGAAGGGAGATAGATTCAGGAGTTATATGCGGAAATATTTCTTTACAGAAAGAGTAGTGGATCCATGGAATAGTCTCCCAGTGGAAGTGGTAGAGATGAGGACAGTAACTGAATTCAAAAAAGCATGGGACCAACACAGAGGATCTCTAAGGTGAAAAGTGGACTGTTGTAGTTGTTGTTATGGAAGGACAGACTAGATAGGCCATGTGGTCTTTTTCTGTCATCATGTTTCTATGTTTTCATGTTTCTGTGTATGTTGCACATTCCTCCACAGTTGTTTCTTTTGGCCATGTGTGTGACATGGAACACAGGATATGCTCATCTGTTTGTTTCAACACAAGCATACAGCCATACGTGTGGCATAGGGGTAGCGATGGAGAGGTCCTGTTGTCTATGTCCACCTAATCTCCACCTGGAGCTGATACAGGTTTTGCAACAACACCGCTTTAATGCACGCCAGCATCCTGGATTGATGTTTTTAATCAACAAGGGTCTTTGCGTGCATGTGTGGCATCACTGAATCATGTTGAAATATCAATGGTGCATGTGCATATGACTGACTATGTTGGGAAAACACAGCACGTGGCAATATGGCTTCTGTGTGGTTTACTGTAACATGTTTGCCCTTAATTTCCCTCTCTATATACTGTTTCTTGTGTTTGTTTACTGTACAGACGTGCCGCTCTGCATTGATTTACAAACCTTGCATTGCATGTCTGCACAGTCCTATTTATCCCCTGAGGTGACGACACTCACATTGCCACGTTATATTTGGAGTGTCGCAGTATGAGTGTCCGTTGTCTTCCTTCAATTGTGCATTCCATGTACGATGATATATGTGTACAGACACTGTCTACACACCAACCGGTGCAGGGGGACCTCCTGCATGGTGTTATCTCTGCATGTTTCTGCAGGTAGTTTTCATTTGAATTCTGTCTGTGTTCATGTGCCTCTGCTACCTGTTAGCATATCCTCATTGTGCATTTGATGATTGTTTAGGGTTACATTGTTGCACCTTATTTATTTATTTATTTAGTATACATTTGTATACCGCTACTTCCAGCGATCAGCAGCGGTTTGATTACAGATTGGAAATTGTCAAATCATGACAGGAAATTTTTGAGGTATAAACACATTGATTAGACAGGAAAGCACAGCACACAGAGAACTATTTTACCTTGGATTCCTATATCAGGCATTATGTGATAACTGTAACATTATTTTCAATCTGTGGTTCTAAAGTTACAACATTTCAACAACATATGCTGTTTTCATTTGTGTGCCTCCTGTGTTGCCAGATAGATATATTTTAGGGAACAGATCAGGATTGATGTGTGTTGGTCCCTCATCATGTACCGCCTACTGTCTACATGCACTCATATGTGAGTAACACATTTGAGGCATGCATCAGCATGTGGGGTGTGAAGGCCAAATGCATAGTGCTGCACATTATGTCTCCTGCCCCTCATTTGTAGACGGTCCAGTGACCTTTCTGTCTTTCACCTTGGATCCACTCACCTTGATATTATGATGGCGGGATCTACACTATCTGTGAAGATGAACCCAAATAAACATATGTGTTTGATATACATTTGTCTCTGCTGCTGCTTGATCATGGTGACAAACTTGCAATACAATGTGTGCCTTTGAGTCAGTCCTGACTCCTTGTGACCCAGAGACTCCAGGGTTTTCTTGTCAGTGTCACTGGAAGTAGATTGTCAGGTCTTTCTTCCAAACTAATGGAGGCTTACGTGACTTGCCCAAGGCCACATGGAGTGCTAGTGTGAATTGAGCCCTGGTTGCTTGGTGACCAAGCCAGTTTTCTAAACACTAGGCTACTCCCCCACTCTTTGATCACATTGACACTTGTATCTACTGATTTGCTGGTCATGTACATGGCCCACCTGTGCTCACATCCTTGTACGGTGGCAGCTGTGTATCTGCCAGCCATTTGCCACATCACTGGGTATTACAGGTTCCCATACACACCCTCCCTTTGGGGTATTTTTTTGTGTTGTGCCCAGTGTGCTGTTTGGGGTAGTGGTTAGAGGCATGTGTTATAACTTCCTAGTTTGCAGGTTTCATCCCTACATGTGGTTTATCTTTTTCTTTTCTGTGTGCTAACTGGACCATTAGGTACCAGCAGGTTCATCACCTCTACACACACCCTTCCCTCTCTTCACTGTACACCAAGGTGTGCCCTCTGTGCTGCCTAGCCATCATATATTATCTGTTACATAGGTCTCTTTCTTTATGGTGTTTACATGGCAGTGCACTTGTGGGCTTTGTATTGCTGTGGTTCAGCTGGTGTGTGGTACACCTGTTTGCATGTTCAATTCTCTCCTGTCCTGTTCCAGATTTTTCACCAGCTCCACAGAGCATCCTCTGCTGCCCTTGGGGTTTAGTTTCTTTCCTTTTTTTCATGCTGTATCCACTGCATAACATTTCATTGTGTGTGTGCATGTAGTTCTAAGTGTCTCTGGTCCCAATTACAGACTGTGATCTGATCTGTATACAGCAGATCTGCATGTGCATTTGGTCATGGTTACTGTTGGGAGTTTGCCTGTCCTGACAGCCAGCAGGCGTCTTGTGTGATGCCCTGCACTATTTTTGTATGCAGCCTTTGCTAATGAGCTCACATTGGTGGTGTGGCCTACCAGTTTGTGCATTGCCATTTGTGGTAGTGGTCATAGGTGTGATTCCTCTCTGTTCTCTTTCATTTGTATGCTTATCCTGCAGAATTAGTTTTCATTCGTGTGACAGTCATATCTGTGCAGATCTGTGCTGTGAGCACATTGTACCCTCATCAGAGTTGTGAACCATCCTTCTGTCCATCTTCTGTCTGCCAGCTGTGTGCCATCCTGCTACCCCACGTCCTGCACTCCTACACATTCCTGCATTGCAGCACTCCCTGGTTGCCTCTCCTGTGTGTGCTCTGCATATCACTGCTACTCCACTGTCATCCTGATATTTCATCTATCCTGCCATTTCAGGCTCCTCTGCTGCACACATCTTCCCATCCTCTGTCACACTCTGTCATTATAGCATGGTACATTACCATCACTCTGTGCATAGCTACAGCTGCCCCTGATATGTTTGTCCATTTTTCTAGCTGCCACATGGGCTGCAGCTGATTTGTGTGGTCCATCACCTCTGATCTATGTCCTTCTTTTACTTATGCAATGTCTTTCCTTTCTGCTCTGTGCAGTGTTTGGGTTATGTGTGTGTTTGCCACATACCTCTCTTGCCCTTCAAATTGGGGGACTTTACTGCTCTTGGCCAACATTTTTGGGTTCACCTATACATCCTTGGGGCATCTTACACCACACCTTCTATTCAGGCAGCCTATGGGGTGCCTACTATGGTGCCTTGGGAGTTGGCAACCTTTCAACATGGCCTCTGGGGAACATTATAACTCGCCTTTGCTGACGTGGTTGTTTAGGATGTGCCTTCTGGTGCACCCTAAAGGGTGCATTAATTTATGGCACTGTGGTGGGGTTCTTTTTAGATGGCAGTACAGATTGTTGTACAGTTGCAAGCAGAAAAAGGAATTACCTCAGCCAACCTTATTCATTAGGTACACTGGGTATTTGAACTCATGGCCCCTGCACCATCAGTCAGTGTCTTAACCATTGTGCTACACTGCTGTTCCTTCTTGAATATCAGCGCACCTACTTAAGATTTCCATGTGTTAAAATGCACAGTGCTGCCATCAAAAACAGTGCTATGACCTTGCGGGGCCTCATACGGCACCCTATAAAGCGCTCTATAAGGAACATTCTAGGGTGCCTGGGCGGACAGTGCACTTTATAGTATGCCCTTTGGAGTGCCTTATAGGGTGGCTGATGTGGCACCTTATGTTACAGCACTTTGAGAGTGCATTTGCTAGCAGCACTAATTAAAACAATATTAAATTGCCTCATAATGCAATATTACACATAACAGGTTGTGCCTCAGCCAGCCTAATTCACTGGGCAAAGTGGGGAATTGAACCCATGACGCCTGCCCCATCAGCCAGTGTCTTAACCATTGTGTTACACTGCTGTTATCCCTTGCATGTCAGCACACCTACTTAACATTTTCATGCGTTAAAATGCACAATGCTGCCATCAAAAACAGTGCTATTACCTTGCCATGCCTCATAGGGCACCCTATATGGCGCCCTATCGGCCACCCTTTAAGCAACATTGTAGCGTGCCGTGGTGGACAGTGCACTTTAAAATGTGCCCTCTGGGGTACCTTATGGGGTGCCTTATGCAGCACCTTATGTTACAGCGCTTTGAGAGTGTGTTTGCTAGCAGCAGTATTTAAAATAAAATTAAAAAGCCTCATAATGCAATATTACACATAACAGGTAGTGCCTCAGCCAGCCTTATTCATTGGGCACAGTGGGGGAATGAACCCATGACCCCTGCACCATCTGTCAGTGTCTTCACCATTGTACTGCAGCCCTGTTCTTCTGTTTGCACATCAGCGCACCTGCTTATGCTTCCCGCGCACGTTTCTCGTGCGCTAATGTGCGCAGCGCACAAGAGCATGCAGCGCACAAGAGCACGCGATAATCCCGGTTTGCTAGGTTAAGACTGAAACGCCCACTCCTTATATGGCATCCTGCACACTAGCGCCGGGCGCACATTAGGACGGTTTAGTAAACATACCCCAAAGTTCCTAGATGACATAAATGACTGCTTCTTGGAGCAGCTGGTTCATGAACCGACCAGAGGAGAAACCCTATTAGACCTAGTCCTTAGTGGAACACCAGATCTAGTGCAAGAGATAAAGAAGTTTGGGCCACTTGGCAATAGTAATCATAGCATGATCACCTTTGATTTAATTAGTGGAGGAGGGATAGTAAGGAAATCCACAGTACTACCTTTTAGCTTTCGAAAGGGAGACTATGATAAAATGAGGAAAATAGTTAAGAAAAAACAAAAAAGGAGCAGTTGCAAAGGTTAAAGACTTACATCAAGCTTGGGTTTTGCTGAAAAATACTATCTTGGAAGCCCAGACCAGCTGTATTCCATGTTTTAAGAAAAGTGGAAGGAAGTCCAAAAAACTGCCAGCATAGTTTAAAGGGGAGGTCAGAGAGGCTGTTGTTGCCAAAAAAGCATCTTTCAGGAAATGGAAAAAAGAGCCAAACGACGAAACCTGGAAACAGCACAAGCATTGGCAAGTCAAATGCAAGGCATTGATAAAGCAGGCAAAGGGAGAATTTGAGAAAAAGCTTGCTGCAGAAGCAAAAACGTGAAATAAAGATTTTTTCAAGTACATTCGTAGCAAAAAACCTGTGAGAGAGTCAGTTGGTCCATTAGATGATAGAGGAGTTAAAGGGGCACTAAGAGGCGACAAGGCGATAGCGGAGAGACTGAATGAATTCTTTGCTTCGGTCTTTATGGAGGAAGATGTAGGGATGTTACCCATGACTAAAGTGGTATTTAAAGGTGCGGAAGAATTGAAGGAAATATCGATACATCGGGAAGATGTATTAAAACTATTAGATAAACTGAAGAGTAGCAAATCACCTGGGCCGGATGGTATACATCCAAGGGTGTTGAAAGAACTGAAATATGAGATTGCAGACCTGCTATTAGTACTCTGTGAATTTTCATTAAAATCATCTGTAATACCTGAAGATTGGAGGATCGCCAATGTAACGCCAATTTCTAAAAAGGGTTCCAGGGGTGATCCGAAAACTACAGACCGGTGAGCCTCACGTCAGTACCGGGAAAAATGGTAGAAACCATCGTTAAGAATAAAATTACTCAGCATGTAGATAGTCATGTCTTAATGGGAGACAGCCAACATGGTTTTAGACAAAGAAGATCTTGTCTTACTATTCTATTTTTTTTTTTTGAAAGTGTGAATAAACAGGTGGACAAAGGTGAGTCGGTTGATATAGTGTATCTGGACTTTCAGAAAGCCTTTGACAAGGTCCCTCATCAGAGACTTTTGGCAAAACTAAAGAATCATGGGATAGGAGGCAGTGTACTACTGTGGATCAAGAACTGGTTAGAAGATAGAAAGCAGAGGGTTGGGCTAAATGGCCAATTTTCCCAATGGAGAAAAGTGAATAGTGGTGTACCCCAGGGATCTGTGCTGGGTCCGCTGTTTTTTGAGATATTCATAAATGACCTGGAAAGTGGAATAACGAGTGAGGTTATCACATTTGCTGATGACACAAAACTATTTAAAGTTGTTAAAACCCAAGAGGATTGTGGAAAATTGCAAGAGGATCTTGATAAATTGGAAGACTGGGCATCAAAATGGCAGATGAAATTTAATGTGGACAAATGCAAAGTTATGCACCTAGGGAAGAACAGCCCAAACTATGGTTACACGATGCAAGGTTCCACATTAGGAACCAC
This sequence comes from Ichthyophis bannanicus, assembly GCA_033557465.1. Lineage (NCBI taxonomy): Eukaryota > Metazoa > Chordata > Amphibia > Gymnophiona > Ichthyophiidae > Ichthyophis > Ichthyophis bannanicus. The sequence continues at coordinate 1,785,245,517 of CM066032.1, forward strand.
CACCCAGGAAAAAGATTTAGGCGTCATTGTGGATAGCATGTTAAAACCCTTGAACCAGTGTGCAGCGGCAGCCAAGAGAGCAAATAGAATGCTAGGTATCATAAGGAAAGGTATGGAACATAAAACAAAAGATATTATAATGCCTCTATATCGTTGCATGGTGAGACCGCACCTTGAATATTGTGTGCAATTCTGGTCGCTGCATCTTAAAAAGAATATAGCGTTATTAGAAAAGGTTAAGAGAAGAGCCACCAAAATGGTAAAGGGGATGGAAGGATACTCCTATGAAGAAAGGCTAAAAAGGTTAGGGCTCTTTAACCTGGAAAAGAGATGGCTGAGGGGAGATATGATAGAAGTCTATAAATTAATGAACGGAGTGGAACGGGTAAACGTAGATCGATTGTTTACGTTATCAGAATATAGAAAGACTAGGGGACATGCAATGAAGCTACAGGGTAAACTATTTAAAACTAACAAAAGAAAATATTTCTTCATTCAACGTGTAATCAAACTCTGGAATTTGTTACCGGAGGATGTAGTAAAGGCTGTTAGTGTAGCTGGGTTTAAAAAAGGTTTGGACAAGTTTCTGGAGGAAAGGTCCATAAACCATTCTTAAGAAGGGACCCAGGATATCAATGGTTGACCCAGTACAAGCATTGCGGAACCTGTGTCTTTTGGGGAAACTGCTAGGTATGTATGACCTAGATTGGCCACTGTTGGAAACAGGATACTGGGCTTGATGGACCTTGGTCTGACCCAGTATGGCATATCTTATGTTCTTATGTTCATGCAGAGAGGAGGTACAATGAGGCCCATTCCTCCAGCTGCTCAGTCATCGAGCACATCTTTGGCGTTTTGAAGAGTCACTTCAGGTTTCTGGATAGGACCGGTGGGGCCTTACAATACAAACCTATGACTGTGGCACAGATCATTCTGGCCTGTTGCATCCTACACAACATTGCACTCAGGCACTATATCTGGGTTGACATTAATGAGGATGTTGAGGAGGATCCACTGTGCCCTCCTGCAGGTGGCCGTGATGACACACTTGCGGGGACAGTGGTCAGGCAATGTCTGATTGAGGAGCTGTTCTCAGGTAAGTCCTGCATATGTGGTGATATGCATATTTGTCTACATGTACATGCTGCGGTGTATATTTCTCGCCTCTCTCTGCACATATGTATGTTTCCCTTCTGTCTTTACATCCCCAGAAGTAGCCAATGCTCATGGCCATCGCAGCGGTGCAGTGGTACCTGTGAGTATGTCTTTCAACCTGCAGGTAACTGTGTTGGGTGAACATAGCGGTATATGTACTGTGGGTGCACTGTGGCATAGCACATTTCTGTTATTCTCTGTCCACTGCACATATGTTGTTGTGCACCTGTTTGGCCTGCGCCTCCATACCCCACATGTTCGGTTTGACAATCATATGGCCATAAGTTCAGGTAAGGTTCTTGGTTTTCATAACTGTATTTGTGGCAACTGTGATGGAGCTGTGTGTGTCTGCAGGCACAGGGTGTGGTGGTGGCAGGCGGCACATACACCCCTTCCCTACCATTGTGCCATTATACAACATCAGTGTCTCCTTGCATGGACTGTGATGCTTGCTTCCAGTGGTCTCAGTTTGGGCTCACAGCGGCCGTATGCTACTGGCGGCATGCTCTCCCCATCTCACTGTGTGTGTGTGTCTGTGTTTTTGGGACGTGTCTATGTGACGGCACACTCTCTGCTACCCTTGTACATTGTCTGGTGATGGGATGTGCCTGGACACCTGTGCGGTGGTGCTTACTGCTCTATCTCTAACCCTGTGCTGGTGCCCTTGTGTACATTGCACACACGCATTTACGCATGTCTTATCTGTTTTCTACTGACCTGTCTCCTGTTTGCTGCCAGTCCACTATGCATCAACACTTCCACTTCATGGATCTTTGCTGACCTCAGACAGTCCCTATCTGACACCTGCTACACAGGTACGTTGCATGTCTGATCTGTTTTGACTCACATCACACTTCAAATGTTTCTTATGGGCGTTTGATTTGTCGTGGACCTCTGTGGGATCTGTGTGCACCAACACTGCTGGACATGCTGTGGCCCACTGGGCAGCCTGTGTTACATGGCCATAGACATAGCTATGTCGAGATGGCAACCTGGTCGGCCATGCCATCTCCAGCTGTGGCCAGCACGCACTGTGCTCTTTGTTGTGATCATGTCCTGTGTACATGTCTGAGATCTCATTATATACATATTGTGGGTTTTCTCTCTCCATTGTGACCTTATTTTGTGTACAGCATACCATGACCTGTTTCTCCTTCTCTATCACAGGGTGCAGAGAACACACACGGCATATCGTCTACATTGCAGCTGGCCTACCCATCACAGTACCATTGGTGGACAGAGCACCTCGATGCAATGATCCTTGGGGGATGGTGCCATTGGGTGATGGGCCTCAACGAGTGGGACACACGCCTATGATGGACATTATTGTTTGACTAATACTTTGTTTTGTTATTGAATCTGACAGTGTTTACCACCCCGGTGAGTGACCCCAACAGTTTTGCGTACCATAGCAATGCCTTCACTGTGCCCAGGACTGGTGTGGCGGCCAGGGCTGCCACTAACCTCTATATTTGTACAATGCTGGCAAGGTGTGGGAGTGTGTGTATGTCTATCCAGTGTGTTGTGGCTGCCTACACCTTACTGAGCCCACACTGCTTGCACTGTTTCCAGTGTTAGCCTGCCAATGTGCATAATGAGGAGCAAGGTACTGTGGGTATGGCCTGGACAAGATGGTCTAGACAGGATGCATCTGCACAGGGTATAGGGCAATGGCTGGGACATTGTAGTGCCCAACTGCCACCTGCACGGACAGGGTGGCCACAGCATGTCAAGCTGGGAGGTCACTCTCACCCTGACTGAGCAGTGACCACAGCATGGCTAGGTTCCCCCATAGTGCTATACAGCATTTCTCTCAAGTGGTATTTATGGGTTCTCTTTTCTGCTTGGTGTGTGTGCTCACATCCCATTTTTGGGTGCACATAGTTCCTCCAGGAACATTCACTATGTACTAGCTGGCAGACTGTCTGCAGGTAGCATGTTATGGCTGGAATGCTGTGGAGACTGACTGTGCCCTCTGCTGGTGAATTTCAGATAGTGGTGGGGGGCAGCTGAGCTTCTCCAGTGTTCTGCCTGTCTGCCATTGCCTTAAGTGATGTGTACAGATCTGCATCGACTTCCCTGTAGGTGTGCCTGTTCCCCAGCAGGACGGGGGGTTGATGGTCCTCTCTACTGCCACCATTGCAGAGATGTACACTGTGGATCTGTTGGTGGGAGATCCTGTCCCCCAACTCTGAGCCACAGAGGGCGGGTTGGGTGGTGCTACATAATCCGCTTTTGGGTCCAAACACCCCCTTCACCTATAACATGTGACCATGGCACCCACACAGCATATGCACTATTCTGGGTGCATCATAGTCCACAAGGGCTAGACGTGACTGGGAAATACAGATGGACACAGGCGTATCCTAGGTGTGTCTGCAAGGACTACCTATCACACACTGGCACTGATGGGGATCTGCAGCATAATCTATCTCAGCCAAGCCAGGTGCTGCGGACCTGGTGCTGGGTGCCCCACCTCACCCACAGGGTGAGCACAGGACCCACACAATGTCACGGCCTGTAGCTACTCTCTGCCGGTAACACACACGGTCAGTTCCCCCTACCAAGCCTAGGTGCTGTGGGGGTGCATACCCCCTTATGTGATCAGCTGTAAACTGCTGATCTGCATGTGCAGTGCATCATGGGTATGGGTGGGTTTGCCCTATCCTGGTAACCACAGCAGACAGTTTGTGTGGTGACCTGCAGTCTTTCTGTAGCCAGCCGGCAGTGCGGTAGCAGCTATAGAGATGTAGCCTACTGGTTGCTTCAATGACTGTGGAGGCAGAGGTTATGGGTTCTATCCTGCAGTGGTGTAATCTAAAAAGGCTGTCTGTGGCATTTTCTTTTAATTTAAATCAGTGCTGCCAGCAGAAACACCGTCACAGTGCTGTAGCCTAAGGTGCCTCATAGGCACCCTATAAGGCGCTCTATAAAGCACCCTATACAGCACCCTATAGGGCACATTATAGGGTGCCTTGGCAGACAGGGCACTTTATAATGTGACCTATGGGGCGCCTTATAGAGTGCCTTATGAGGCACCTTAGGTTACGGCACTGTGAGGGTGTTTTTTCTGGCAGCACTGATTTAAATGAAAAGAAAATGCCTCAGACAGCCTTTTTAGATTACACCACTGCAGGATCGAACCCATAACTTCTGCCTCCACACTCATTGCAGTAACCAGTGGGCTACATTGTTACAGCATCAAACACTGCGCTGGCATGTACTTAGGGTTAACGCGTGTAAACGTGTCACGGCACCCACTATCATGCGATACATATTCTTGCTACCTTAGGACTGGAACACCCACTCCTTATATGGCATTCTTCACATTATCGCTGCAACTAGCACCGGTAACATTAGGACGGTTTAGTAAACATACCCCATAGTGAATAGTAGCCTTGCAGTCATTACCTGATATCCACTCCTTGGCAGCAGATGACTTCTTCCTCTTGGATTGTATGCTTAGTGTGGCTCTAAAGCTGGTCATAACCAATTGGAAGGCCCCCTCTTCTTTGGATTGTGGTGGAATCAGCTTTGTCTTTACAGTAAATACGAGCATGACCATGTGGCCATGTTGTGCCTCACTGGAACTTGTGCCTCTACGTGAAGGCCCTTGAGGAGTTTGTCACCTCTGCTTATTGTGGGCACTAGGGCTAGGACCACCTAGCTGTCCAAAAGTGTGTCTATCCATCTACCATGTTGATCCTGCTGTTACTGTCTTCTTTGTGTTTGCCAACAGGGAGCTGGAGAGGATGTGAGGGTACTGTTTGATTGGAGGAAGTTGTTGCTCTGGTTGTGTTTCGAAAATTAAATAAACATTGCAAAATACAAAGCAACTTTGCTTGACATATTGCGCGATGAAAATTTTGTGGTTAAATCTATTCCCAATAAGAATGTCTTCTTTATGGCTTCTGAAACTGAAAATCAATAGGTGCATCATTTATTAATAGTTATACACATCTCATGAACTTTTGTGCTATATGTAAACAGCCAAAATCATTTACAAATTGTACAAGAGAAACACTGGACGGCTGCATAAAAGAGTCCAGTGCCATAAATACAAGAAATTGATTATCTGCCAGGGCTGAACAACTTTTTATCCATCGTGGTCATGATTTAAGTTGCTTCGACTTCTCAAGTACAGATTTGTTTTTGAGACCAGTAAGAAGGGAGAACTAGGACAAAATGTTTTCTCTAGAGAAGGAGAGACAGAATTGTTCATTAAAAAAATTTGCACCTCAATGGTTTCAATCAAAAAGTATATTTTCACATCTTTCTTGAAAATTTTAAAAGTATACTATCACAGGTATACTCGGAATCAAGAGACTGGACTGATTTATTACACATTTTATATATTTAAGGATTGTGAAGATTAATATGAAATATGAAACCCTAGAATGGGCAATCTTAATTTGTATATTAATTTTTATATATTGATACTGTCCTGCCCCCGCCTAGGGCCAGTGACTCTAGAGCAAGGGTGACCTCTACTTTGTCTTCAAGTGTCCTTTTTGACTAAGGTAGCAGCAAGGTATCCTGGGAGTTGTAGTCTAGGTTTACTATCAAACAAAGATGTTGTGTCACGAGGGTCATTTGAACAGATAAATTTTTATTTGGGGTTTTCCCTTTCACACATAGATTCTTGGCTCAAAACATGACACGGATTACTTTCCAAAACAATAGGAAACAGGAGCAATTCAAAGTTAGAAAATAAAGCATATGGCAAACTGTTTCTTCACAGCAAACATTCAGGAGAAAACAACTTTGCATTACCTTCATGCAAAGGTTGTCTAACATAGGTCCAAGTGATCAATCTCACATAAAGAACAATCCATCTCACAGATATCAGTTGTATCAGGAGTGTTTTCTATGTCAACAATCATCTCCTCACTGTAATCATTATAATTCTGCTTAGGGGAACTTCTAGACTGCAGGTCCCTGAGAACTTCTTGCAGCTGTTCAATAAAGTTGTCCCTCTGATTGGCAGTAACTTTCTCTAGTGCAGGAAACTGATTCTTACGTAAGCTCTTAGCAACAGCCTTTACGTCTATTTCAAAACACTTACTAAGAATGTTTCTGACTGGAACTGTTTTCGCAGCAGTGCTATCTCTGCTCTTATTAGCACTGTTCTTTAACTGCTGTACAATCTCCTCAGCAAGTCTCTGGCTAGGAATTATGGCAGACGTACCTTTCTCACTTGCAATGCCTTTTCTGTAATCAGAGCTTTCCTTCCTCGTATAGGTAAACTCTTCTACCTTTTCTTCGGGTAGTTTCCACAGAGGTTTTGGCTTTGCTTCTAGTGCTCTCGAGGTAAAGGAAATGGACCCTCCAGAATCCTCCTTTGCTAGTTCTGGGTTCCAAAGTTTCCCTCTTTTCTGCTCTCCTCCTTGCCTTCCTTGCCTGCATTGCTCTGTCTGCTGTCGTTGCTCGCCTCGTGGCTTCTGTGTGCTCTCTCTCTCTCTCCACCTCTCTTCCTGAACTCTAGCTCTGAAGCAGGTTTAAAACGGCTTCCTTCAGCAGCCATACCCCTCTGGCTACTCAGGTGTAACTCATTAGAGTTCCACTCAGCTCCTACCTCACTGCTATGACTGGGCTCAGTTCTAGTTAGAAGCTTTCGGTTTCTATGGGAACCTGACTTGTCCTTACTCTTAAAGGTACAATGCTCATTATTTTCCCAATCCATCTGCTCAGCATTGCTGTCATTATCACAATACATTATAATTGATTATCTTACATGAATAATAACATTTCAATAATTAAGAGACAATTTATGAAAGGTAAAGTGTTTTTTTTCACTTAAATATGTTTTTTCAAAATTGCCATGCTCTTTGTGGATTGAAATATGCATCTTGTCGATTTAGAATATTGTGGCAGATAAAGTTCATGTGGTTTATTCACTGACCATCCACACTATCTGCTCAGCCCTACAATCTCCTCCACTCCCCCAGAGATCTTCTGTCCTTTCCCATTCTTTCATGAATTCAAATGCCTCCTTATCTCCAACATCTCCATGAAGAGGCTGTTCCATTGACCCGCCACCCTTTTTGTAAAATAAAATTCCTTAAATTACAGTACTTTTGATTATTTACCATTTCTCCCTCATCTCTTTTCCAGATCATCCTTTCCATTGCAGCCTTGTTCTTGAGCATTTATACTTTGAAGGTATTTAAATATTTTTTCTCTTTCCTGCCTTTCCTCTGAGATATATGTTTAAGGAGCAGGTTTACTCAAGTGTTCTAAGCAAATAGCACAGGATTTAATGCTCCCTGATAGTGTGGGGGGCCTATGATAATGACTACTAGCGCTAGAAACATCCAGTGCTGTAAAATCTCAAACTGTTTAGAGCACTGTCAGGCAGAAACTGGGTGTGTTATAAGCAGAGAATAGCTGTTGAGTGCACAGTCAGCAAGAGGTATTTTACCACATGCAGTCAAGGCTGCCAATAATGCAGGTGCATCTAACACCTCCTCAAGAGGAACTATTAAGAGCAATAAAAATCCCGATAGCCCTCCCCCCCCCCATCAGCATCTCTAACCTACCGATGCCCTCTTGAGGTACATCACAACCCTGTGACCAATATCACAAGCCCACCTAATCAACTCCTGGACCCCGCTGAGCTAGATTACTGGTAGGAGTCATTGTCACCATGTTAGAACACTATGCCAAAAGATCAGGAGTGGCTGGGGATCACCTCTACTCCCATCAGACATCATGGCCTCCCCAAGTAAGGCTGAGGAGGGGAATCATGGGTGGGAGATCTGCTAAAGGAGATTAGACTCTGAGGGGATAGGGGGATCAGGTGTGTTGAAGGGGATCACCTGTCAGGGGGTCAGGTAGGCGATCTGAGACGTCATCAGGGAGGGATCAAGGTTTGGAGTGATTGGGGGGGATCTGGTGTGGGGGGAATAGTGACACTGACTTGGAGTGTTTGTGCACAACAGGAGCAGTGATTTTAAAATGCTGCTCACATGCATATCCGAGGAGTATTTGTATATTTTTTTCCTGTTGTGCAGCATTTTAAAATCACTGCCCTCTTGAAGGAGTAGCCTAGTGAGAGTGGAGAAGTAGCCTAGTGGTTAGAACACTGGCTTGGTAACCAAACAACCAGCATTCAATTCCCACTAGCACTCCTTGTGGCCTTGGGCAAGTCACTTAACCCTCCATTGCCTCAGAAGAAAGGCCTGGCAATCTACTTCCAGTGACACTGCCAAGAAAACCCAGGAGCTTCTGGGTCACCAGGAGTCAGAACTGACTCAAAGGCACACATTGCATTACATTTTTGCCCTCTTGAACATGAGGAGACATGCCTCTTGAACATGAGGAGACATGTACCCGAAGTCCTGTACCTATTTTACAAGAAGCTTTACGTTTGGCACAGTCTCCTATAAAAAATGTGAGAATTCTCCATGGCCTGACCTAGATGTGGGAATTTTCATCTCCACATCCTATCTACAATTTGCCTTCGCATTTCTTTCAAAAAGATATTCCCATTGAGGGTAATTTTATAAAAATTCTCCCATAGTTAATGTGCTTTTTGCGGCACATCACTAGCGCCTATTTCATAAAGTCAAGTACATGCATTGTTTACTTTATAAAATAGGACCATAAGTGGTCAAAAATGTGCCTTAAATCCATGTGTTTACACTTATGCCGCTTGTGTAAATGCCCGCACCTAGATATTTCAAAAAGAAGCATAAATTAAAGTATTTTGTAATTTGTTTGCCCTACCCATATGCATGCACACAAAGAAAGCACCTGTGATTGACCTGACATGCATCCCTACATTGTAACTAGATATATCTCACACCTTTCTCAGAAATTCAAGGTGAACTAGAGATCGTATTTTTATATCCCTAGAGGGCTCACAATCTGAGTTAATACCTGAGGCAATGGAGGGTTAAGTGGCTTGCCAAAAATTACAGGGAGCAGGGATGTTAATCTGGTCTCCCTGGTTCTCAGCCCACTGCTCTAACCATTAGGCTTCTTCCCACTTATCTGCAAACTAAAGTATGAGCGTATGTGCCCATTGAAGCATGTAAGTCACTGAGAATACATGATGTATGCCCTTAAATAAGCACGTAACTTTCTGAACTTCCTTATAACATAACCAACTAAATCGTATTCATGCTTTTAAAAGCTTTCGGAACATCATGATCAGCTTTCCTCCTGATCCCTCAGAATATGACAATTCAATTAACACACACCATTCATTTTGCCATGTTTTCAAAATAAACCAATAGTTTGAAACCCATCACTGTCAACTCACCATCCTCTTTTTGCACCTCTTACCAGCAGCAGAGATTGCAGATGGCTATCAGCCAACCATATACAGTAATGCAATCCTCCACCATCCAACATGCCAGGAGCTCCACCTCATGTGTCTGGACCCACACAGTGCTTTCCGGACTTCGACAGTAGCAACTAAGAGGTAGCAAATAAGGTAGACACAGAGGAAGAGGATGAGTCGACTAGTTCCAGTATAGTACAGCCCTCTCCACCACCCCTTCCTAGCCCCTGCAATCCAGCCATGGGCAAGGGAGATGGAAAGGGGAAAGTAGATGTCCTAGCATCCTAGGCAACATGGCAGATATTGGCATGAGAGGTGTGAGTCCTACCCCATAGCATGTCATGCCCAAGCTGCATGGCTATTTGGGAACTTATTTTTGTATGTGATTAATGGCACTGAGGAGGGAACCTAAGAACATAAGATATGCCATACTGGGCCAGACCAAGGTGCATCACGCCCAGTATCCTGTTTCTAACATTGGTCAATCCAGGTCACAAGTACCTAGCAGTTTCCCAAAAAGACACACAGGTTCCATAATGCCTGTATTGAGGAAGCAGTGGATTACCTGGGTCCTCTTTAATAATGGCTTATAGATCTTTCCTCCAGGAACTTGTCCAAACCTTTTTTAAACCCAGGGGTATGTTTACTAAAGGGTGTTAAGAAAGCAGGCATTTGTGAGTGTTATTTATTTATTTATTTACTTCTCTTATATACCGCGCTATTAAAATCAGTGCGGTTTACAAATGAACAAAAAACATACTGCAATGTCACACGACAATTGAGTTTTTACATTGAACATGGACGAGATAACCTGGAGGTAACAGGGGTAACTAATTACAGAGTAATTATTCATGGAGTATGGTGAGAAATTATACATATAGTATGGTGAGAAATTATACATATAGTATAGCTTGGTTTCAACATATTTATAAGAGGTTTAATCAATAAGATGTGTGATCAGTACCAATAATAAATAAGAGAGGGGATATGGTGGTAGAGCTAGTCATTTTCTTTATGGTGTTGGATTTTGGGTGGGGTGGAGTAGGGTGTAGGATGTGAGGATGGGTGGTTGTTTCTGGGATTGGATTCTGGGTAATGGATGAGGAAAAGGTGTTGTTTGAGGGCTTTTCTAAATGACAATAGGTCTGGGGTGGAACCGAGCTCAGTGGGGAGCGCATTCCAGGTCATGGGTGAAAATAGGGAGAAGGCTCTATTGGCAGTAGCCTTTTTGCACTTAGTTAGAATGTTGGGGATCTCTAGAGTGTTTGCTTGATTAGATCTCCTGATCCTGTTGAACGGCCGTCTTTGAATGAGTTTGCTGATGGGTGAGGTGATCTGGTTCCTTAGGGCTTTGAATGTTAGTACTAGGGACTTATACTGGATTCTAGCCTGAAGTGGAAGCCAGTGGAGATCCATCATGACTCGGGTTATATGTTTAGCTCTTGATGTACCTGCAAGTACCCTTGCTGCAGCATTCATTGCAAGGTGAAGAGGTCCTAGTGTTGACTGAGGGAGGCCATGAAGGATAATATTTGCAAAGTCTAGATGTGGGGGCACCAAGGCTTGGAAGATAGTTCGGTAGTCATTAAAGTCCAATAGGGGGCGCAGGTGACGTAGTATCCAGACCTTATGGTAAATTGCTTTCGTGATGTTCTTCACATGTGTAAACATGTCGAGTCGTTGGTCAAGCGTGATGCTGAGATAGCGGATAGTTGATTTTGCTATCAACTCAATATTGTTTACTTTTAATGTGGGGGGTGGGGAGAACATCTGGTTCTTGGTGAGGAATAAGACATCTGTTTTACTATGGTTGATCCTTAAATTTTGTGTTGTAAGCCATTGTGATACAGCTTCGAAGCAGCTTGATATAGGTGAAAAGTCAGGTTGATCAATCAGGAATAGTGAGTAGATTAGGACGTCGTCTGCGTAGACTAGGCACTGGATGTTGAAGGAGCGGATTAGGGTACAAATTGGTTGCATATATGTTGAACATTAATGCAGATAGGGATGAACCCTGAGGTACACCCTGATTGAGAGGGAATGGGTCAGAAGTCATGGGACCTGTTCTGACTTGTTGCCATCTGTTAGATAGGTAGGACTTGCACCATGCTATAGCTGAGCCTTGTATTCCTTTCTCCACAAGACAGAGTATCAGAGTTTCATGGTTGACTGAATCAAAGGCTGCAGCAATATCCATGAAAATGAGGACAAATCCCTGGCGGATGTTATCAAGTCCTGTAACTAGATCATTAAAAAGAGTTGTGAGGATGGTGTCGACACCATGAGCTTCTCTGAAGCCATGTTGAGATGGATCCAGTGGAGCTACATCGTCAATATGTTGTTGGATTTGTCGTTGAACTACCTTTTCAATGATTTTGGTGAGTAGGGGGATGCTTGATATTGGGCGAAAGGATTCAACTTTGGAGGAATCAAGTTTGTTGTTTTTTAATAATGGGCGGATTGAAGTAAATTTCAGGCTTTGTGGGAAAGATCCTATGGAGAGGGATTGGTTTGTGATTCTGCTTATAGCGGGACTAAGCTCTTGGCGTAACTCTTTGATAATTTAATTTGTGTTAATGGCAGCGATAAGGGGTGTTAAATGCGAAAAGGGCTCTGAGCATATGGGAGGTGTTCCAGCGTAAAGGGCACTATGGGCCATTAAATGTGCATTAACAGGACATCGGGCATTAAGGTTTCAAGCATGCACCTTAACATCCAAAAACAGTTGTAACCTTAACACTGGATAAAAGAGCACTAAGTAATGCCAATGTAAAGGTGATGCATAGAAGGACAGATGGGAGCTGATGGACCTGCCAGATCTGAGGGCACCATATGTGGCAGTCAGTAAATTGGATGAGCATGTGGGAGGCAGCTGTGCCAATGCACAGGGGGTGCCAAAGTAAAATGGCACAATGTCAGTGTGTGCCATAGGATGGGGAAGACATGTTCCCCAGCAGAGTCAGCAGTGCTAGAATGTGCGCAGTGTCAGAACAACAGAGTAAGAGTGGTGACGTGCACATCAGGCATAGGAGAGGCATGAATGAGGAGACAAAATGTAGAAAAGAGTATCAGTGTAGGTCATGATGTAGCAGTCTGCACAAGAAGACATGACTGCACAGAGCCGACAGAGGCAGATAGATGGGCTGAAGGAAGGATGGCGGCAGAGAAGAGGGTGCTATGGACTGGCAGCACCGATGTGCCATAGGTGCCATCCCCGATGTATTTGTACTGTGTGTGAAAATATGCACCACTGCCACTTGGAAGGCCTGATACCAGACATGTGGGTCTCACACCTGCTCCAGCCACAGAACCACCATACAACACTCCAGATAAATGTGCAGATAACAACTGAACAAATGTCATCCAAACTGGGCAAATGAAGATTGTACGGACATGAGATGAAACCTGCAGATGGCTATCCGAGGGGTAGGATACATGTGCATGTACTGCACAGATGTAATGGAGCCAAAGCTACACAGTCATAGTCATTATGGCATACATGACTCATGTTGCCCAAGCAGGTTACGGCTGTATGCATGTAACTGCCTGTTAGTATACTGCTGCATCAGTGCAGTCACCTTGGGATACCTTGTAACAAAAAAGTTGTAATGTCTGATAAAAAAACAAGGACTGTAAGAACCTGCAGTCAGCTGAGGCAATGGAGGGTTAGGTGACCTGCCCAAGTTCAGAAGGAGGTGTGGGCAATCCATGATGGGTGCTGCATACATTAAAATGCACAGTAAAACCTTCCAAAGTGTCACAAAAGAAGTGTTTGTGGGCTTTGAACCCAAGCTTGTGCCATAACCATTTTGCCACACTTCCAAGTAGTTGCCAGATATCTGCAGGGTGGACATGTATGACCCCCTGCAATGTGCTGTTGCACAGCCAATAAAGCCATGCTCTCAGAAAGACATGGATGCAAATAATCTGGTTTGCTGGCCCAAATTGTGGGCAGAACACATAACAAACTATAAGGCTGTGTATCTGCCAGTCACAACAGGCATGAAAATGATCTGGGTAGCACACAGTCACAACAAGGAAAAATAGGAATCAAACCCCTGTTAGTTGCTTATGGAGACATTGAACTAACCAATAGACTACAACGCCACACTTTGTTGCATAGCAATGGCTGGATACAAAAAGACTGCAAGTCACTGCCTAACATGTCTGCTGTCTGTGCGGTATAGGTTAACCTCTCCTGTACCCATGATGCAGTGCACATGCAGAACAGCAGTTTGCAGCTGATCACCAAATGGAGAACGCACTGATCCCTCACAGCTCAGTAAGATGCACTGACAGCGAGTGATACAAGCACAGAGCAGCTACAAACCATGCTACAGAGCAGTTTCTGCAGTTGCCCTTATGGTGAGGATGGGCACCCAGCCCCTGGTCCCCAGAGCTTACACTGCTAGAGATGGTCTCTGCCAACCCTGCTATAGATCCACATTACTGCCAGTGTGTGTGTGGCTGTTAATGTCTGCAATGCATTATGCTAGTCACCTTGTTTACTGCACAATTGCAGTATATTATTGGTGGTTGTCGCATCTGGGCCCTGTGTCTTGCCCCTGTTGAACAGGAATCCTCCTAGAACAGCACGTCAGTGCCCAGTGTTTCAGCAGCAGGTGACATGCATGGCAACTGTAGTGGGGGCTGATTAGAACTGCTGCCATGACTTCAGTGAACAGGGCAGGAATGGCTCCTGTCCAAACCATCTAGATCTACCAATCTACACAGTTAAACTGCACCTGCTCCCCACAACAGGGCTGTCTCAACCATGCACATGTCAAATGGGTGAGTCTGCTGGTCAGCACACTACATGTGCACAGAATAAGTACGGGCATCCAGCATGTGATATAGTGTTTGGTCTCCAAAAACAGGGAGTGCACCCACATCACTGGAGTAGCACACTATAGAAGCGCTATTGTGGATACATAGTAATGCCATGGTCACAGCTCGGTCAGAGAGAGAAAATCCTCACAGTGTGAACTGCTGTGGCCACCCAGGCCATGAACATGGCAGACAGGCACTACGAAGTCTCAGCCATTGTCCCTACCTCTGATTCAGACACATCTTGAGCAAACCGCTCTGTTTATTGCCATACCCACAATCCTCTGCTCCTCATCATGCACATTTGTAGACTAACCCTGGGATCAGCCTAAAGCAATGTGAGGCACAGTGCAGTGCAGAAGGCCACAGAACTCTGAAGAGACATACATACAAACACACACACACACACACACACACACACACACACACACACACACACACACACACACTCACATCACTATGCTGTGCAAAAGCGAGGATGGTTAGCATTCCTGCCTGCCTTTTTGGTCTCCATATTAGCTCAAGCATTGTTAACATGTGTTCATTGTGCAGGCGCTAGTAGCGCCCTCTGACATTAACATCTGTTCAGTGTGCTGGTGCTATCAGGCTGACTTTCCATGCAGCTGTGGATAGTGGAGCCTGTCTGTGTGGCTACTGGCCAATTCATTTTGAGTTGCACATGCTAGTGCTGTACCAGCACTGTATGATAAAGTTTAGCCACAGTGACATGCAATACATGATCCACACTCAGGTCTGGAACCTCTGCCCATATATATGCACTGGTTTTGCATGTTGAGCTACAGAGCTTCCATATCAATTCAGTACTCCCTGTGCAGAGCTGTGGTCATTGACAGGGTGAATGCAGGCCTGTGTGGGGGTCTTCCTATGTCTGATCCATGGGCCAAATGATCCACACTGTTCCCTAGACCAGTGGTATGGACCAATGGTCAGAGTGGGTGACCTGTCGCCAGCTCCGTCCCTCCCTCCCATTGTGGTCCACCCACTGGTTCAGTGCTGCAGGTAGCTTCACAGATGTTGCAACCATGCAGCTGTGTACACCTTGCTGCTCATGCCCCCCTCCACCAGGAATGGGGGCACCCTTCATGCTACACCCGGCATCTGCTGGGACTCCATCCTCACCTGTCACTGATACGTCTCGGGGGAAGGTGAATAGCCACAGTTGTGGTATTTCACCATGCACCTGCACCTTGCAGCTCCCTGTGGTGCTACAGCTGCTGGCACTATTGGTCCCTTCCTCCAGAGCTGGCTTCAGTGACATTGGGGGGGGGGGGAGCATCCAGGATTTTTTCTTGGGGTGCCAGGAACCCTTGGACTGCCCAATGTGGCATCTCACCTTTCTACAGCAGCAGCATGTCTGTATGCCGCCACTGTCACTGTGGGATCAGGACAGACATCACAGATGTGCCACCTGGGCAGCTGCCTGGTCTGTCTTGTGCACCAGCAACCCCCATTGCATGACCCACATGCCGCCTCCTTTGCCCCATTTGCACCATCAGCATAGAGCCCTTTCATATTTGGGCAGTATGATGCGGCTACTAATGGAATACTACTATCACTGCCTAGGGCTCCCCTGTGTGTGGATCACATTGCATACAGTAAAATAGGCTCTCTCCCCTCAAACTATGCCCTTTCCGCGAGGTTTTACTTGGCATTAGAGTTCCCAGCATTAAAGGGCTTTAACACACATTGCACAACAGGTATTAAGGGAGCACCCACTGTTAATGCCCACCCCATTAACACTCTCTGCTTACTGTGCCCTTAATGCTGCAGGATCCTTTAACACATTTTAATGAAGCTTTTCCGCAGCGTTAAGGGTGCAAGGGTGCTGATAACAGGCGTTAACAGCACCCTTACTCCTTTAACGTCCTTTAGTAAACATATCCCCAGAGTTTGATTACGCATTGAGTGAAAAAATATTTTCTCTTATTAGTCTTAAATGGGTTACTCTGTAGCTTCATTGCAAGTCCCCTAGTCTTTTTATATTCTGATGACGTAAACAATCGATCTACGTTTACCCGTTCCACTCCATTCATTAATTTATAGACCTTTATCATATCTCACATCAGCCGTCTCTTTTCCACGTTGAACAGTCCTAACCTTTTAAGCCTCTTCTCATAGGGGTATCCTTCCTTCCCCTTTACCATTTTGGTGGCTCTTCTCTGTACCTTTTCTAATTCTGCTATATCCTTTTTTAAGATACGGCGACCAGAATTGCACACAATATTCAAGGTGCGGTCGTACCATGGAACAATACAGAGGCATTATAATATCCTTTATTTTATTCTCCATTCTTTTCCTTATGATTCCTAGCATTTTATTTGCCTTCTTGGCCACTTGCACACTGGGTGGAAGGACACTGATTGCCTTTCTCGGTGTGAAAAATAGGGGAAAGAATAACAGTGCAGCTGGTGATCAGTCACTGTTTTGGTGCAGAGGATGATACAGGTTGGTGCGCTAGGAAAGTGGAGGTTGAGAATGGGATGTTGGTTATAGTCTCTGGGGCACTTTGCTTGTGCAAAGGAAATTTTTTGATGGGGAGGATGATTAATGGTTACAGTATACTTATTTTTGGGTGCTTTTGGTTTCAATAAAATACCTACCTTCACATGAAGTGTCTTTCGATCAGCTCATTCCTGGCTAATGTAACCTGGCCTCCTGGTGAACCATCCTTACTTATATCCCGCTAGATGTACCTCAGGCTGGAGTACCTCTGGAGGAAGTACATTGGAAAAAACACTGCTGTCTAGCAAATTTAGTATCAGAAAACTGATAGCAAATTCACTAGAGCAATAAAAAGCTCATTTCAGGACACTTTTAAGATGTTAGAGCCTAGCATTTTATTATAGCTGTATCTTGAGGTAAGATAACACAAATCTTTTACAATGTATAATTTTAAAGAAAGATTCAGAGTCCTTTTAAAATATTAAATTAAAACATTTTATTACTATTTTAAATAAGCTTTAAAATCAGGATCCTGTTTACTAGGATAAGATTAGTTAAAATATCTAGTATAATAATGTCAGTGGTTAATTAGCAGTAATTTAACACAGCTACTATTAAGATAACTGAACTAGTCTTTTTTTTTGTGTGTTTAACCAAATTCTTCTCATCAAGACAATAGGTCGGATAAGCATTTTCTTATATAATCATTCAATTACCAATGCAAAATATCTCAACTTCTGAAATAAGTTTCTTTCCTTAAAACTGTATTTTTCTTTCTAGGTTAAATGGTCTTATAATAAAGTAAGTATTTTTTTTTCAACTCAGAATAGCTATAAGAATTCATTTAAAGCTATTTAAATGTTCTACCTGTATTCTCTCTCGTGCATGCTTTTCAGGAACACACACACGCAGGTATACCTGGAGTCCCAAAGCTTTTTAAAAAAACTAAAAATATTTGAGCTCAAATCAAAAAAGAAATATGAGTGCACCCTAATCAAACAAAAATGTATACTCAACTTCCACCCAAAAAAGTTCTGTCTTGGAGTTGGGGCCTGTGTCCACACTGGTTTCGGTCCACTTCTGGATCTGACTCCCTCCTTCTGTCCTTTGGCTCTTCATCAGATGAATCTTTAGTTGTTTCCTTACTCCCTGACTTCAGCATTTTCGAAGGCATTTACATGGTAACTGCCCTAGTTACCCATATAAATGCCTTATCTGTGATTTTCGAAAGGTACCTACACAGGTAGTGCCTTTTGAAAATCCCGGATAAGTCCCTAATACATCCAGATTAGGTTAGCAATGGGTCATGTTGGGGGCATTCCAGAGCAGAGTAGGGGCGGAGAAAAGGGCTAACTGGGGAGCAGCGATTTTCGATGCTACCTGCTGAGCCCCTGTGCCTGAAAGATAGGTGACGAAAAAACTTCTTTATTTAATGTGCAGAAGAAGCATCGAAAATCGCTGCTACCCAGCTCGTTCCTGCGGTTTCCAGGTTGTGCGGAGAGAACCAGATTTTCAAGGTTGGGGACACATATGACCCCGGCATTGAAAATCCAGGTTAGATGGATGGCGGGCGGGTTATGTGCTGATGCGGCACATAGAACCGCATAAATGAAAATTGGACCCCATATTTCTGTGGCTGAAAAACTTGAAGCCTTTTCCAAGGTATTCGCTTTTGCTACCCTTAAATAAAAAGATAGTTAAATAAGCCCTATCTAAGCCCCCCTCCCACACACATGCATGCACATACACACAGTAGCTGTGACCCTCTTCTTTTAAAAGTGTTGCTTCTGTTGTCACATCCAGATGTCAGAGAAATAGAAAGAAGTCTGCTTTTTAATGCAGTGCTGCTGACTTCAAATCAGCTTCCTTTCAAAGCTATAGATGAACTCCAAATAAGCTGTAACAGCAACAGCAGTTCAGTCGCTTTTTCTCCTAAATCAGGCTCATCCATAGACTGACCTTTGAAACCCGAGCTCCAAAATTCACAAACTCAGTGCAGTTCCTCAGCACCTCCTCAGTCAGTTTAATCCTCTCAAACTGTCAGAAACTTTCTCTCTAAAAATACAGAAGACCAGTTTTAAAAGTGGCAGAGACTTTAAGAACTTACTCTCCTGAAGAGGCAAATTGTCAGCTTCATACAGATGTGACAGCTGACTGATTTTAATCCAGTCAGATTTTTCTTAAATTTCTTTTGTTTCCCTTTCCGCACTTCAGTATTAGACACTCCAATTAATTACAGGACCATACTTGAAGCAGTTATTCAAAGATGAACAAAGGAAATCCTTCATAGAAATCCTTTACCTCAAAATGTCACCTTTTCCTCTCTCTTCTTCACAGAACTTCAGAGAGACATCCAATACTTATTAATTGCTAATGGATTTTTTCTCCTATTTCTCAAAAATCTCTATAATTCAGCTTTTCCTCACCACTACAGCCAGCACACCTTCCACTCTCTTCACAGACAAAACCCAACTGACTCTCAACTCAAACACTCACCAACATACCCAGGGCCGGATTTACCTTGAGTGAGGCCCTACGCCAACAAAAATTGTGGGCCCCCAGAAAAAATAAAAACAAGATCAACTTACCAAAACAGAAATGACAATAGATGTATAGAATTGCCTGACATAAAGAGGCAATAGGGACAAAATCAGCATCGGAATTCAAGAAATACATTAAAAAAGACATATTCCAGTTAATAAATTCAAAATAAAGTATTTTTCTACCTTCTGTTTGGGCATTTTTTCAGTTGCAATTGCTCCAGTCACTTTCTTCTGGTTTCTTCGTGTCTTCTGCGAGCTATCCATTTGTCCTTTCTTCTCTTTTAGATGTTTTCCATTCTCTCTCTATTTCTGCTTTAACATACTGATTGTTTCCCTTTTGCTCTTTCCCCCAATTCTTTCCTTATTCCTTTATCATCCATTTAAATTTCACCCTTCCGTTCTCAAGCCCCTCTTACTCTCCCAATACCCAGCCCATCAAAGACTTTTCTTCCACACAAAATATTTTTCCCCTCTCCATTCTCATTCCCCATCCATTCTAGTCCTCCCCCAAAATCAGTTCCCTTATAGTTCTAGACCCACCCAGCATCCACTCCCTTCTAGTCCCATTCTCCCATGCCCCACATCAGCCCATTTCCAGTCCTATTCTAGCTCTTCATCAGCCCATTTCCAGTGCTAGCCTTCACATCACAGGCCATTTCCAGTCCTAGCCCCCCATCACAGCCTATTTCCAGTCCTAGCCCCCACCATCACATCCCATTTGCAGTCCGAGTCCCCCTGCACCATCACAGCCCATTTGCAGTCCTAGTTCCCCCCCCCCACCATCACAGCCCATTTGCAGTCCTAGTTCCCCCCCCCACCATCACAGCCCATTTGCAGTCCAAGTTACCCCCCCTAGCCCTTTTCCGGTCCAGGTCCCCCCCCCCCCCATCACAACCCATTTCCAGTCCAAGTCCCCCCCTCCCCATAGCCCTTTTCCAGTCCAGGTCCCCCCCCTTCACAACCCATTTCCAGTCCCAGGCCCCCCCCCCCCTAGCCCTTTTACAGTTCAGGTCCCCCCCCAACACATGCCATTTCTTTCCCTTCCAATTCCCCCCCCCCCCATAGCCCTTTTCCGGTCCAGGTCCCCCCCCATCACAACCCATTTCCAGTCAAATTACCCCCCCCCAATATCCCTTTTACTTTTCAGGTTCCCCCCCCCCATATCACAGCCCATTTCTTTCCAGTCCAAGTCCCCCCCCCCCCAGCCCTTTTCCGGTCCAGGTCCCCCCCCCCAATCACAGCCCATGCAGTCCTTGGCCCCCCCGACCAGCACCGCGGCTCTCTGAGAGGCTTCAGAGGGAGCCGGGTAAGCTCGCGCGAGGCCCCGGCTCCCTCTGTACAGCCGCCAGCGTGAAGAGCCTTTTCCTTCACGCTGGCGGCTGTATCTGTGAAGCCGCGAATGCTGGGAAAGGTTAAAGGGCATTGCCTTTAACCTTTCCCAGCAATCGCAGCTTTACAGATACAGCCGCCAGCGTGAAGGAAAAGGCTCTTCACGCTGGCAGCTGTACAGAGGGAGCCGGGGCCTCGCGTGAGCTTACTCTGCTCCCTCTGAAGCCCTGCGGTGTGTGGGCCGGCCCCGGGTGGACCCTTGCCAGCTGTGGGCCCTACGCCATGGCATACGTAAATGGCATATAGGTAAATCCGGCCCTGAACATACCAATCCACCCAACAAAGTGTTCTTCCACTCTCTTCACAAAGAAATAGTTCCATACATCCTATAAATTACCCTTTTTCATATAAAATAAAGAAAATCCCCCCATAACAGCCCTAATCACACTTTTAAGGTAATTTCAGTACTGTCCCTTTAAATCCTAAAATGTTAGAAATGAAAGTTACCAAACTAAGGTAAAACCCTATCTTCCCACCTGTCTCAAGCTGCAGCAGATCCCTCAAGGGAAATCTCTACTCTGCCTGATCACCATCTACCACCAACACATCCAGAAACCTTAAGAAATTAAAACATTAAATTTTAATTATTTAGGTTCTCCTGAGCCTCCTTAACTTAAATATGATTTTTTTAAATTAAAAACAGAGACTCTAGAGCCCACCCAGAACCTCGGAAAGTCAGCCCTCCCCCCCGTTTCAGTCTTCCAGATGTGAATTGCAGCAAAATGCAGCCATTAAATATATTTTTAAATTATTTATAGGTTCCCCCAAGCCCTAGTCACAATCACCCTTCTGTCTAGCACCCTCCCATCACCTCCAACACTCCCCTACCCTCCTCAAAAAACCCTCTTCCCCACCAAACAAAAGACACTCTGGCCCGTTTAAGGCAGACTCTGCCTCTTACCCCCTCCCCTTCGACTAGGCCCAAATCAGCCTTATAGTTCTGCTGCCTTCCCAAAGAAGCCTCAATGCTGTCAGCAGACCCTGGGCAAGCAAAAGCAGACCCAGTGCCTGCAAACTGCATTCGGACCACTTCTCCTGCCCCCAGTACCGCTTCCTCCGATGCCACTGGCTCTGTGGTGTCCTGGTCACGCACTCGTGGCTCTCTCTCTCCTGGACACCTCCAGCCCTCAGCCTCTTCTTGTCCCAGCAATCCAGGAACCATTTTTAAATTGTATTAAGAATGCTTTGTCCCTGCACAACCCGGTCTTGGTTTTAATTAATTTAATCAAATTCACCTCCTCTGCTCTCTCCAGCAGCCTCGAAGCCTTTCATTTATTTACTTGCATTTTAAAACCAGCCAGGCTACCACCCCAGGCCACCAAAGGAGCCCCTGCAACCTCCATTCTTTTTAAACTGCAACCATGCTTTATATTTATTTTGTTTTAAATCTTTACTGCTGCAAGCACTCTCTCCTATTATTCTTTATCTCTTTCTCAGCGACGACAGATCCACACATATAGGCAACAGCACACCACAGCCTCCCCATCAAACCAGGCCTCCTCCAGCAAAGTAAACAAAACACTGTCTCCTCATGGTTGAGGGCTTGCCCCTCCTCTGTATCTTTCTCTACCTGTTGGTCCTCTGCAGGCATGGATAATCACCTCCTCAATGCCAGATTGTGCAACATGCAGCGCGCCATGTTGTCCTGGGGTTGCATAGTAGCTTGCCTCCAGATTGGTCCAAGAATAAAAACCACCTTCAGCTGGCCAAACACTCTATCACAGCTCAGGTGGTTCTATATGATTATATCACTCTACCTGCCTCTGTCCTGGAAGCTACGACTGGAATCATCAGTCAGCTCCTGATGACATAGTATCCCTTGTTACCTGCAAGACATGTTTTTATAGAGGACATAAGGGTTGAGTGATCATGGGTATTACTATAATGTCCCTTGGCACTTTCCATCACTGCTGCAATGTTTCCAAAATCCTGCCACATGCTGTTACAGGGGAATTAATGCCTGTGAATGCTGGCAGCTATAGTGTGTCCTAACACCACCTTCTCTCACCCTCACCATGTGTGATCTTATAGACATTCTTCCATAGACCCAATCAAAACCACATTTGTTCCTATCTGTAGAAGCAGGCATACCCTGACATGTTGCAGTGCCCTGAAACACAATGACATGGATGGACCTCTGTAGGGGAAGCAGCAGATGACCTACTTTGGAGGGAGGTAGTGGCCTACTACAGAATTCATGCCCAGTAAAGACCTTTGTCCACCCACCCTGCTGGTCTCCCACCTGCATGTGCTCCTGTGATAGGCGAAGGCCTATGATCCATGATGTCTGAAATAAGCAGACAGGCCTAACTAGCTTGACCTGTAAATGAAGCCTGTGGAGAGGCCCATAGGAATTGCACATCCCCCAATATGCTGCTATTGTAGAACTGAAACTTAGCAAAACATAATCAGCTTAGCTGAGCAGAATCGAAACTCTGAAAAATACTGAAAAATAAGTTTAATTGCTACTGATAAGAGAGTACAGCTGCTATGGAATTAATTAAATCTGCTGAAAGAAAGTTTACAGTGCCCTGCTTTCCCACATGTGCTAACTAGTTAAATGGCCTTGGAGGAGAAAAGTATCTAAGTTGGTGAACTGACCATTGTAATTGGGACTAGAAGGGGGGTAAGCAGGTGCTAAGCCCAGTCAAAGAATATTATTGGATAGCCATATCGGTACCAGAACCAATAGCAGGTGTACGGGAGGGTACCGGGACCAATGAAATGTTTTCCTATGTCTAGAATGGAGAAGAAGTCTATAAAAGTTGTTGTTTTGCTAGAAACCATTGCTCAGCCATTTTGAATTTGATTCTGCTTGAGACTTGTGCACAAATAAATGATTTGGACCTTCTGAACAGACTCCTGGTATCATTGGTTTGTCTGTGCTCTGCTGCTACATATTCTTGGTGCGTTGGCCGGGAAGGTGTGGTAATAGAGGGTATATAGGGCAATATACCACGACTTTCCGCCTCTACAGGTTTGGTCCTGCCGGGATCGCGCCCTTCCGACGGGGGCTCGCTCCCTGGAGCCACCGGTCCCTTGCATCGGAGGGAGCTGGCCGGACCTCGGCGGGTGCCGGGCCCGGCTGGAACCAACACCTCGAACCCGAGTGAGGGGAGTCCGAGGTCCAACTCATGCGCTTGCTTGGGAACTTTGAGGACCGGATCCGGTGAGTAGAGTTTTGATTTGGTATGTCTAGACAGATGAGTCAGAGCAGTACTGTCACTTGAATCTTGAATCTTGAACTTGGAAACTTGGAACTTGGAAAAGAGAGCTTGATCACCTCTCAAGACGGTCCGACTACCCCTGCATGAGTATTCGCGGGGCGAAACTACCGTCTTCTTGTATTTTGGAATTTGAACATGGCCTAGTCAGAATAGACAGGATTGGACTGTGTTTTTGGGATACGTTGTTAGCATGATTGTGTGAATGAAGTATGAATGAGAGGTCTGGCAGCACGGACCAAGCGAAGGCGGACTCCTGAGTAACGCATTTCCTGGCCGTGCGACCGCGTCCAGGTCGTAAAAAGGAGGAAGCGACCGTCGTCTTGTCTTGTTATTTGTTTCCCTTATATGTTTCTAGGGCAGTGAGGACCCCTTACCCACGGTCCGCCTTCCTTTTCCCTTCTGTTTGTTGTTGCGCGCACACATCGATATGGGAGGGGCGGGGTCTACTAGGAACACTCCATTAGAATGTATGATCACACATTTTAAGGAAGGATATTCAGGAGATTATGGAATTAAAATGACTGCGATACGATTACAGATTTTATGTACTAGGGAGTGGCCCGACTTAGACCCTGCATGGCCTCGAGAGGGAACTTTTACCATAGGAATTATTCAGTCAGTTCACCAGAAAGTGCGAGTAGCGCACCCCGATCAGTACCCCTATATAGATTCCTGGTTGAGTATTTGTGAGATCCCGCCCTCCTGGGCGAAACGCTGTTATGAAGAACAGTGCAGAATAATGTTAGCACGAACAGATCAAACGCAGAAAGTAGATCAGACTAAAAAGACAGGGACAGGTGAGAAATCCAGACGGAAACCCGTCCTTGCAGATCCCGAGTCCCCAGAAGTGATAACTCGACAGCCCCGAGCCCTGCGTCCAGTAAGGGTGCCACCGCGTCCCGCCCCAGAGCCACAAAGAGAGCGGGAGCGGGACCCTACCCCAGAACCATCACCTGAAGAGCATGCAGATAAACTTACTTCAGATGAGGAGGATGAATCAACCGAGACTGAGGAGAAAGTTGAGTCAGAGGTAGAAGAGCAAGAGGAAGGGTCTTCCCAGAGTGATACTGACAGTATAAAGACGACCGTCAGTGTAAGCTCATCAGTTAAAAGTAAAGCGTCCCAGACTAAGCGCACGGACAGCAAAAAGAAAGCCCCTACCAGGAGAGTTTCTAAAATCCATCTCAGATCTAGAAAGACTTCTACTGCAAAAATGATGCCTTTACGGCAAGTCCCGGGAGTGCTCGTGAGAGATGAAGATAATCAGGTGGTGGCAGGACCCCTAAGTTTAGTGTATGTGCCCTTCTCCACTACTGATTTGTTAAACTGGAAGTCACATTACGCTTCCTATACCAATAAGCCCCAGGAACTAACAGAATTAATGCATACTATTATGGAAACCCACCAACCCACTTGGGCAGATTGCCGTCAGCTCCTGTCTACCTTATTCACTACTGAGGAGCGAACCCGAATTAAGCGAGCAGCTGTTGGCTGGCTGGCAGATAACCCTGTAGCACCGGGGGAAGGCGTAAGGATAGATAATCGAGAAGCAGCCCAAAGAGAATTCCCAAATGAAGACCCCCGGTGGGATCCGAATACAGAGAGAGGATCCAGATCTCTATCACGGTTTCGCCAAGGCCTTATGCAAGGTCTGAAAAGGGGGGGGCCAGAAAGCTATGAATCTTTCTAAAGTGACCGAAGTTAACCAAGGCATAGATGAAAGCCCAGCAGTGTTTTATGAAAGATTAACTGAAGCGTATAGAATGTATACTCCCTATGATCCAGATGCACCAGGAAGCTTATGCATGGTGAATTCTGCTTTTGTAAATCAGTCTCAACCAGACATTAGACGTAAGCTACAGAAACTAGAAGGGTTTGCGGGCATGAATGCAACTCAGTTACTGGAAGTCGCTCATAAAGTGTATGTGAATCGTGATAATGAAAGACAGAAAGAATGTGATCGAAAGATGAAGAAGAAAGCTGATTTTTTGGCTGCGGCCATAGTTGAACAGAAAAGGGGAGGTTTCCCTAGTCGAAGGAGCAGAGGTAGAGGGCGGGGCCGAGGAGATGGCCGGCCCCAACTAGGCGTGAACCAATGTGCTTATTGCAAAGAGGAAGGACATTGGAGAGATACATGCCCGGAATTCGAAAACGCCCCTCAGGATGACGAAAATAATGCTCAATGGAGAGAAAGAGGAAGAGGCCGACCCCGGAACCGCGGAGGGGCCAATTGAGAACAGTTCCAACGAGAAAGAGGAGAGGCCATACAAACAGTGGCCGCCGCAACCTACGACGTAGATGAAGCAGATTAGGACAGACCGGGCTCTGAATTCGCTTTAGGTCTCCAAGAGCCTATGGTCAGCATACAAATAGGAGACCAAGTTATGGACTTTATGGTTGATACTGGAGCAGAACATTCTGTAGTAGACAAACAGATCACCCCATTTTCCTCAAGAGCAGTCACCATTGTGGGCGCAACTGGTGCCAAAGCCACAAAGTCTTTTCTTCAGAACCGTATATGCACCCTAGGAGGACAGCAAATAACACATCAATTTCTCTATATGCCCGAGTGCCCAGTGCCATTACTGGGACGAGATATGTTAGCCAAATTGCAGGCCCAAATATCCTTTACTGAGAAAGGAGAGATGCAAATGACAGTAAATTCCCAGACGAAACCTGCTGGATTAATGCTGCTAACTGTTCCACGAGAAGAAGAATGGAGATATTATAGCAATGAGTCTGCCCAGGACACCTACTTTGAACATACTCTGAAAAGCATTGATGCCCCGCCTGGGGTATGGGCAGAAGGCAATCCCCCAGGCCTAGCCAAACATATAGCTCCAATAATTGTGAATCTCAAGCCTAGTGCTACACCAGTACATGTTAAGCAATACCCCCTCCCAAGAGCAGCAATTGAAGGCATTCACCGCCACTTGTTAAGATTACTAGAGTATGGTCTACTAAAAGTATGTCAATCACCATGGAACACTCCACTCCTGCCAGTAAAGAAGCCTGGAACAGGTGACTACCGTCCAGTGCAGGACCTAAGGAGAGTGAATGAAGCAGTTGAGACCATACATCCAGTTGTGCCAAATCCCTACACACTTTTAGGATTGATTCTTGCTGAAGCTACCCACTTTACTGTTTTGGACTTAAAAGATGCGTTCTTTTGCATAAGATTAGCCCCAATTAGTCAATTGCTGTTTGCCTTTGAATGGCAGGACCCTGTCTCTGGAAGACGGGGCCAACTCACTTGGACACGATTACCCCAAGGATTCAAGAATTCACCTACCATCTTCAGTGCTGCACTAAACCAAGACCTTTCAAGCTATCCAGTGGCCCCGGGGAAGAGAGTACTTCTCCAATATGTGGACAATCTGCTGATAGCTGCTGTATCAGAAAGTGAATGTATACAAGCCACCAAAGACCTCTTGCAGCTACTGGATGAAGCTAGATACAAAGTTTCCAGAGCAAAAGCACAGCTGTGCCAAAAAGAAGTGAAATACTTGGGCTTTCGCTTGACTAAAGGAAGCCGACAATTAGGGAGAGAAAGAAAAGAAGCTGTGTGCAGAATCCCAACCCCAACTACCAGAAAGCAAGTCAGAGCCTTTCTGGGAGCAGCAGGATATTGCCGAATCTGGATTCCCAACTTTGCTCAAATTGCCAAACCATTATATGATGCCACCAAAGGTGAAGAAAAGTCGCCACTAGAGTGGGGACCTGAGCAGGATGCAGCCTTCAAGACGTTAAAGGAAGAATTGATGTCGTCACCAGCACTTGGATTACCAGATGTTCACAAGCCTTTTCATCTATTCGTGCATGAGGTGCAAGGGAACGCCTTAGGCATGTTGACTCAGAAATTAGGTCATTGGGAGCGGCCTGTAGCATACCTATCAAAACAATTGGACAATGTGGCCAAAGGATGGCCACCTTGCTTGAGAGCCGTTGCAGCTACAGCATTGTTAGTGAGTGAAGCAGATAAACTCACCTTAGGACAAAATCTACGAGTCACTGTGCCACATGCCGTACTTGCCCTCATGGAACAGAAAGCGAATCATTGGCTCACCAATTCCCGAATGTTGAAATATCAGAGTATGCTATGTGAAAACCCACAGATACAATTGGAAGTGAGCCATGCCTTGAACCCAGCCACACTGATACCTGTCAGCGAAGAACTCCCAGAGCATGACTGTATAGAAGTCATGGAGACTGTATTCTCAAGTCGACCTGATTTGACAGATGTGCCCCTAGAGAATCCTGATCAGACTTATTTTGTAGATGGAAGTAGTCTCATCCTTGATGGACGACGTTGTGCCGGGTATGCAGTAGTCACCCGGGATGAAGTCATTGAATCATCAGCCCTGGCATCAGGCACATCAGCCCAGAAAGCAGAATTGATTGCACTTACCCGAGCATTAGTATTAGGTGCAAAACTCTTGTTAAATGTGTACACTGACTCTAAATATGCCTTTACCACTTTGCATGCAGATGGAGCTCTATACAAAGAACGAGGGCTCATTACGTCAGGAGGAAAATCGATCAAATATGGCCCAGAAATATTGATGTTACTAGATGCAGTATGGGCCCCAACACGTGTAGCCATCATGCACTGCCGAGGACACCAAGCAGGTAAAGGAGATGTTGCCCAAGGAAACAGATTCGCTGATGCCTCAGCGTGAAAAGCAGCCATGACAGGCCAAATTTCATCGCAAGCTATGCCAATGCAGGCAGCATTGTTTCCAGTACCCCTTAACTCATGGACACCACGATATACCACCAACGAATTGGATTACTACTGTAATAAGGAAGAGGGAGTGCTGAAAGATGGGTGGATTGAGCTGCCGCCTGCCGAGGGCAGCCAACCCCAGGATGAATAGTAATCCCTGAACTATTGGGACCAGCCTTTGTCAAGGCTTTCCACCAAGCCACACATTATGGAAAAAGTGCTATGGAAAAAGCACTCAAGCCACATTTTTGCATCGCCTTGTTGGGAGCCATATCAGCCTCAGTAGCACACCAGTGTCTAATTTGTGCCAAGAACAATGCCAAACAGGGTCACACGCCACCACCCCGAGTTCAGTCAAGAGGTGTAACCCCCATGCACCACCTGCAAATTGACTTTACTGAAATGCCAAAAGCCAGTGGATACCGATACTTGTTAGTGTTAGTTTGCACCTTCTCTGGGTGGGTAGAGGCTTACCCCACCAGGACTGAAAAAGCCAGAGAAGTTACTAAAGTTTTGCTGAGAGAAATTATTCCCAGATTTGGAATTCCAGCAGTAATAGGGTCAGACAATGGGCCTTCATTTGTTTCTCAGATTACTCAGCAGTTAGCAAATGCCCTGCAGATACAATGGAAGCTGCACACTGCATACAGACCTCAGAGTTCAGGGAAAGTTGAGCGAATGAATCGTACCTTGAAAGCTCAAATGTCCAAGCTTTGTCAGGAGACTCGCCTAAAGTGGCCTCAAGTGCTCCCAATAGCTTTGCTCAGAATACGCTCAGCTCCTGTGAAATCAACAGGATTTTCCCCTTTTGAGGTAGTGTATGGCAGACCCCCACCAATAGTGCAGGGAATTAAAGGAAGTTTAGCCCAGATTGGTTCAGAAATAACCAGACAAGAACTTCTAGCTCTTAGTTTTGTTCTACAGACTCTTCATGCGTGGATCCAAGACCAGTTGCCCATCAATTTGACGGAACCCCTACATCCCTACAAGCCTGGTACCTCGGTGTGGATCAAAGATTGGAAGAAGACACCGCTGGAACCTCATTGGAAGGGACCATACACCGTCATCCTGTCTACCCCAACTGCAGTAAAGGTAGCGGAGATCGATTCCTGGATCCATCACAGCAGAGTCAAGCCAGCAGCCGTTCCAGATTCCGAGCAGTGGACAGCGGTACAACATCCTGATGCACCTTTGCGACTCACCCTGAGACGGCAACCAGCGACCTAGATTCGTTTTGGGAACATCCCAACAACCACAGTGCCTTGCGCTAGACAAGTCTTTCAAAGAGGATTGCTGTTTTCAATACAGCAAGATTTGTTCAAATAAACCTGATGTGTGCAATCCTGTACACTGATTGATACTATATTGATTAACAATATCTAGTGGCAACTGTAACTGATAAGTTGGCATACGACGGACATTTGAGGATCTTCAATCAACATCCAACACCCGTTGAATTGCTTCATTAGCAAACGGGACGGCATTGTGCCAAGAAGAGGACGACGAGGTCAAGATCTTCAAGTGAGGATTCAGAAGAACTCCAATCAACATGCATCTTTGTTTTTACCTTGTCCTGGTTGCTTGTCTAGGGGGCTTTGAACTGACTTGTGCCTTGCCTGTACTGGAATGAAAGTAACGCAGACTTTGCTCTATCATTCATACTATACCTGTACTGGTAAAGTGACCGGGTGTATTTATAACACCACTGAACTGAATGTCTGTACCAAAGGTAATACTAAAGTGTGTTTTAACCCGCATCAGAATCCATCCTATTATACTTTGGAGATACGATGGAATGATGCAGATGGAGCCTTACTTAATGCTACCTCCTCACTTACCGACCCTACTAAGATTGCTGTATTATACTTTGATGCTTGTGATGCTATCAATAGGGATAGTCGTTCAAAATGTGCTGATTGGGAGAAAACGTATGCTCTTAATGATAAGTACATGTGTCCAGAAGGAACCACTGGATGGGGAGAATGTACAGGTAAACGAGTTTTAGCCAATGAATATAGTACAGCCCCGGTAGCAGATTACTATTGTCCAAAATGGGAATGTGTTTTCTATGCTACATGGAAAACTGGAAAAATGGTAGAAAATACTAGAGACAATCGAATGGCGATTTTGCAAAGGCCATATGTGAAAGATATAGAAAAGAATTGCAAGAAAGGAGCTTGTAACCCGTTAGAGTTTCTTGTAATAAATCCTAGTGCCTGGAAACAGGGATATAAATTTGGACTTAGAATTGCAGGTTCTGGGTCAGACCCCGGAACCATTGTGTATATTAGATTGAACACCCAAGCCCATAGATCATCACGATACCATATACATAACACTTTTTACGAGACTATGCATATAAACAAGTGCGATATCCCTCACCCTTCCCAGAATTTGTTTCAAGAATTAGCGGGAGCAGTAATCTCCAGCTTACACATTTCAGATTGCTACTTTTGTGGTGGAACTAAGATGGGAGATCAGTGGCCATGGGAAACAAAGGAATTAAATTATTCACTGACTTATAACCATACAGAATTACATAAGACTACAAGCGAATGGGTCTTAGCACACTCAATAGTTGGACGTCTATGTTATGCCCGAACTGGACCTCAGTTCACTCTGCAGGTGGGACAGCTGGTCTGTCTCAGCCAAAAGTTCTATAATGCTACTACGAAACAGACGTCTTGGTGGTCAGGAGTTAATGAGTCTGAACCCACCAATCCATTAGCAAAATTTCCTGAACTTGCTGATCTATGGACAAATCTTGCCCAGCCCCATGCCTGGCAAGCCCCACCGGGCTTGTATTGGATTTGTGGAACTCGAGCATATGCCAGACTCCCTATACACTGGGGAGGGGCATGTGTTTTGGGGACCATTAGACCTTCTTTCTTTTTATTACCCACTGAACATGGAGAGCAATTAGGATACCCAGTATACACTAAGAGACAGAAGAGAGCAGCTTTACAGATAGGCAAGTGGGAGAAATGGGAGGGCGATGATTGGCCACCCGAGCGAATCATTGCCTATTATGGACCGGCCACATGGAACGATGATGGTATGTGGGGCTATCGGACCCCTGTATATATGATTAATCGTATTATCCGCTTACAAGCAGTAGTTGAATTAATAACCAATGAGACTAGCCAAGCACTCACGCTTTTAGCTAGACAGAGTACACAAATGCGCACTGCCATGTATCAGAATCGTTTTGCACTAGACTATTTGTTGGCAGCTGAAGGAGGAGTATGTGGTGAATTGAATTTAACCAATTGTTGTTTAAAAATAGATGATAAAGGTCAAGTAGTTGAAGAGATTGCTGAAAATATGCAAAAACAAGCTTACGTGCCAGTACAGACTTGGCATGGTCTTAAGATCCCTAATTGGTTCGCCTCTATTTTCTCAGGTTTAGGAGAACTTACTACTTTCCTTATGCTCATACTAATAATAATTGCTGTATTTTTATTATTACCATGTATAATTCCATGTTGTATGCGTTCTGTAAACAGTATTATTGAGAACACTGTAGAGCGGAAAACCGCAACTAAGATTATGGCCTTATGGCATCCTCGGCCTACTATATATGGTCGTAACCCGACCCCAGTATAATTCAATTAAGTGATTTAACTCTCACACCTTATTAAGTAATAGGATGAGATTAATCAAAGGGGGGAATGTGGTAGGCGAAGGCCTATGATCCATGGTGTCTGAAATAAGCAGACAGGCCTAACTAGCTTGACCTGTAAATGAAGCCTGTGGAGAGGCCCATAGGAATTGCACATCCCCCAATATGCTGCTATTGTAGAACTGAAACTTAGCAAAACATAATCAGCTTAGCTGAGCAGAATCGAAACTCTGAAAAATAAGTTTAATTGCTACTGATAAGAGAGTACAGCTGCTATGGAATTAATTAAATCTGCTGAAAGAAAGTTTACAGTGCCCCGCTTTCCCACATGTGCTAACTAGTTAAATGGCCTTGGAGGAGAAAAGTATCTAAGTTGGTGAACTGACCATTGTAATTGGGACTAGAAGGGGGGTAAGCAGGTGCTAAGCCCAGTCAAAGAATATTATTGGACAGCCATATTGGTACCGGAACCAATAGCAGGTGTACGGGAGGGTACCGGGACCAATGAAATGTTTTCCTATGTCTAGAATGGAGAAGAAGTCTATAAAAGTTGTTGTTTTGCTAGAAACCATTGCTCAGCCATTTTGAATTTGATTCTGCTTGAGACTTGTGCACAAATAAATGATTTGGACCTTCTGAACAGACTCCTGGTATCATTGGTTTGTCTGCGCTCTGCTGCTACACTCCCAAACCCTAATATCTTATGACTAGGTGACTGCCTAAGCTCACCTATTATGGGTCTTTGGACTCATCTGGGCTCATAAGAACATAAGAATTTCCATACTGAGTGAGACAATGTCCATCAAGCCCAGTATCCTGTTTCCAACAGTGGCCAATCCAGGTCACAAGTATCTGGAAGGTTCCCAAAAAGGCACACAGGTTCCACAATGCTCATCCTGAGGCAAGCAGCATATTTTCTGGTCCTTCTAATAATGGTTTATGGACCTTTCCTTCAGGAACTTGTCCAAACCTTTTTTAAACCCAGCAACAGCTTTTACGACATCCTCCGGTAATGATTTCCAGAGTTTGATTACGCATCGAGTGAAAAAATATTTTCTCTTATTAGTCTTAAATGGGTTACGTTGTAGCTTCATTGTGTGTCTCCTAGTCTTTCTACTCTTTGAGGCATAAAAAAACAATCTATGTTTACCCATTCCATTCCATTCATTAATTGATAGATCTCTATCATATCTCCCCTTAGCCGTCTTTGTTCCAAGTTGAAAAATTCTAATCTTTTAAGCCTTTCCTCATAGGGGTATCCTTCCATCCCCTTTACCATTTTAGTGGCTCTACTCTGTACCTTTTATAATTCTGCCATATTCTTTTTAAGATATGGTGACCAGAATTGCACACAATATTCAAGGTGCGGTTGCACCATGGAACGATACAGAGGCATTATAATATCCTTGGTTTTATTCTCCATTCTTTTCCTTATGATTCCTAGCATTCTACTTGCTTTCTTGGCTGTCGCTGCATGCTGGATGGAGGGTTTCAACATATTATCCACAATGACATCTAAATCTTTTTCCTGGGTGGTGATTCCTAATGTGGAACCTTGCATCGTGTAACCATAGTTTGGGTTGTTCTTTCCTAGGTGCATAACTTTGCACTTGTCTACATTAAATTTCATCTGCCATTAGAATGTCCAGTCTTCCAATTTATCAAGGTCCTCTTTCAATTTTTCACAATCCTCTTGCGTCTTAACCCGTTTTGGACCAGCTTATGTTTTACATACATAAGGTTTCCATGCTTACTACTCAATTGTTTACTAATTAATGGTTATAAATTCAATGGAACTATGTTTAGCTATTATAATTATGTCAAAAAGCATTATATACAGATTTTTTTCTGAAATCTAGTTAGTTTGATAGGTATTCGAAGTTTGCTGAATTTGACGGTACTAGCGGCTCAACATAAAAAGATCACAAAAAATAGTAAGTAGCTTATAATGCTGTAATATCTACTATTTTGCAAATAAAAGTATTTGTAGACTTTAGAAAATAGGTTTAGATAACTGTAAGTTACTTAGTGTCAGAGTTATGGTGCGTATATCGGCCTTGTATGTTTTTCATACGCTGGGCTAATATGTTGTCGAAACTAATTGCTGTCAAGCATTCTGTTCTAGGTGTTTCAATGGTGCAATATCGACACACTGCATCAGAAGTGTTTTCACATGTATCATATTCCGCCATCAGAATATACTGTTGACAGTTTCAATAGTATCATACAGTATGTTTATGTCAATGAATATTGGAACTGAATCCTATCTTTTCTGAAGACGGACAATATACTATATTGGACCAGTGTATGAAAAACATACACTATGTGAAACTTCTATTTTCTGCAAAGTTTTAATATTTTTATTTATTGACGGTATTTCATAGTTGTTTGAGTGTAACAAATATAATAAATCATCCAGAACAGAGAAAGAATATGCGAGCTGTCCAAAACAGGTTAAGAACTTTGAATAATTTTGTGTCACCTGCAGATTTTGATCACCTCACTCATTTTTCCCATTTCTATGTCATTTATGAATATGTTAAAAAGCAGTGGGCATAGCACAGATTCCTGAGGTACTCCACTGTTCACCTTTCTCCATTGAGAAAATTGGCCATTTAGCCCTACTTTTGTTTTCTATCTTTTAATCAATTTCTGATCCACAATAGTACACTGCCTCTAATCCCATTACTTTCTAATTTGGCCAAGAGTATCTTATGAGGGACCTTGTCAAAGGCTTTCTGAAAATCCAGGTACACTATATGACCAATTCTGGGAAGCAGGTTGAGGGACTACATGTCCTGCAAACCATCCAGGCCTCGAAGGTGGAATAAGCAGCATTGACCTGGTGATTGTTCCTGAGTGTAGGGGGGTCCACCCATTCAATCCATGCATTGGCAGGCCAGCCATATGTTGGGTGGCGGGGATGAGGGGGGCCTTCGGGAATGATGTCCACAGAGGTGGCAGAGGCCCACTGGGTCATCCACGTTTTGTTCCCGCGGTCCATAATTGGGTCCTAACTGGTTCATCTTCCTTGGGTTTGTCCGGCCGGCCCAGACGTCCCCCTCTCTGAATTGGGCTCTATATCAACTGGCTCACCTCTGTCTACTTGTTTATTTACACCTTCAAAAAAAAATAACAGATTAGTAAGATAAGACTTTCTTTGGCTAAATCCATGTTGGCTTTCTCCCATTAAACCCTGACTATCAGGGGTGGCCCTATAATTTATTTATTTATCATTTCTTATATACCGCCTTTCATGATATCAAGGTGGTTTACATTGAACAAACTGAAATTACATTGAACAGGGCATTATAACTTGGAGATAACTATTTTACAGGGAACATGGGCTATGGAGGGTTAAGTGGCTTGCCCAAGACCACAAGGAGCACCTGTGGGACTAGATCCCCAGTCCTTCCAGCCCAAGGTTGCTGTTCTCTAGTGGGATTTGAACCCCTGACCTTCCAGCCTGAAGTACCTTTCACCTACCACTAGGCCACTCCTCCACTCCACTTCTTGGCAGCAGCAAAACTCACCACCTAACCTCTTCTGCTGCCATGGCTCCCTGACACTTAGGGAACCGCGGCTGTGCTGCTGAAGCTGGTGCGGAGCCGTCCCGTCTCTCGGAGGACTCGTTGCAGCATTGTCCTGCCCCAAAGGAAGTTGTTACAACCAACCCCAAAGGAAGTTGTTACAACTTCCTTTGGGGGCGGGACAATGCTGCACGGTGACAGAGCCCTCCGAGCGAGAGACGGGAAGGCTCCGCACCAGCTTCAGCAGCACAGCCTCGATTCCCTAAGAGGCAGGGTGTCGCGGCTGCAGAAGGTGGAAGAACAGTACCTACCGGGTGGGTTGGAGGGGGCTGGGGGCTGGGGATAAGGGAAAGGTGAGATCTGCAATGGGGCTGACATGGAAGGAGGGAGGGGGCTGACATGGGGGGGCAGTAGCAGGCAGACATGGGGAGAGGGGAGGAGGGGGGCAGGGGATAAGGGAAAGGTGAGATCTGCAATGGTGCTGACATGGAGGGAGGGGGCTGGGATGGGGGGAGGAGGGATGGAAGGCAATTGACAAAGTAAAGGTGGAGTCTGCAACTGGGCTGATGAGGGGAGGGGGCTGGAAGGGAATTGACATGAAGGGAAGGTGGGGTCTGCAATGGGGATGACACAGGGGGAGGAGGGGGCTGGAAGGGAATTGACATGATGAGAAGGTGGGGCCTGCAACTGGGTTGACATTGGGGGAGGAGGGGGCTGACACTGGGGAAGGAGGAGGCTGGAAGGGAACTGACAAGGTTCCCTCTCATCCAGCAGGAACAATTAGAGTGCTGCTGGCATCAAACAAATCAGCCTGATTGATTTGTGTGGCGGCGGCACTCCGTTTTTTTAAATTTTAGATTTTGCCACCTCTGCCCTGCCTCTGCCTTCCTGCTGCTTTTTAATTTTTAAATTTTTTTTTGCTGCAAGCATTCTTGAGAAAAAATGCAGCGGGAAGGCAGAGGCAGGGGAGAGATGGCAAAATATAAAATTAAAACAGCCAGAGTGTCCCTGCCACCGCCGGATGAGAGGTGCAGGTGGAGGGAGTGGGGACAGGAGGAGGACAAGGAGAGACAAAGGTGAGATATGGGGGACAAA
Organism: Ichthyophis bannanicus; assembly: GCA_033557465.1. Classification (NCBI taxonomy): domain Eukaryota; kingdom Metazoa; phylum Chordata; class Amphibia; order Gymnophiona; family Ichthyophiidae; genus Ichthyophis; species Ichthyophis bannanicus. The sequence goes on from CM066032.1 coordinate 1,785,282,381, forward strand.
GGGGGAGACAGGGGACAAATACTGGACAAAGGGGGAGACGGGGAAAATTCTGGACAGAGGGGAAGACGGAGACATACTGGACAAAGGGAGGGACAAGTATTAGACAAAGGGGAGAGACAGGGGGCAAATGCTGGACAAAGAGGTGAGACAGGTGGACATACTGGACAGACAGGGGATAAATGCTGGACAGTGTGGGTTAGGATTATAATGGGCTGATGGCGGGGTTAGCACTGGTAATGGGAAGATCGCGGGGGCTAGGACTGGGAATGGGTTGATTAGGGAAGGCTATGACTGGGAATGGACTGATCTAGGGGGGCTGGGACTCGTAATGGGCTGAATAGGGGAGCAAGCACTGCTAATGGGCTGAGGGGGAATAGCACTTGAAATTAGATGATTAGGGAAGGCTAGGACTGGTAATGGGCTGATGGGGTAGGACTGGTAATGGGCTGATGGGGTGTAGGACTGGTAATGGACTGATGGGGGGCTAGCACTGGAAATGAGCTGATTGGGGAGGCTAGGACTGGAAATGGGCTGACTAGAGGAGGCTAGGACTAGCAATGGGCTGATTAGGGGAGGCTAGCACTGGTAATGGGCTGAGGGGGGACTAGCACTGGAAATGAGCTGATTAAGGGAGGCTAGGACTGGTAATGGGCTGATGGGGGGTAGGACTGGTAATGGACTGAGAGGGACTAGCATTGGAAATGAGCTGATCGGGGAGGCTAGACTGGAAATGGGCTGATTAGTGGAGGCTAGGATTGGTAATGGGCTAAAGGGGGGGGGGGACCGGTAATGGGTTGATTAGGGGAGGCTAGCACTGGTAATGGGGTTGAAGGTGGACTAGCACTGGAAGTGAGCTGATTGGGGGGGGGGGCTTCAAATGGGAATGGGCGATTGGTGGGGAGGGGAGGATAGAGCTGCTGGCCTTGGAAGAAAACTGGGGGCTAGGGCTACAAATGGGCTGATGCGAGGGGATGGGAGAATGGGACTGGAAGGGAGTGGATCTGAGAGGGGCTTCCATGGTATTTGGACTAGAAGGAGTTGGACAGTGAGGAAGGAGAGGGACTGGAAGAGAATGGACACCAGTGGCAGTCATAGGAATACAAGTTGACATTGGAAGGTACCAGGAGGGAGGACTGAAAAGGGGCTGATACTGGGAAAGGTTACAGGGACTGGAAATAGGCTGATGGAAAGAAGTGAAGAAAACAAAAGATGAGATATGAAATGGCAGATGGACCATAGACCACAGAAAGAGAGCTAAGAGAAGTCAGGAAAGCAGAAGCCTCAGAATGGGACCAGCATAATCAGAGAATAAAAATGGTCAGACAACAAAGGTAGAAAAAATAATTTTAGTTCATTTTAGTGATTGAACTTTGTGTTATCTTTATATTTTATACTGCATGGAGGAACTGCATGTTGCACTACTTGAAGAATCTGGCTTCTTAGGGCCTCAGTTTAAATTTTGTCTACATATTTTTGTTTTTATTTTAGATTGTAAGTCACTTATTCTGTACTTGGTGAGGGTCTGTGTTCTGAGTGTGTGACTGAGACCAGGTGTTCTGTTAACATAGTTTGTACATAAAGATTTATACTGTACTGTAGCAATTTGATATGTTCAGCTTTTCAGATAGTTGTATGGATGTTCCAGGGCCCACTGTAGTATTTACAGTGATGCTTTTTTTGCTGGGCTCCTTATGTGTTTTGGAAGTTGGTGCTGATATGGTATGGTATGGTAGATTTGCTCTATAGATACTCAGTGACTTTGTTGTAGGGTTTTGTATTAGTTCACAATATACCTGGTACTGGAGAATGTTTGTTGTTGTTAGTGAGATGATCAGAATCAGAATTTATTTTTTAAGATATTGAGTTCTGTGGGTGAATGTCTTGGTTCTGCTCTGCAACCACTGTTGAAGGGGGTTCTGTGGATGCAAAATATATGTTGAAAAAGAAAAGGTAATAACTTTAACGCAGTTTATAACAACAAAATAAAAATGAGTTATAATTTAGTTTTATAAACTGTGTTGTGGTTCTCGCTCTCTTTTAGTTCCTTGGTGTGCAAACATCTTGCATTTCCTCTATATAATCTAATCAGCTTTTTGGTTTGGTTCAGTCCCTGATTGGAGTTTTGAAAAAGCCACGCCCACCTCTACAGGGGAGGGGCCCAATCTCATCCTTCGCCTCATGCAGCAGATTGCCTTGAGCCGCCCCTGCTGACTATCTACATGTTTAGTAATTATGCTCTTTATAATGGTTTCTACCATTTTGCCTAGTACTGACTTACTACGGTTGCTTTTAAGGATAGTTCACAGATTACTAATAGTAGGACTGCAATCTCATCTTTCATTTCTTTCAAAACTCACAGTTCGGTGCTCTTCAACTTGGAAAAGAGATGGTTGAGGGGAGACATGATAGAGGTATATAAATTAATGTAACAGGTAAATGTAAATTGGTTGTTTACACCATCAAAAAGTAGAAAGATTAGGGGACACTCAATGAAGCTACAACGTAACCCAGTTAAGACTAATAAGAGACAATATTTTTTCATTCATTGTGTAATCAAATTCTAAAATTCACTACCGGAGGAAGTCATAAAAGCTGTTAGTATAGCTAGGTTTAGAAAAGGTTTGGACAAGTTCCTGGAGGAAAGGTCCATAAAGCATTAGAGAGGACCCAGGATATTCACTACTTGTCCTGGGACGAGCATTGTGGAACCTGTGTGCCTTTTTGGAACCTGCCAGATACTTGTGATCTGAATTGGCCACAGTTGGAAACAGGATACTGGGCTCGATAGACCTTTGTCTGACCCAGTATGGTATTTCTTATGTTCGTATGATGTAACCCATCTGATCCAGGTGATTTACTACTTTTCAGTTTAACAAATAGCTGTAATACATCTTCCCAGTTTATCGATATCTTTTTCAGTTCTTCTGATATATCACCTTTTCATCACCATTTCAGGCATGGGTAACTTCCCTACATCTTCTTCAGTAAAGACTGAAGCAAAGATTTCATTCAATCGCTCCACTACGGCCTTGCCTTCCCTTAGAGCTCCTTTTATCCCAGTGGTCCAACTGACTCTCTCACCTTGGGGTGCCCTGCCCAGACTCCATAGCACTGTCCAGCCCCTTGCCCTCAGGGGAGTGGGGCACCTCCATGAGGTTCAGGGTAACCACCTCATCTCCACTCTTCCCTGATGATGAGGTGCTGGATAGTACTATGGGGTTGACTGACATTGGGAAGTCTGCAGTGGCAGGGCTCTGTGTTGCAGCTGGTGCATGCCACTCTTCCTTTCTCTCCTCTGCTGCCATTTCACTGTGTGCCTCCTCCTCCTCTGCTACCACCATCTCAACTGGGATGACTGTGGAATGGATGCAGAGAGGTGGCTGTTAGTTTCAGTGGGTGGTGTGTCCAGCTGCAATGTCAGATACCTCCCCATTGTCAGATACCTCCCCATTGACAGATACCGCTCCATTGTCAGATACCTCCCCATGCTCTGTCTGATGGGCAATGGCTGGGATGTCATAGTGCCCGACTGCCACCTGCATGGACCGGGTGGCCACAGCATGTCATGCTTGGAGGGCACTCTCACTCTGACCGATAAGTGACCATGGCATGGCTATGTATCCACATAGTGCTATATAGTGTATAGCTCTAGTGATGTGGGTGCGTGCATGTCCTGTCTTGGGAGCCCGAACAGTGAACCAACTGCTGGTTGCACAGGATCACTATGTGCACATGCAATGTGCACACACAGTAGGTATTTTTCACTGTGCACTGACCAGTGGACTGTCTTCAGTTAGTATGTGCATGGCTGGTAAACCCAGTGGAGGGCATCAGGTGCAGTGTGATTGTGTTTGCTGTTGGTGCATGTTAGACCTAGGTGGTTGGGACATGTGATGTTCCAGGCCTACTCCAAGTTTTATTGCTAGGGCCAGCAGGACCATGGTAATATCCCCATGCAAGTCTAGACGACCTCCATCTCCCATGGGTAGCTGGCATCAGCATTGCAACACTAGGCATTGACATGCACTGTTGTAGGTGGATCCCCGTCAGAGAGAGTCACAGCATAGGTGCAGCTATGACTGGCATATCACACTGCAGACAATACCTGCCCCACACTAGCAATGACAGGGATCTGCAGCACAGGCAACAGAAACCATGTCTAGAACTGCAGGTACTAGGGATCTGGTGCTGGGCGCCCATCCTCACCCTCAGGGTGACCGCAGAAACTGCTCGGTAGCACGGTTTGTATCTGCTCTGTGCTTGTATCATGCACTGGCAGTGTGTCTTACATTTTGCCTGAGGTGATGGATATGGGGATTTGGGGATCAGCTGTAGACTGCTGTTGGGCATGTGCACTGCATCATGGGTACTGGTGGGGGCTACCCTATGCCGGCACACACAGCAGACGTTCTTGGAAGTGAACTGCAGTCTCTTTATTTTATTTATTTATTTATTTAACGATTCTTATATACCGCGCTATTTGTTATCAGTGCGGTTTACTTTCAACAAAGAGTATTCAGATCAGAGTAGACTGATTGAATTTACATCATAACAGGGAACAGAACTTGGAGAACATGGGTAACTATTTACATATTGACATATAACAGAATGGATGTATCCAGCCATTGCTGTGTAGTGAAATGTGGAGGTGTATCCCACTGGTTATGCCATGTGAAATGTGGAGGTGTATCCCACTGGTTATGCCATGTGAAATGCGGAGGTGTATTCCACTGGTTATGCCATGTGAAATGTGGAGGTGTATCCCACTGGTTATGCCATGTGAAATGAGGAGGTGTATCCCACTGGTTATGCCATGTGAAATGCGGAGGTGTATCCCACTGGTTATGCCATGTGAAATGCGGAGGTGTATCCCACTGGTTATGCCATGTGAAATGCGGAGGTGTATCCCACTGGTTATGCCATGTGAAATGTGGAGGTGCATCCCACTGGTTATGCCATGTGAAATGTGAAGGTGTATCCCACTGGTTATGCCATGTGAAATATGGAGGTGCATCCCACTGGTTATGCCATGTGAAATGTGGAGGTGTATCCCACTGGTTATGCCATGTGAAATGTGGAGGTGTATCCCACTGGTTATGCCATGTGAAATGCGGAGGTGTATCCCACTGGTTATGCCATGTGAAATGTGGAGGTGTATCCCACTGGTTATGCCATGCCTGCATGAGCTGGAGACAGGGGTTCAATACCTACTCGTTATTTTTGTGACAGTGCTACTCAGACCATTTTCATGCCTGTAACATCACATCAGGTAAACCTTGGATACGGAAGGAGAAATGAGCCTCAGATTCCAAGGAGGTAGGGGCAATGGTAAAATTTAACTTCAAACCAGGCCCAATCCTCCTCACATCAACAGCTCTAAAATAATCCTACCAATCGCCTGTTCAATATAATTCCATTTCATTGAAGCTGTAGTTCAAAATCAGAATTATCAGTAGAGGCTGCCACCTGCAAACTCTCAGAGCATATCAGCAGCAGTATTTTCAGCAGCAAGACTTTTCAGCGGTGATTGGAGTCCTGTAGACAGCGGTGGCTTGCGAAGATAGGTGATCCTTTTTTTGTTCTTTCTCTCATGTGTTATGCTCTGCGGGTTTGCAGGGGGCAGTTACTACTGATAATTTTGATTTGGAATCGCTATTTTCAAAAAAATGGAATTATATTGAACAGGCGATTGGTAGGAGTATTTTAGAACCGTTGATGTGAGAAGGATCGGGTCTGGTTTGAAGTTAACTTTTACTATTGCCCCTACCTCTTTGGATTCTGAGGCTCTTTTTTCCTTCTGTATCCAATGTTTACCTGATGTGATGTGTGACAAATGGTAGGTTGGTACACCTTGCAGTAATCGTATGATTTACATTCTGGAGGTGACCTTTTGGGGCTTGTGCATGCTGTGCTGCTCAGTGTCATGGGATGAGGGTGGTAGGGGTTATAGTCAGGTGTCATATGCAGGGCTGTTTCTTTGTGGACACAGTGGTGGCTGCATGGGGCAGTTTCCCATTGGAGGTGGTGCTGTTGTGGACAGTATCAGACTTTGTGAGGCGGGGGGCAGACACAGGGTTCCCTCAGGGGACTGGTGTGATGGTTGGTAGTTTGGGGGGGGGGGGGGCGGATGGCCTAGGTCAGTCATGTGTTGTCTTTACTAGCACCATGTCTCTGTTTCCACTGTGCTGTGTTTTGGCTGACAGTATTGGGCCATGTTGCTGCACCGTTACACGCAGTAGCTTTTTTTCACTGTGTTCAGGTTTCCTTTCCATATGTGCTTTCCCTTTCCTCTTGGCCATTGTGCTTCTGTTTGCCTGTATCCTGGGCGGGTCCTGTTTTGTGTGCTTACTGTCATTTGGTTGTGTGGTGGGTCCAGCTTACCCCTGCTCCTGTTGCTCTTTTGCTTTGCAGTTACTTCCTGGCTCTTTGCACTGTTCTTGTCCCACCACATGCATTTCCCCTGTCTCCTCACTTTCCTGCTTTTCCCTATTTACTGCACTAGGGTGGTCCTTATCCTTTCCCAGCCCCTGCGTGATGCAGCTAGGGCTGGCCTCCAATGTTCTGTTGGGAGCAGGGCACCCTAGTTTTCCAGGACTATCCTGCAGAGCAGGTGGGTCTCTGCCTCTGAGAAATTAACTTACCTGGTTGCCATTTTCCAAGCTCTGGGTGGCGGAGGGGGGTATCCTGTTTCCTGTCACATGTGGACAACTGTGCTAGTGAACACGTTTTCGGAACTACATGCCCAAGGCATGGCACGGAGATTACATATGTTACTTACACACAATCGAAACCCCACCAATGTGCATGTTGCACTTTTAGTGTCTCGTACATACAATGCTGTATTCTGTCACACGGATGCACGTCTAGCCGCCCGAGCAGAGAATTGCATCTACATTTTGGACATACACATTCTGTGTGTTACCTCCGTTCTGCACGTCTTTCTCAGAATCGGGCCCAGAGTCCCTCAGGGATCCATTTCAGCACCAGTATTGTTCAATCTCTATATAGCTCCCCTTATCACTCCCAAGCCATTAGTCCTTTTGTCTTTGCCAATGATATTCAATTTATTCACTACATTGATCATCACTCTCCTGACCTCACTCTTTATATTTGACAATCTCAAATTACATCTTGGCTCAACTCCAATTCACTGAAACTGAATCCAGACAAATGTCAGGCCATGTGGATCACAGTAGTTCTGTTCCCCTCTAGTTCCTCAGCCTGGTGGCCAAGTCATTACCCTGAAGCCTACCCTTAAAATCCTAGGTGTTATTTGTGATTCACAGCTCATCTTTGATCCACAAATCTCTGCATTTGTCAAATCCTGTATCTAAATAACTAATTTTATCGTTCTATTATAACTTCTGAGAGATCAAAACACACTCTTCTAACTGGCAGAGAAGGTTTCAGTAAAAAATAACACCTTATACTGCCGGGTTCTCAGCCCAGAGCTTTAGAATGGTGTTTCTTAACATCAATAACCCTCTGTCAGTTGGTGTGCTGATTAAAAATCCTTGAAGACAATTTTTAGCTGTTTAAATGGTAACTTTCTGCATATTGTATCCTGAGAGCAATTCAACATTGAAAATGGTATAATATTCAGCTTCTACGTAATAACAGCTTAAGATCTTCTTCAATTTTCTGTATCCCAAGCAATTCAACATTGAAAGTGGTATAATACTCAGCTTCTACGTAATGACAGCTTAAGGTCTTCTTCAATTTTCTGTGTCCCAACGTTCAACCCCGGTACCGACTGACGTTTCACATTTTTCGTCAGGGGACCTAAACATAACTAGAAAAATCAACAATAAAACTCACATCTCTCTCTCATTTTGTTATCACAAATCCAATTCATTCATACTCTTCTAAAAATTAGAAAATTAGAATACCAGAAATGCTGCCCGCGTTCTCGCTTCTCCTGCTATAATCGTGAAAATATCTGTCAGCTGGTAGAAAAACGCCGCGCATGCGTATCTGGTGTCTCTAGTTCCTTTTATAGTTTGGATGCACGAATCAAATTGAAGCTCTTCTTTAAAGCTAAAATTCGCGTTAGCAATGATGTCTATTAGAAGAAATTTTTTCTTATGTACAAGCCAGCCATTCTATCTGATTATTAAGCCCTGCTGGGGCTAGAGTGTTAAACTTAAAAATCAATCGTTGTTCTCTCAGATGAAGAGTCTGGGCTAGTGTTTTACCCCGACCACCTCTTTGAACTTGGGCTAAGCAAAGACATCGTAGCTGTTCAAAATCATGCTGCTTTTGTAAACTTGGATTCACAATACTCTCCACATATTCTTCTATGGAAGCGTTTCATAGATGATATCTTTTTGTTGTGGCAAGGTTCCGTGACTCTACTCACTGAATTCGTAGGTTGGTTAAATTCTCGGGAGGCTTCTATACGTTTTACTTACCAACATCATACTGAAACTCTCACTTATCTGGACGTCAAGATAACTCGTGCCATGGGATACTGGACAACAACGGTTTTTAAGAAACCGACGGATCGAGTTACTTATTTACAATACAATAGTATGCATCCTCCAAAACTAAAGGCTGGGCTTCCCTTTTCCCAGTTCTTACGTTTCCGACGTAATTGTTCTGATAGAGAAGACTATAAATGTAAAGCAACGAAACTACAAAAAGAATTCATTCAACGGGGTTATCCCAAAAAAGTAGTACGTCAGGCATACATTCGAGCTCTATACAACCATAGGTCTACTCTATTAGGAACTAGTGATACAGTGAAACAATTGGCATTAAACACTCCGGTCAATTTAATTACTAAGTACTCCCCCTGAGTGGAGCACTACAAAAAATTTTACTTAAACATAACAATATAATAACTACAATTCCCGGATTGGAGAACAATCGGATTCGCTGTGTTTGGCAACGAGCACCAAATCTGAAGGACCTGTTGAGCCCAGCTAGAATACCAAATGGTATTCATGAAACTCAGATATCTCCTATAGTGGGACATAAGCAGTGTGGTAATTGTGATGTCTGTGCTAACACACTTAGCTTGGACACATTTATATATAATGGAATTACATTAACCTTAAAGGACAATACTACCTGTGAGTCAAAAGGAGTAGTCTATGCGATATTGTGTCCATGTGGGCTTTGTTACATAGGACAGACAACGCGCATGTTCCGAATACGAATGCGGGAACATCGCAGTCGACTTCGGTGCCAAAGCCGCACAGCACCAATAGTAGAACATTGTTTACAAAAGCAGCATGATTTTGAACAGCTACGATGTCTTTGCTTAGCCCAAGTTCAAAGAGGTGGTCGGGGTAAAACACTAGCCCAGACTCTTCATCTGAGAGAACAACGATTGATTTTTAAGCTTAACACTCTAGCCCCAGCAGGGCTTAATAATCAGATAGAATGGCTGGCTTGTACATAAGAAAAAATTTCTTCTAATAGACATCATTGCTAACGCGAATTTTAGCTTTAAAGAAGAGCTTCAATTTGATTCGTGCATCCAAACTATAAAAGGAACTAGAGACACCAGATACGCATGCGCGGTGTTTTTCTACCAGCTGACAGATATTTTCACGATTATAGCAGGAGAAGCGAGAACGCGGGCAGCATTTCTGGTATTCTAATTTTCTAATTTTTAGAAGAGTATGAATGAATTGGATTTGTGATAACAAAATGAGAGAGAGATGTGAGTTTTATTGTTGATTTTTCTAGTTATGTTAGGTCCCCTGACGAAAAATGTGAAACGTCAGTCGGTACCGGGGTTGAACGTTGGGACACAGAAAATTGAAGAAGACCTTAAGCTGTCATTACGTAGAAGCTGAGTATTATACCACTTTCAATGTTGAATTGCTTGGGATACAGAAAATTGAAGAAGATCTTAAGCTGTTATTACGTAGAAGCTGAATATTATACCATTTTCAATGTTGAATTGCTCTCAGGATACAATATGCAGAAAGTTACCATTTAAACAGCTAAAAATTGTCTTCAAGGATTTTTAATCAGCACACCAACTGACAGAGGGTTATTGATGTTAAGAAACACCATTCTAAAGCTCTGGGCTGAGAACCCGGCAGTATAAGGTGTTATTTTTTACTGAAACCTTCTCTGCCAGTTAGAAGAGTGTGTTTTGATCTCTCAGAAGTTATAATAGAACGATAAAATTAGTTATTTAGTTTCATAATCGTTCAGTGGCCAAAAAAGTTTTGTGAAATCCTGTATCTATGCATTATGCAAGATTAGGTCTGTATGTGCACTACAGGACAAAAATGCCTTAACAACCCTCATGCATGCCATGGTTACCAGCTGTATTGACTACTGATATTCTCTCTGTAACTGTATTTGTATATCTACACTGCCATTCATCTGCCCAATCAAGCCAAACCCTTCAGCTACCATATATGACTCCCCTTCTCATAAATGCCCACCGGTTGCCTATAGTTTACAAAATGAAATTCAAAATCCTTATTGGTGCTTTCAAGTCTATGCACACAAACCTTTCCATTCAGCTATTTTAATGTCCTTATCCCACATTATCCCTCACATATTCTTCATTCGTGCAATAATCAGCATCTGTGCATCCCTCTGCCATCACAAGATGTTCATGAATTGACGCGCACGTCAACCTTCTACATCCTTGCCCCTCTACTGGAACCTGTGTCTTTTAGGGAAACTGCTAGGTTCTTGTGACCTAGATTGGCCACTGTTGGAAACAGGATACTGGGCTTGATGGACCTTGGTCTGACCCAGTACGGCATATCTTATGTTCTTACTCTGGAATGCAATCCAAAGTATCTACACATAGAGACTGTCTTATCCAAATTAAAGTCTGGTGACTTTTTTGACCTACTTTTTTTGCACAGGCCTTTGATGATTGAACCTCAAATGTGCTAGATTTATCCTTCCTTCCTTCCAATCTGTTTCTATGCTCATGTGTTACACATTCTCTAACTGAGCTCTGGACCCTCTTTCTTTTATTTCTTAATTTTTACTTGGTAAACCTCATGATGTGCCCACTAACAGAAATATATTAAAGATATCCAAAAATATAAACAAACATCTTCTGGTGTTTTCCTGTTTTTAATCTCTACCTGATACACCTGAGCATCTTCAATGTGGCTAATTTCAATGTGGCTAATTTGCAACCCACGACCTTACTTTAACTATTATTTTTCATCTTACATAATGGCATAAAGTTACCATTTCTAATCACAGGCTGTAATGATTTCATTGTGATATAACATCACTTATCACTTGCCCTTGTTCTCTACTGTATTTGAAGACGACTACCCTAAACGTGAGACATTCATTCATTCTTTTATTTAAAAAAAATGTATAGCTTGCTAATTCAATGTCCTCAGCAGGTTACATTTTTAACACAAATGGAGCCCAATTCTGCCAGGGGGAAATCTGGCCTGTCTGGATGGGCAAAATATGTGCAGGGCCAATCTGGACGTTCCTGCGGTTGCAGTGTCAGTGCCCCTGGATGGGCTGGTGGCCCAAAATGCCGCTGCCAGAAATGTCCTGTGATCTGCCTGGCTAGGCGGTTTCATGCTCCTCTGGTGTGCCGGTGCAGCGGGGCAACATATGGCCCCCCCTCTCGCCACCACTAAGCCCCTGGGAGGGTAGCCCAATCTCTGGATCAGGCTCCAGAGGAACCCCACCATGGCGCGCTGGAGTAGAGGGGACTGGGGACTGAGATCGTTGTGATGCCCGGTGCTTACTCCACCTTCGGGGTGGAATAAACCAGGCATGCAGCAGGCAACCGGTGGACGTACAGGGCCCTGACCTGAATAGGCCCTGTAGTCCAACTACAATGCACTGCCCTCACTCTGCCTCCAGCCACCCCCTCCTGCCCCTGTCCATCGCACTCCACACAATGGCCCTGTATTTGCGGGGAGCCGGAGAGGCAGCATATGGTCCCAGCCTTGTTCAGGGGTGGAACATCCTAGCCGGATGTACAACCCCACTATACTTCTCTCAGAATGCCAGCCATTGAGGGTTATTTTGGAAGCCCTGTTCATGCTTCGGTCATCTGAACACGAGCTTAGAGACATCCAACACACAGAGCCATTTTAGAAGTTGGCTTTGTGGACATCCAAGTCTGAACAGGGGCATGAAGGAGGCATTCCCAGGAATCTGGAGGTCATTTTCTGATCTTACAAATGTCATGGATGTCCATAGTCATGTCATGCCTCCTCGCTCTTTGTGCTTCTACACCATGGAAGGATGTTGGGTGCATCCATACTTGTGAAATCATGTCTGCCATTGGATGTGCCTGCTTTTTTTCCAGACATTCTGACTTAGACATCCCAGATTACACTGGAATGTCCTTTCTAAAATGCCTTTTGACGTAGACATAGACAAAACACATAAAACCATCAAGTTATTAATCAGCATTAAAAGCCCTAAAAATGATGTTGTAAGCAACCTTCTGAAATCAATGTCCAACATTTCCCAAAGAGAGTCTGACAAATGATTCGATAGCTTGGGACCTGCGAATGATTTTGAGCAGAATTGCATCCGCTGTCATAGACAGGAAGATCCATTAGTTTCACCCTGAGCTAAATTGTATTCATTCAGTGTCTAATCTCTAATTTCTTGTGATTGATCATTTGACATTAAAAAGTTGACATATCAAAGCTGTTGCCTAGTCACAACAAAAGTGGATTGCTGGACGTTTCAGCTTGAAACTCTTAATTGGAGCATTGCATGGCAAGTCTTTTTGTAAAACACATATTCAGAGCCTATCTTCATGGAGTATAATGCTCATTTTGATTGGTGCAAACTAATCTAAATCATTGTATATTGTTCTCACCATTTTGTTCCTATTAATTATGGTCTCTGGTTGTATATTAACAAAGTATGGCAAAAGTGTCTGATAGCGGATGTGGTGCTGGATAAAAAGTTTGAAGCCTTTAAATCATGCGATAATGATGAACACTATTGGCTTTCTTCCATCAGATGCCCTTGTGGCTTTCTAAATACCTGTATCAATTTTGTTGCCTTTTTTCATGGTGAACCCTTGATTAATAAAAGCTGTTCAAGCCATTAAACTTTTGCAAGTATAGATTGAGAAGTGAATTTAATAAAAAATGTATATCGTGCAACTCTGACAATAGTCATTGCAACTACTCAAAATCCATCTTCATAACGTGTTGTTGAAGGCTAGTGAAAACATATCATGCTTATGGCAAACCATGCTAAACATTGATTAAGTAGTTGCAATTTCTGCAACACATTTTGACCCCCAAAACAGGAAGGCATGCTGAAACATCAATATTGGTTTATTGGTTGAAGCACAGCCATACATTTTAAGAAAAAGCTAAGTATTTGCCATTAAGCATTTTTGAAAGAACCATGCTGTTTCTTTGAAAATATAAGTTATATTTGGGCAACAAGAGATGAGTTGATATGAGCAGATTTGAAGTAGACCTTGCAATGTATAGATCAATGTACTCTTTGATGTGTCCAGATGATTTTAGGTATCCCAAATAGAGTATTTTCAAAATTTAAAAAAATATATATTTTTTTTGCACTTTGAGGAATCACTAGGAAAGGAGCAGAAATAATAATAATAAAAATAAAACGGATATCATAATGCCTCTGTATTGTTCCATGGTGCAATCACACCTTGACTGTTGTGGCATTAAAAAGAGAAGAGCAACCAAAAATATTAAGGGGATGGAATGGCTGAGAGGAGGCTACAGAGGTTAGGGCTCTTCAGCCTGGAGAAGGAATGCCCGAGAGGAGATATAATAGAGGTCTATAAAATCCGGAGTGGAGTGGAATGTGAAGATATGAATGAATTGTTTACTCTTTCAAAAAACACAAAGACTAGGAAAGATGCTACAAAGCTACAAAGTAGTATATTTAAAACATATCGGAAAAAATATTTTTTTCTTTCAAAAGTATAGTCTTTGCAAAAGAGAAGCTAACAACAGGTCCCACAGCATGACCTGGGTGTTGAACTACTATACCCAATATCTTCCTTGACCTTGCCTAAATAAAGCCTCAGATAAACTTTTGAAGTTTGTTTCTCAGCCCAGAAAATATATGAATAGCCACATTTTCAGATATTCTTTTCAGACAGATGAACTGAAAAAGAAGCTAAAAACATTGGTAAAAACTAGGTGCTAGTGAATGTAATGTTGGACTTTTCATGAATGTTTTCTGTATCGGGGTAAACCCAGAAAATAAGGCTGCATCAATGCACAACTGGGAATTAAAGCCTGCAGTGGCTAAACCTCTCTTAAAAATGGAAACAAATTGAAATCTAGTCAAAGGGGAGGCGTTTGCATGAGATAACCAATGGAAAACCCCATGTACCCTACAATCTCAAAAGGAATTGACCACCAAAGATAGACAAGAATAAAGGCCAGGGACTCTGCATAAAACTACCCAAATCCCTTTACCCGTCTGGTCAGTTTTGGGTCTGTCAATCCACTGTATAATGTTTTTCCAGTAAAAAAAAACATCATCCACCAAACAACTTGTATTACCCAATGTCCCCTGAGAGAGTGCTACTAACTCAAAAAATTGAAATGATGAAATGTTTCTAAAAAAAGGCAAAAGGAAAGACTGTCTGAAAAAAGGCAAACTTGTAAGAAAAATAACAAACATTAGTAGGTACCTTAAATAAAGCTAACAATAGTGCCGGTAAATGCAAAGGTCACACAAAAACATAACTAAGAATGAAAGAATCTGAACCAAGAATACCTAGTTTGGATCAAGGAAACCATGCAGCTTAGAATATAGGGCCACACTCTGAGAAACAATAACTGACTCTCTAGATATGTGGGGACTGATACTGATTTTGGCAAGCCCTGCCTGCCGACCATTAACCCTGGATATTCACTGCTGGGGGCATTGAATATCCAGGATCACCAAAAAAGCCAGAAACCGCAGTAGCTAAATGGGCAGCAGCAATATTGCATGCTGTCCAGTTAGCTCTTGCATCTCAAAGATAGGCGAGGGTTTTCCTTGCCTATCTCTAAAGCACAGATCACTAACCAGGCAGCATGCGATATCGCTGCTGCCCGGTTAGCGCTTGTTGCCACATTTGCTCCGCCCTGGAATGTTGCTAACATGCCTCAGTGCTAACTGGATGCCATGTTCCCTGTAAAATAGTTATCTCCAGGTTATAATGCCCTGTTCAATGTAATTTCAGTTTGTTCAATGTAAACCGCACTGATGCAGAATAGCGCAGTATATAAGAGAATGTAAATAAATAAATAAATAAATCAGGGCACATAGGAGAGTTAGGAGGGGGTATTCAACAGCACTAACCTTGTAAATACCGTTGAGTATCCCCATTTAAGGCATTTACACAGTTTACTCGGCTGTAAAACTTGTAAATGCCTTTCAGATATCAGGCCCTTAGCTCCAACTGCACATAAAGTGAAATGAAGATCACCAGAAAAGAGCCATATGTTACTGAGTGAAAGGAAAGGAGGAGAAAGAACGACAATCACAGAACTCAACAGAGATTTCCAACGTGCAGCAAGACAGGACAAGGAAAAGTACTACAATGACGCATGCAAGGAAATAGAAGCAGAAACTATTAGAGGAAGAACAAGATCAGCTTTCCTAAAGCTACGAGAGTTAAAGAAAAAGTTCCAGTCTTGAATTGGAATGTTACAAGATACTCAAGGTTCTATGTTGAATGATGCTGAGAAGATCAAGAAAAGATGGAAGGAATATACAGAGTTTTTATATGATAAAGATCAAGTGGACCAACAGCCGTTTCAACCTGTACCTTATGATCGGGAACCATTGGTGATGAAAGAAGAAGTTGAAGCAGCATTGAAAGCCTTATCAAAGAACAAAGCACCAGGCATTGATTGCATTCCCATAGAAGTATTACAGCAATCTGATGCTGCTGTTACCGTACTTATAAGGCTCTGCCAAGAAATATGGAAGACGGCATCATGGCCAACTGACTGGAAAAGATCTGTGTTTATACCAATGCTAAAGAAAGGTGATCCAACTGACTGTGGAAATTATCGCACAATCGCTCTGATCCCACATGCCAGCAAGATTCTACTGAAGATTATTCAAAAGAGACTACAATCATACCTGGAACAAGAACTACCTGAAGTGCAAGCAGGGTTCAGAAAAGGGCGAGGAACGAGAGACATCATTGCTTTCTTTAGAAGCTCAGATGACACGACTTCGATTTTCATACTTTGGACACATCATGCGAAGAGAGAGATCATTAGAGAAAGCCATCATTCTTTGCAAGATAGAAGGTCAATGCAAAAGAGGAAGGCCAACAATGAGATGGATCGATACCATAACAGTAGCTACGGATACCAGTCTGTCAACAATGAGCCGCCTGACTGAAGACCGAACACAATTTAGGATAGCTACGCAGAGGGTCGCCATGAGTCGACTCCAACTTGACGGCACTTAACAACAACAACAACATGCTATTTGTCTAGTTTATTGGTTCCTTATGCCCCAACCAATTTGTTGAGGGTATCACAGGTCCATCTCCTAACTGTTCCTTCATTCCATCAGTGGAGATATGAGTGGTTTTGGAAAGACTCCTTTTCTTACAATGCTACAATTTTTTAAACAATCTTCTGATGGAGATTAGGGTAGACAATTCTTATAAGTCCTTTAAGAGGCAGGTGAAGACTAGTTTATTTTCTTTGGCCTTTCGAGAGTAGATAGGGGAGTGTGGATTTTTTTTCCTTCTTTGGGGATGTAGTGTTTTATGTATTGCTGTCTATTTTGTAAACCGCTCAGATGCAGCCCTACTGGGTGCCAAGAGCAGTACATTAAGTGTTTTTAAATAAATAAATAAATAACCAGGACATAAAATTTGTAACTCTGTCATAAGGATTTCCCACAATAGAGAAATAATATGCCTCCCATTCTGATTTATTGCCTTAGAGGGTCATTTTAAAAAGGTCTAATCATGATTTGGACATCTGTACTTACACATCCATGATGTTTGCAGGCACATCAATGTTTATACCTGCTCTAGGCATCAGGAAAGTGCTTTTTTCCACATTAAAACACCCAGAGAAGAAAGTAACTAGCCTTAGTTCACGAAAGAACACAGTGGGACTTGAACCCTAACCACTCTGCTTTTAAGTTATTTCTCTAGCCTTTATGCTATTAGATGCCTTAGCTCTGACATGCTATCCTGGGGACGCCTATATAAATGTTTGATATACATGCATATAGGGCACATCCTCATTTTGGAAATCATGCCTGAACTTGCATGTGCCTGCTTTTTGTTTTCTGACATTCTGGTTTTGACATCCCAGATTGCATTTGGATGTCCCATTATGAAATGTGCCTCCCTAGCTTCTGCTGATCTTCTCTCTTTTAAAATAAGTCCACTTTTCAAAAGGATTTATATGGATTCTGGGTGTGGGTGTCCATATAATTCCCCTATCCATCAATTTTCAAAATTTATACCGATGGTATGGGGATGACTATGTGGCTGACTGACCTCATACTATCCATGTAAAATGGGACTGGGACTGGTATGGAGTGGCGATATTCAGATGCTATCCCAATAATCTGTTAAGATATTTCTCCATAGATAAGCAGGAATTTAGTCCTCACATATCAGTGATGTCACTGGAAGCTTTTGGGAGGCTCCACCACACCTTTGTGACTGTCTTCTTGCCTGTGCATTGCCATCCTCTCCAGTCTTCATTTTCCGCGGAGACCCACAGACATGAATCAGTCATCCCCTGGTACATGTTTTGTTTTTTCCCCCTTCAGGGGCCTTTTGTGTGCTTAGTTTCTATTTCTGCCTGCTGTCGGTAGCGTTGAGTCCGTTGATTGTTAATCCACCTTTGGTTCTAGCATTTTCAGTAACTTTTATTTTCTCATTGTTTTCCTGCGACATGACAGCCATTTGATCTAGCCATGGCCATCTTCCCAGAAATGTCCCAGAAACTGGTCAGCGGTTTCAAGAAATACACCAAATGTGCCAGGATCATCTCAGTCACTGATAAGCACAATTGGTGCTCCAGTATCTGGGTCCTGATCACCAATCCTTTTCTTGCAATTTGTGTTTACAGATGACAAGGAGAGGCCTCAAGGGTCGAGAGAAGCAACGAGAATCCCCCTTTGGCTATAGGTCTGATTTAGCATCTTCGGCACCGGCATCAGTCTTGATGGCTCCCCTAGGATCTGTTGAAGATGCAACGACATTGAGAGGTTCCTAAGCTCAATCAGAGATGAAGGCCCGTAGTGCTCCAGAGCATCAGCCACTATTTGGTCTCCACCTGGAATTGGAAAAGGACTCGGCTTTGACTCCATTGATATCGAAGAGAAACCCTTCCGAGCACCAGTTTAAGTCCCCTGTGCATCGACATCAGAGCCCTTCCCAGAGTGATGTTGAGAGTGATAGCCTGCAAACGGCCCACCCAAGTACTCTGGAGAGTTATTGACCTCCAGAGTTTTGGAGGGGCACCGACCATCTCCTGACAATCGAGACCATGCAGATACCCCTGCAAGGATGCCAGAGACATTGATCAGAACTGCTTAGACCCTAAGACCTTTGGAATTGGCAGCTATGACTGAATGCCTTCAGGTGCTGGCAGCCCATATTGCATCGATGCTGGAGAAACAGTTGGCTGGTGTTTCAATGCCCACAGCATCGTCATCGCACAGTGTGCAGCCAATCCCCAAGACCCATGCTCTGCCTATGAAGGCATTGACAAGATCCAATGTCGGTTCCTGGCAGGGCCATCTCTCTCTGGAGTGTATTGGGTTCTGATGTCCCAACAAAACCCCAGAAGAACTAGATGCATCATCAATGCAATCGATAATCCCACTCCCCTTGAGGTGCAGATTGAGATCCCAGGAGATACTCTGAGGTACTCTGACTTCCTCTCAAAGTCTGACTGATGGCTGGGTGACAGATGTGTAATATGAGAACCAGTCAGAGGGCAGGTAGCCTGAGCTTCCATCAGACCCTCCTCTCTGCACGAATGACAGAAATCTCCTCCAGAAGACATATTCTTCCAGGACTTTGTGAGGTATATGGCCCAGGCCATCCACTTTTCACTGGAGGTGGAAGATGAGCTTAGGGTGGAAAAGTTGGAGATACCTGGGTACAAACAATGTTGTAATGATAGAACTGATCAAATTGGTGGAGGGGTTGCACTCTATGTTAGAGGGGGCATTGAGTCAGAAAGGATTAAAGTTTTGCAGGAAACACAATTTGCTGTAGAATCTCTATGGATTGAAATGCCATGTAAGAAGGGGAAGGCGATGGCAGTGGGGGTGTACTATCGACCACCTGGCCAGAATGAACAAATGGATGATGAAATGCTCAAAGAAATCAAGGAAGCTAGCAAAAGTTACAACACAGTAATAATAACGGGTGATTTCAATTACCTTGGTATCGACTGGGTCAGTGTCACAGCAGACATGCTAGGGAGATAAAGTTCCTAGATGAAATAAATGACTGCTTCTTGGAGCAGCTGGTTCATGAACCAATCAGAGGGGAAGCCATATTGGACCTAGTCCTTAGAGGAACACCAGATCTGGTGCAAGAGTTAAGGGTGTTGGGACCACTTGGCAATAGTGATCATAGCATGATCACGTTTATTTATTTATTTGGTTACATTTGTATACTGCTTCTTCCAGCGATCATTAGTGGCTTACATTAAACTTTTGTCACAGCAAACATTTGTTACATATAACAGGAATCAAATTTTCTATGCATATCACATCCATATGCATTGGTGTATTGTGTTTGTGCTGTGTATTTGTGTAGGCTGTGCGAAAGGTATTGTTTAGTTGACATATCTTTGTTTTCTTGTGCTAGGTGTGAAGTGGGTAAGTGTTGTTTAGCTGCATTATTTATTTTATTTACATTCTCTTATATACTGTGCTATTCTGCATCAGTGCAGTTTACATTGAACAAACTGAAATTACATTGAACAGGGCATTGTAACTTGGAGATAACTATTTTACAGGGAACATGGGCTATGGAGGGTTAAGTGGCTTGCCCAAGACCACAAGGAGCACCTGTGGGACTTGAAACCCCAGTCCTTCCAGCCCAAGGTTGCTGTCCTCTAGCAGTATTTGAACCCCTGACCTTCCAGCCTGAAGTACCTTGCCCCAACCACTAGGCCACTCCTCCACTCATGTTGTAGTATTCCTGGAACAGGTAGGTTTTGAGTTTTTCCCGGAAGTCTTTTAGGTCATTGGTGGCTCTTACTACATTAGGTAGGTTATTCCATTGGGAGGGAGCTGTGTATGTGAAAGCTTTTGATTTAATTAGTAGGGAAGGGATGGTAAGGAAATCCACAGTACTACCTTTTAACTTTTGAAAGGGAGTCTATGATAAAAGGAGGAAAACAGTTAAGAAAAAACTAAAAGGAGCAGTTGCAAAGGTTAAAGACTTACATCAAGCTTGGGTGTTGTTTAAAAATACTATTTTGGAAGCCCAGACCAGCTGTATTCCACGCATTAAGAAAACTGGAAGGAAGTCCAAAAAACTGCCAGCATGGTTTAAAGGTGAGGTCAGAGATGCTGTTGTTGCCAAAAAAGCATATTTCAGGAAATGGAAAAAAGAGCCAAATGACAAGCTCAATGTACACTAAATTCTCAGTGGAAACAGGCCACCAGACACCTTTGGGACTGGATGGTGGTCACTATACCTCTGGTCCAGTCTCTACACTTGGGGTTGGATCATCAGAGCCTGCTCATGGGTCTCTCTTTTCAGAAGATGCTACCCCAGAAGACGCTGATGACAGACACATCCAAGCTGAGTTGGGGAGCATATCTGGATGGCCTCCACGCTGAAGGAATCTGGTCTGAACAAGACAGCATGCATCAGATCAGTTTCTTGCAATATATGTCATAGTGAATGCTCTCAGGGCTTTCCAAGATGGCCTTGCCAACCAGATTGTTCTGATTCAGAATGACAATCAGGTCATGATGTACTACATAAACAAGCAAGGGAGCACAGATTCATATCTCCTGTGCTGGGAGGTGGTCCGGTTGTGGTAGTTTGCCATAACTCATGGTACAGAGTTAAAGGCCACATATCTGCCAGGGGAGCAAAATACCCTAGCAGACCAGCTAGTTGCATCCTCCAGCTGTATGAGTGGACTCTGAACAGGGATGTCACAGCCCTGATCCTTTGGAAGTGGGGCACCCCCTTGATATTGTGATAAGGAAGCTTATCATAGCTCAGGAAGGAGCTATAGAAAAGGTGAAGTGACTCTGAACAAGCAACCTGTCAGTTCTGGTAGAAATAAGAAAACAGAAGTTTTCCATAAAGGACTACCAGTCCCAGAATGCACCAGGTTTCCAACAGCCATTAGAGGAGCTGAAGTGGGGAAACGTGTGTTCAATCAGGAGGGCTATGAGGTAATCCCCAAGCACTCATCTCAAAGGGCAGGGCCTGATTCAGCACAGCTGCGCTGTGTTAGGGTGGAGCACTCATCTAAGCAGAATAAAGGTAGAGTTTATTCTACAGAGAATCATCCTCAGTTTCATCTGGGAGATCCTCATCCTCAGGATCAGCTTGGAGATCCTCATCTTGGACAGCTTCATCATCTGGAGGATCATCAGAAGCAGAAGCCAAACCGGACGGACAGAGAGGGCAAGAAACCCTTTGGAAGAAAGAAGAGAAAAGCCTTTGGGAGGTCTAAAGGAGTCCAGAGCAGTACGTATACTGGAAGGCATTCCAAGGGCCAGCATACACCATTGGACTGGGGAAAGCCAGAGGAATGGTGCTGCAGGGCTAGGAATCTCCAGACGGTACCTGTGAGGGAGACGGCTGCACGTGGAAGGGACCCTAAGACCCGTGCCAGAAGGTATGTGAAGAGAGATCCAGTGTCCAGGGATCTGGATTGGAAGGCTGGACATAAGAACTGGACTACATACTGGCCAGGCTATTTAGAGAGGAACTCTAACAGCAATGGAAGCTCAGGTATGAACACTGATCTATGCCCTAGCTATAACCTTGAAAGACAGCAGGGAAACAAGTATTCTCCTGAAAGTGCTCCATTGAGAAATTCCTCTGTGCCAATCCCTGATATTGAACCCATGATTGTTGAAGAAGGGGAAGGAGTGGTCTTAGATACAGGCTGTGAATATATGGATTGCTCTCTGTCTAAACTCCTTTGGTAATTTTCTGTTACAAAGTACAGCAACCATCACAAAGAAATACAAACTTGTTCTTTAATCTACTCAGAAAAGCTCCTGAAGTAGGATTTGAGCCACGCAGTAGAAAGCAAGCCAGCTAAGGGGTTTCAGCTGGGTAACTGCTAGCAATTGAGCCTTACCTAATTGCTTGTGAGCTCTGAGGGAATCACTTCTGAGTCTATGTGGGAAGATGTGGGAAGTTGGCCTGAAAGGAACAGTTTTTCCCTTCTTTGTGAATTTTGTTTGTTTGAAACACTGCTAAGAAAATATTAGCTAAAGCCTACAGAAAAGACCAGTTTGTTACCAACCAGGTCTTTATTCTTTTCATTTGATTGCCTGACAAGTTCATCTGTTGTTTTCCTGATTTTGTTTTTCTAAGTTTAACACTGAAAGCAAGTATCCTGTTTTATGTGCTACCAAGCATATCTGTGTTGGGAGAAATAACCCCATAAATAAATATCTTATTGGCTTTACACTCAAGCACATCTAATTATTTTGAGCAGCTGTGTCTGGTGTGAATGGACTGCATTTCCCACAATCCCTTGCAAATCATATTGATATATGCACTTGCCAAGACTGTGAACATTCTCACCCAGGCAGCCGTCTGACAATATATCTGTTCACCACTCAACACAACAACCAAGTGGATCAGTTTTGCTCCAGGGTCACCTCGTGCAGCCATCTATCTCCATATACTTTCTTGCTGACTTTCTTTCCGAGGCCTCATGCCCATAGAGAGGAAATGGTGCTGCATGTGCTGGACTGCAGAGAGCCTTGGCCTTCTACCTAGAGCAGACAAAGGCTCACCAAACGTCCATCCAGCTGTTTGTCTCTTTTGATCCCAGCAAGGTAGGAGCTGCTGTTTTCAAATGCATTCTCAATTTGACTGGCAGACTGCATATCTTTTGTTTATACCCAGGCTGGACTGAGCCTTCATGGTCATGTCACAACTCACAATGTCAGAGCCATGGCTGTGTCGGCATCCAGCTTGTGTTTGATCCCCATGGAAGAAATCTGCAGAGCTGCAACATGGTCTTCTATCCACACATTCACATATCACTACTGTCTGGTTGGAGATTCCCAATGTGACAGCAACTTAGGCCAATCTGTATTCTGGCATCTGTTTGGGGATTAGAATCCAACTCCATCCCCCCAAGGACCTATTGTCCATCCAAGCTACCAAAAGAAAAAAAAAATGACCAAAATGTATTTATTTATTTATGTTTCTTATATACCGCGCTATTATAATCAGTGCGGTTTACAGAAGGAACAACTTTACTACAATGAGATAACACATTGAGCTTACATAGAACAGGATATTCAAAAACTTGGAAGGAACTGAGGGAAAACTATATACAGATTATGTACATGTTACAGTAATGATTAATCTTGGTGGGTATGTAAGGGGTCAGTACGAGTACTAGTATACATGGGTCAGAATGGGGAGAGGGGAGAGCTGGTTAACCATTATCGGTGGGGGGATGTTCAGTGGGTGGAGTTAGGTGGGGGATTCGAGGGGTGGGTGGGTGTTTCTCAGACTGGGAGGTCGGGTAGTGCTGTATGAACAGGTGGTGCTTTAGGGCTTTTCGGAACACCACTAAGTTTTGGGTGGCTCGGAGTTCTGCTGGGAGGGCATTCCATGCCATCGGTGCACAAATAGAAAATGCTCTATTGGCTGTTGATTTTGTACATTTTGTTATGAACTTGGGGACTTCGATTGTGTTCAGCTGCGTATTTCTTCTAGTTCTGTTGATTGTGGTACGGTGGAGAAGTGCATTGATGGGTGTGGGGGGCTGATTCTTGAGGGCTTTGAAGGTTAGTATTAGTAGTTTGTAGGTGATTCTGGCAGGAAGAGGCAGCCAGTGTAGGTTTATCAAGATAGGCGTTATATGATCTGACCTTGATGCCCCAACTAGAACCCTTGCAGCTGTGTTCATGGCAAGTCTGAGTGGGTTTAAAAATGCATGAATGAAACTGTATGGTGAAGAAGCTGAATCAGATGAGTTCCCCTTTGGGGACTACCAGTGCTGTACATAGTTGATTCTCCAGTTGTTAGTTCTATTTGCCCCTGTTGGGCTTCTCAGTCTCTTCTGTTTTCAGTAGCCTGTAGCTTGGGAGTCCCATATGTAAAGACTTCATTCCTGCTTGTCCACAGTGAAAAGGTAGTTACTCACCTGTAGCAGAGGTTCTCCTTGGACAGCAGGAATAAGTCCTCACAACTCTCCCACCTCCCTGAGGAGTCATCTTCTGTTACAGCTTTGTTATCTTACTGAAGAGGATGGCTCCATGGCAGGTGGGAAGACAGGCATTCAGGTGCAGTGGAGCCTCCCAAAAGCTTCCAATAGAAGCTGGGGAGTGCTTGTATGAGGGGCTCCTTCCTTCTGTACACAGAGAATACCTGCTCAGGTGAGTAACTACCTTAACCTACTATTAGCTATCTGCTAGTTGTATAATGTATGGCAGCCAGCAAGAAATCCATAAATTCAGCACCACTAACTATAAAGGCCAACTATATATTTAAATGCCACAGCCTATGATTTTAATAAATAAGTTGGCCGCTGGAGCTGAAATTCCTCACCAGTTCTCTTTAAAACCAGTAAAAATAATTGGAAGCCAGGCACCACAAATGGTAGCAAAATGTATGAACCTAAATTGCAATCATTACATTCCTTTTAGAATTAAAGACAAAGCATTATTAATAGCTGATCTGGATTGCCACTCAAGTTAG
This sequence comes from Ichthyophis bannanicus, assembly GCA_033557465.1. NCBI lineage: Eukaryota > Metazoa > Chordata > Amphibia > Gymnophiona > Ichthyophiidae > Ichthyophis > Ichthyophis bannanicus. The sequence continues at coordinate 1,785,307,228 of CM066032.1, forward strand.
AATGATTATGAAAGTCAATAAAAATTTGAGTATATTTAATCATTGAGTAAGCTGAATTGAACTTTGGATCTGCCTCCTTTCGCTCTTATATAAATTCCACAGTCTGACTTTCTCAATTATTTTATTTTCATTTAATGATTTAGAAGAGAACATCAAACACATTGTATTTGTTTTCATTTTATTATACTGTTGCTTAACTTCTGTTTCTGCTTGGCTGTTAGTGGAGAACAAATAAAAAGCTGACACTGATATAACATCTTCCTTATCCCAGATGTAAGAAAAATATTTATCATAAATGGCTGTGAAACTTATTACCCAATTACAACTGGTATTTGTTTTTGTCAAACTTGGAAAGCAGCGAAGCAAAAAATTGCAACGCAAAACACAGAGAAGCTATAATGACAGTGAAGTGAGAATGAGGCTGGAAGCCAGGCAGCGTTAGTGGCATTGCTGCTAAATGAGAAAGTAGGAGACTAGTCAGGCCTTGAAGTCCTCAAGAATAACTCCGTATAGGTAGGAAAACGGATGTCCAAGTGGCCCTAATAGATCATATTGACAGTACCTGAGATCCCATGGTGCAAGCAAGCAGATTCTGTAACCTCGTCACTCAGTGGCTAACAAAACGTAGAATACGGTGTCCATCACATCATTCTCCCCAATAATATACATGACAGCTAGATTGTCATTTCACAGATCAGTTCCACAGAGGCATTGCTGACATAATCCTACATGCTGTGAGGGAATACAGCACGTAGGAGACACTGTTCTTCTTTCTCGTCTTCGGGATACAGTCTTTCTCTGTTACCTTGGACTCCTCCATCTCTGAGTCCATTCCTTTACACTGTGGGGTGCCTCAGGGTTCTGTCCTTGCACCCCTTCTTTTCAACATCTTCCTGGTTCTACTCACCCTTCTGATACAGCAACACAGTTTATCAGCCTATTACTATGCAGATGATGTTGTACTAATCCACCACACCTCTCCTCTGAAGCCAGACCTTTCTTCCCTTCACACTGGCCTATGTGCCATTGTAGACTGGCTGGGATCCAACCTTCTGCACCTGAACCCTACAAAAACATCAGCAATTTGGTTTTCTTTTGATTCCCCCCTCCCTCCAGCTCTTTCCCCCACTCTTTTTAGTGTCCTGATTCCCTTTGTTTCCACCATGCTTTACCTTGGGGTAACTTTGGACTCTGCCCTATCTTTCCAGGACCACATTTCCTTACTTTACCATCGCTCGTACTTTTTTCTACGTCAAACTCACTCCATCCGTTACATCTTGCCCCCATCTGCCCTTACTACTCTTCTGCTTTCCCTGGTAATCTCTTGGATTGACTACTGCAATATTATTTTTGCAGGACTCCCTCAGAATCAACTCCACCGCCTCCAATTAATTCAGAACACCGCAGCAAGGATCCTCTCAAACTCCATGATTCACTCAGATCATACCGCATTTCATCTCCCTACACTTGCTGCCTGTCTCACATCGTATCTGCTATAAAATCTTAATTCTCACTCATAAGGCCCTCTCATACTCATACAACACAATATTTGGCTGACACTCTGCATTACCATTCAGTATCCCGCACCCTTCGTTCCATCCATAACCACCGCCGGCATCTCCCATCCCCTACTCTGAATCATCTGGAACAGACCCATCATACTGCATTCTTTTTTCTGGCCCCCTCCCTTTGGAACTCCCTCGCCAAGAACAAGCATACTCTAAATTCAAGTCTCTTCTCAAGACACACATCTTCTGTCTGGCTTTTGACCTCCCTTCTCCTGACCTATAAGGCTACTCTCCATTCTCTGTTGTTTCTCTTTTCTCCTTGATGTCATTGTGCTTCTTTCCTGTTGATATTGTAGTTCTTTTTCTTTCTCTTTGCAACTATGTACACCGCCCTGATGTTACAAAGGGTGGTTAATCAAGTCTGGCAATAATCAAGTCTGGCAATTTTATAACATAATGAACATGAAGCCTTTTAAAAAAGATGAAAAACAGTATACAAGGATTGCTAAATAAATAATATATTTACTATCATATTTATGATCTTCAGATTAACGGTGAGCCTGAAGTCCTGTCATGCATTGAAAAAATGATCTACGAAGCATTAGATCTATTCCTCAGTGAGGGATGTGACAGCAGAATCATCAGAAAACAGTTCTACACCTTGGTTTTTGCTTCAGGTCATGGAAGACAATAGTTTCCCATCAGTTCTTGTATGTACGTATATTCCTTAGTTCTTTATCCAAGAGAATACTTTAAGAGAAGTACAAAAAAGTGTAGGGGCCAGGGCACATCCCTATTTGACTCCACTAGGTATGTCAAACATCTTAGACGTTAAACCATTGAATTGGATCATGCCTTTTATGTTATCACGCAGGGACTTAAACTAAGAGCTGCCCCTCCGATGCTGACTTCCTGCGTCAAACAGGAAGTCCAACCATGAGCAGCAAAAAAGCAACCCCTCGGGCAAAAGGTTCACCAAGCCCTAATATAATAAACACCAAGAGGTAATTACAAATTACAAAATACTGCACAGCGCTGTATTTTCAGGCTCAACACCATTGCTCCTAAAGGTTTAAACTTGGAATTGCACTGGCACAGCCTTCTGTGACATCCGAGTTTGGTGGCAGGAGTTTTTAATACTTCTCGCCCCAGATTGGCCGCATAGTGGTCATTTGACTAGCCCTATTATGTCAGACGCCTGTCTTTAAAGTGGCTTCCCCCCAGTGGATTCAATTTTGTCATTCTTTCCAGGAGATGACAAATTTGGCCTAAAGCAGGGTCCTTGAAAATTGGAACCCGAAACGCAGGACTGTGTAGTCTTGGACACCTTTTGTTGGAATACTTATTGTCAAGATTTGCCAATAACTGCAGCAAAGTAAATTTCTCTTGTGGCCATGCAAATGTGGCTTTAATTTGTGATAGCTGCTTGTGATTAAAATGGACTTTTGGTCTCCTTTACAGTAGCTTTGTTAAATGGCAGCTTTGGTTATGGGACCTTTGGTCCGACAAAAAATCGTTTCACTTTGCAGGAGGGAAGTATTTTCTTTGAGGTCACCCTCTTGGTGTTTATCAAAAAGGAAGTCGGCATCAGGCATCGGAGAGGAGGCGGAAGTAAACAGTCCTAAGGCGCCGAAGTTTAAAGGTAAGCACCGTGGGACTGTTTGCGGCCATTGCCACAATAGGCACCCCTCAAAGGATCTGCACTCTAGGCGACCTCCTTATTCACCTAATGGTTGTGCCAGCCCCGATTATGGTGATGGTTGACAGCTTAGCTTAGAAATCGCAATGCAACTCAGGCTAAAATCTATTAAATACCTCAAAGGTATAAATAATGGATAGGAAACTGAATAATAACAAATTATGAGAAGCTCAAAGTGGGAAGGCTCCAAAGTATCAGTAGAAAATATTTCTTCATAAAGAAGACAGTGGATGAATGGAACAGCTCCCCAGTGGAGGAAGAGGAGGTAACGCATGTACCTTTAAAAAAGTAACAAAATGTAGTAAGCATTAAGAGAGAAAATAGTAATGCACACAGCTAAAAGGTACTCTTGCTGAATACCTTCACATGGTGACCCAGTCATATACCAAATCTCAGCAAGATCACATCATGATAAAAATAGGTAGGAAGGAGAAAGGATACAGGACATAGTGGCCACATATCACCAAGGATAAAAGGTGCCCACCTGTTGCTTATGCACTAGGGCTAACGATAGTAGAAGCAATAGCGCAAAACCTTCAGGAGAAGATAATATCTCTGAGGCAGCAATAGGCCATGATGAACTTCCTCATGGACTCAGAAATTAATGAAAAAAACAAAGAGGACTGAAAAGTGTTAGGTGGACTCTTGAAAAAAAAAAGAGATACTGTTCTGCTACTATTATGTCACAAACCCTGCACTTAATTACAGATAATACACAAAGAGAGCTTGCCAGGAAAAAAAAAAGAGGGCAAATCTCAAAGGAAAAACTGGAAAGGCAAGTGATGCGAAATATAAAATCTGACTGGACAAATTTAAAGATTAATACCTCAGTCAAGATGTGATAAAACAACTGAACAGTACTGCAGCAAGAGAAATGGAGATAACGGGTTCAGAAATGAGTGAAAATAAAAGATGCCACAGCAACAACATTAAAATGGGACAACAAGGGCGATATCTGAGGAAGATGAGAACATCACACAGGAGGGACAGAATGGCATGAGGCAGAAAAAGAACAAAATGCAGGAGGGAGGAGTTGGAGAGGGGTTGAATAAAGTGGACAGGCCAAGGGGCAGAAAGAAGAGGAGAGACGGGAGAGAGATCAAGAGACTGGAGGGATGGCGGTGGACTTCCTGGTCTGGAGGGTGATAGGTCAAGATCAAAAAGCATGAAAAGTAAAATTAAAATGGCACAGTTTGCATTAAGAAACTTTGCATAGATATTACAGAGATATATCAGATCCAGTATTGTGCAGAGCGATTGATAACGAGACCATTCTACCAATAAGGACACAGTGCCAGAAGTAAAGGAGAAAGGAATCTCCTCCTCTTCTGAAAAAATGTATTTAAATATATAGCATGACCATACTGATTCTAATAACATCATGGCAGCAGAACAGAAGGGTAACAAAAGGAGCGTATAAAATCAAAGACCAGCTACTGCTAAAGAAAGCCATCATGTCTAAGAAAAGCAGAAATCTCAGTATAGCATGGATTAACTACTGTATAAGAAGGCCTTTGATAGTATGTTGCTGTCCTGGATAATAATTGTCTTGAAATGTACAAAATACATTTATGAATTGATTGAGCACATCAAATTCACTATGAAAATGTGGAAAAACACACTCCACCTACAGTATGCAGATAGTTCATAATTTCTAATATCAAGATCCAGTGAGGAATATCTCAGAGAGATACCTTGTCGCTACACCTGTTTTGTATAACACTTACTGTAGGAGGTCATTCTAGAAACCAAATAAGGGTTTGTACATGCGCCAGGGACGTTTATCTGCTGAAAATGTCCACAAGCATATTCTGGTACATTGCGCCCGTGAATGTTTATCTCGCTAACACGGGGAACTCAGAACATGTTTGGGAGGGGTGGAACGGGGGCGTGGTTTGCCACAGAGATGTATAAAGTGTATTCAGGAAAGGCCCATGTACGTTTTGGGAGGTCCCTCAGACGTGGCCATTATTGGAGACATGGAATAAGGCCATTACTTAGAAAATATTTTGCTGTGTTTGTCTAAAGGTGGTGGTGACTAGTGTGTTTTAATACGGTGGACGGTAGTATGGAAAAACATCACAAAATGCATTTATGAAGAACAGAAATCAGAGGTGTCGGAATCTTGTAAGCTGAAAAGGCATTAACTACCCTGAAAGAAATATTAAGAAGAACAATAGTGATTATTCTGGCCATGCTAACATTTGCTGTTTGTGCTAAAGGAGCTAATCTAGGGGACCCTCACAATTCCTGTGTCCTGAAAAATGGATCTGTTGATGTAGGAATAGTATGTGAGTGAGAATGGAAAAGAGCCCCACCAGTACATGGACCATACAGTTACCACAGCGTCACCAGTGTCAGTGTGATAGGGCAGAAAAAAAATCACAAAAGGATCTCCACAGCTAAATGTCAAAACATATCCCTTTCAATAATAAGAGACCTTCAGAATAAGAGCATTCAACAGTGCATATGCTGCTAAAACATGCCCAAAAGCACCATTTTTTTTTTTTAGGTTGGTCAGGGTCTATACTTACATTGTAAAGACTGTTTTTAGAGCTGACCAATGAAAGAATAACTATGGATTTCTTCTACTGCCATGTATGTTTTGATGCAAGATATATCATGACAAACATATCACTTTCTGTTATTATATCTTTGAGTGCACCAAGATTAACTTGCACTGTTCTGGGCATGCAATAGACTAGCATATCTAAACTAGTTTGCATCAACATTCATGTATCATCAGTATTTATGTGTAGTTTGCATCAGCACAACACTGTCAGTGAGAGGAGCAGCTTAGGAGATGCACGTTTTAACAGAGGAGGCGTGGTCAGTCCCAGACATCCATGGGTTTATGGCAGAGATGGGCAGGATAGGAAATGTTCATCTTCTCAGAATACCAAGAGAGCGTGGACATCCAAACCATTTGCTGCATATACCCGTATCTCATTATAACAACGGGGCCCGTGTTTTTCCATAGTGGTTTGCTTGTGCCATGCCAAAAATACCTATGTCCCTGATTTTGGAATCACGGACACATCTTTACCCAGAGTGCAGAGTTAGGGTGACATCGGGCCCATTTTGGATTTGGATGGGTCCGCGACCTGGACGTGCATGTTATAGAATTGACCTCCACATGCTTTGAGTTTGCTTCTTAGCTTTAATCCTAAAAGTGCAAAGACCCAGAAGTGATATCACACTTGCCGTTTGTAGATGACATGAAGCTCTATAATCCTAGTGATCGACATCTAGAAGAACAATTCCATCTGGTAAAAAACTTGTCAGAAACCTTCCTAATGACTGTGACATAAAGGAACCTGAACAGAACGTAGAGGAAAGAGCAATAGCACAGCATATTGAGAGAAAAGACCAGCAAAGAGAATTACAGGACACTGAAGCCTTACTATAATTTAGTCCCCAGTTTTGTGATGTTCATCTGATTAGATTGCTAGCTCTAATGAGCAGGGGCTGTGTCTTACATCTATACATATAGTGTTGCATATGCCTTGTAGAACTATACAAATGAGTGGTAGTAGTAGTTAGTGGATTTATTTCAGTGATTATTGTAAGGAAAGTGTGCTACTTCCTGTCTTAATAAATATATAGAAATGAGTCAGCTTATTCAATTCAAGGGTTTATTCCCATCTCTAGATAACAGCAGAAAAAAAATATTAATGTCTTAAAGTTACTTTTCTTCAGTCGGTTTAGTTTGATGAATTGCAATATGATAATTTATTCTGCACTGTCAGTTCAGAGCTAAACGCCATCCCATGACCATCTGAACTCCTTTCTACGTTTTTGAAGAATTCTTTTAAGCTGTTCTTATATGATTTAAGCTAAGAACCTATCTTGAATCATTCATCAGTTTCAGGCTTCCAGTCAGCTGGGGAGGTTCAGCTTCATTGTGTTTCCTTGAACAAATTCAATGGATTGAGTGAATTCATGGCTCATTAAGTGCAATGGAAGCTGCCATTTTAAACTAATCTTGGTTGATGGAGACTTTTTGAACTACCAACTTCACTGGTTGCAAAGGTTTATCATGTTTGACTGGCTTCTAGGAACAAAAGATACCATCCAACATTGATCGGGTGCAGTTAATAGCTTAAGTTTAATTTGGCACCAGTATATTCTGTATCATTTATTTATTTATTTATTTATGTAACCAAATTTATATACCGTCTTTCTACAAATCAAGACGGTTTACATAGAACATTTAAGATAGAGTGTTTCCACTGTTTACATAGAACATATAACCAAGTAAAAAATGTATCCAATATATGCAGCAACACTGAATAGACAGTAAGTCTGGTGTCTTTGTCGGCCCTGCTTGTTTTAAACCTGCTATTCAGAATGTATAAATTAAAGGCCCGATATTAAGTGGTGGCGGATAACACTGCTAAAGCGACGGCCATTGCTGCTGAACTTTAAATCCAGATGTCCAATGCTAGGGCTTATCCGGGCCCCGGCATTGAACATCCAGATTGCCCGGATTGCTGGGAAGCTAACCAGTCAGTGACAATATTCAGCCCCTGCCCAGTTAGCTTCTGTGGTGAAAGTTAGGCCAGCCGTTTCTGTATCTGACTTTCTCTACTTGGCAATAACTGGGCAGCAGCTCAATATCGACGCTGCCCAATTATTGCTCCTGGAACACCCCGATGCTAATTGATTATCATCATTGGTGTGCGGCAGTGGTACCCATGGATATTTAGCGGTACTATTAATCGCCCTAGTCTGGATATTCAGCGGCACTGACATGGTGAGCAGATCTACTAATTGTGTTAATCCCTTTGAATATTGGGCCCTGAATGTATAAATTATTATTATTTTTTTAATTTAACTCATGTCTTTTTCAGTAGTACTTCAAGGCGAATTACATTCAGATACAGTAGGGATTTTCCTGTCCCCAGAGGGCTCACGATCTAGGTTTGTACCCGAGATAATGACTTGCCCAAGATCACAAGGAGTGGCAGTGGGATATGAACCTTGGTCTTCCCTGGTTTTCAGCCTACAGATAAATCGCTAATTGTTTAACCCATCCTCACTACTTTCCTAGCCTGACCCATAATTATATGGAAAATATCTGTCTATTAGAGATTTAAATGCCCTAATATACTGTCAGACGGCTGCCTGGGTGAGAATCTTCACAGTCTTGACAAGTGCATATCTCTATATGATTTGCAAGGTATTGTGGACAATGTAGTTCATTCACACCAGACACAGCTGCTGACAATAATTTAGTTGTGCTCTTGGGTAAAGCCAATAAGATATTTATTTATGGGGTTATTTCTCCCAACACAGATATGCTTGGTAGCACATAAATTAGGTAACTTGCTTTCAGTGTTAACTTGGAAAAACAAAGTCAAAATCAGGAAAACAACAAATGAAAAGCTACAAAACAAGAAACAAACTGTTCTTTTCAGGTTAACTTCTGATTATTTCCCACATAAATACAGAAGTGATTCTCTCCTAGCTCACAAGCAATTAGGTAAGGCTTAATTGCTAGCAGTCACCAGCTGAAACCCCTTAGCTGGCTTGCCTTCCACTGTGTGGGTCAAATCCTGCTTCAGGAGCTTTTCTGAGTAGATTAAAGAACAAATTTGTATTTCTTTGTGATAGTTGCTGTACTTTATAACAGAAAGTTACCAACGGAGTTTAGATAGAGAGCAGTCCATATAAACAGGATCCTCATCTGCTATTATTTCCCCTTGTTCAACAAGCATGGGTTCAATATCATGGATTGGCACAGATGAATCTCTCAATGGAGCATTTTCAGGAGAATACTTGTTTCCCTGCTGTCTTTCAAGGTTATAGCTAGGGCATAGATCAGTGTTCATACCTGAGCTTCCATTGCTGCTAGAGTTCCTCTCTATATAGCCTGGCCAGTATGTAGTCCAGTTCTTATGTCCAGCCTTCCAATCCAGATCCCTAGACACTGGATCTCTCTTCACATACCTTCTGGCACAGGTCTTAGGGTCCCTTCCACGTGCAGCCGTCTCCCTCACAGGTAGCCTCTGGTGATTCCTAGCTCTGCAGCACCATTCCTCTGGCTTTCCCCAGTCCAATGGTGTATGCTGGCCCTTGGAATACCTCCCAGTATACGTACTGCTTTGGACTCTTCTAGACCTCTCAAAGGCTTTTCTCTTCCTTCTTCCAAAGGGTCTCTTTCCCTCTCTGTCCGTCCGGTTTGGCTTCTGCTTCTGATGATCCTTCAGATGAAACTGATGATCAAACTCAAGCTGATTCTCAGGATACTGAGGACAATTCTCTGGATATCCAAGGTGATCATGAAGATGGTCATCTGTAGAATAAACTCTACTCTTATTCTGCTTGGATGAGTGCTCCTCCCTAACACAGCGCAGCTGTGCTGAATCAGGCCCTGCCCTTTGAGATGAGTGCTTAGAGATTACCTCATAGCCCTCCTGATTGAACACACACGTTTCCCCACTTCAGCTCCTCTAATGGCTGTTGGAAACCTGGTGCATTCTGGGACTGGTAGTCTTTTATGGGAAAATTCTGTTTTCTTATTTCTACCAGAACTGACAGGTTGCTTGTTCAGAATCACTTCACCTTTTCTATAGCTCCTTCCTGAGCTATGATAAGCTTCCTTATCACAATACACAGATAAGTCAATTATGTGTTCACTGGCCACCAGTGAATCACTAATTGACTCTGAATATGAACCTGATGTTTGCTGTTCTCCAAGCTCCCAAGTATTATTTATTTATTTTATTTATTTAACAGTATTTTTAAACCGCCTTATCTTATTAATCAAGGTGGTATCACAGCAAACAATCGGGTAAAGTGAGTGTGTTAATCATGCAGTGAGGGTGAAATTTAGTTGAGTGTGTGTTGTATCGTGTGCTGGATTGGGGTGAGCTATGTACAAGGTGTGGCGTGTTGCGTGCTAGAATGGTTTGAGCTATGTACAGTGTGGGCTATATACAGTGGTGCTGCAAAACATTTTCTATACAGACGGTAATATGTGCTGTTATACATTCTCTTAGGTTATGTGATGTGTCCATAGTGTTCTATGAACAGCATGGTTTTTAGCTGTTTTCTAAAGTCTTTGAGGTCTGTAGTTGCCCTCAAGTCGTCTGGTAGTTTGTTCCATATTGTTGGAGCAGCCATGGAGAGAGCTCTGTCTGTTGTGTCCTTGCGTGTGTGTTTGAATTCACCTGGGGTGCTGACTCGGTTGCGTGTTTGTTTTCTTCTAGGACGAGTGCTGTTGTCTGGTTGAATGAGGGTGTGTAGGCTGTTGGCTGATGTGTGCTGATTTATCTTAAATAGGTTTATGATAGTTTTGTATCTGATGCGTGAACCGATTGGGAGCCAGTGTAAGTCCTTTAAGGTAGGTGTGATGTGGTCCTGTCTTGCAGTACCGGATATTATTCGTACTGCAGTGTTTTGTGCTAGCTGGAGTGGTTTGAGGGCTTGTTTCGGTAGTCCCAAGTATATCAGATTGCAGAAGTCCAGTATTGGGGTTATCAGTGCTTGGAGGATGGTACGAAAGTGTTCTGGGGCGAGGAGTGGTTTCAGTCTCCTGATGATTCGCATCTTGTAGTAGACTTTTTGTATTGTTTTGTCTATGTGTGGCTTGAGGTTTAGATTATTGTCCAGAGTAACTCCAAGGTATCTCACTTCTGATCTTATTGGAATAGTAGTGTTTTGTATCTTGATGTTTGGCGGGTGTATGAAGCTTTGGTTCCGAGTGATTATTAAAGCTTCAGTCTTGTTGTAGTTTATTGCGAGGTTGTTGTTTTGACACCAGCTCGTCATTTGGGTAAGGCAGTCTGTTATCTTGGAGAAATCCGGGTTGTCGATTGATATCGGGGTGTATATCATGATGTCGTCTGCATATATTGTGTATTGAATGTTGTTCTCTTTCATGATGTCGCATATCGGTTGGATGTAGATGTTAAATAGGAGAGCTGAAAGTGCGGATCCTTGAGGTACTCCTTGACGGACATTTATGGGTCGGGAGGTGTTGTGTCCCACCTTGACCTGTAGCTGTCTTTCGGTTAGGTATGAGTGGAACCATTTCAAAGTGATACCGTGTATACCAGTGTTCTTTAGTCTTTCCATGAGCATGTTGTGGTCCACTGTGTCGAAGGCTGAGGAGATGTCGATGAAGATCATTATGATTCCCTTCCTGTTGTTGTCAATTATTCTTAGGATGCTGTCGAAGAGGTAGATCAGTAGCGTTTCGACTCCGTGGTTGGGACGAAAGCCGTGTTGGTTGTCGTCGAGTGTTTCATGTTTGTCGATGTGTTCCTGGAGTTGTAGTTGTACCGTTTTTTCGAAGTATTAGGCAGCAAATCAATGCTTAGTGGGGCAGGTTTACTGAACAGCAATCTCTTATAAAACACCCAATAAGGGAACCAAAAATCCAAATACAGTACTCAAACAGGACTGGGTCCTTTTAAAATGGCCTCTACTAGGAGACCCTCTATGATAAATTGATAAAGTGAGACCTTTTAGCATTACTGGAGCTCAACTAATGGAATTACTGGCCTCTTAAAGCATGTCACACCACTAATTTATTGTCATCATTGCTCCCTATTGTAATGGCTAAAAGCTATTAAATCATACAAAAAATAGTACACCACAATAACATTTCTAAAAAATGTCTTCTTTCTCAACAAAGAGAGTTGTACTTAGCTTATAAGTGTTTACACATTCTTTCCCAAAGGTAATGCGTGTATAGTGCGGTGCTCTGAAATCCATCTCAGCCAAACTGTTAACAGGAATGGTCGACCATGTCTGTTGGTTTTGCCACCTTCCGTGGCTTTATCAAAACAGTAATTCATTGCTATTAAAACAAAGCATGTGTGTGTTAACGAAATCTGTATCACGTCACTTTTCAGAGCGTCATACAACTTCTCAGTTATATCATGAAATTGGCTCCACTTCTAACCTTAGAGATTATAACAGTTATCTAACAAGTTAAATCTCAACGAAACAAACTCTTGTAATAGCAACTGGGTCTCAGACTATAACCAGGCTGATATCTGAACCAGCTTATACATATCGGTTCAGCGCCTCAATTTGCATCAATGACCCAATGTGTTGCTGTTGTCAACGAGCTCAAAATTCGACTTCATACTTAAATCATCAAAAAATAGAAAAATCAAAAGGCCATGTTTATCAAAAAATGTATAGACCACGTTCCCAACGCCGAATGTCAGCGCCGTGGCGTTTCACGATTACTACGTTTCATCAGGGGAGTATTCTGTTCAATTATATAGCATTCCTCATTGGTATTTGATCTGCAGAGTTGAAAAAATACAACATTCAGTTATAATCTCTTTCTGACTTCTCATTTCCTTCAACGCAAAGCGTGCATTCACTCACCCCGTTGCGTGATGTCAGCTTTCTTTCATCTGTAGAACGCCGCGCATGCGAACTAGATTTCCTCGGAGAATTTGAAAACCTTAACTAGTCATGTGACTGGATAGTGTGCCGTCCCCATTCATTGACACACCCTCCATTCAATCTGTGCATTAAGACCCTTGGGGCACACTGTATCTAAATTAAAAATCCATCTTTGTTCGTAATATAACAGTGTGTGTTCTCTTGATTTTCCCCCCGGACCCGTTTGCAATCTGGTCAATGCAGAAACATTTCAACATTTCAAAATCATGCTTGTATTCTATGCTATGTTGTACAATGGGAGCCTGTACAGTTCTGCATTTGAGTCTACTCCGATATTCTCTCATGCAAATCTGAAAGTATCGAATGGTTTTGCCTATGTATGACAATCGGCACGGGCACAAAATGCAATACACTACATGTGTACAACAGCAAGATGTGCGATGTTTCAAGAAAACTTGCTGTCCATGATGTTCAAACACACTCAACTCCAAAGTGATTGTGCATATTTCACATTCACCACACTTAAAATGGGGTGAGTGAATGCACACTTTGCGTTGAAGGAAATGAGAAACATTTTTTGATAAGCATTGCCTTCACATGTGTTTAAAACTAGAATTATAGAACATCTTTCGGCCTTATGTAGGGGGTGACTTCAGCACCCCTAGTGGATCATTGGTCAAATATTTGTCTGAAATATTTTAAATGCTCAACCTTTCCAACTGCGTATAGTACACTGCTGATGTCAGATGGCTTCGCCTAGTGTCAACAGACTTTCTCAGGAATGTTGGGGCAGAAAACTACAAGGAACTAGTAGAAGACATGCTGATGCAGTATCAGAACATAAGAACATAAGAACATAAGATATGCCATACTGGGTCAGACCAAGGTCCATCAAGCCCAGTATTCTGTTTCCAACAGTGGCCAATCTAGGTCATACGTACCTAGCAGTTTCCCCAAGGGACACAGGTTCCACAATGCTTGTATTGGTTCAAGCATTGATATCCTGGGTCCCTTCTTAATAATGGTTTATGGACCTTTCCTCCAGGAACTTGTCCAAACCTTTTTTAAACCCAGCTACACTAACAGCCTTTACTACATCCTCCGGTAACAAATTCCAGAGTTTGATTACACGTTGAGTGAAAAAATATTTTCTTTTATTAGTCTTAAATAGTTTACCCTGTAGCTTCATTGCATGTCCCCTAGTCTTTCTATATTCTGATAAGGTAAACAATCGATCTACGTTTACCCGTTCCACTCCGTTCATTAATTTATAGACTTCTATCATATCTCCCCTCAGCCGTCTCTTTTCCAGGTTAAAGAGCCCCAACCTTTTTAGCCTTTCTTCATAGGAGTAGCCTTCCATCCCCTTTACCATTTTGGTGGCTCTTCTCTGAACCTTTTCTAAAATCGCTATATCCTTTTTAAGATACGGCGACCAGAATTGCACACAATATTCAAGGTGCGGTCTCACCATGGAACGATATAGAGGCATTATAATATCTTTTGTTTTATTTTCCATTCCTTTCCTTATCATACCTAGCATTCTATTTGCTCTCTTGGCCGCCGCTGCACACTGGGCCGAGGGTTTTAACATGGTATCCACAAGGACGCCTAAATCTTTTTCTTGGGTGGTGGTTCCTAATGTGGAACCTTGCATCGTGTAACCATAGTTTGGGTTGTTCTTCCCTAGGTGCATAACCTTGCACTTCTCCACATTAAATTTCATCTGCCATTTTGATGCCCAGTCTTCCAATTTATCAAGATCCTCTTGCAATTTTCCACAATCCTCCTGGGTTTTAACAACTTTAAATAGTTTTGTGTCATCAGCAAATTTGATAACCTCACTCGTTATTCCACTTTCCAGGTCATTTATGAATATGTCAAAAAGCAGCGGACCCAGCACAGATCCCTGGGGTACACCACTATTCACCTTTCTCCATTGGGAAAATTGGCCATTTAGCCCTACCCTCTGCTTTCTATCTTTTAACCAGTTCCTGATCCACAGTAGTACACTGCCTCCTATCCCATGACTCTTTAGTTTTGCCAAAAGTCTCTCATGAGGGACCTTGTCAAAGGCTTTCTGAAAGTCCAGATACACAATATCAACCGACTCACCTTTGTCCACCTGTTTATTCACTCCTTCAAAAAAACATAACAGATTAGTAAGACAAGATCTTCCTTGTCTAAAGCCATGTTGGCTGTCTCCCATTAGGTCATGACTATCTATATGCTGAGTAATTTTATTCTTTATGATGGTTTCTACCATTTTTCCCGGTACTGATGTCAGGCTCACCGGTCTGTAGTTTCCCGGATCACCCCTCGAACCCTTTTTAAAAATTGGTGTTACATTGGCGATCCTCCAATCCTCAGGTATTAGAGATGATTTTAATGATAGTTCACAGATTACTGATAGCAGGTCTGCAATCTCAAATTTCAGTTCTTTCAACACCCTTGGATGTATACCATCCGGCCCAGGTGATTTGCTACTCTTCAGTTTATCTAATAGTTGTAAGACATCTTCCCGATGTATCGATATTTCCTTCAATTCTTCCACACCTTTAAATACCACTTCAGTCGTGGGTAACATCCCTACATCTTCCTCAGTAAAGACCGAAGCAAAGAATTCATTCAGTCTCTCCGCTATCGCCTTGTCGCCTCTTAGTGCTCCTTTAACCCCTTTATCATCTAATGGACCAACTGACTCTCTCACGGGTTTTTTGCTACGAATGTACTTGAAAAGGTCTTTATTTCGCGTTTTTGCTTCCGCAGCAAGCTTCTTCTCAAATTCTCTCTTTGCCTGCCTTATCAATGCCTTGCATTTGACTTGCCAGTGCTTGTGCTGTTTCCAGGTTTCATCATTTGGCTCTTTTTTCCATTTCTTGAAAGATGCTTTTTTGGCAACAACAGCCTCTCTGACCTCAGCTTTAAACCATGCTGGCAAGTTTTTAGACTTCCTTCCACTTTTCTTAAAGCGTGGAATACAGCTGGTCTGGGCTTCCAAGATAGTATTTTTCAACAACACCCAAGCTTGATGTACGTCTTTAACCTTTGCAACTGCTCCTTTTAGTTTTTTCTTAACTGTTTTCCTCATTCTATCATAGTCTCCCTTTCGAAAGTTAAAGGGTAGTACTGTGGATTTCCTTACTATCCCTCCTCCACTAATTAAATCAAAGGCGATCATGCTATGATCACTATTGCCAAGTGGCCCCAACACCCTTATCTCTTGCACTACATCTGGTGTTCCACTAAGGACTAGGTCTAATATTGCTTCCCCTCTGGTCGGTTCATGAACCAGCTGCTCCAAGAAGCAGTCATTTATTTCATCTAGGAACTTTATCTCCCTAGCATGTCCTGTTGTGATACTGACCCAGTCGATGCCGGGGTAATTGAAATCACCCATTATTATTACTGCACTGTAACTTTTGCTAGCTTCCTTGATTTCTTTGAGCATTTCATCATCCATTTGTTCATTCTGGCCAGGCGGACGATAGTACACCCCCACTGCCATCGCCTTCCCCTTTTTACATGGAATTTCAATCCATAGAGATTCTACAGCAAATTTTGTTTCTTGCAAAACTTTAATCCTTTCTGATTCAATGCCCTTGGCTGCAATATGTCTCTAAAGATCCATTTCCTTGATTCCCATCTCGATTTCTTTCCTGACAACTGTGGTATGGTTAGTGATGAACAGGGTGAATGTTTTCACCAGGATATCACAACGATGGAGCAAAGATACCAGGGAAAATGGTCCACTACAATGCTGGCTGAATACTGCTGGACACTCCCCAGAGAAGCTCCTGAACAGCTGTACAAGAGACAGGTGAAAAAATCTAAGAAGTAGTCTATGACTTGTTTTTTTACAGGTATTAACCGAAGGCCTATTATATTTACTATTGACATGCATTTTGTGATGTAAACATTAATTCTTGTAGATTACAAAAAAACTAGAGCCAACTTTGCAATTTCACTGTCATATTCATGTTCAGCACATAAAAATGCTATGGAACCAACTACCATGCGAGCTGAGAGCAAACAGTGACTTGTTGGACTTCAGAAAAAAGCTAAAGACGCATCTTTTCCAGACGCACTTCAATCCTACATAACTTCTATGTTCTGAATCACCACGAACAAGGAAAGAACACTACACTTCAAACACCAATAGATCCGATAACCTGTAAATATGTACATACATGTGAAATCACTGTCCTGCAATCAAGTGTAAACCTGTAATCTGAGTGTTGTGTCCTGTACTGAATCATTATGTATGTTTTTAATCCATGGCCTGTACAACCATGCTGTTATGTATAGCAAACCGCTGCTGATCGCTGGAAGTAGAGGGATATAAATGTACACTAAATAAATAAATAAAAAATTGATAAGAAATGACTATTTTTATTTCAGTAACATGACTTTTGTAAAAAATTGTTGACCAGTATAATTATTGTAATACTATTGACCTGGGTTTTCCTCAATTCATGCTGTGACCTTTGCAAATAACTCACAAAGTGACAACACGGGGGGGGGGGGGGGGGAAATGCTATCATACTGTACTCGGCCTGTCTTAATTGTATTTCACTGGCCACCCTTCTTGTATTGGTCTAAGTTTAAAAGTTTGACTTTGATACAGTATTTAACTTTTGCATTTGCTTACCACATAGGAGTTGCATACTGTATGTGGATATATCCTCATGCCCTTCGGCACACCCTGCAATTGGTGTCCCAGGGTTTATTGTGTGTGCCCCCTTTTTCAGTCCACTCATGCCTGTGTGTTTGTGATTGCCTCAATATTATGGAACGTGTGATTAGATCATAAGCTCTGATGAGCAGACACTGTGTCTTACATCTATATGTACAGCGCTGGCACAAGTGTTTCTTCATCTCTTACATTGTGCCCAACGGTATTTTTCTATGATCCTTTCATCATAGGGGTAGACAGTGTTTCATAGACTTCATAGTATATTTGCTAGGCAGCCCTATATAACATCGCTTCTCTAAAAAAATCCCAAATAAACGTTTCTATTCTCCCTGTTTTTTGACAACGTTTCCCTCGTTGCGTGCCCAGCATTTGCTACATTGTTTGCAGACTGCGCATGTTGCTTTTTAGGTGCATTTGCACTAATTGGTTGTTTTGTGTCCCATGTGACTCCTTTATTTAATACTATCTTGTGATACAGAACATTTGTCGTGTACTCTGGCGTCTAATATCAACAGTGCTCACATTTAATTGTAGCTCTACAATGGCCACTTTGTGTGGTGGTTATCCAGTGGCGGCCGTATACCACTGCATTTTAATTTTGAGGATGTAAGACGTTTTTGATGTTGACCTTTGACCCTTGGTTTCTGGCAAAAATTTAGCCCGGCGGTTTAAAGGTCTGGCGTGGTGCATACATGGCTCTTTGATCTACAGTGTACTGCAGTGAGCTCGCATTTGCCATTTGTCAGGTAACAACTTCGTTCTACCCATTATGTCACTATTTACAGGCATTCAATATCTCATATTCTCTTGTTCCGTCTAGTTTGCAGGATTTTTGTTGGATTTATTTTATTTATTTATTTAACAGTTTCTTATATACCGCCCCTTCCAGAGATCAGGGGCGGTTCACATCGAACAAAAATCAATATACTTCTGTATATTTTACATGGAACTTGTGTTAACTATGTACACGTTTAGTTACATTGAACATGTTTTGAACATTAACTAGAATAACACTATTCAAACTATGTACAGGTCATCACAACATAATTGAGTTACCGGTATTATTTACAATAGAGATATAGCCATTTGTTTGTGTAAATCTTTGTCTGTAGGGTAAGGCAGAGTAGAGTAAGTGTCTTTCTTATGTTTAATCATTTGTTCTGTCTTGAGAACTGTGAATGTGTTTCTGTGATTGTATCGGAGAGGTTTTTTGTTGGTAGGGGATCTCAAAGTGTTTTGTGAAAAGGTATGTTTTTAGTTCTTTTTTGAATTGGTGAAGGTCTTTTATTTTGCGGAGGGTTAAAGGGATTTCGTTCCAGAGGGTAGGGGCAGCAAAGGAGAAGGCTCTATCACTTGTCGTTGCTCTGGTCCTTCTGAAATTAGTTTTTATGTTGAGGGAGTGGGTTGCGTTCTGTCTTCGTGTTCTAGTTTCTGATGGGGTTTGTAATAGGGTAGATAGTTGGGAGGGAGAGATGTTATTGAGGAGTTTAAAGGTAGTAAGGAGGATTTTATATTTTATTCGGCTGCTTATGGGGAGCCAATGAAGATCTAGTAGTATTGGGGTCACGTGGTCTGTTAGCTTAGCTTTTGTGACCATCTTGGCACATATGTTTTGTGCTCTTTGGAGGAGGTATATGCTTTTTAGTGGTAGGCCATTTAGAATGCTATTGCAGTAGTCAAAGTGGGGGGTGATGAGGGAGTTGACCACTGATCTAAAGTCATGTGTGTTGAGTAGGGGTCTCAAGTGTTGTATTGTCTTGAGTTTATAGAATATCGTTTTTACTGTATGTTTTATGTGTGGGATCATGGTGAGTGAATGGTCCAGAATTATTCCAAGGTATTTTACCTCCTTTTTAATAGGTATTGGTGTGTTATTTATTGTGATTGTGGTAGGGTAGTTGTGGTCCATGTCAGGTTTTCTCGTTATGAACATTGCTTCAGTCTTTTTGAGATTGATGCTTAGGTGGTTGTTTTCAAGCCATATGGTGGTCTCATTCATGCATTGGAGTAGTCTATCGTATTTGGGGTTGTTGGTGTTTATGGGGATGGCGAGCATGATATCGTCCGCGTATATGAAATGGTTAATTTCATACTTCTTGAATATGTCTGTAATTGGTTGGAGGTATAAATTGAAGAGGAGGGCAGAGAGTGCCGATCCCTGAGGGATACCCTGGCCTTGAGGGAAGGTTTCTGATGTTTCTTTGCCTAATTGTATCTGTATGAGTCTGTTTGAAATGTATGATTTGAACCATTCAAGGACGGTTCCTCCTATTTTTAGGTTTTCAAGTCTGTTGATGAGTGTTTTGTGATTAATGCTGTCAAATGCAGCAGATAGGTCTATGAAGAGGAGGAGGAAACCTTTGCTATTTTCATTAGTACCACGGATGAGGAGGTCTGTCAAGGCGATTAGGAGGGTTTCCACTCCATGGAAGGGGCGGAATCCGAATTGATGCGCATCAAGAAGTTTTTGCTCATCTATGTATTCCTGTAGTTGGAGTTGTATAGTTTTTTCTATTATTTTAGCGATTAGCGGTATGCTGGCAATTGGTCTGTAGGAGTTGGGGTCCTTTGGGTCAAGTTTATTGTTTTTTATTATGGGACGGATCGAGGAGAGCTTTAGGGTGTTGGGCATGGTTCCTTGTGTGAGGGATTGGTTTACTATGTATTGGATGTTTTCTGCAAGGGATTCCTTAGTATACTTGATCCATGACACCGGGCATGGGTCAAGCGGGGAAGTTGTAGTGTTGATCATTGTTATGATGTTGAGGATGTGTTTACGATCAACTTTGTGGAATGTTGTCCATTCATAGTTACTGGTCTGTGTATATTCTCTCGTGATGGTTGGGGAGCAAGATTTTACCTTTAGCTTTTCAGCAAAGTGTGCTGCTAAGGTTTGGACGTTTATAATGTCCTGGTTCGGTTCTGGGTTATGTGTTTTTGTTAGTGTTTTGACGATTAAGAAGAGTTCTCTTGGTCGGTTGAGAGCAAGATTTATTAGATTGGAATAGTAATCTCTTTTTGAGTTGTTGATTGTTTCTTTGTATTTATTAAGTAAGTTTATATATTTGGTTTTGTTATCATGTGATTTGGTGTTTCTCCAGGTTTTTTCTTGTTTACGTAGTTGTCTTTTTAGTAGGGCAATGTTTTTTCGTGAACCATTTTTGTGATTCTTTCTTTTTCTTCTGGGATGTTTGAGCGGAGGTAGCTGCTTCTTGGATTGTTTGGTTCCAGTTCTCTATCGTTAGGTCGATGTCAGATAGGCTTGTAGTGAGCTTAGGTAGTACCTTGTCAAGGAATGTGTCATTGTCAAAGCGGGTAAAACGTGAGCGGTGAGCTGTTGCGTTTGGGGACTGTGATGGTACTTGTGTTAGTAGATGAAAGGTTATCAGATGGTGGTCAGACCAAGGTACCTCTGAAGTTGTTGGGGGAGATTGTAGTTGATGTAGGTTGAAGGGGGAAGGGAGGAAAATGAGGTCTAGTGAGTTTCCTTTATTATGTGTGGGGGTATTGATTATCTGGTTATATCCCATTTGGGTCATTGAGTCTATGAAGTTGTTTTTTTGTGATTGGTTTAAGGATGGGAGGTTAAGGTCACCTAGTATTATAAGAGGTTTTCTCTGGGATGCTGCGCATGCTAGTTCAAGGATAGGAGAAAGATTTTTGTGATCTGCTGATGGTGGTCTATAGATTAGGGAGAATGCTAGTGTTCTGTTTTCGATGTTTATTATGTCCATGCCTTCAACATTGTTTGAGTTTGTTAGGGTGTATTGTAAGTCTTTCTTGGTGAGTATAAGTGTGCCACCTCCTCTTTTTATGTCACGGTGGCAGTTGAAAATATCATATTGTGATATGTTGAGTTGGTTTAATAATATTGTGTCTGTGGATGTTAGCCATGTTTCCGTGATGAAAAAGAAGTCAGGCTGTTCGTCTTTTATTATGTCATTTACAATTGGTATTTTATTTCGAATTGAGCGAATGTTTATTAAGATCAGCTTTAATTTATCGTCTTCATTGGGGGAGGTTTTATTGTTTGCGTAGTTTTTGCAGTTTATCTGTATTAGTCTAGGGGAATGTTTGTGGGTATTGTTGTGTGGTGGCAGGTTGAATGGGTTATTGTGTATTGGGGGGTGTGCTAAATTGCGGTTTGGGTTATAAATTATGGGGATGCTGTTGCAAGGGGGATTGTTGAATTTGTATGTGTAGATTTGTTGGAGTAGGAGGGTTGTTAGTAGGAAAGAGGTTTGCAATGTTTTTGTTTTTAGGTCTGCCATTATGTTTTTGAGTTATGGAGGGTTTTATTGGTAGCTTTGCGAGAGGACTGTTGTGTGGTGGTGTTGGGTTGGGGGGGTTGAGTGGAGGGGGTTCTACAGGATTAGCTGATCGCAGTATATTTATCTATTGGTGATAGTTTGTATAGCTATGGCAACAGAGAGTATGATTACTGGCAAGAGTATTTTTATCTACTGACAACAGTATAATTGGTTCTTAACAACAGTATATTTATCTCCTAGTGACAATATTACTGGCGACAGTGTATCTATTTACTAGTGATAGTCTATTTATCCACTGGCAACAATATATCTATCTCCTAGGGACAGTATTACTGGCAACAGTATAGATATAATTACTGGCAACAGTATAAATACAGACACTAGTGACCGTATAGACACTGGCAACAATATAGATACAGGCAATAGTATAGATAGCTGGGTACTGACAACAGTATAGACTAGTTATGGTAACAGTCCATGAAGAGTGTGTAGTACAGTGGGTAGTGAGAGATTAGTTCATTTAATTATATACTTGCTGTGGTTGGTTCAGTTGAAGGTCGTTCTCGGTTCCAAGGGTAAAATAGAGGGGGTCAAGATAAGGGAAGCACAGTAGAGCTGACAGATCTGTACGGAGCTGTCGTTAAGCGAGCTCAACCTCAGGGAAGCTCTAGCTATTGGTTGGTTGAGAGATAGACTTAGCTTTCTGTTCGGTTGGAATGTGGGTCGACTTGCGCGGGCCCGCTGGTATTGCTGTTTTCTGGCGTTGTAAAGGCCCCGATTGGGCTGCTGGCTTGTTGGAGGTGGTGCTTCGGTGCAGTCTGCTCGCTCCCTTGTTCCTAGGCCTCCACCAGGTCCCCGCCTAAGGGCCACGCCAAAGGGCCCTCTGGCGAGGCCCTCAGGCGCGGGCCCGTGAGGCGCGGGTGCGCCCGATGGCGCGATCTTTAAATTGTCCTCGGTGCGCCCGGATTGGGCGGAAGATGGTCGGCTGCTGCCCTCTCTGCCGGAGGCTCTATCCCCGTGCAGGGGAGAGCTGTAGATGGTGGTGGGGGCAGGAAGGAGCACAGTATATAAGAGAATGTAAATAAATAAAGCACAGTATATAAGAGAATGTAAATAAATAAATACCATAGGAGGGTCATTCCAGAACACAAATAAGGGGTTTGTAGGCATGGCAAGGATGTTTATGTGCCTAAATTCTTCCAGACCGTATTCTGAAACACTGCTGATGTGCATGTCCACAGTGCTAGAACAGGATTGCTTATGAAGTTTTTCTCTTCTAATTTGTAAGCGATTGAAACTCACGGTATCTACCGTTCTCTTTTCTCTTTCCTTTTGGAGGCACAACACCAGAATGATTTCTCTCTTTAAGCACAAAACATGCAGTCATTGCAGTCCCCTCCCTGTCCTAGTCCTCCTCATCTCATTCCAGTGACGCTACTGGACTGTTAATACCTTTTGCTTATGAATGTCCTTACATGTTTTTCAATGTGTGGGCAATAAATATGGATTTTTCTTCCATGCTAAACTGTTTGCCAGACCTTTGAACATGAAGCCCGCCCAATTATATATAGGTTTTATATATTTTGATTATATCATTATCTTGTTTTTAATTATTTATCTATGTATCTATTCATTTATTTACATGTTTTTGACACAGATACTCTATGGTTACTAACATGCATTTTATTAGTTTATATGTGTGTTCATTAGTTTTTATGCATGTGCCATTTGGTTGTTCATTTATTTATTTACTTATGTTTTTTTATGTATTTTGAGGCTTGTTTCCCCCTGAAGAAGGTCTCAGCAGCTGTAATGCGTCAGGGTTTAATAAAGATCTGCTTGACCTCCAGCGTGTGTACCAGCTCCTTTGTCTTCTGGTTAAATATGTACCATACAGGATTATTTGGTCTTTTGCACACAGTTTAAGAAAATTCTTTATCGGACTGTATACTTTTTGTGATTTATGGTTTTAGTAACTGTTTTATCTATTTCATTGTCTATCTATGTTATTATCACTTAAACATTTTCATAGGCAGATTCAAAATGTAATAAACAAACATTCCAATCTTACCATGGAGTGGAGGAGTGGCCTAGTGGTTGGGGCAAGGTACTTCAGGCTGGAAGGTCAGGGGTTCAAATCCCACTAGAGGACAGCATCCTTGGGCTGGAAGGACTGGGGTTTCTAGTCCCACAGGTGCTCCTTGTGGTCTTGGGCAAGCCACTTAACCCTCCATAGCCCATGTTCCCTGTAAAATAGTTATCGCCAAGTTATAATGCCCCGTTCAATATAATTTTAGTTTGTTCAATGTAAACTGCACTGATGCAGAATAGCACAGTATATAAGAGAATGTAAATAAATAAATACCATAGGAGGGTCATTCCAGAACACAAATAAGGGGTTTGTAGGCATGGCAAGGATGTTTATGTGCCTAAATTCTTCCAGACCGTATTCTGAAACACTGCTGATGTGCATGTCCACAGTGCTAGAACAGGATTGCTTATGAAGTTTTTCTCTTCTAATTTGTAAGCGATTGAAACTCACGGTATCTACCGTTCTCTTTTCTCTTTCCTTTTGGAGGCACAACACCAGAATGATTTCTCTCTTTAAGCACAAAACATGCAGTCATTGCAGTCCCCTCCCTGTCCTAGTCCTCCTCATCTCATTCCAGTGACGCTACTGGACTGTTTAATACCTTTTGCTTATGAATGTCCTTACATGTTTTTCAATGTGTGGGCAATAAATATGGATTTTTCTTCCATGCTAAACTGTTTGCCAGACCTTTGAACATGAAGCCCGCCCAATTATATATAGGTTTTATATATTTTGATTATATCATTATCTTGTTTTTAATTATTTATCTATGTATCTATTCATTTATTTACATGTTTTTGACACAGATACTCTATGGTTACTAACATGCATTTTATTAGTTTATATGTGTGTTCATTAGTTTTTATGCATGTGCCATTTGGTTGTTCATTTATTTATTTACTTATGTTTTTTTATGTATTTTGAGGCTTGTTTCCCCCTGAAGAAGGTCTCAGCAGCTGTAATGCGTCAGGGTTTAATAAAGATCTGCTTGACCTCCAGCGTGTGTACCAGCTCCTTTGTCTTCTGGTTAAATATGTACCATACAGGATTATTTGGTCTTTTGCACACAGTTTAAGAAAATTCTTTATCGGACTGTATACTTTTTGTGATTTATGGTTTTAGTAACTGTTTTATCTATTTCATTGTCTATCTATGTTATTATCACTTAAACATTTTCATAGGCAGATTCAAAATGTAATAAACAAACATTCCAATCTTACCATGGAGTGGAGGAGTGGCCTAGTGGTTGGGGCAAGGTACTTCAGGCTGGAAGGTCAGGGGTTCAAATCCCACTAGAGGACAGCAACCTTGGGCTGGAAGGACTGGGGTTTCTAGTCCCACAGGTGCTCCTTGTGGTCTTGGGCAAGCCACTTAACCCTCCATAGCCCATGTTCCCTGTAAAATAGTTATCACCAAGTTATAATGCCCCGTTCAATATAATTTTAGTTTGTTCAATGTAAACTGCACTGATGCAGAATAGCACAGTATATAAGAGAATGTAAATAAATAAATACCATAGGAGGGTCATTCCAGAACACAAATAAGGGGTTTGTAGGCATGGCAAGGATGTTTATGTGCCTAAATTCTTCCAGACCGTATTCTGAAACACTGCTGATGTGCATGTCCACAGTGCTAGAACAGGGATCTCAGAACATGCCCAGAAGAGGCAGGATGGGGTGTGGTCAGCCATGGAGATTTATAAAGTGTAATGAGGAAAGGCCCGTGTACATACTGTTTCTCAGAAACGTCCATGTCATTCCTGCTGACACGTGTAATAAGGTCAGGACTTAGAAAAATTTCTCCTCTTCTCTGCAATGTGGCCCACATTGAAGAATGGTTACAAAAGTAAGTTTGAACTGGTGTGACTGCAGTCTGGAAAAAAAACAGAAGATGCAGTTTTAAGGTACAGAGAGCAGAGGTGAGGGAATGTTGTAAGGTGTACACACATTAAAAAAAACACCCTTACAGAAATATTAAGAAGAGCAATAGTGTTTATTCTGGCTATGCTTAAATGTGCTGTTTGTGCCAGTCTATGGGACCTTAACAATTCTCATGGTCTGAAAAATGGGACTGCTGATGTGGGGATAGTATGGACGTGAGCAGGGAAAGGATTATTGTTTGAGTGAGAAATGGTAGTCCTGGTACCCCATACTATTATGTTATGTCATAGCTGTTATGTATAGGTTCAGGGCCTCTTTTGGGCAGAAATATGTTTTTGTGATAGAAAGTGTGTGTGTGTGTGTGTGGGGGGGGGGTGCCTGGGGGAATCTGGGGTGCTCATCTGCAATGCAAGGGAGGCATGAAATCTGGCCAATAACTGGACTGTATGGATGACCGCAGCATCACCAAGTTCTCGTGTGATTGGGCAGTCAAAATCAGAGAGGGTTCACTATAGCTAAGTGTCCAAACATATCCTGTCAATAATAAAGGACCCTCAGAAAAGGGCATTCAACAGTGAACACAGCACTAATGCATGCCCATAATGCACATCTTGTGGGACCAATAGTGTTGCTTTTGAGCATGTATTAGTGCTACTTACACTGCTGAGTGCTTGATTTCTGAGGGTCCCTTATTATTGACAGGAATACGTTTTGACATTTAGCCATAGGGAAACTATGCTGATTCTGTCTGGATTATTTTTTATAGGGTACTCTAATAAGATCTGATATTGTTGGCAATGTGTTGGACATCCATACATCTACTGTGCCAGGCACTGGGAGACATGACTGATGTTGTGCCAACATTCTTCAGATTGTATCATGTGGCCTACATTCCTACCCAGGTCTGGATCAATGAGAGCTGCGAGAGTGGTGACATATCTGGAGTCTTGCCACTTGGTGTGATGCCAAGTATTGATGTGATGTCACAGAGATCTCGCCTCTCATGCCCACACAGGTCTGACAAGGGGAGCAGTGACACAGAGCAGACTTTGGGAAGGCAGACAGGGTTGTATACAGATTGACATCGTCATGATGGGACAGGTGTAGCTGCTGTGAGAAATGCCAGTACCCAGATCGGGGGGCCTCAGGTGCCATAGCCAGAAGACTCTCCTACTACTACTACTGATCATTTGTTTAGCGCTACAAAATGTACGCAGTGCTTTACAGACACACGTAAAAGATGGTTCCTGCTGATCAACTCTGGACAGGTTACATCCAGAGGGAATGGTCAGAAAACACAAGGGAGCTTAGGCGACTTAGATCCAACAGCGGAATGAAGAGGTGAACACTCAGCCTGGATTTGAGAGGGGCCAGAGGCAAAGCCTGACATATAGACTCTGGCAGTTTGTTCCAGGCATAAGGAGCAGCAAGGTGAAAGGAGCGGCATCTGGAGGTTGCAGTAAAAGAGAAGGACACAGATTGAAGCAATCTGACAGAAGGGTGGAGTTTCCAGGGAGGAGTGTAGGGAGAGATAATAGGGGAAAGCTAGTGTGAAGAAGCAAAATGAGTGCACTTATAGGCCATATCCGTGAAAAGGGCATACATTTGTTGCTCAGCAATACTATGCATCCTTTGGGGAACTGCAAGGTTAATTTTGGGTTTTGTGCACCTTGTAAGGGTCCATCCCTAGCAGTTTAAAGTGTGTTTGTAGAGATGACCAGGGCAGGAATCACTGGGGCCTGTTCCTAATGCCATGTACCTTTTGATACATGTTCCTATTTAAATACTTGTATAGCATATTGGGTGCACTGGGATTACCTAGCACTTTTCTGGGCATAAGGAGGCTGGTTAACAGTCTAGGTTGCAGCAGCTGTCATTTCTCATTGGTATTTATGTCTAGTGCGCATCAGGAAGCCACTGTCTGTTATGAGCAGCTTTCCTGATGGGCGTGGCAGGGATGGGCAAGATCCAAAACGTGTAATTTTTCAGAATACGGTGTACGCGGAGACATCCAAAACATTTACGCATGTCTGATTATATTGACGGAGATGTGTTTCTCCATTAGATTTCATGGGCTGTGCCTGCACCCGTGTGTGGGCCGCGCCCCAGATGCCTGCACGGTCCGGCTGAATAGCGCTTGCACATACCACACCAAACACATCTGTCTCCCCAATTTCGGACCCGCGGGCATGTCCAGTCCTGCAAATGCAGAATTAGATTCAAAAGGAGCCGTTTTTAATTTAGACGTTTCTGCGGACTGGACATGCATGTTATGATATCAGGCTTCACATCTTCTAATCATTGGTCCACTTATTTCTGTGTTTTATATTGCAATCAAAAACTTTAAATTTAATTTAATTTTATTTAGCCAGTTTTGTATACCACCTTATCCTTCAATCAAAGTGGTTATGGACATGACAGGGGGCTACATTGAACATAGAGGTGATGCGACATACATGTATTTCTGGGGGTTGAGTCCAGGGGCTGGTACTTTGGCGTTTGGTAGCTGAATCAGCCAGGCTATGGGGATTGAGGTTATGGTACTTGTTCGAATGAGTCCATGAACAGATGGATTTTGAGGGATTTTCAGAAATGAGGTCTTTTTGTGCTCTTAGTTCCTCAGGAACATTTATATATAATTTCTTCTAAATTTATCAAGTTCTTGGAAAACAGTTCATAAAATCCTCCTCTGACTTTCATAAATCATTTATATGATATCATTAGACATCATTTATCTGTCTACAATCTTGCTGTGAAACATCAATATCCTTCACCAACATGAATCCAGTCTTCCCTTTGAAATAAAGCAAATATTAAAATCATGCTGCAGCAGTTGTCTTACTTTCTTCTTTTCCTCTATACACACTTTATCATATATATTGAGTCTTCTTCACTTCCTAAAGGCTCATCACTACTTCCAGATATATTAATTCAATTGTGTATCAGTCTTTATAAAATAGGCTCATAGAATAACCTCCAGTGGCGCACAATTCTTTTAAATAAACTTTCTTCTGCAGCAAGGGAAGTGCAACTATGGTCATGTATTCTTTGCAGGTGCTGACATATTTTATAAAGTACACATGTATCTTGCAGAGACACTCAGCTTGCCTACCCTGTCCTCTTCAAATGCCTATGTGCAGGCAGCATGAGCATAGTGGAGGTGTAGCCTAGTGGTTAGAGTAGGAGCCTGGTAACCAGAAAGACCAGGGTTTGAGTCCCATGAGCACACCTTGTAATCTTGGACAAGTCACTTAACTTACCATTGCCTCTGATACAAACCTAGATTGTAAGCTCTCAAGGGAAAGGAGATACTTGTGTATCTGAACGTAACTCACCTTGGGTTATCACTGGAAAGACATGAGCTGAACTCTAATCAATAAAATAGACATGCACTTATCTCCGTGTACTCATAGCACAATTTTGTAATGGTCATTTTTCACTTATAAAACATATGTTACACACCAATATACCAGTACCCCATAGAGATGTTGGAGCCATGACTTTCTGGGGTGGGAACCTGAACTGGTCCATGAACGACAATGGAATGCACTGTACCAAAATGTCCCTTTGTACCTAGTGGGAGAAGGCCAGAGTTGCTAAGAACCATGATGATCAATTAGTCTTGTATATCTTCCATAAACACCAACTACGCCAGGCATGATTTCCTTCAGTCTATTCCAAGACAGTATCGCCAGTGATTGCAAGCAGTGTTGTCCTTCAGCAACATTTATCTTGTTGCCTTCTGAGCTATGACATTGCTGGCTGCTGGCTTCCACCTATATCTTACCATGATGTGTGCTACTAAATCTTCTATGCAGTCTCATTCCTACTTGGTACCTTCACCTAGCATAATCAGCCACTCTGATTCCTTTTCTCTGTCCTACTCCAACCTTTCACAATTGTGATGAGCACTAGTTCTTGGTCAGTACAGCAATTTCCAGAACAACTAGTCTATATGCTTGCACAGATAAATTGTGGCTGAAATCTACATGGCTCACCCTTACAGAGGAATGCCCTTCATCCAGCACTGTCACCAGTGCTGCCAGTGTTAGTCTTATTTCAGTGTAGACATCCACATTGCTTATGAGGAGTACTGGCTATACAGTACCTACTGTGAACAACCCTATCGCAGCCAGTACCCCTCCACTGAGGTAGCTGTCTTTAATAGATATCCATCTTAACTGGTGTCATCAATGATTGCTCAAGTCTACCCAATATAGTCATTCTTGCCAAGCTCTGGGGCATAGCCACTATGACAAGTGTGGCCTAGTGCTGGCCCTAGCTTAGCAAGGATGGTCTTTGTAGCAAGTCTGCTTGCATGCTCATTTTCATCTAGCAAAGTAAGCATGGCCATGTGCTCATCTTTGCCCAGCAGAGTAGGCACGGCAATGTGCTTGCCGTCTCCTGCAGAGTCGGTCTTGGCAAATGCAAGTCTTAGCATAGCAAGACAAACCCTTAGTCCAACTGGACAAGCACTGCTGCATACCAGCCATGCATAACCAGGACAGGTTTGTCAAATGTCTGCCTTAGTGTAGCAAGATAGTCCAGTTGGACAGGTACTTTTACATGCCACTTTCACACAGCCTAGCCATCAGTGGAGTATGCCAGCCTCAAACTAGTATGATCATTAATTAAATATACAGGGTCTAACATAGGAGCAATGATATTGATAGGTACTGCTTCGCATAAAACACAGGCAGTGAATACCGAGGAGGGTTGGCCTCTCCATATGATGATACCTTGAAGAACACCAATCTTTACCTGTCGCTGATAGCACTGGTGAGCACTGGGCCTTACTGTACCTCATGGTCATCAATGAATGATGGCCTGACCCTAGCATAGGAGGCTCTCACCAAATGGTGTGTTCTTGTTGACTGGTACACTGAACACTATGCTGAGTGACAGTGCCTGCTTAGTCTAGATGGCCTCAAAAAGTGCTGTCCTCTACCTAGCACCAGTGTCTGTGATAGATGTCTCTCAACAGTACAGACATCATAGGTGAACACCAGTGTACACCCAGTGCAGGTAGTGCCAGACTGCATCCAGCACAAGCATCACAAGTGAGTGCTGGACTTCACCCAGCACAGGTTTCCTTGGCAAGCACTGGATCTCATACAGTGCCGGCATCCTTGGCAGGCACTGGGCATCATCCAATGCTGGCATCACTAACCAGAACCAGAGTTCACCAGCACATGTTGGACTCTACTTACCACTATCATTTAGAGGTACTGGCATTTATCTGGTATACACAGTCGTCATGCATACTAGTCTTCCCTAACTTAGTTAACCTCAATAATCACTAAAGACAGTATGGTCTAGTACTGGTATCTACCTAGAGCAGTCCCTCTAGTGCACCTTGGACCCCCCCCCCCCCCCATGCTTAACAATCTCTGGCCACAGACCCTCCTGAAATTCTCTTGTCAGCACCCTGGCAATGGCTCCTATGGGAAACGTCCTTCATATCTCAAAGTGGTGAAGTGACCAGCCCAAGGTTACAAAAACTATGGAAACTGAACTCTATCCCCAGTGATCCAAAACAGCCTGCTGAAGAGAAATATTTGGTCTAAAAATATCTTTGTTAGTGATATTGCAGAAGGGCTGTTGGGTAAGGTTTGCTGATGATACCAAAATCTACAATAGAGTAGACACCCAGAGAGGTGTAGATAACATGAGAAGGGATCTAGCTAAGCTTGAAGAATGGTCTAGAATTTGGCACTGAGATTTAATGTTAAAAAATGCAAGGTCATACATTTGGGCTGCAACAATCCAAGGGAGCGATACAGTATAGGGGTTGAAGTACTTCTGTCCACAAAAGAAGAGTGGGACCTGGGCATGATTGTGATAGATGATCTTAAAGTAGCTAAACAGGTAGAAAATGTGATGGGAAAAGCTAGAAGTATGCTTAGGTGCATAGGGAGAGGAATGGCCGGCCAAAAAAGGAGGTGATGGTGCAACCTCATTTGGAATATTGTGTGCAATTCTGGATACTGCACCTTCAAAAGGATATAAACAGGTTGGAGTTGGTATAGAGTGGCTACTAAAATGATTAGTGGTCTTTGTTATAAAGCATATAAGGACAGACTTAAGGATCTTAATATGTATGTTTTAGAGGAAAAGCAGGATAGAGGTGATATGATTGAGACATTTAAATACCTCCATGGCATAAATGCACAGGAGGAGAGCCTCTTTCAATAGGAAGCAAGCTCTGCTATAGGGGACATGGGATGAGGGTGAAAGGGGATAGACCCAGGAGTAATATGCGGAAATATTTCTTTACGGAAAGAGTGATAGATGCATGGAATAGTCTCCCAGTGAAAATGGTAGAGATGACGACAGTATCTCATTTCAAAAAAGCATGGGACAAACACAGAGGCTCTCTAAAGGAAAAAAGGGGACTGTTGTAGTAGTTGATATGCAAGGGCAGGTTAGATAGGCCATGTGGTCTTTTTCTTCCATCGTGTTTCTATGTTTCTATTGCTTCTCAGTGTCCTTTTTAGTTTTCAGTGACATAAGAACATAAGAAATACCATACTTGGTCAAACCAAGGTCCATCAGGCCCAGTATCCTGTTTCCAGCAGTGGCCAATCCAGGTCACATGCACCTGACAGGTTCCCAAAAAGGCACACAGGTTTCAAAATGCTTGTCCTAGGGTAAGCAGTGGATTTCCTGGGTTCTTTTTAATAACGGCACTAAGTCACAACTCCTTACCAAGGTACTGTGGCTCTCTGATGTTTTACTTTTTTTTTGTTTGGACGACAGAAGTCCACATGATTTCTGAGATGTCCTGTCTCAACCATTGGAGGCTTATTGCTAGTGCACTGATCCTAAGCACTGCTTTCATGAAAAATAAGCCCAAAGGAAGCGAAGACCAAGTGGCCTAGTCAGTAGGAAGAAATTCTAGCTCACAAATTTGTGTACTGCCTTTCCCTGTACCTACAAGTACAGGCACTATGAAATCTATGCACATAATTCTAATTACTGAGTGGACCGCCCAGAGGATTTAATCATAATGTCTCCACTATATCTGTATTCTCTCAGAGACTCCAAAACAAAGCAAATCTGAAACACTCATTCTCTGGGACAGTAAATTCCACTTCCTGTAATGGTTAACTCTTAGCATCACTAACATCTAGGGAATTCCCCAATAACTTCAGGAGGATATCCCATAGAAACCTGGGAGCTATAGTCCTGAGCAATGTTCCCTCTAAGCTGAGCTGGGTCTTCCGCCAGCATTCATGCCAGTGGGGGGGGAGGAGCAGAGCAATCGCGCAGCTTAGAGGGATCATTGGTCCTGAGAGTCCTGATTGGTCACGGCCATGTGGAACTCATTCACCACCTGGTCCTAATTACTGTAAGAGCACTGCTCACCATAATGTTAGTATGCCTGAAAGTGAAGCAACACGAATGAACACTTAGGGCCTGATATTCAAAGACATTCACATGGTTTACAGACCTGTAAATGCTCCTAATTTGGATATGCAGCAGTACCAAGCTGTTTTAGTTACATTTTAATGTTCACTTTCAACCGTTCACGTTAATGCCAACCTCATACAAATAAATTCTTAATGATGCCAACTTAATCCTATGTTAATGTAAATATGTTCCAGTACTGGAGTGAAGGAGTGGCCTAGTGGTTGGAGCAAGGTACTTCAGGCCAGAAGGTCAGGGGTTCAAATCCCACTAGAGGACAGCAACCTTGGGCCAGAAGGACTGGGGTTTCTAGTCCCACAGGTGCTCCTTGTGGTCTTGGGCAAGCCACTTAACTCTCCATAGCCCATGTTCCCTGTAAAATAGTTATCTCCAAATTATAATGCCCTGTTCAATGTAATTTCAGTTTGTTCAATGTAAGCCACACTGATGCAGCATATAAGAGAATGTAAATATGTTCCTAGTTATAATTCCTGTAATGTAAATATGTTCTTAGTTATACCATCTTATTGCAAATGTGTCATATGTAACTTGTTCAATGTAATCTAGTTATTATTCATATGTTATATGTAAACCATGCTCAAATGTTATTTGTAAAACACGTTCATATGTTTCATGTAAACCGCATTGATCCGTAATAGCGCGGTATATAAAAACAAACACAAAAATAAATAAATAAATACCAACTTATTTTTTTGTGGTGTCATAGCTCACCACCTCTGTTATACGGGCTCACTGATGCCGCACACAGGCCACCAAGGCATTTTGCTGAACGTTTCCTCAAGTTGCTTTTGAACTCGATGAAGTGAATGTTGGAATTAGCAGTGGGTTGAGGCTTTGAGCATCCTTGATACAGTGAAGGGTGTGAATCCCTTGAGGAAGTGTTCAGCGGCCTGTGTGCACCATCGGTGAGTCCATTCAACAGAAGTGGCGAGTTATGACACCATGAAAAGAAAAGTCTGGCCTTTGGTTTTAAGGGCCTTGGTGCATGATGTATTGTTTGTTTGAGAATTTATATTGCAGTCAAGATATGCTCTGAGAGATTGCAGGAGATGATCATAAAGATTTGATAAAGTGGTAGAAGGAGTTTTTTTAGAGCCATTGATGTTAAGAGGTTTGGGTTTGAGCATGTACAGCTTGTGCCAATATTCCCACCTCATTATATTCTGAGGCTCTTTTCTCTTTCCATTTTTTCCTTTTATACACCTGATGTGGATTATGTGTGAATTGGTGGAGTGATATTTTTCCTTTGGACTTGTCTATGGTCTTTCACTCTGAAATTGACCTTTTGGCGGGTTGTGGACCATCTAAGGAAAAACTAGAAATTTGATTGCCTATAGTGTCATAGAAACATGACAGCAGAAAAAGACAATATGGCCTATACACTCTACCTATACCAACTACTATAATCCCTTTTTTCTATGGGAACAAGTAGAAAGTCAGTCCTCACATATGGGTGATGTTGGCACCGATAGAAACCTCAAGGAAGCATCCCCCAGGCTTTCAAAGAAAGCCTTTGGGAGATGCCACCACACATGCATGGTCCCCTTCCCACCCAAAGGTGTTATCTTGCTCAGTCTCCTTTTTTCTGCAGAGCCCTTCAGATATCTGTCTGCTTTCCTCTGGAAAAAGCTGATTTTCTTTACCTACGTTTCATACACTCCTTCTGTAGTGTCCCGGTTCTCTTCCCACAACTTGAGACTGCTGCCCCGGCATCGAGTCTCGGGTTTGCAGTTTGTTCTCCCTTCTTGGTGTCTTTGCACCTTTTTTCCAACCTCGCTGGGATACTTTTTTCTCCCATGGCTACCAGTGTTTTAAAAAGTGTGATTGGTGTGCCAAAATAATGCACCTAGGGAAGAACAACCCAAACTATGGTTACACAATGCAAGGTTCCACATTAGGAACCACCACCCAGGAAAAAGATTTAGGCGTCATTGTAGATAACATGTAAAAACCCTCTGCCCAGTGTACAGCGGCAGCCAAGAGAGCAAATAGACTGCTAGGTATCATAAGGAAAGGAATGGAAAATAAAACAAAAGATATTATAATGCCTCTATATCGTTTAATGGTGAGACCGCACCTTGAATATTGTGTGCAATTCTGGTCGCCGTATCTTAAAAAGGATATAGAGTTATTAGAAAAGATTCAGAGAAGAGCCACCAAAATGGTAAAGGGGATGGAAGGATACTCCTATGAAGAAAGGCTAAAAAGGTTAGGCTCTTTAACCTGGCAAAGAGACGGCTGAGAGGAGATATGACAGAAGTCTATAAATTAATGAACGGAGTGGAACGGGTAAACGTAGATCGATTGTTTACGTTATCAGAATATAGAAAGACTAGGGGACATGCAATGAAGCTACAAGGTAAACTATTTAAGACTAATAAAAGAAAATATTTTTTCACTCAACGTGTAATCAAACTCTGGAATTTGTTACCGGAGGATGTAGTAAAGGCTGTTAGTGTAGCTGGGTTTAAAAAAGGTTTGGGCAAGTTCCTGGAGGAAAGGTCCATAAACCATTATTAAGAAGGGACCCAGGATATCAATGCTTGACCCAGTACAAGCATTGCGGAACCTGTGTCTTTTGGGGAAACTGCTAGGTATGTATGACCTAGATTGGCCACTGTTGGAAACAGAATACTGGGCTTGATGGACCTTGGTCTGACCCAGTATGGCATATCTTATGTTCTTATGTCCCTGACTGACACACATGACTGCTGCCTTTGTTGCCTGGGACCAGACGATGGCCCCACGGCATGCAGCTTCTGTAAGAAGATGTCCACCAAGATCCTCAAGAGCCACCAGCAGCAGCATGATAAGTTTTTCCTAGAGATCCTGGTACCTCTGAATGTCAAGGCATTCTCCGAAACTGCTGAATCCTGGGGTAGCCTTACGGACCCCGACCAACACTGTGGTTCCTTGGAAAGGGGGTCTCCCTTGAGGGAATTCAAAAAGAAGAAGAAGGCCTTGAAGGTGGCATCTCTGGGCAGCTCAGGCAGGCTCCGGAAGTCCCGAGCTAGGTCCCACAGTCCTAGACACTCGTCTGAGGGAACAGAGAAGGAGCGACCTCTGAAGTTCCCACAAAATGACTCTACCTCAAGCAGGCCTCGGTTCCCTAACACCATCCTTGTTGAGGATTCCACTTTGCAGGATCCAGAATTGAGCCCAGTTCTATCAGTGCCTATGCCGATGGCTGTGGAGCCTCCTGGCCTAGAGTCCAGAATGGTAGCCCTGGAGCGCAGCTTGTCTGCCTTCATGAACCAGCAGCATGGGCTGTTTTTTGGTACCACCAGTTCCTCTACCCAGACCACCAGGCCCTCGATGTCGAGGAGGTCCCCAGAGGCTGAGCTGATCCTCGAGGTTTTTCAGCCTCGAGTCTATCCTCGGCTGAGGTCTAGATCGGGCTCTTGTTCCACAGGGCTGTGATCTTCCCCAGCCAACACACTCAGCACTGGCCATGGGGTCTCTGAGGGCCGCAGATAGGGATTAGCCTCTGAGCCCATGAGCCACCCTTCCCTCAAGTCTTTTATGGCTATTCTGAGTGGAAAACAGGGGATGAGGAGTCACCAGACATCTGTCACCACCGCAAAGTCCCCTCAGACTCCCTTCACTCGGAGCCCCAGCGTCGATCCTCACCTGAGAACATGCCATTCCTCGACTTTGTAAGGGAAATGTCCAAGGCCCTAGCATTCCCGATGGAATTGGAGGAAGACCCTCAGTCGGAGGAGCTAGAAATCCTCCAATATGAGGCCCCTCCAAGGGAATCGCTTACAGTGCCCATCCCTCCCATCTGGAATGGCTAATGGTCCGTATGTAGGAGACACCGGCATTGGTGAACAAGTAGCTAGACTCGATGTATCGAGTCCGCCAGAGCCTGGGCTTCCAGAAGTCACAGCTGCCACACAACTCCATGGTGATGGAGTCGGCCATACAGTGGCTGAAGAGTCAGAAAACACACTCCTCACTGCCTCCCAGCAGTGAGACACGCATTCTGGATGCCCTTGGTCAAAAGTGCTCATTGGTCGTATCCAGGCATACCAGCTGTCCATGGCATGTACCTGAGAGACCTGGCGAAGGAATCTGCCGGGTTCTCAGCTGGTCTTTCCAAGGAACCCCTGCAGAAGTCCAAGAACCTGGCCAAAGTCATCCGTGAGTGTTCCAAGTTTATGTCTCAGGCAGCTTATGATGGGTTCAAGTTGGCGGCTCAAGTAGCAGCAGCGCACATCAGTGCCTGATGCCAGGCTTGGCTACAGTCATCCGACCTTGAGCAATGGGTTCAGGACAAATTGGTTGACATCCCTTTCCAAGGAAAGAGCCTCTTTGGCAAACTCATGACCAACAAGGCCGCCAAAGAAGAAATCGAGTTCATGATGAGGACCAGACTCTCTAAAAAGACCACTGCCCCTCCCCAATGGAAAGGCTTGGGTAAAAAGCCCTTCTAGCCAAGGAAAGGGGATGCTTACAGAAACTACCCACCTTTTCAAGCCCTTCCGGATCCCCAGCAGAGTCTGCAGGCAAAGGGACATGGGCATGGCTCTTGTAAACAGAAGGAATGGAAAATAAAACAAAGGATATTATAATGCCTCTATATTGTTCCATGATGAGACTGCACCTTGAATATTGTGTGCAATTTTGGTCACCGTATCTTAAAAAAGATATAGCATTATTAGAAAATGTTCAGAGAAGAGCCACCAAAATGGTAAAGGGGATGGAAGGATGCTCCTATGAAGAAAGGCTAAAAAGGTTAAGACTCTTTAACCTGGAAAAGAGACGGCTGAGAGGAGATATGATAGAAGTCTATAAATTAATGAACGGAGTGGAACTGGTAAACGTAGATCGATTGTTTACATTATCAGAATATAGAAAGACTAGGGGACATGCAATGAAGCTACAGGGTAAACTATTTAAGACTAATAAAAGAAAATATTTTTTCACTCAACGTGTAATCAAACTCTGGAATTTGTTACCGGAGGATGTAGTAAAGGCTGTTAGTGTAGCTGGGTTTAAAAAAGGTTTGCACAAGTTCCTGGAGGAAAGGTCCATAAACCATTATTAAGAAGGGACCCAGGATATCAATGCTTGACCCAGTACAAGCATTGCGGACCCTGTGTCTTTTGGGGAAACTGCTAGGTACATATGACCTAGATTGACCACTGTTGGAAACAGTATACTGGGCTTGATGGACCTTGGTCTGACCCAGTATGCATATCTTATGTTCTTATGGCTCCCAAGCCCCAGGCATTGGCCCTGGCCCAGCCAGGGGGGAGCTTTTTACTCCTTGGGCATAGGCTCTCCACCCCAAGGAGGTCAGCAGCCCACAGGGGCACGTCTCATTCACTATGCCCAAAGGTGGCCAGCCATCATCACCAATTCTTGGGCACTCCAAGTGGTCAAGGAGGGCTACTTCCTTCATCTTGCCCAGACACCTCCTCTTTTCTTTTTGGGAGAGCCCCTCAGGTCTCCCCTTTACTAGGACCTTCTACTGAATGAATTGGCAGGTCTTCTCAAAGCAAAAACGGTAGAACCAGTTTCCCTCCATCCCAGGGGCAAGGGGTTCTGCTCCAGGTACTTCCTCGTACCACAAAGAACGGGGGGCCTAAGGCCCATGCTCTACCTGCACATTCTGAACAGATTCCTAGTGAAGGAGAAGTTCAGGATGCTCTCCCTTGGAACATTGCTGCCTTACCTCCAGCAGGGAGATTGGCTATGCTCCTTATATCTGAAGGATAACTACATGTACATCCTCATTCACCCCAACTACAAGCAACCATTACCAGTACAGGGTACTGCCCTTCATCTTGGCTTCTGCCCCAAGGGTTTTCACCAAGTGCCTGGCAGTCATGGCCACCTTCCTTTGCCTCCAGGGATGATTGGCTGGACGATTGGCTCATAAAGTGCATGGCCTGGATAAGTGCAGCAGGAAATCACATGTACCATTCAGGTCCTACAAAGTCTGGGGTTTACGATAAACTACCCCGAGTCCCACCTCCTCCCAACACAGTGTCTGGAGTTCATAGAGGCAAGACTAGATACCCTCCAGGCAAAGGCCTTCCTTCCAGGGGACTGAGCCATCCGACTAAGGGCTCTGGCCCTGGACATACAACGTTGTCCCTTGGTGTCTGCTCGACTTCTGCTGTGCCTACTTCGTCCATGTCACCCCAGATTGCCACCTCCACATGAGGGCTACACAGTGGTGCTTTTGGGACCAGATGACACAGGCTATAGGCCATCTCCGTGACAGAGTAGTAGTGACCAACCGGTTGGTGGAATCCCTGATCTGGTGGTAAAATCCCCAGTACCTCGAGGCAGTGATGCCCTTCCAGACTCCGTGCTCCTTAAGGGTTCTCATGACGGATGCCTCTCTACTGGGATGGGGTGCCCACTGCGAGGACCTTCGCACCCAGGGCAGCTGGTAGCAGGGCAAGAGCAACCAGCAGATCAACTTCCTGAAATTATGGGCGATACACCTAGCCCTCTGAGCCTTTTGCTTCTGCCTATGGTGCCAACCATTGTTGGTCCAATCAGACAACCAGGTGGCCATGTTCTATGTGAACAAGAAGGGTGGCATGGGGCCCCACGCCCTTTGCTGCGAGGCAATGATCTTCTGTTCCTGCACAATCCATCAGGGCATACTCTTATGGGCAGTATACCTGCCAGGCCAGGGCAACACACTGACCAACAGATTAAACAGGGTCCTCCAGCTGCACAAGTGGCAGTTGGACCCCAGAGTGGCCAGCCGGCTCTTCCACCTCTGGGGGGAACCATGGATAGACCTGTTTGCCAGCCCGAAGAACTACCAGTTGTCCCACTTCTGCTCTCGGCAAACCCACACTTCCAGGGTGGCAGCAGATGCATTTCTCATCTCGTGGTCAGAAGGTCTCATGTACACCTTCCCACCCACATCACTAATTGCCAAAATGTTATTCAGGAACCTCCTTGACAAAGCCTCACTGATCCTGATAGCTCCCCGATGACCCAGGCAGCCATGGTTCCCACTACTCCTCTGGCTGTCGGTGGAGACCCCCATCCTGCTGGGGAACTCCCCAGGGCTCCTGTCACAGGAGGGGGCTCTCTCTTGCACTCCAATGTGGGGTCCCTGTCATGGACAGCATGGCTGCTGAAAAGATGACCCTAGACTCTATCAACCTCTCAGAGGAAGTGGAGGAGATCCTGCTAGCTTCCCGTAAGTCCTCCACCAGGAGAGCATATGCCTTCAAGTGGCGCAGGTTTTCAGTTTGATGTGTAGAGCACTGGATTAGCTCATTCTCCTGTCCATGGAAGCTGGTGCTGCAGTACCTTCTTCATCTCTTGAACTCTAGACTCAAATCAAACTCTGTCAGAGTGTATCTCAGTGCCCTGGTGGCACATCACTAATCGGTGCATGGCAAGCCCTTCTTGGCCCAGCCATTGGTGACCCACTTCATGAGGGGACTCCTTTTATCAAAACCCCCAGTATGCCCCCTGGCGAACGAGTGGGACCTCAATGCCGTACTGGCGCTGCTTACGCACCCACCTTTTGAGCCCCTGGCTACCTTCCAGATGTGATACCTTTCATGGAAGGTGGTGTTCCTGGTTCTGCTCACCTCTGCTCACAGGGTCAGTGAGCTCCAGGCCTTGATGGCGGAGGCACCTTACACCAGGTTCTACAAGAACAGGGTTGTGCTCTAAACACACCCCAAATTGCTTCGAAGGTGGTATTGCCTTTTCACCTCAACCATGAGGTGGTGCTCCCCGCCTTCTTCCTGAGACCTTATGTCAATAGGGCAGAGACTGTCCTCCACACCTTGGACTGTATTAGAGCCCTGTCCTTCTACATTCAACGTACCCAGGGACACTGTAAAGATTCTCAACTTTTTGTCTCGCATGACCCCAGTAAACTGGGGGAAGCAGTGACCAAGTGTACACTGTCTATCTGGGTGGGGTTTTCACTGGATGGCTGGATCATGGTGCACTGTGTCAGGGCCATGGCGGCCTCTGTGGTAAACCTGTGCTCTGTGTAATGGTAGACATCTGCCAGGCTGCCACCTGGTCTTACGTCCATACCTTTGCAGCTCATTAACGCCTGTAGAGGGAGTGCCTTCAGCCAGGCCATGCTCCCTAATCTTTTTGGGGTCTAGGCAACTCCTACCCTCCGACCCTTCTGTGTTCAGGCTACTGGAGTACTGGTTCCCATCGGACACATGGATCCTACTTCAATCTGCTCCTGTGGGCTGCATTGCTGCTGCGCACTGCTTCCCCTGAGGGTAACTGTGATTTTCGCCTATGGGCTTTCGATAGCCTGTAGCTAGGGAATCCTGTATGTGAGGATTGACTTCCTGCTTGTTCCCAGAGAAAGCGTGGTTACCCACCTATAACAGGTGTTCTCTGGAGACAGCAGGAATCAGTCCTCACAACCCTCCCTGCTCCCCTTTACCATCTTTTCTTTTTTGCCATCTTTTAGCTATGTCATCTGACTGAGCAAGATGGCACCCTTGGATGGGAAGGGGATCATGCAAGCGTGGTGGCATCTGCCAAAGGCTTTCTTTGAAAGCTGGGATGATGCTTCCACAAGGGCTCCATCTGTGCCAATATCACCCATATGTGAGGACTGATTCCTGCTGTCTCCAGTTACAGGTAATTACGCTTTTCCTTCAGAGACTTTCTGTGTTTGTCCCATACTTGCTTGAATTCAGATGCTGCCCTTGTCTCCACTGGGAGACTATGCCATACATCTACCACTCTTTCTGTAAAGAAATATTTCCGCATATTACTCCTGAGTCTATCCTCTTTCTTTCAATTGAAAGAGGCTCTCCTTCTATGCATTTATGCCATGGAGACATTTAAACATCTGTCATATGGACTCTCTTCCACCTTTCCTGCAATGTATACATATTGAGATCTTTACGTCTGTCCCCATATGCCTTATGATGAAGCCCACTAATTATTTTGGTAGCCACCCTTTGCGTCCACTCCATCCTGTTTATATCCTTTTGAAGGTGTGGCCTCCAGAATTGCACAAAGTATCCAAATGAGGTCACACTAGAGACTTATAAAGAGGCACTATCACCTCCTTCCTGCTGGCCATTCCTCTCCCTGTGCATCCAAGCATCCTTCTGGATTTCACCATTGCCTTTGCTACCTGTTTAGCCACCTTAAGATCATCAAAAACAATCATGTCCAGGTCCTGTACAGCAGGGGTGTCAAACTGCAGTCCTGGAAGGCCACAAAC
Organism: Ichthyophis bannanicus; assembly: GCA_033557465.1. Taxonomy (NCBI): domain Eukaryota; kingdom Metazoa; phylum Chordata; class Amphibia; order Gymnophiona; family Ichthyophiidae; genus Ichthyophis; species Ichthyophis bannanicus. The sequence goes on from CM066032.1 coordinate 1,785,349,379, forward strand.
CAGTCTGGTTTTCAGGATGCCCCTAATGAATATTCATTAGATATATTTGCATACAACGGGGGCAGTGCAGGCAAATATATGTCATGCATATTCATTAGGGATACCCTGAAAACCTGACTAGTTTGCAGCTGTCCAGGACTGGAGTTTGACACCCCTACTGTATAGTACTTCACCCCTATACTATACCACTCCCTTGGAATTTTGCAGCCCAGATGCATGACCCTGCATTTATTAATGTTAAATCTCAGCTGCCAAATTATCAACCATTCTTCAAGGTTAGCCAAATCCCTCTTCATGTTTACTCATTTCTGGGTGTCTACTCTATTGCAGATTTTGGTATCATCTGCAAAGAGGTAAACCTTACCTGACAGCCCTTATGCAATATCACTAACAAAAATGTTAAAAAGAATTGGAACAAGGATAGATCCCTGTGGCACCCCACTGGTAGCATCCTTTTCAGAGTGATCTCTATTTACCTGTACCCAATGTTGCCTCCAACTCAACCTATTTCTAACCCTGTCAGTGACTTTAGGGTCCATTCCTAGGGTGCACAATTTATTATAAGTTACCTGTGTGGAACGGTGTCAAAGGCTTTATTGAAATCTAAGTACACTACATCCAGGGCTCTCCCTCAGTCCAACTCTCTGGTTGCCCAAAGAAATTAATTAGATTTTTCTGACATGATGTGTGTCTAGTAAACCCATGCTTCCTTGGATCCCACAATCCACTAGACTCCAGATACCTCACCTCACTATCCTCTGTTTTAGCATTACTTCCAATAATTTACTCACCACAGAAGTCAGACTAACCAGCTTGTAATTCTCAGTTTCATCCTTACTTACACTTTTGTATAAAGAGACTACATGTGCCTTTCTCCAGTCATCTGAGACCACTCTTGACTCTAAAGAGGCATTGAAAAGGTCAGACATGGTTGCTGCTAGAACATTTCTAACTTCCTTCAATACTCTTGGATGTATTCCATCTGGCCCCAACACTTTATCTACATTTAGTTTAGCTAGTTCCTCACTTCTGTTCTTATTTGTGGGTGTTTTCTGAGGTCCTGCTCTTGGCCCTTCATCCATGAACACAGAACAAATATATTTGTTAGGTAGTTCCACTTTATCTTCATCAGCTTCTACATATTCCTTACCTTCACCCTTGAGTCTGACAATACTACTGTCACTTCCTAGTATCATCTAGAAGTAAAGAGATCCTGGATTCTCTACAGGGAGAACTATTCAAGCAATTGGTAACAGACTCCACACATGGAGGGGCCATACTGGACTTAGTGCTTACCAATGGTGAAAGTGTTTCTGATGTTATAGTGGGAGATCATTTTGCATCCGGTGATCGCCAGATGGTGTGGTTCAGTATTAGGACTAGGGCTGTTAGAATCCATTCAAAGGTGAGGGTCTTAGACTTTAGGAAGACTAACTTTGCCAAGATGGACCAATACCTCAGGTAGTCGTTAGCAGGATGGGAACAGCTGGGGGATGTAGAAAAACAGTGGGCAAAACTGAAAGGGGATGTTTTAAGGGCAACCAACCTTTTTGTTAAAATGGTAAATAAAGGTAAAAGGAAAAGGAGACCGCTATGACTTTCAAAAGAAGTAGCTGAAAAAGTGAAGAAAAAGAGGGAGGCCTTCATGAAATACAAGAAATCACAGAGAGAGGAAGACAGGCATCTATATTTGGAAAAACTTAGAGAAGCTAGCAAAGTAGTCAGGAAAGCAAAGATTCAAAAAGAGGAGGAAATAGCCAATGCAATAAAATGGGGGGATAAGACATTTTTCAGATATGTTAGTGAGAAGAAGAAGGGCAAAAGTGGTATTGTCAGACTCAATGGTGAAGGGGAGGAATATGTAGAAGCTGATGAGGATAAAGCGTAATTGCTTAACAAATATTTCTGTTCTGTGTTCACAAATGAAGAACCAGGAGCAGGACCTCAGAAAACACCCACAAACAGGAACAGAAGCGAGGGACATCTTGAACAATTTTCAGAAGACTGTTTGTGAGAAACTAGCTCAACTTAAAGTAGATAAAGTAATGGGACCGGATGGGATACATGCTAGAATACTGAGGGAACTTGGGGACGTTCTTGCAGCTCCACTGACTGACCTTTTCAATGCCTCGTTGGAGTCGGGAGTGGTGCCAAAGGACTGAAGAGAGGCTCATGTGGTGCCTTTACACAAAGCGGAAGTAAGGATGTGGTTTAAAACTTTGGTGGTGAGTAAATTATTGGAAACGCTGCTGAAAGAGAAAATAGTGAGGTTTCTGGAGTCCAGCGGATTACAGGATCCAAGGCAGCATGGATTCACCAGAGGCAGGTCCTGTCAGACAAATCTGATTGATTTCTTTGACTGGGTGACCAGGGAGTTGGACCGAGGGAGGGCTCTAGATGTGGTGTGTTTAGATTTCAGTAAAGCCTTAGATACTGTTCCTCACAGGTGACTTATAAACAAACTGAGCACCCTAGGGATGGACCCTAAAGTTACTGCTTGGGTTAGAAATTGGTTGGGTGGGAGGCGACAAAGAGCACATGTAAATGGAGCTTACTCTGAGGAGAAGGATGTTACCAGTGGCGTGCCCCAGGGATCTGTCCTTGGTCTGATTCTTTTTAACATCTTTGTTAGTGATATAGCGGAAGGGCTGTCGGGTAAGGTTTGCCTCTTTGCAGATGATACCAAAATCTGCAATAGAGTAGACACCCAAGACATTCTCTTATATACTGTGCTATTCTCCATCAGTGTGGTTTACATTGAACAAACTGAAATTACATTGAACAGGGCATTATAACTTGGAGATAACTATTTTACAGGGAACATGGGCTATGGAGGGTTGAGTGGCTTGCCCAAGACCACAAGGAGCACCTGTGGGACTAGAAACCCCAGTCCTTCTGGCCCAAGGTTGCTGTCCTCTAGTGGGATTTGAACCCCTGACCTTTTGGTCTGAAGTACTTTGCCCCAACCACTAGGCCACTCCTCCACTCCATGAGGTGGGAGCTAGCTAAGCTTGAAGAATGGTCTAGAATTTGGCAGCTGGGATTTAATGTTAAAAAACGTAAGGTCATGCATTTGGGCTGCAGCAATCCAAGGGAGCAATATAGTATAGGAGGTGAAGTACTTTTGTCCACTAAAGAAGAGCGGGACCTAGGCGTGGTTGTGTCTGATGACCTTAAAGTAGCTAAACAGGTAGAAAAGGCGACGGCAAAAGCTAGAAGGATGCTTGGGTGCATATGGAGAGGAATGGCTAGCAGAAAAAAGGAGGTGATAGTGCCTCTTTATAAGTCTTTGGTGCAACCTCATTTGGAGTACAGTGTGCAATTCTGGAGACTGCACCTTCAAAAGGATGTGAACAGGATGGAGTCGGTGCAGAGGGTGGCTACTAAAATGGTTAGTGGTCTTCATTATAAAGCATATGAGGACAGACTTAAGGATATGAATATGTACACCTTAGAGGAAAGGCGGGACAGAGGTGATATGATTGAGATGTTTAAATACCTCTGTGGCATAAATGTTCAGGGGGAGAGCCTCTTTCAATTGAAAGCAAGCTCTGCTACGAGGGGACATGGGATGAGTTTGAAGGGGGATAGATTCAGGAGTTATATGCGGAAATATTTCTTTACAGAAAGAGTGGTGGATCCATGGAATAATCTCTCAGTGGAGGTAGTAGGGATGAGGACAGTAACTGAATTCAAAAAAGCATGGGACAAACACAGAGGATCTCTAAAGGAAAAAAGGGGACTGTTGTAGTTGTTGATATGGAAGGACAGACTAGATAGGCCATGTGGTCTTTTTCTGTTGTCGTATTTCTATGTTTCTATGTTTCCTCATCTCATTAACATATTTGAAAAATGTCTTGTCCCCATATTTTATTGTATTGGTTCTTTATATATATCCTTTGCTTTCCTAACTTCTTTCCTAGCTTCTCTCTAAGTTTTTCCAAATACTGATGCTTGTCTTCCTCTTAGTGATCTCTTGTATTTTATGATTGTTCTTTAGATATATGGTATACACAATATATCCTGACAATTGAAAAAATTAATATGTCATCATTGATGGAGAATAAATAGTGAAAGTAGACAAGTGTTTCCTTCTTTGGATCAAGAGATTTGGGTACACCATTCCATATAATGCAGCCAAGTTTGGTCCAGGCTACAGAAAGGTTTGAAGGAAATTGAATCGTCTTTAGTGTTCCGAAAGAAACTTAAGACCTGGTTATTTTCTGACCGAGTAATTTTACTGTATCTGATTAATGATGCCTTTTGTAAACTGTGGTGATCCATTGAGTAATTGGGAATGCTGTGGTATAAAAGTATTTTAAATAAATAAATAATGAAATGACAAGTAGTCAAGAATTTTGACGATGCATTGCTCTTAACAGAATGTCAATGAAGGACCTGCATAGGATTTTGTGAGGCTGTTCTTACAAAGGCTTATTTCTTTCCTTTAGAATTTTGTCTTTATAGTTAGTCAATCCCTGGCAGTGAACCTCCATGAGCCTTTCTTCCAGAAAGAATTCTGTGGCTAACAGAGTGGAAGAAGAATCAAATGATGTCTCAGCAGTAAATCTACAGCTTTATTACCACCATTGATTCCCTTTTAGTTTGAAACTATGTATGTTCAAAGAATTACCAGAGGTTAGCTAATGTAGTCTGAAGTTTTATTATTATTAATCCAAGGAAGTCACTCACTAGGCCAACAATTGTCCCAGGCTTACAACAAGGCTCTGAGTTCTCTGGCTTTGAAGAGCTTTTCCCTCTCACTTTATTTTAAAGCAATATGGTTCCTGCTGGCTAACCAGATGTAAATGTCCATATGACTCTCACATTGCACTGTAGCCACCACCTGAAGCCCTGGTCTGTGACCAGTCTCTCTACCTTACCTTTGGCTGAGGCTGGACTCTGATCCTGTTGTACTCTGACAAACTTACTGCAACATACTCCACAGACCGAATGCATATCAGCATTTTCAAGGAACCCAGATCTCCAGTTCTGGTTTCTGCCTTTAACAGGGGAGTCACCTCAAGGATGGCAATTTTCCTGAGGCTGCTTCTGCCTCTGTGTGAGCAAGTACTAATGCTAAAGTCTATACTCCTGCTGGGCTGGGGCAGGGCCTGGAGAAGTCTCCAGTGAGAAATGACCCCCATCTCATTGCATGGTCCTAGGTCCAGAGAGCATGAAACCAACCAAGCAACTCCTAACCAACCTTGCCTTCTGACACATATTACTTAATCCAGGAGAGCTTGGTGTTCATTTGGTTAGGGGGCCACCCAAAGTACTAACACATGCCTCCTAACCTACCGCCCTTGTCACCAGGAATCCTGCTGATTTTGTCTGCTCAGGTTTTTCTTAGATCAGAGGCCCACACTTACCCCCTGAGTACCCTGAGGTAGCAAGGCCAGTATTTTTGGAGCGTATGCTTTGTTTGCATTCATCTGTGGGAGACAGAATACTGAGAGACGTCTGGGCTGCACCAAGCTACAGTATATACGGAGGCCAAATGCTCTGTCTCTATCTGCTGGTAGGAGGAGAAGATAAATTACTGGTGTTGACTAGTCTAGTATGGATAAAGAACTCTTTTTACAATCACATCCACTTTCTTTTTAAAATGAATGTATATGCTTTATCCATCTTTCATGTCTTTATCATACACATGTCTTTTAAAATGTTCCTATTAATAATAATTCAGATTGTTTTGTATTTCTGGTTTAATTTAATTTTCTCAGAAAACCAGTAATTGTTAGTTATAATAAGTTGGAAATGTCCATTTTCAGAGGGACAGCATGGAGAGTCACTAATATTGCAGAAAAAAGGTGTTAACATTCTGGTCCTAGGGTAACAGTGTAAGGGATTGGAATTAGCATATTTGTTAACATTATGCATAGTTCACAATACTCCGAGGTGGTAGCTGGCATAACTGCAGAGGGTCACAAACAGATAGACAGACAGAAGAACAGAAGGATTTTTTTTCTTCAAGTAAAGTCCAAGAAATGAAGAATGATAGTGGCTGAGAACCTGATTGGCTCTGTTCCTACATTAATGAAATTTTTTATTAATTTATCAAGTTTTCCTTAAATACAACAGCACCTATGTAATGTGCATAGTAGATGAACAAGAGTTTTCTGTCGAGATAGTCTGTCCTGAAGCAAAAGGTGAATTGATGCTCATTTGAGTATGTATATATGCTCTCTTCACCGTATGATATTTGTTCATTAAAAACACATTTGCAAATAAAAATCCTAATCAACTTGAAGAATCTGGAACACTGCTACAACCACCCACGTCATCTTTAAAGTCTTCAAGCTTGCATTCAACAAACAAAAGAAATTCTCTTATTTCAGATTAGTAGAAAAACTCCTGAGAGCCTAGCAAACCTTTCTTAGTGAGTTCATCAAATTGCAGGCTTCTGGGCTCCTCAAAGATCACATTAAGCATTGTAATATAAAGCACACAAATTATGCACCAAAACTTTTATCAGAGCCTTTAATATTCAGATGTTTCTGTAACTTTATTCCTCATGATTATTATTAGGAGAATTCACTTTCAACTCCTCTTCTTCATCAAGAAAAAGTTGGGGGGGGGGAGGGGTGTAAGGTTCTCTCCTTGGATCCTGCTCCTCTACCTCCATCTCTCTTTGTCCTCCCTCTAAGAGCATTGAGAAGTTGGAGTTCCTGCTCTCCTTACTCTCAGGTACTATAAAGAAAGAGCCATGAAGGAACCTGGGAGATGTAGTTTTCCTTGGTCTGTTCATTGCTCTGGGATTTAGCACTCTCTTTTGGACGTTGTGACTCCTATCACTATATTGTTCCAATCCCACTGACTGCTGGGATTTGTAGTTATGAACTCCCTTTTAAGCTTTTATACTTAGGCCTAGCAATTGTCCTCAAAGACACTTTTTGTTACTTATGTAAAGCAGCATCTTTGTCACACCTGAAGGAGCTAGCTTCAGGAAATGTCCACTATGATGATTTCAAAAAGAAAATGAAGGTTTGACTATATGACCAGGGTTTTGTTTATTCAATAACAGGGGAAGATGCCTTAATAGACTTCATCCTTTGGTTAGGGATTAATTTGATGATTTGTGATAGAAGATGATGTATATATATATTTTATTTCATTTTTAATTTATGCATTTCTAGATATAGACCAGATTTATTTGTTCTTGTAGTTGGAACTGATGCTTTTCTGAGAATTGTGAATAATCAAGTTTATAAAATAAATGATACTGTACTTTGGCAAGCACTTCCTGGAGTTCATTAACCCATTCATTCCATGAAATTCCTGCACAATAGTTTAGTTAATGAAGGCATATAAAAGACCAGCATGGTTCATCTAATTTGCTTAGTAAGCTATCCAGAGTTGTAGAGTTGTACCTACCACTCCATACAGGTTACCCCTCTCTATGCCTTTGTATAGATTTGTACCTGCCACTCCATGCGGGTTAACCCCCTATGATATTTGAAGATATTTAAGTTTACCTTGAATGATTTCAAAAAGAGGGGGGCAAACTCCATGGGGTGGAAGGTACATATCTACAACTCTAGCCACCTTCCAATTTTGCCTTGGAATGATTGCCCTCAGTCTACACAAACTGTTAACATGCTTGACTTTGGACTTGCAGAACAATGCACAGCACCAACATGGACGTGAGGCCAGAATCCAAAAGACAGGCTGCATCACTGTGGGGATGATCAGTACCTAGCTGTAGCAAATCTTATTGCCTGTTTGGAGGCTCTAAAAAATTAGTTCCATGATCAAAAGCTGAAGTAAAATTTCCAGAATTCAGAGATGATATGGGTTAGCAGTTCTAAGTAGAAGATGGTAGCTGTTCCAACCATTAAGAAAGTTGAATTTAAAAGCAAAGCCATGGCTAAGAGTTTGGTAGGATTGTTAGAATCAGATTTTATTAATGTCCTCCAACATATCTGCTGTGATTTGATCTTCTTTCACATGTTCGAAATTTCTACAACAGATCTGGTTCTTTTAGCAAGAAAAGCACTTAGCTGTTTTTGAATGCCTTAATTACCAACATGCTTAAACATTGTAATAGTCTGTATAGTGGCCTTCCTAACATTTTTTGTGAAGGCTGCAATTAAGTCTCTATATGACATCATGGGGTCTGTTTACTAAGCGGCGGTAGTGGCTTCCATGCAATATTGGAGCTGCGGCCCCATTGAATAGAACGGCGCCGTGGCTCTGATTTTGCATGGAAGCCACTGGCACTTTTTAGTAAACAAACCCCCATGTTTGCTTACTGGAAAAAAACTTGGGACCATATTTCCCTTATTTTCACAGGTTTGCACTGGATAGCAGTTAAATTTAGAATTCAAATTAAGATTTTTTTTTACTAACGTGGGTGCATCATTAGTGTGGTGTTTACTGCAAGGTAAGCATGCCACACTAATAGTGGGTGGGGGGTGGGGCATGCTAAAAATCCCATGCTAACTGGGTAGCATGTAATTGGGCAGGGACTGGGAGGTAAGGGGAGGAATATTGTATTGACGGTACATCGTGGTTAGCTTGGGCGTTATGGGTGCATGCTAACCACAAATTTTGCTGTTAGCATGGGTGCACATAATTCCACTTCAAGGGGTGGCAGTAGATGCATCCGTGTGCTGGACAGTGTGGTGCCACCCATTACTAATGTGCTAACAGCAGGGGAACAGACATACACGTCACATAAGGTTAACATGGGACCCTGCACTAGAAACATAGAAACATAGAAATATGACGACAGAAAAAGACCACATGGCCTATCTAGTCTGTCCTTCCATAACAACTACAACAGTCCACTTTTTGCCTTTAGAGATCCTCTGTGTTGGTCCCATGCTTTCTTGAATTCAGTTACTGTCCTCATCTCTACCACCTCCACTGGGAGACTATTCCACGGATCCACTACTCTTTCCATAAAGAAATATTTCCGCATATCACTCCTGATATGTTTTGCGGCTTTTCAACTAGCGCCCATTTATGGTTGATTTTTAAGGTATTGCAGTATTCTGACAAAGTATTTGATAGAACATTGGTGAACAAACAGTCTATCACAAACTCTTCACGTCCCCCAACAGTTATTATTGGATGTTCCTTATTACATCAAACTGTCAACTAGCAGAATTTTCATTGGAATGCTACACCTTTGTAACCGACAAAAAATATTTAATTGTATGTTCAAGAAGGTGGTAAATTGTGTTTATTTGGTTTGGCATCAAGGTGCATAGGGACTTAATAAGGGATATTAAATGACACTAACCATGTAGGTGCCATTGAATATCCCCATTGAAGGCATCTACATGGTTTACTGGGCTTTAAACCATGTAAATACCTTTCGATATATCTTATGGATGGGCAAACTGGATAGGCCCTATAGTCATTATCTGCCATCATTTTCTCTGTTTCATTGTTTGTAAGTATGTTTCATTTATATAATCAATAGTGGGGCCACTTTTTATTCAAAATCTAGGCCACTTGAAAGCATTTTTTCTGGCCATATAATTAAGGTCAAAAGGTCTGCCTGAAGAAAGTTGTGGGATTTGGGGCATTCTGGGAGTGGCATCAATTAGATGACTAGGAGGTAATTCTATAAAGGATGTTTCAGGTGTATAAGCGGGTATACGTACATGAAAGGCCTCTTAGAAAATTATCTCATGCATAAGTGCAATTAAGTACCTACTTAAGTGCAAGTACCTACATAAGTGCAATTAAGTACCTACTTTTATGTGACTTTAGAGTAGGCATGTTCAGGGGAGGAATTTTGATGGAATGAAGTTAGAGTCCAGATTTACATAAATAAATGCATGAACATTTATGCCTGTTTCTGATCTAGTATAAATGTCTGTGATTTCATTCTAGGAGTAATTTTTGCTGCTTGTGCCCTAGTATTTTATAAAGGTGCATAAGGGCCTAGAAAATAGGCACCGATGTGGCCTTCACACATAGACGTATTATAAAATACCTCCATGGAGTCCAAAGTTCAGCAGGATGTCTACAAAATAAGTTGAAATGCCTGATTTTCAGTAGGTTGGGTCTAATTATTTGTGTGAAAGCACATATTAGAAAGCCCATGTAGGTGAAATCTGGGACTCCCAAATCAAATCTGTAAAAATCAGTGGGAGGGGTGGCAGGGAAGTTGGGCACATGTAAGTGCTTTGCAAAATCGTCCTTTCCCTACTCTAAAAGATAGATGTGGTTACCACAAAAATGGGAAATGGGGATGTGCACAGTAATGGATCAGACATAGGCAGGTTTGCATCAGATTTTGGAAACTTGCATGTGTCGGATATGGATGTTTGCTATTCCATGAACTTAGATGTGGCTGTGGCTCTAATTCAGAACATGTTTGTGTACAGTATCTCTCACCATAGACACATCCCAGCTTGCCATCTTGAAAGCAGGGCTGTGCAGTGGTGCAGGAGCCATGCCCTTTTTTATTTATTTATTTTATTTATTTACATTCTCTTATATACCATGCTATTCTGCATCAGTGTGGTTTACATTGAACAAACTGAAATTACATTGAACAGGGCATTATAACTTGGAGATAACTATTTTACAGGGAACATGGGCTATGGAGGGTTAAGTGGCTTGCCCAAGACCACAAGGAGCACCTGTGGGACTAGAAACCCCAGTCCTTCCAACCCAAGGTTGCTGTCCTCTAGTGGGAATTGAACCCCTGACCTTATGGCCTGCAGTACCTTGCCCCAACCACTAGGCCACTCCTCCACTCCTCCCCTTTTAATTACTATTGTTTTGTTGAAGGAACAAAAAATATCGGAGCAGTGAGGGGGCATTTCCCTCTTCACCTTACAGTTATTAGTTTGTGAAAACAAACACTTTTCAGAATATTATTCATACTCTGGAGCAGGTATAGTCATAGACATCTTTGATAGCAAATTGAGACGTGTGGCATGGGTCTAAAAATTGAGTGTACTCATGAATCTTGGGCATACCCCTGGCACATCCCCATGTACCTTGAACATGATAGCACCAGGCACATGTGGAATTGAGACTTTTTAAAATCTCTCTGGGGCCATCCATGTGATTTTCACATCTGAATAGCATTTTCAGATGTGGAAATCATGAATAGGGCTTCTAAAATGACGCCCACACTCAGTGGTGTTGTATCGATAGTGAGTGCTGCTGAATATATTAAGTATAGATATCAGGGCCGGCCCTTCCACTAGGTGAGCTAGGCAGTCGGCCTGGATGGGCAGCAGCAGCAGCAGCACACATAACCGTCTGCCCTGTCCCCCTCCATCAGCTGCCGCCAATTCCGATTGCGGGGGGAGGTGGGCAGTGGCAGTATTGCCAAAAGCAGTGACTTTTTGCTGTTACTTTAAAGTGGCAAAAGCTGCTCTTTTGGAAATACTGCTTCTGCCCTCCCCCTCCAAGCAGAATCGGTGGCAGATTGGGAGGGAGTGTAGCAACAGTGACAGCTGGAGGGGGGCAGCGAGGCTGAGGTTTCTGGCTAGGGTGGCAGAAACCCTTGGGTCGGCCCCGATAGATATCCATATAACTATTTACATTTGCAGAAGCAGCAGATATCAGTGCTATGATACTTTTGGCTTGGACACCTCAAGTTATACCAATTTATCTTTGCTAAATATTTGTCTGCACGAGATTGTGATCTGGTTACATAACCACTCTCTTTAACTTTACCCTAAGAAGACCACAACTACTTGACTTACAGGTATAGCACCTATATTGGAAGGGATGCCAATATCATTCAAGTCCCCCCATCAGGTACCTTGGCATTATTTTAGACAATGGAACTTTCTTTTTATTCATAGATTGATCAGGTAGTAAATGCATTGTTTTTGTGCCCTATACTGCTTTAGGGCTATTTTAGACTCTGCTGCTCAAGCTACTGTTATTCTTTGTACAGTTACTGCTTGTCTAGACTACTGTAGTATGGTGTACGCAGGTCTTCCGCATTACAGATTTAAATGATCACAATTCAATCATTGAATCAATGAGTGCACTTTCCCACAGCTGGAAATATGATCATGTTACCTCTTTGTTGTTTGATCATCATTGGCTCCAGGTTACATCATAGATACATTATATAAGGTCCTTATTCTAGCGTATAATGCCTTATATGAACTAGCTTCCGATTACCTTACCACACTGATCACTCTCTGTGCCCCAGCTCGTCCACTGCGTTCCATTCATGGAAACAGATTACATACACCACCTCCTACTAAAGCTAATTATGAAATTGCACAATGTTCTGCATTCAATTTCTTGGCACCTACTCTTTGGAACAGTCTTCCTCATCAACATTTTGGAAGCCACTCTAAAACAGCTCCAAAGCCCCACTTATTCGGCCAATCTTTTGTGTCCTTAGGGTAGGATGTGGGATTGGCGCAGACTCTGCTTCTACTCTGTTTCTATTTAAGTTTTAGATACTTTTATCTTTTTCTGTATAGTTTTTTGAGTTCCTTTTTCCTTCCTTTTTAATTTTGATTTTAATGTTATTGTAAATCACATTGTATGATTCAGAAATGCAGTACAGCAATCAGAAATAAACCTTAAACCCTACCAGTTTTTTTTCTGTATCCGAAGCAAACATATCAGCTATGGGGTTTATTTTAGAAGCCTTAGTCATGATTCCTGCATAGAAATAAGACCACTTACACATGCAAACTGCATCCGCGTATAGCTATTTTAGAAAAGGCTAATTTCACACACGGATGCCCATACCACTCAAAATTGCATGGGGCATGTTAGGGCATGGCCTGGGCAGGACACAACTACACGTGTATTTCCCATTCCATACAGGGAATGTACATGTAAGCCTAAAATTGCCCACTTCTGGATTTGTACCTGCTCCGTCACAAAAAGGTATTTAAAAAGTACTCCTCTGGACCATCCCTTGACGGAAGGGAGTAAGGGGATATCTCTCTTAATTTCCCAATAAGGTAAAGACAGAGTCCTCTGTAGTTAATTAGCAGCATCTACATGTCTAGGCTTGCAAGATGCTCAGATGAACATGTAAGTGCTGATATTTACACTTGCACTTTGTGAAATGCCGACCCTTACATTGCCTGTCAATAAATCCCTGTGCAGTCTGGCAATTTCTTCTGCCTCTTAGAAACAGCTCTACCTTTAGCAGAGCCTCTTCTAAAATACCGCCATCTCCACATCTCAATTCTGATCTCCACGTCCTATATAAAATGTGCTTTCACGTGTGGAGCACCAACCTTTGCCACCGTGAGCTGCTCTTGAAAAGGTGTGCGCTAAATCCCAAATTACTAATTTACGTTAATGTTTACTAAAATGCACTAAATACATACATGATTGGGCTGCAAATCTAGTGTGGAGGTCCATGCTAAAGGGGGAGGGGAGAGGGTGCTTCTATGCCCCTGCGATGAGCACATTGCAACTGCAAAGAACCATGCTAACCAGCACACAAATACGAGTACACTTAAAGCAACCCAGTGAGGTGGCGTTACATGCACCCATGCTAACAGCAACAGCCGTGGTTAGCATGCACCCAAGATTCCTGTGCTGTGTGGGTATTGTCAATGCCCACATTCCGCTCCTAACCCATCCAGTCCTCTCCAATCGCATGCTAACCAGCTAGTACAGGAATTTTAGCATGGGTATCATCTTAACTATTAACATGATGAGCCTACTGAGAACTAATCCCCACGCTGTTAGCTCACTTTAGCAAGCATACTCCTTTCATAGTTCAGGTTCTATGTGGATATTCAGTGGGACTACTGAAATGAATAATGACCCTAAATATAGGTAAGATTTGAAAACATCTCTGTTAGACATTTTATACATTAATCAAAAGGCTGTGTATTCACCAGCTGCTTTTATTTTTTTATTTTATTTAAAAGCATTTATGTTCTTCTCTGTATAACAAAACACATATCAGACACTTAAAACAGACCAGACATAAAATCAAAATAAAACAATATAAAATCAGTAAATCATGATGTTAAACACAAGACATAGTCATGAAAGGACAAGAGATTAATTAATATTTGCATGTTGTTTTTGTTGTTAAGTGCCGTCGAGTCGGTGTCGACTCATGGCGACCCTTCTGGATCGCTGTCCTAAATTATTTGATGCTTTATGAGTCCTGGTAGTGCTGTTATGATATGGCGGGTTTTCTATGGGTTATAAATGGTCAGTGTTTGTAGTACTTCCTAATGTGCCTGGCGGTTGGCACTGGAGTATAGTAATGTAGAAATCTGGTAGTCTTCCTTTATCCAGACACTCATTAAGAGGCATGTTTACTATAAGTTAGCACATGTTAACATCATGCAAATATTTATGCAAATGAGGCCCCACAATGAGTCTCCACCATAGTCCCACACCCCCCTTGGGCCGCCCTTGCTCTCTCAGTTCTTCTCCTGTCTTGCACTCTTAACCATTGTACCTCAGTCTCATCCAACTACCTATGAAACCTCTGTGCATATGATTCCATGTAGTATGTTTTGTAGATAGTTACCCCGGTTATCCAAGTTATTTATGCCCTGTTACCTGTAAACTCATACGTGTTAAATGTACTGAGCATTTTGTTCCATGTGAACCGCGCTGATGATGAATAGTGCGGTATATAAGAGACCGTAAATAAATAAATAAAATAAATAAATAAATACTAACACATTCAGGAATCTTTAGGCAATTGACCTTAACATGCTGTCCTCCACTGTTTCATCTCTCCAATCATCCACTGTGCTATCAGATGTCTGTTGATGAGACATTTTCTTCCTGTAATACTATACTTTCCTCTCCAAAGCAGAGGAGAGTTGCTCCTCCCATTCCTCATTCTATAAGGCATACCAAACCCCAACCTTAGTTGACTTCCAGAATCTTCCACTACATTCTTATGTATGCTTTACTACTACTACTACTACTACTACTGAACATTTATAAAGCACTACAAGATGTACACAGTGCTGCACAAACACATGTAAAAGATGGTTGCTGCTCATCAGAGCTTACTAGTCAAGACAGACAACATATTAGCTGTAGACATGGGATATATCTAGGGGGAATGGTAAGGAAACACAAAGGAGACCACTTGTCAAGATCCGAATGCAGCAGCAGCAAAGAGGTGAGTTTTCAGCCTGGATTTGAAAAGGGTCAGAGGAGGCGCCTGATGTACAGACTCAGGTAGTTTGTTCCAGGCATAAGGAACAGCAAAGTGAAAGGAGCGGAGTCTGGAGTTAGCAATAGAAGGGAAGGACACAGATAGAAGTGATTTGCCGAAGGAGCAGAGTTCCTGAGTAGGGGTGTAGGGAGAGATAAGAGAGGAATGATAGTGAGTAGCTGCAGAGTGAATGCACTTATAGGTCAGCAGGAGAAGTTTGAACTGGAAGTGGAAATGGATAGGGAGCCAATGAAGTGACTTAAGAAAAGGGTTAATATGAGCATGACGAGGCTGGCAGAAGATTAGTCGTGCAACAGAGTGTTGAACATATTGAAGGGGAGAAAGATGATTCAAAGGGAAACCAGCTACTAAGCCCTAGCTCCCCTACTGTCATGCCCTCCATCTGTCATATTCTCAACCTATCACTTTCCACTGCAACAGTTCCTGATTCTTTCATTCATGCTGTGATTATACCACTCCACAAAAAACTTTCACTGGACCCTACCTTCTCTTCCAATTGTCACCTCTCCCCCTCTTTTGCATCCAAGCTACTTGAGCATGCTGTTCACCATTGCTGTCTTGACTTTCTTTCATAACAGGCCATTCTTGATCCACTACAATCTTGCTTTTGTCCTCTACATTCTACAGAAATGGCCTTTGTCAATGTCTTCAGTAGTTAAATCCAAGGACCCTTAATCCATCCTCATTCTTCTTAACCTATCTGCTGGTTTTGAGACTGCCAATCACCACCTTTATATACTGTCCTCCCCTGGATTTTGGGCTCTGTTCCGTCATGGGTTTCTTCCTGTCTTCCATTAAGCTTTTAGTCTATGCTTTGGTGGATCCTCCTCCATTTCTATCCCACTATCAATTGGTGTACCTCAGAGCTCAATCTTGGGACTTCTGATCTTCTGTCTCTGTACTCTGATCTCCTCCCATGTTTTTCAGTACTGTCTTTATGCTGTTGATGCCAGATCTGCCTCTCTACACCAAACATTTCACCAGGAATCCAGGCCCTTCTCAGTCCTTCTGGTATTGCTGCCTGGATGTCCTACTGCCATCTGAAAATCAATACAGCTAAGACACAACTTATTTTCTTTCACCTTAAACCTACCTCGCCCCTTTCCCCATTCTCTATTTCGTGTATAATATTGTCATCTTTCCTGCCTCCTCAGCTCATAATGGCGTCATCTTTGACACTTCTCTCTTTTTCCCTCTGAACATATCCAACAGACTACTAAAATCTATTGTCCTTCCCTATAACATATCACAATTCACCCCTACCTTTCTGAACACACTACCAAAACCCTTACCTGCACTCTCATCACCTAATGCTTAGACTACTGCTATCTGTTCCTCATAGGTTTCTAAGTAAACCCTTATATCCCCTTCAGTCTCATTTATAGTTTATTAAAATTTGATTTACTGCCCCTCAAAGCACAAATTATCTTCCACTAGCGTCACTACATTCACGTAACCCCTCTTCTCAAGTCATTATATTGGCTCCATTAAAGCTACTACCTATATGACCTGTTTTGTGGCAACCTGAGCCAATCTGCCTTAACCAAACATGGATTTTCTGCTTCCCAGGCCTCTCCACTTGTGACATCGCAGAACTTACAACTTACACCAAACTATAGGGTCAGTTCCAGAGTGAAAATGATCACACATCAGCTTATAAAAATCACTCCAATACTTATGCAGACTCAACCATTTCAGTCTGTGGTTTCAAAAATTCAGTGAAAGGAGAAAAAGGAGGTCTCAGAACCATTAGGATCAGAGTGTAGACTTAGGTAAATAATAATCTGGCTACATCTCATCCCCAGCACATCAATGACCCAAGAAAAAACTCCTTCCCCACAGAGGCTGATGTGTGAACTTACAACTTGCCAAGCTTCAGGCGCACAACTGAATTAAGTCTTTGTTCTTTGTTCTGTGTGTGTGAGAAGAAATAGACATCTACGCATTCTCAGGCCTGAGACCAGTTTGATGACTTTGGAAGATGTTGTTACATTGCTGTGGCCCAGCCTGAATTGGTACTTGGAAACAAACCATCTTCATCTAATCTCATCTCAAATCTATCACCACTTCATCTCATTGTGTATGAGCCTACTCCATGATAGATGCTTTCTGATTTGCACAGCTAGCCCAGTGAGCATGGATCCAACCAACAGAAGAATGTGCATGTGAAAACAGCACAAGCCATGAGAACAATTTTATAAGGGTCGCCTAGATTTAGGCATGAAATATAAGTATGAAAACATATATTTTATAAGGTAAGACACATGCACACTTTATAAAACAGGGGTGTAAGTGGTGTAAGGCCCACAAGGCCATTAGGTGCATAGCATTCCCTATAACAAAAATTCCTTAGGCAGTTGCTTCAAGGTTTAGAACTTAAATCCAGATATTGAAAAACAGTCCACTTAATACCAAATATTGTAACAGAGTCCAAGATTATGCTGCTGAGTTAGTTCTGCACAACTCTTGGTATTGCTACATAGCAGTTTTGCTTCAGTTTCCACACACTCCGATAAAGAACCAAGGTGCTTTTTAATTATACCTTCCTCATATTAATCAGCAGCTGGCTGTTAATGAAAGGCCATTTCCCTTGTCTGGCTATTCACCACCCACCTGGCCCATTAAGGGAGGCTTTACAACAAGGGGAAAATTCTGTGGTTAAAAAGGATTTTTTGTAGCAGTTCTTATGCAAGTCTAATGTCTCGACATGGGCACCATACCTGATCAGATAAAGCCTTCCTCTCGCAAACTGGTATACAATCCAAATACCAGTCCAAAAGTAGCAATCTCTCGTACCTGCTGTTCTTTGTTTTGGGTTTACTCTGCCGTGATGCACGTTCGCATGTTCTAAATCCTAACCAGGGGCAACAACTTTGGGAATTCTTCCTTGGCTCTTGGTTCCTATAGCCACAAACCTGAGTGGCCACTTGCAACTCCCTTCCCTTACTGCATGCAACACTTATTTTTATTAGCAAAAGCTGTCACATTGTACAATTTTATCTTATCGGCTTACATCAAACTTTGGATTGTATTTCACTAATTCAAATCTATAATTTACATCTATATGTTTCAGTCAAGCTTTGTGCTGGGCCAAGACATATTGACCACTTCTAGCCATGACAAGCATTCTGTAAACATAAACATTCTTTCTCATTCCCACAAACATAAGCTTTCCTGTCTAGCTGCTTCTGCAAAATACAACCTTGGCTTCTCTCACACATCCATTGTCAGACTGTCAGAAAAATTCCAAGATGTTCTCACTCTCTATATTTCTGAACCTTTCTCCAGGGAACACCAGTACCCCAGTTCCAGTCTGCACAGCTTCTATAGCCTGCAAAAAAGCTAAGTTACAGCTTCTATCTTATTTTTGCTTGTTGCTAATATAGATTTTAACTGTTATACCTTACTATGGGAATATTTTGACTGTGTAGCCCTTAAACCAGATAGCTGTATGTGATACAGGAAAGAAAGAAAAAGTTCAGTTTAACTATTTGGCTTCCATTGAATTTTCTGGTACACGCCAGCTCCCATGGGAAGGGCTAATTAGATCAGCTTACTGGCTGCCATAGTTCCAGTCTGTATAGCTTCTACAGCCTGCAAAAAAAGCTAAGTTACAGCTTCTATCTTCTTTGGCTTGTTGCTAATATAGATTTTAACTGTTATACCTTACTTTGGGAATATTCTGACTGTGTAGCCCTTAAATCATATAGCTGTGTGTGATACAGGAAAGAAAGAAAAAGTTCAGTTTAACTATGTGGCTTCCATTGTTTGAATTTTATGGTACAAGCCAGCTCCCAGGGGAAGGGCTAATTAGATCAGCTTACTGGCTGCCATAGTTCCAGTCTGTTCCAGTCTGCACAGCTTCTACAGCCTGCAAAAAAGCTAAGTTACAGCTTCTATATTATTTGGCTTGTTGCTAATATAGATTTTAACTGTTATACCTTACTTTGGGAATATTCTGACTGTGTAGCCCTAAAGTCTGCAAAACCTATAATTTCCTTTCTTATCTCTGCTGGTTTCTAGCTACCAATATAGAGTTTAACTGTCTGTTTTGGGGAAATTGCTAATATAAAGTTTAACTGTGGTTATACATTAAGCTTGGGGATAATATGACTGACTGACTGTTTTTCTGGGAAGCCTTGGAGCAGATATCTGTGGGTGCCCCCAGTTCAGGAACAGCCTTCTGGCCAGAGACACTTAGGTTCCCTCCTCCCCCCCCCCCCGGGCTGCATTGCCTATATAGTAATCACATACATTGCCATCTATCCTTTTAACGTGGGTTTAAAGCCCACATCTTATTCTTCCTTTCTTTTTCTTCTTCCTCGTCTCCATCTAGGACTGCTTATTCAGCATGTTGTGTATTCAGTGCAATAACTGCAGTACATTCATTCCAAGACACATCATTTGGAGCCTAAGAGCTTGCCCTCTGTGCCTCAAGTCACCTGCCATGCATAAAGAACTGACTGTACTAAAGGAAGACCTAGCTGCCATGCATAAAGAGGTGACCCTACTGAGGGAGGAACTGGCTGCAATGAAGCACACCTCTTCTAGGATACAAACTGAACAATGTCCACCACTGCTCCCACAAAGAATCAAACACACCAGGAACAAATGGATCACAGTGGGTTCTGGTAGATTGCGACCTGTGACACAGAGGCATCCTATGCATCAGGAAATATCCCTGCATAATGCCTTCTCTGCCTTGGTGAATGAGGATGCCCAATCCAAAGAAACTGAAGGGCCTTTAAATGAGACAGACAATGCCCAGTCTCCTGCTAAAGGACCAAATATGAAGAAAACCTCACCAAACAGCAAATTACTACTACTTGGTGATTCCATCATCAGTGGCACCAACTTGGGAACACAGTTCAGAGGAGAGAAGATAGTCAAGTGCCTCCCAGGCTCTTCAGCCAGCAGGAATTCAAACCACATTGTTGAAGTACTTAGCGCAGAAAGTGAACACTCCAAACTTGATGTTGTTATCTACTTGGGCACAAATGACCTGGCTAGAAACAGTGCCTCTATAGTCCAAAAGGACTTCCAATCTCTGGGAGAGAAACTCAAGCCCACTGTTAACACTGTTGCATTCTCAGAGGTTCTACCTGTTCTTGGTAAGGGGGCAAAAAGGCTGCATCGCATTAACAGCTTTAATACATTGCTCCAGACCTGGTGCAAACAAGAAGGTTTCAGATTTATTGGCGACGGGGGTAACAGATGGAACAACACGAGACTATACTGTGCTGATGGACTACATCTCTCTGTCACAGGGAAAAGAATCCTAAGTGAAAAATTCAAGCAATATGTGGATATGCATTTAAACTAGAAAAAGGGGGTGATGGATGTGGAAGGTCAAGCTCTGGATGTCACCCCCTGCAAAAGCAGATTAAAATCAGAAACAGCCACACTTTTAAACCACACATCAAAAACAAGTGGGAAGATGTAGGCAGAACAAAATCAATGCAAAATACACACAAGCCAGTTAAATGCTGGAAAGCAATGAGCACAAATGCTCGAAGTTTAGCCAACAAACTTCCGAACCTGGAAGCCCTAATGGTGGAAATGGATTTGGACATTGTGGTCAGTACAGAAACATGGCTAAATGAATCACATGATTGGGATAGAGCCATAGCTGGCTATAATCTATTCAGAAGAGACAGAGGAAATAGAAGAGGAGGAGTAGCCTTGTATGTCAAAAGCAATATTAAAGCTACTGAAATGCAGGGGGCATGGGGAAAAGAAGAAGCACTCTGAATTGTGTTGGAAAGAGGAGATGGCACTGTCATCCATACTGCTGTAGTCTACAGACCTCCGACACAAATTGAAGAGATAGATAACGAACTGATTATAGATATTGCCAAGATAGCCACAAAGCGGGAAGTGATAATATTGGGTGACTTTAATCTACCGGATGTGGATTGGATTACTCCTTTTGCAAATCTGGAAAGAAGCAAAAAAAATGTGGATGCTCTCCAAGAAACATTACTTAGACAAATGGTGATAGAACCAACCAGGGAAAGCTCACCGCTAGATGTAGTGCTCACCAACAGTGATAGCGTGTCGAATGTCTGCGTGAGTGCCCCTGTAAGCAGCAGTGATCATCACACGGTGTGGTATGAGATAAAAGCCATGGTACAGGCCAATCATAGCAAGCTCAAAGTCCTAAACTTCAAAAACACTGACTTCAATAAAATAGCCGAGTACCTAAAGGAGGAGCTCACAGGGTGGAAGGAGATAGGGGAAGTGGAATTGCAATGGGCTAAACTAAAGGTGGCAATAAAAGAGGCAACAGATAAATATGTAAGAAAAGTAAACAAAAACAAGAGGAAAAGAAAACCTGTTTGGTTTTCCAAAGAAGTGGCTGTTCAAATAAAAGCAAAAAACACAGCTTTCGCAAAATTCAAAAGCTCACAAACAGAGGAACACAGAAATGAATACAGGATCAAACTCAAAAGAGACAAAAAGAGAAATAAGGATAGCAAAATCAAAAGCGGAGGAAAAGGTGGCTAAAGATGTTAAGTGTGGCAACAAAACTTTCTTCAGGTATATTCGGGAAAGGAAGAAGATCAGAGGTGGAATTGCAGGACTCAGAAGTGCTGCGAATAGACTCGTAGAAAGTGACATTGAAAAAGTGAAATTGCTAAACAAATACTTCTGCTCTGTTTTTACTAAAGAAAGTCCTGGAGAAGGACCTTCTGTGACTCCCAAATATAAAAATGGGAATGAAGTAGATACCACACCATTCACAGAAGATGAAGTGTTGGAACAACATGCAAAACTGAAAGTGGACAAGGCCATGGGACCGGATGGGATACATCCCAAGATACTGAAAGAGCTCAGAGAGGTTCTTGCAGGGCCGTTAAAGGATGTTTTCAACAGATCCTTGGAAACAGGAGAGGTTACTCAGGACTGGAGAATGGCTGATGTTGTACCTCTACACAAAAGTGGTGACAGGGAAGAAGTGTCAAACTACAGGCCTGTGAGCCTTACCTCGGTGGTGGGAAAAGTAATGGAGGCACTCCTGAAAGAGCGAATAGTGAACTTTCTCAAAACCAACAAGTTGCAAGACCCGAGGCAACCTGGTTTTACTGAAGGACGATCTTATTTATTTATTTATTTATTTATTTTAATTTCTTTTATACCGCACTCTTCGACATCAGCGCGGTTTACAGAGAACAAAACAAAAACCAGAACAACAGGCTGTTCGGAGTTACATATAACAGGATTATCAACTTGGAAAACAAGGGAGAACTATTTACATGGAAAATGTAATCTGTTAACTAGATCACATGCTCGAACTATGTACATGAATTAGCACGATTGTTGGGAGCAAGGGAAAAAAAACTGAAGTTGGATATGTAGTGGGACTAACAAATCTGATTGAGTTTTTGACTAGGTGCCCAGGGAATTAGATCAGGGGCATGCGATGGATGTCATCTACCTGGATTTCAGCAAAGCCTTTGATACTGTTCCTCATAGGAGGCTTATCAATAAACTCAGTAGCTTGGGGATGGATCCCAAGATGGTAAACTGGATCAGAAATTGGTTGGTTGACTGACAGATGACAGAAGGTGACGGTAAATGGAGCTCACTCGGATGAAGGGAAGGTGATTAGCGGGGTGCCCCAGGGTTCGGTCCTGGGCCCGACACTGTTCAATGTATTT
Source organism: Ichthyophis bannanicus (assembly GCA_033557465.1). Classification (NCBI taxonomy): domain Eukaryota; kingdom Metazoa; phylum Chordata; class Amphibia; order Gymnophiona; family Ichthyophiidae; genus Ichthyophis; species Ichthyophis bannanicus. Next base: position 1,785,372,167 of record CM066032.1, read on the forward strand.
GTGAGTGATATTGCTGAAGGACTGAAGGAAAAGTCTGTCTTTTTGCAGATGACACAAAAATTTGCAACAGAGTGGACTCCTCTGAGGGAGTGGTTAACATGAGGAAAGATCTACAAAAGCTGGAAGAATGGTCTAATGCTTGTCAATTAAGATTTAATGCAAAGAAGCGCAGAGTCATGCACTTGGATAGCATAAATCCAAGGGAAATGTACGCGACGGGGTGAGAGGTTGGTGTGCACGGATCAGGAGAAAGACCTTGGTGTGATTATTTCTGAAGATCTCAAGGTGGCAAAACAGTGCAACAAAGCGGTGGCAAAAGCCAGGAGGATGTCGGGATGCATACAAAGAGGAATTACAAGCAGAAAGGAAGAGGTACTTACGCCACTTTACAAGTCACTGGTGAGGCCTCACTTGGAATACTGTGTTCAGTTTTGGAGACCATATCTTGCAAAGGATGTAAAAAGACTGGAAACTGTTCAGAGGAAGGCGACCAAAATGATTTGGAGCCTGCGTCAGAAGTCTTATGAGAAGAGACTTGAGGATCTAAACATGTGCACTTTGGAGGAGAAGAGGGACAGGGGAGATATGATTCAGACCTTTAAATCTTTAAAGGGAAATAATGAACAAACAAATCTCTTCCAAAGACGGGGAAGCTGTAAAACTAGAGGGCATAACAGGAAGCTGCAAGGTGGTAAATTGAATGGCAATGTCAGGAAATACTTTTTCACAGAAAGGGTGGTGGATGCTTGGAACGCCCTCCCAATGGAAGTGGTGGGGGCAAACTTGGTGATGGAATTCAAAATGGCATAGGACTGACACAGTGGATCCCTTTACAGCAACAGGATAAAATGAAAATGAACTAAACCATCTAATTTCTCAACAGTGTCCTACATGGAGTCGTGGGTTCACCCCTAAACAAAGACATGGGGAGGGTGGGGAGGGGTGACCTGCATGGAGCGGCAGGTGCACCTACTCTTGCCATCATACTGGGCAGACTAGATGGGCCATACTGGTCTTTATCTGACGTCATTTACTATGTTACTATGTTAACCCCTTTCTATGATGCAGGCCTCCATGGCTTCTTCCTGAAGATCCACCTTTATTGGATCTAGTCTCTGCATCTGAAGACAACTTGTCCAGCAGCATTTCATCTGTCTCCTCACTTCCAGTCAGCTCCATCTGACCCCCCTTGGGAGTTTATAACTTCCTTTAGATTAGAAGCCCTACCCACCTTACTCTCAGGGTTTGTTCTCACAGTTGTCCCCCCCACCCACCCCCACACACACATACTTTCCCAGCATTCCCTGTGGGACATGACACTACTCCTAGGGACATAGGGAAATGTAGTTTTCTCTCACTTCTATCTACAGTCCTTAACCTGTGAGTTCCAAAGTTCCCAGACTTATTCAGCTTAGGGGGTTTCTGTTCCTTCTCACAGTGGTCAAAAACATGTGCTAAACTACAGTAGGTGTGAGCACATTTGCCTACTTTATAGCAGGTGTAAATGACCACACCTAGATTATTCTGGAATGTGTGCAAATTATAATATTTTAAGACTAATGCATGTAAATTTGTGCTCTGTCCAAGCTCTGCACCTGTACATGCCTTCAATCAAAGCATTTGCATATTACAAAATAGCAACCGAGTACATTACATGCATAAGTGGGAATTTATGCGCAGAAACACCCAAAATACCCTTCTTTCCGTGTGTAAACATACACATAAATCTAGGTGACCCTTATAAAGTTACTCTCAAAATGTATGCAGAGTCAAAGACTTTTTGCTTTCTGCCACAGATCTAAGATTTTAGACAAATTGCATTACTAGATTTTCCACCTAAGGCTTTGTCTGCCATTACTGAGGTTAACGTGGTTATCTATCACAGAATCAATCGATGCAAATAATGTTGGGTACTGTGATTTTGCTATAGAAGCTTTTCATGTATTAAATTGAACTTTTGGCTAGTGAGGTCTCAGATACCATAGGCTGCCACTGTTTCATGAAGCTTCAGTGGACTGATGCCCAAAATACATCAATGACCTCTATCTTAAACATTTAGCCATATACGTCACTCTTGAAACAGCTTTTTTGATGTGAATTGTTGCAATACTTATCTAAACAATTATATTGCTTAATATTGAAAAATAAACCAGTGCTTAGCTTAGCTGTGTGATGAATTTCCCGACGCTATTCCATGCGCTATAAACTGCGTTTCTCCTACTGGTTTCTTCAGGGGAAAGCATTCACATCATCATTACTGAGGGACAACACTCAAGAACTGAAAAGATACCAAAAGTGTACTGCTTTCTCAGCTAACCCCTGCACACCAGAGAAGCTTAATCTGAAAAGCTCACATACAATGCATCTGCTGAGGGCTTCAACCCACATACTACATAGAACCTGCCATACCCGGAGCCTCACCATTCCTGGGACACAATCTGGAGCTGAAGCAGCAAGGCATTTCTCTTTTTGCTTGGGATCCATTAAAGAGATTTACTTTGTTATTGCAAATGTGAGTCGGGACTTGTGACATTTTGCTTCTTAGCTTTGTTAAGGGAAATTATAGTTTGTATAAGATAAGAGTTTGCTAATGATTTTGCTGCTAATAAAACATTCCTAACTCATTCGCGTATCTTTGATTGATATTTCTATATGCTATAATAAATCATTTTATACATACAGAACGTTTTCACTTCCAGTTTGTTATTAGCAAATAATAAAAAACAGCAGGGAAAAGATGCAGATAACATCCTATCTTATCAGCTTCTACACGCCTTATCCATTTCTACACACAGTTCTGCTGACCTACAAGTGCATTCATTCTGCAATGTCTCATTATCTCTTCTTATACCCCTTCTCAAGATCTCTGCTCATGAAGTAAGCCACTCTTATCTGTGCCCTTTTCCGCCATCACCATCTCCCGACTCCATCCCTTCCACCATACACCTGGAATAAACTTCCTGAGCCAATTTATCATACTCGGTCTCCGATACTAAGCCTAACATTTTGAGGTTAATTTTAAATCGTAACCCTGTATTCACCTGTTCAGTATCCATCCGGTTTTTAATAATTTTCAATAATAAACTAATCTTCTTAATCTCTTATTTGTCCTGTCTGTTTTGAATAGATTGTATGTTGGGATTGTTTCTTACATATATGTGTACATTTAATGGTGTTATAGAAATGATAAGTAGAAGTAATAGTGAATTGAATATATTGGCTTTCTTTTGCAGGTACTATTGAAAGAATATACATTTAACAGCAGCCACTAAACATATACTGCAGGATTTCATTGAAGCAAATGCCCCCCTTGATGAAAATCAACATGAGTTTAGGTCTCAATACAGCATCAAGATCCTCATGTTGACACTAATAGATACAATTACCCTTGGACTGGACTTAGGAAAACAGGTCTTCCTACTTATTTTTATTGACATAGCAGCAGCCTTCGACATCATAAAGCACAATCTCCTAATAAACAGACTGAAACACATTGGGGTTCAAGGTACAGTCTTACAATGGTTCACATCCTATCTTAACAACAGAACCCAGCAAGTCCAAATAGGCAATGAATCCTCCTCAACCTTTCCTCAGAAAACTGGTGTCCCCCAAGGCTCCTCCCTCTCATCCCTTCTATTTAACCTTTACATGCAGCCAATCTGCAACATATTCAAATCACACATCAACTATCATCTATATGCTGATGATATTATGATATACCTCCCATTAGATATTGCTAACCTAAACTACTCGAGAATCACCACATGCATTTCTGAAATAACAATTTTACTTAACACCCAAAACCTCAAAATAAACCTCAAGAAAACAGAGGCGCTATTCATTTCAAGGAACCCAAACTTTGTCTCCCCCAGCAAAATCACCATACAAGACACAGAAATCGAAGTTAAGCAAGAAGTGAGATATCTAGGAGTAGTGTTAGACAAGACACTCAGCATGATCCCACACCTAAAAGCAGTAACAAAAAATATTTACTGTAAATTAAAAACGATTCAACGCCTCAAACCACTACCTGAAAGACCACGACTTCCGGACAGTGCTTCTAGCTCTAATAACCCCACTCACAGATTATTGCAACAGCATTCTACAAGGACTTCCTAAAAAAACTACCCACCAACTCCAATTAGCGCAAAACCTGGCTGCTCGTATAGCATCCAACTCAACATGCAAGGATCACATCATCCCCATACTCCGTGATCTTCACTGGCTTCCACTAGCCTCAAGGGTAAAATATAAATATATTATGATCATCTTAAAACACCATTGTAACATTGCCTCCACCCCACTATCCTCTCTCCTAATAACACCAAACACATCAAGGACGAGAAGAAATGGCTCACAGAATACATACATAACTCCCCCACACATCCGCAACACAAATCAATGTACCAGTACCAGAGCCTTCTCCTACGTGGCACCAACACTGTGGAACTCACTTCCCAATGACATAAGAGCAATAAAAGACCTTCAGCAATTCCGAAAGAATTTAAAAACACATCTTTTTATAGAACACTTTGGTGATTCAAGCACCCTCAACTGCTCCCAAAAAACCTAAAGCATCAACTCCCTCGTTCTATTAACACAAACATCAAAACAACAAAATTACCCTAGTTCAATCATTAAATATAAATAAGATGAATACAACCACCTGCACACAGCCATACATGTTAACTGTAAATAACTCCAGTGTTACATGTATATAGTTCCTTTGTTCCGATGTTAAATGTACATAGTTTCAATGTTAAATGTACATAGTTCCTATGTTTATTGTAAAATATGTTCCGATGATCCATGTAAACCGCCCCTGATCTCAGGAAGGGGTGGTATATAAGCTTTGTTAAATAACTAACTAACTAAATAAATATATGTAAGCCCACCTCTGTGGCGCTGTATGGATAGTGCCTCTGGAAAGTTCCCTAAATACTCCTGTACCGTACAGATAATGTCAAGGAGGATCAAGGCTGAAACAATTGTATTTTGCCTAGCTCTACATACAGCACCGATATTCCACCACTATCTATATAGTGATAGGGCAAAATAAAAGGGTGCTAAGTTAAATTGCTGAACTACATGCAGCTGAATATCCCTGCGATACATCACCTGGACTGTCCAGATGGCAGTGTTGAATCTATGTTTGTGTAAATGCCAGCACCTTTGTTTAAAAAAATCTTGCTGATCATCATGACTGAATGTTGACCCATATGTGCTTAATTGATAAGTAACTAATTTATGGTACCAGATTTTAGGGCTGGATTGCTTATATTGGTAATAGGTTTGAAGAATTCCTGGCGTATCTAATACCATAACACTTTTATTTTTATAGTACCACTGGATGGACCATGTGTTGTATATTGATGATAAGTAACTCTGGTAACCCGGAGGCCCTCCTCGCCTCCGACCACATCAATACCCAGCCCCTCGAGTACCTCACCCCCCCCCCCCAACAAATCACAAACAACTGTATTTGGTACAAACATTTTGGTCGCAGCTTTATTTACAACTTGTAAACCGCCCCAAGGGCCTGAATAACAATTAAACATAACCCAGCCCCGCACCCCTTTACCGGAGGATGCCCCCCCACCCGCCATCTTAGTAGCAAGGCGGAGCATCCTCCTCCCCCCCAAACCCCGCCGCCTGCCTCGCCATCCTTGTTGCAGAGGCCGGCTCACAACCCCCCACTACCGGGTCGAGACCCCAACCGGGCTGTCTCGCCCCACCCCCAAGGAGCATTTCGCCCCCCACTGCGCATAACCAGGTCAAGCCTGCGCCGCTCCTGCGAGCGCAGACTCTGTACCCCGCACCCCCACCAGCTGCGACAACCTCACCACCCCCGTCATAAAGGGGCGGGTGGGCGGGAACACGTCCGGTTTCCCGAGGAGCCGCGGCCAGACAAGGACGGCCACGCGGCTCCTCGCCGGCAAGCACCGCCCCCCCCCGCCGACCGCCGGCCAATGAACTCGCCCCGACGTTATGACGGGGCGATTTCAAAAGCCGCGCTCGCCGTTCCCTCTCACCCCACCCCCTCCCCCCCCCCCCCCGCAACCCAGCACGCTGGAGGCCGAGGCCGGGCCCGGGCCCAGGTTACTGACGGCCGCGGGACCCGGCCCGCGGCCTCGAGCATTATTCAGATAGAGCATCTACATATAAAGTGGCATGTTAGAAAGGATGTTCAGGTGATATCTGGGGTGTCCAAGGCAAAACACCCAAAAATGCATCAGGAACATGGATGTTTCCATCCTTGGGACATTTGTATGTCTGTTTGCAGACATCCAAAGCACACCTTATATTATTATGTGAAGAATTTTTTGTGCCTGCATTCCTTATTATAAGACATGTTTACTAAAGTGTGCAAACATTAGCACAGGGTTTACCATGTGCTAGTTATGCTGCTCTGACCATTAGTGGGGGGCAATACGGTAAAAGTCCCATTCGAATTGCTTAGTGTGGGATGGAGTGCTGACTGGGCGGGTTACTGATAGACTGTGGGTATTGATAGCATATCATGATTAGTGCGGGCATTATTTGTGTGTGCTAACCATCTCCATGGGTTGAGGTAAGGGCACCTATGTTAGGCGCGCTTTCCAGTTAACGCAGTAATTTCTGGGAGATATTCTGACATGCCCCCAGGAGAGTGCATCGACAGTAAACTACTTCCTGCACTAACGTTTGGGCCTTAACGTATGGCATAATACCAAATTTTAGTACAGTATGGTATGATGTAACTGCTTGGAAGGTATTCTGATGGATGGACTATAAACAAAATAAATAAAAATGTCCCTTTCATAAAGAGCTTATACTCTTAAGTGGTATGTCTACTAAACCGCATTAGTTTTGGCTGCTAATGCACAAAACCATGTGTTAAGCAGCAAACCTCCCCGGTATCTGCAGGGGGTATTCGCAGTGGAGGTCCTGCATATTGTGATAGGGCTGAAGCTAGTGAAGCTGTGAATTTGAAAAAAAAAATGCTGTCTTTCACAAAGCAGCTGACTTGCAGGAGATGCAATTGCATAGCACCGCAGCTAGAGGGAGCAGGCATGAACCTGCAGAGGCTGAGCAAATACACCCAAGTACTGGTGGAGCCTGAGGATTTAGAAGCATTGTCACAGGAGGAATTAATGGACTGCTCTATTTGTGTTGTGAGAAGCCTTGAGTCACTCCCAGAGCTATAGTTTACCAGGGCATGCACTAACAATGATTTTGCTTACATTGAGCTAAAGGAGAGCTGGTTTATTTATTTCACTCTGAAGTTTAGAAAACCCTTTATATCCTACAAGGAACTGTGAAGCCTGTAACAGTTTTACTTGTTTAATAACACTTTGGCACAAACCTGAAAATAAGGAAAACTTTACTTTTGTTACTTAGCGAACCTCAGTGCTAAAAGGGAAATAAAAGCTTTTTGTTTACCCTCTACTTGGCATCCACAACTCATTTCTATAAGGAGAAAGGACTACAAGGACCAAGGTGCATCTGGACCAAAAGAGTCTTTTACTTCTACAATTGATTTAAATGCACAACCTGCCCCTGCAGCCACCGGCCACCAGGGGTGGTGGTGAAAATATTCTATGGAGGTTTGAATTTCTCATTGGGGTCCCTACATTAAAAACATGGGAAGCAATAGTAACGATTTAATGCAGAGCTGTCAGCATTTCGGTGCCTCGATTGTTGCCATGACCCCAAACTGCTGCTCCCCTGCATCAACAATATAAGAAATAACTGTCGTGGCCCCACTTCAGCACTGACCCCCCATGGACAGGTCATAATCCCCATTGGGAGCAGCCAGGGGGATCAGTGCTCCCTCCAATGTTAACAGTGTCCCAGCTAGCCAGTTGGGCTAACTTCCTCCCACCACGATTCACTATTCAATGGGTGGGGGCCCCAGCAGCTTCCCTCCCTCCCCCTCCAACCTCCCTGGTTAATAAAATCATCTTGACTAGCCAGCTGACAAATGGGAGACACCTGCAGACCCTCGGTAACTCCTGACCCTCCCAAAGGGTCCTGTTAGTCTGGTATAACCAGAGTTAAAAATAATTAAATTAGTACCTGGTGTTTATGGGCTGCTGATTTTTTTCGGGGGCTGTGGGAGCAGCTGAAGAGCAGAGCAGCATTTTTTTTTTTTAATTAAGGAGACTCGATCCAGGATGAGGTTGTCACTACATGCACCTACTTGATGCTCCATTTCTTTGGCTTCCTGGTGTTGGTGCACCCTGCTCTAGTAATGGGGAAGTGGAAGACTACTGCCAGATGGCACTGCTTCCCTGCCACTTTGCAAGATGATTCTGGATAACTTCCATGTTCTTGCTGGCTCCTCGAAGGACGCTTCTCTGGACCAGCCCGTCGGGAAATTAGCGGGCAGCAGTGACAGGGCTTTGTTGAGCCCTATTGCACGCAAGCCAACACCTAGACCTGGAAGTGTTTTGTCTGCGGGAGAGTTGGAGGGCTCCTAGTTCAAAATGGCTGTTGGCATCCCCCCTTGTGGATGGAAGCTCAGCAGTGACTTTGTTTCTTCCCCAATGAATTGTAAATGATATTGCATGGGGGGAGAGACTACTTTGGGACTTTTCCATCTGGAGGCTATTAAGACAGGTACAGTGTCTTTGGAGTCTCTCTGGGAGGCACTGCAGGGACTCAGCTCTTCACTGCAAATATGCTATTTTTGGTTTGTGAGTGATTTAGAAATTGCGTCACAGACTGAAGTTGAACAGTCTCAGATGTTGGAACAACTCACAACCAGGTGTGACATGATGGAGCTAAAAGTCAATGAAGCTCATGTGTTGAGGGAATCCCTAGTTAAGGAGAGGAATCTGGTTCATTGGTCGGAGTTCTTGTAAAATCAAGTATGAAGAAATAATCTCTGTTTGCTGAACTTTCCTAGGGCCCTCCTTATTTCCCCTGTGGACATGGTCAAAATGTATCTGACTAAAGTTCTAGACATGATCTCTGAGATGTTTCTACCTCTGGTTAGGGCTCAGTATTTGCCACTTGGTGGGAATATGACCTTAGGTGGCCAAGGGACTTCAGAGGGACTTAATTTCTCGGAGTTTCGTGAGTCCTCACTAGAGGTGGGCACGAAGAGGACCAACTTGATTGCTACATTTTCACTTGAGTTCAACCGCAACTCGCAACTCTGTATTACAAATGCATTTCCGCAATCTTAATAAGTTGTTTTTTTGATTCAAAGATATGCATTTTTCCTGATCTATCGAGGTTTAAGCAAAAGAGACGCCAGGAATTCCTGGTGCTGCGACCCAGGGTTTTGGCCTTGGATCTCAGTTTTGCTTTACGTGTTCCATGTATGTGTATGGTTGTTCTTGAGGATAAAAGTTTCTTATTTTATGAACCAAGACAACCTTCTGATTTTCTTGTGGCTAGAGAAGATGTTAGGCTCCAGATTGGAACTCCAGAGGCAACACCGTAAGTTCTGTTGGAAGTTCTGGAGGACAGCAACCTTGGGCCGGAAGGACTGGGGTTTCTAGTCCCACAGGTGCTCCTTGTGGTCTTGGGCAAGCCACTTAACCCTCCATAGCCCATGTTCCCTGTAAAATAGTTCTCTGTGTGCTGTGCTTTCCTGTCTAATCAATGTGTTTATACCTCAAAAATTTCCTGTCATGATTTGACAATTTCCAATCTGTAATCAAACCGCTGCTGATCGCTGGAAGTAGCGGTATACAAATGTATACTAAATAAAATAAATAAATAAAGGGTCTCTTTGAGGGGGTTTTCTAGATATAGGGGTCTGTTTACTAAACATTCCTAATGTGCGGGGCCGCGGTAGTGTGCCTGTACCATATAAGGAGTGGGCGGTTCAGGCAGAGAAAAGAAAAAAAACGGGAGTAAGCGATCGCACATTTGCGTGGGGCGCTATTGTGCGCCGGAAGGCTAAGTGGCGCCCTGATGTGCACACACAAAGGAGCAGAGCCATAGTACAATGGTTAAGACACTGACCAATGGTGCAGAGATCAGGGGTTCAATCCCCCACAGTGCCCAATGAAGAAGCCTCACTGAGACAGTGTGTATTATGGGGATGAGTGCTGTAGGGGGCAATCTATTTTTATGTCAGTTATCACTACTAGCAAACGCACTCACAAAGCGTGTTAACATAAGGCGGCCCATAAGGCACATGTTAATGTTCACTGTCCGCCAAGGCACCCTTGAATGTCCCCTATAGGGCACCATATATGTTGCGTCACAGGATAATGTATAGTGCACCTTATATGGACGGCAACCATAAGGTGCCCTATAGGGTGCCCTATAAAGCACCCTCAGAGGCACCTTATGGGTACAGTACACTGAGGGTGTGTTTGATGGCAGCAACATATGTACATTAAATCTAAAAAAAGCTTTGGACAACCCTATCAAATAACCCCACTGTGGGCTTGAACCCATTACCGCTGGCTCCACAGGAAGTGAAGTAACCATTGGGCTACAGCTATATAGCTGCCAGCAAGCCCCTGGCTGGCTGCAGAGAGCCTGCATGTCACCACACAGACAGTCTGCTGTGGGAACCAGGATAGGGTTAGGCCACCCATACCCATGATGCACTGCACATGCAAATCAGCTGTCCACAGATGAACACAAGATGGGGAATGCACCCCAACAGCTCCCCGGCCTGGTAGGGGGACGTGTCCATGTGCACCCACACAGCACCTTGGCCTGGTAGGAGGTACTGACCGGGTGTTTAATTTGCACAGAGTAGCTACACACAGTCACACTGTGCGGGAACTGTGCTCACCCTGAGTGTGCGATGAGGCGCCCTGGACCAGGTCCACAGCACCCTCCATGGCAGAGCTCCAAAACAGTTGTAATCTGTGAGATAGGTAGTTTCTGCAGGAACACCTTGGATATCTCTGTCTGTCTCAGTCAGGGGAACCCCCACAGACCCCTAGGTGGGACATGTACCACCAACCCCCCCCAGCCGAGGGTGGCAAACAGGCAGGGTCTCCCATCAACAGATCCTGATTATACACCCCCCCCCCCCTGCAATGATGGCAGTAGAGTGGACCATCAACCCCAGTCCTGTTGGGGAACAGACACCCTACAGGGCAGTCCAAGCAGCCCCACACACACCCAGACCACAATATCAGACAGACAGTAGGCCTGGATATGCTAAGATGCACCCCACCACTATCTGATATTCCCCTGCATCAAGCCATCAGCCACTGCACGGCACTCCAGCAGGGCACATACCAGCTGTGAACAGTCTGCTGGTTAGTCCCACTGGAAATGCATGCACACACAACTGGGATGGCAGCACACACAAGCAGATACATCAGTGACTAGGCCCCAACAGGTGACCCATATATATCACATGAGGGAAGTGCTATGAAGCACTATGGGGGTGCCTAGCCATGCTGCCATCACTGCACAGTCAGGGTGGAGTGAAAGCCCAGCAGCACATACAGAGGTCACCCTGTCTGTGGAGGTGGTGGACGGCCACTACAATGTCCCTGCCAGTGCCCTATGCCCTGTGCAGATGCATCCTGGCCAGCCCACCCTGCCTGAGCTATACCCATGGTACCTTGCTGCTCATTATGCACATCATCAGGCCAAAACTGTGGACAGTGTTTGCAGCCAACACACACTGTATAGACAGACACACACTCCCACACGTATGCCAGCATTGTGCTACTATAGAGGGGTTCAGAATCCTTGCCCACCACACCAGTCCTGGGCACAGTACAGGCATGGGTATGGTATGCAATACCGTTGGGGGTCCCTCCCTAGGGTGGTAAACACTGTCAGGGGCCAGACCTGACGCACACACCGCAGACATCAGATAGATTATTATGATGGAGATCATAGAGCAGACTGTGCGTAACGTAGGGATATCTATCTGCCAGTACTCACAGAAAACGTTTGAGAGCTGTGTACCATATACCCTAGTGTAGGGTGACATTGCTAAGGTATGCAAGTGCTGGTATTGGGAGATGCACGCAGGGCCCAATGTCCTGCCTCACCAGGAGGCATTGGCCAATGGGGCCTGTGGGTGTGGGTGTGGGTGTGTCTGTCCCTGTTGGCTGCTGCTGTACGGCAGAGGTTCCCAAATCCAGTCCAGGTTTGCAATACACTGGTTGGGGTTTCCTGCTGTCCCTCATGAATATGCATGAGCTACATCTACATGCCATGGGGGTGGTGCATAGATATATTGCACGGTTATTTGTATGAGTGGCAGCATGGAACCTGAATGGTGTGTGGTCCTCCAGGACTGCATTTGTGAGACTCTGCTCTAGGTAATGCCCCTGGTCATGGTGTCTGTGCTTGGTGGTGTAAAAGATAGGCGTATGACCAATGCGTATATCCCCAGCAATAAAGGATTGCCCTTACTAACATGGTTTAGTTGTGGGGAAAATATGTGGACAGGATTGGCAGTAGCCCCAGCTGGGCTTTGAACCTGTGACCTTTTGCTCCTGCACACACTGTCTGTGTGCACTGCACCACTGTGTTGCCACAGATGTGCTGAATTCCCTGGGAAGTCCATGACTGTACATCCGACAGGGCCTATGTTGCAGTGGACGTGCCAGCCTGCACATGGCTCGGCCACTGTCTTCTGTGGCTAGCAGCCACTGCCCCCTCCACCACCTGTACCCTACCGCCAACATGCTGGCATGTCCGTATCTTGGAAAAGCATATGACCTGATTGAGTTGTGGCACTCCAGGACTGCATTTGGGGGACTCGGCTGTCGGTAATGCCCATTGTTATGGTGTGTGTGCGGTGTTGGGTACAAAATGGGTGTGTGAACCATGCTTATGTTCTCTGCAATAAAGGAGTGTCTTTACTATCTCTGTTTAGTGGTGGGTAAAATATGGGGACTGGGTTGGCAGGAGCCCCAGCTTGGATTTGAACCTGTGACCCTCTGGTCCTAGAGGTACTGCCTCTGTCTGCTGCACCACACTGTGGCCACAGTGACAGTGCAGTCCCTGGGGGTGGGAAACCTGACCAAAGGAGTCAAAAACCCTGCTCTGCACATTTGTACTGTGGGCTCAGTCACCTTGTCTGGTGACAAAAGTGCAAATAAACCCCTCAACCGACCACGACGAACTGGGGATAAATATAACCAAGCTGGGCAACAGTGATATTAATGGGCAACCATAGCAAACACTCCCAGGAAGGCTCAGAAAAAAGGAAATGGTTTTTGGAAGGGTCTCCGCTCCGTAGCCCCTTCCATACTTCATTTCATTTTTTTGGAGCTTTCCTGGGTGTGTTTCTTATGTTTGTCCATTAATATCAGGGTTCCCCAGCTGACTTCCTATTTTTAATATGTTTGTTTGGGTCTTTTTCTATCTTTATTTGCACTTTTGTTCTGTGCACATGTATCACACTGCTCACGTTTTGCAGGTTTCCCAGGTTTCCCTGTACATTGCTGACGGAAATGGTTTCTCTTCCCTTTAAATGCCCTCTACCGTGAGTATTTCACTCGCGCTATTTTTAACCTGCAAATTCGTCCCCGATACTGTGCGGGGAGCCTCTCCCCTCCCCTTCCCCGCCCATTGACCCCGTCTCTCCGCCCCTCGGGAGCCTTCCTCCGCCCTCAGAATGCCTTTCCACGCCTCTATCGGACATTTGCGGGCCGGGTACTTGTGCGGGGCACGTTAGTGCGGCGCGCAACTGTGCGGGGCCCACGCGCACTTGTGCGGGGCGTTTAAGAGCGTTTCTGAGCGTTTGAGTGCCGCGTTTCCGTGCGCTATTGTGCGGCACGCAATTGTACGGCTTTTAGTAAACATGCCCCATAGTTTATTTCATGGATTTATTATAGGATTTTAAACCATTTTTCCTGTATCGTGGTCTAATGGGGTGTTTTTTCTTTTTGGTAAGCTGATATGCTGGAACATTTTGTTTGATCTATATGTATGGCTGAATTTCTTTCATTTTCTTTTTCAAGTGTATTGTCAAAAGTACTAAAATAAAAAGTTAACAAATAAATAAATTAAAGAGACTTGGGGAAACTGTGGGGAGCTCGGGGGGGGGGGGGGTCGTCTGTGATGAGCCACACTCTCGCAACAAGCACCAGCCCTGAGTGCCAGCTCTGAGGCTGCCAGGGGGGGGGGGGGGGGTTGGATGGCAGGATCGGGTGCAGCTGCACATCATGACTGTCCCTGATCTCAGAATTTGGGGGCAAATCAGCAATGGGGAGTGTCATAATCACCATGGCTGCTCCTGATTGTGGCTCACAGTGCTGTGGCTTCTCCCAGGTGCCAGTAGGGCTATGTGTGTGTGGGGGGGGGGGGAGGGGGAGGGGTGCAGGAGGAATAAAACATTTGAGACAGAATGGCCTGGAAAGGAACAGGGTGGCTGTGGGGTTGATCAGGGGCAGTTGGGAGCCAGGAACACTGAACATTCATTTTAGATGCCGTTTTGCTGCAGTTTGCGGCCATTATTTAAAGTGTTGGGACTGAGGTCCCGAGGCTCTGGGGGGAGGGGCACCGGAGCTTTAGTTTATATTGGAAACACTTGATTTGAGTTGGGGAGGCTCAGGAGAGCCTATATTGGTGATAAAATATGGCATTTTAATTCATAAGAACATAAGAACATAAGATATGCCATACTGGGTCAGACCAAGGTCCATCAAGCCCAGTATCCTGTTTCCAACAGTGGCCAATCTAGGTCATACGTACCTAGCAGTTTCCCCAAAAGACACAGGTTCCACAATGCTTGTACTGGGTCAAGCATTGATATCCTGGGTTCCTTCTTAATAATGGTTTATGGACCTTTCCTCCAGGAACTTGTCCAAAACTTTTTTAAACCCAGCTACACTAACAGCCTTTACTACATCCTCTGGTAACAAATTCCAGAGTTTGATTACACGTTGAGTGAAAAAATATTTTCTTTTATTAGTCTTAAATAGTTTACCCTGTAGCTTCATTGCATGTCCCCTAGTCTTTCTATATTCTGATAATGTAAACAATCAATCTACGTTTACCCGTTCCACTCCATTCATTAATTTATAGACTTCTATCATATCTCCCCTCAGCCGTCTCTTTTCCAGGTTAAAGAGCCCTAACCTTTTTAGCCTTTCTTCATAGGAGTATCCTTCCATCTCCTTTACCATTTTGGTGGCTCTTCTCTGAACCTTTTTTAATAACTCTATATTCCAATTCCAAAAAGTACCTGGATGTACAGCACGAGACAGCTGGTGAATAGGCTGAGGAGGGATCTGCCTAAAGAGCCTTTAATGAGCTCTGCTGCAGGTGGGAAGGGAAAGTAACACCGTTTTGTAACAGCTGTAATTAATGCCTGTAGATTTAAAGCTACAGTACAGTACAGAAAATAGCTAAAAACTGTGATTAAGGCTGTTATGGTGGATATTTCTATTGATTTAGGGGCTTTATATTAATTTGGAGAGTCTCTGCTATTATGTTTGCAAAACTGCAATGGAAGAACACTTCTGGAGATGAACATAAAATGTTGGTGCTGGACAGAGAAATGACAGTTGGGGCTGGTAAGAAGATTGGTGTGGTGGTGTCTGCAGTGCTGGGTGTCTGTGAGGTGTAGGATTAAGATTGTAATGAAAAGGGATTGGCTTCTTTGGGAAAAGAGTTGGAAAGTGCTTAGTAGTGGATTTAATGCTAAAGATTTAAAGCTGTGGAGGAGTCTGAGGTGTTGAGTTTCTGCCAGGTGCTGGGAAAGAAGCACTGATTCTATCTATGGAAGAAGCTGTACATAAATGGAAAGTCTGATAAAGGAAAAATAAAAATAAATCCTATTCTGAGAAAGAACTGGGAAAGAGTGAGAGAGAAAGAGACTGCAATTGGTGAAAGACTTTGTTCAGATACTTTGGTGAACATCCCTGTCTCTCCTTTTGGGAGAATTTACTGCCGCATTTGTTTAAAAAAAACAAACAAACCCTGAAGTTTCTGCCAAATTCAGAAAGGTCTGAGATCTCTTCCTTTGTTAAAATTTCTAAGTAGGGCTGCTGTAAGAAAGCCTGAGAGGAGGAATAAGTTTAAGATCCCCTATAAAGCTTGAATTTCTCAGCACTGAATTAAAAGTGTGGCTGACTTTCAAAGGAAAGTTTTCTGGTCAATGTCAGCGTAGGTTGGTCCTGTGTGCTGTTCTGGCTGCATCATAACACCTTGGCACAGAGACAGTTTTTGCAAAAGCTTCTCTGAATGCTAACAGAAAACTGGATTCGAGATTTTAAATTGACACTTCTGCTTCAAAGATATTTTAAAAGCTGCAAATTTGAAAGCCAAAAGCTCAAAGTTTGGCCATGTATGTGAGATTTTGCTTTGTGTTTGTGTGGGTTGTATTTGGTACTGGCCAGGTTATGAATGTTGTGGTGTGAAGGTATGCTTGTAGGGAAGAGGAACAAGTTAGGAAATTAATTATCCTTTCTTTTAAATCAGTTCAGGGAAGTTCACAGGAGGTGAAACATCTCAGTCTGAACCTTTAAACTGAGAGACTGAGAGAACAGCCTCAACGAATAGTTTTGCTTTTATGAGTTTCTTAAGTCAGGCAGTAGGAGAACAAAGCTGGACCTGAGCACAAAGCATGAAGAGAGAGACCTGAAGTTTAAAGCACAGAAAAGAGCTTTCTGGTTAAATTTAGAACCCAGCAGAGAGCTTGTAGTTTAAATTTCATAAGAAGTTAGAGCCTAGCAGCAGCTAAGAGCTATAATTTAAATCAAATCAGAATATAGCTTACCTCAGCAGCACAAGACAGGGTACTGTGTAGCAGCCCTCTTTTAATAAGTGTTATTTCCCTCCCTCCCTCCCCACACCCACCTACCCCTGGGATAATCGTAACTTGATAGGTACTTACACATCTTAAAAGACATGAGGTGCTCTCAGGTGAAGCTCATTACCCAAATCAGTCATATACTAAGGACTTGAGATTAGTAAAGCTTCAGGTGAAAAAGGTATGTTACACGTATTAGGTACAGTTTTATTAGTATAAATATCCATAGCAACACTTAGTAAGTAAAGAACTTAGATCTAAACACAAAATTAAAACTAAGATGCAGATAGCTGTCCAGCAGCGGGATGGGGGCTTTCCAGTCTTTTGCATTGAGTGTCACATGTATGATTTTCTTCCAGTTGGTGAGAGGTCTTACTTGTGCACTAGGTGCAAGGAGCTCTTTGCTCTCAGGGAACGAGTCCATTCTCTAGAGGCTAAAGTAGCAGACTTGGAAAGCATAAGATAGACAGAGAGGTACATAGACGAGACCTAAAGGGATATAGTCCTGAAGTCCCACCTCCAGTCTGGCAGCATCCCTGTTGCCATGGAGGAGAGAGGTCACGTGACAGGAGAGCATCACCCTGGTGTGGCAGGAAGTTATCCTGTAACTAGGACCTGTCCTCCAGGTGACGTAAAACCCTCTCGCACCGAGGAAGTTTCTCCAGGGCCATGTGCCCATGAGGGAAGGGTTAGGACAGCTGTTATAGTTGGTAATTCGATCATTAGGCATGTAGATAGCTGAGTGGCTGGTGGACGTGAGGATCGCCTGGTAACATGCCTGCCTGGTGCGAAGGTAGCACACCTCACGCGCCACCTAGATAAGGTCTTAGATAGTGCTGGGGAGGAGTCTGCTCTCTTGGTACATGTCGGTACCAATGACATAGGAAAATGTGGTAGGGAGGTTCTGAAGGCTAAATTTAGGCTTTTAGGTAGGAAGTTGAAATCCAGAACTTCCAGGGTAGCATTCTCCGAAATGCTTCCTGTTCCACGCGCAGGACCCAAAAGGCAGTCAGAGCTCCAGAGTCTCAATGCGTGGATGAGACAATGGTGCAGAGATGAGGGTTTTGGATTTGTTAGGAACTGGGGAACATTCTGGGGAAAGGAGGGGCTCTTCTGAAGGGATGGGCTTCACCTTAACCGGGATGGAACCAGGCTGCTGGCATTAACCTTTAAAAAGGAGATAGAGCAGCTTTTAAACTAGATATTAGGGGAAAGCCGACAGTCGCCCAAGAACGGATGGTTCGGAAGAATGTATCTTTGAAGGATACTACCAAAAGCAGAGAGGTTCCACAAAAGAGTAAAGTAGCCCAAATGCCCTCAAGTATGGAGCAGAGCTTAAAGATCCCAAATTACCCATGTCTAACAATAGCCAAATTAATATGAATAAAATACATTCTCTAAAATGCTTGTATGCAAATGCTAGAAGTCTAAAAAATAAGATGGGAGAGTTAGAATATATAGCACTAAATGAAAGGTTAGATATGATTGGAATATCAGAGACATGGTGGAAGGAGGACAACCAGTGGGACACTGTGATACCTGGGTACAAACTATATCATAATGATAGAGCTGATCAAATTGGTGGAGGGGTTGCTCTCTATGTTAGAGAGGGCATTGAGTCAGAAAGGATTAAAATTTTGCAGGAAACAAAATCTGCTGTAGAATCTATATGGATTGAAATTCCATGTAAAAGGGGGAAGGCAATGGCAGTGGGGGTGTACTATCGAGCGCCTGGCCAGGATGACCAAATGGATGAAGAAATGCTCAAATAAATCAAAGAAGCTAACAAAAGTTACAGCGCAGTAATAATAATGGGTGATTTCAACTACCCCGGTATCGACTGGGTCAGTGTCACGTCAGGACATGCTAGGGAGATAAAGTTCCTAGATGAAATAAATGACTGCTTCTTGGAGCAGCTGGTTCATGAACCAACCAGAGGGGAAGCCATATTAGATCTAATCCTTAGTGGAACACCAGATCTAGTGCAAGAGATAAAGTTGTTGGGGCCACTTGGCAATAGTGATCATAGCATGATCGCCTTTGATTTAATTAGTGGAGGAGGGATAGTAAGTAAATCCACAGCACTACCTTTTAACTTTCGAAAGGGAGACTATGATAAAATGAGGAAAACAGTTAAGAAAAAACTAAAAGGAGCTGTTGCAAAGGTTAAAGACGTACATCAGGCTTGGCTGTTGTTGAAAAATACTATCTTGGAAGCCCAGACCAGCTGTATTCCACGCTTTAAGAAAAGTGGAAGGAAGTCCAAAAAACTGCCAGCATGGTTTAAAGGTGAGGTCAGAGAGGCTGTTGTTGCCAAAAAAGCATCTTTCAGGAAATGGAAAAAAGAGCCAAACGACGAAACCTGGAAACAGCACAAGCACTGGCAAGTCAAATGCAAGTCATTGATAAGGCAGGCAAAGGGAGAATTTGAGAAGAAGCTTGCTGTAGAAGGAAAAACACGAAGTAAAGACCTTTTCAAGTACATTCGTAGCAAAAAAACATGTGAGAGAGTCAGTTGGTCCATTAGATGATAAATGGGTTAAAGGAGCACTAAGAGGCGACAAGGTGATAGCGTAGAGACTGAATGAATTCTTTGCTTCAGTCTTTACTGAGGAAGATGTAGGGATGTTACCCATTACTGAAGTGGTATTTAAAGGTGCGGAAGAATTGAAGGAAATATCGATACATCAGGAAGATGTATTACAACTATTAGATAAGCTGAAGAGTAGCAAATCACCTGGGCCGGATGGTATACATCCAAGGGTGTTGAAAGAACTGAAATACGAGATTGCAGACCTGCTATTAGTAATCTGTGAACTATCATTAAAATCATCTCTAATACCTGAAGACTGGAGGACCGCCAATGTAACACCAATTTTTAAAAAGGGTTCCAGGGGTGATCCAGGAAACTACAGACCAGTGAGCCTGACATCAGTACCGGTAAAAATGGTAGAAACCATCATAAAGAATAAAATTACTCAGCATGTATATAGTCATGACCTAATGGGAGACAGCCAACATGGCTTAAGACAAGGAAGATCTTGTCTTACTAATCTGTTATGTTTTTTTGAAGGAGTGAATAATCAGGTGGACAAAGGTGAGTTGGTTGATATTGTGTATCTGGACTTTCAGAAAGCCTTTGACAAGTTCCCTCATGAGAGACTTTTGGCAAAATTAAAGAGTCATGGGATAGGAGGCAGTGTACTATTGTGGATCAGGAACTGGTTAAAAGATAGAAAGCAGAGGGTAGGGCTAAATGGCCAATTTTCCCAATGGAGAAAGGTGAATAGTGGTGTACCCCAGGGATCTGTGCTGGGTCCGCTGCTTTTTGACATATTCATAAATTACCTGGAAAGTGGAATAATGAGTGAGGTTATCAAATTTGCAGATGACACAAAACTATTTAAAGTTGTTAAAACCCAAGAGGATTGTGGAAAATTGCAAGAGGATCTTGATAAATTGGAAGACTGGGCATCAAAATGGCAGATGAAATTTAATGTGGACAAGTGCAAGATTATGCACCTAGGGAAGAACAACCCAAACTATGGTTATACGATGCAAGGTTCCAAATGAGGAACCACCACCCAGGAAAAAGATTTAGGCGTCATTGTGGATGCCATGTTAAAACCCTCGGCCCAGTGTGCAGCGGCGGCCAAGAGAGCAAATAGAATGCTAGGTATGATAAGGAAAGGAATGGAAAATAAAACAAAAGATATGATAATGCCTCTATATCGTTCCATGTTGAGACCGCACCTTGAATATTGTGTGCAAGTCTGGTCGCCATATCTTAAAAAGGATACAGCGATTTTAGAAAAGGTTCAGAGAAGAGCCACCAAAATGGTAAAAGGGATGGAAGGATACTCCTATGAAGCAAGGCTAAAAAGGTTAGGACTCTTTTACCTCGAAAAGAGACAGCTGAGGGGAGATATGATAGAAGTCTATAAATTAATGAACGGAGTGGAATGGGTAAACGTAGATCGATTGTTTACCTTATCAGAATATAGAAAGACTAGGGGACATGCAATGAAGCTACAGGGTAAACTATTTAAGACTAATAAAAGAAAATATTTTTTCACTCAACGTGTAATCAAACTCTGGAATTTGTTACCGGAGGATGTAGTAAAGGCTGTTATTGTAGCTGGGTTTAAAAAAGGTTTGGACAAGTTCCTGGAGGAAAGGTCCATAAACCATTATTAAGAAGGGACCCAGGATATCAATGCTTGAACCAATACCAGCATTGTGGAACCTATGTCCCTTGGGGAAACTGCTAGGTACGTATGACCTAGATGGGCCACTGTTGGAAACAGAATACTGGGCTTGATGGACCTTGGTCTGACCCAGTATGGCATATCTTATGTTCTTATGTTCTTAAGAAGTGCTGGACATCTGAAATACGGACCCTTTGCAAGAGAGTACTGGGGAGAGGTATTTGGTGCACCATCCACACATTTAGGAAGACATTTGAGCTCAAATTAACAAAAAGAACACTGTGTTTAAATGAAAGCAAATTACCTGTTAAAAGTTGGACAATCTTTAATACCTGCAAAAGAGCAGTAAAAGGACTCTAGCAGTCAGAATATTCATACTTACCTAAGCGCTACCTTTTTGCTTTTAACCTGTAATAGAAGAACAGTAATGCAACTACCTCTGCCAACTCGATAACCACTCACACCAACTAGACATACCCTGAGGGGGTGGATAACATGAGGAAAGATCTGCAAAAGCTGTAAGAATGGTCTAATGCGTGGCAGTTAAGATTTAATGTGAAGAAGTGCAGTGCCATGCACTTGGGAAGCAGAAATCCAGGTGAAATGTATGCGATAGGGGGAGAGAGATTGGTGTGCATGGACCAGGAGAAGGACCTTGGTGTGATTATTTCTGCGGCTCTCAAGGTGGCAAAACAGTGTGACAAGGCGGTGGCAAAAGCCAGGAGGATGTTGGGTTGAATACAAAGGGGAGTTACCAGCAGAAAGGAAGAGGTACTAATGCCACTGTATAAGTCACTGGTGAGGCCTCACTTAGAATACTGTGTTCAGTTTTGGAGACCATATCTTACAAAGGATATCAAAAGACTGGAAACTGTTCAGAGGAAGGCAACCAAAATGATTTGGGCCTGCATCAGAAGCCTTATGAGAAAAGACTTGAAGACCTAAATATGTACACTCTGGAGGAGAGGATGGACAGGGGAGATATGATTCAGACCTTTAAATACTTAAAAAGAAATAATGACAGATAAACCTATTCCAAAGATGGGGAAACTGTAAAACTAGAGGGCATAACATGAAACTGCAAGGGGGTAAACTGAAAGGCAATGTCAGGAAATACTTTTTCACTGATATGGTGGTGGATGCTTGGAATGCCCTCCTGATGGAAGTGGTGGGGGCAAATACAATGACAGAATTCAAAATTCAACAACAGGATAAAATCAAAATAAACTTAACTAACTAATTTCTCAACATACAGGGGTGTCCTACATGGAGCAGTGGGTTCACCCCTAAAACAAAGACATGTGGAGGGTTCACCCCTAAAAGACATGAGGAGGGGTGGCCTGCAAGGAATGGCAGGTGCACCTACTCTTGCCATCTTACTGGGCAGACTTGATGGACCATACTGGTCTTTATCTGCCATCATTTACTATGTTACTATGTTACAATGTTAAATGTAACCCCAATTGTCCTGTCTAATTGTTGTTAAGTACCCTCATGTTACGTGTAACCCTACAATTGTGATGTGACCACTTTGATTGAAGGATAAGGTGGCATACAAATCTGTCTAAATAAATAAGAAAAGAAATTGTGATCTGAGGGTTTACAAGAAATTGTTCTGTGATGTGCTAGGAAGTATCGATTACTTATCTGATGGTATGCAGTCCATGAAGTTATTATAGAACACTGCTGTAAAACAAAGAATATTTGTAGTAACTATAAATTGTAACTCTCCTCACTAATGTGCAATAGTGTTTTGAACACCTTCATTTATTCAATCATTTTAACTAGTTTTACCAAATTCTGAATACAATCATTTCTTAAAGAACTATTTAGTATTATAATTATTTAAAGAAAAATTCAATATATTGATTTCTGCAATTGTTATTTAATTCTCAGAATTCACTGCTATATTTATTTATTTATTTTTTATTTACTACACACATATACCGCTACTTCCAGCGATCAGCAGCGGTTTGATTCGTCTTTGGGGGATTGTCAATCAAGACTTGGGGGGGGGGGGTGGTATATACATAGAACTGAGGTCACAGCACACATGGTTAGCGTCTTAGGGGATGAATTATACATTCTTACATCTATATATACATATTTACATATTTATACATATTAGCAGTTTTAAACTCTCTCGCAGTTGTTGGTCATAGCTGATTGTAATGACATCGGAATAGGTGAGTTTTTAGCTCCTTCCTGAATTTGGTGATGTCCTTAGTTAAACGCAGCTCACACGGGAGTTGATTCCAGATAGTTGGCGCAGAGAATGAGAAAGCTCTACGACTCGTACTTGCTTTCACTGTTCTGAAGTTGGTGGGGACTTGCAGGGTGCCCGAGTTGATGGTTCTTCTGTCCCTATTTGTAGGTTGTGTGCTGATAAGTGAGGATAGGAATGATGGGGATATGTTGTTTATTAGTTTGAAGGTGGTCACTAACATCTTGTATTGTATCCTAGCTGCAATTGGGAGCCAATGTAGCTCTATTAAAATGGGGGTAATGTGTTCAGCAATGCTTGTTCCCATTATGATCCCGGCTGTCACGTTTTGGGCCATCTGAAGGATATTTAGTGATTTTTTAGGCAGACCTTGTAAGATGGCATTACAGTAGTCTAGGTGCGGCATAATGAGAGCTTGCGCTACCGACCGAAAATCACTGGGTTCTATTATTTTCCTTAGTGGTTGTATCACTCTAAGTTTATGGAAGATGGCTTTATTCGTTTTGCGTAGGTGTGTCTCCATTTTTAGGTTGCAGTCGAGTGTGACTCCTAGATATTTGATTTCATTTTTCGTGTTGTACGTGTTGTTGCACAGAGTGATTGTAGGGGGGGGGGTTGAAGTTTGGTTTACTGGATATATACATGACTTCTGTTTTCTTATATTGCAAATCTTAATCTGTAACATTACATTGACATTAATTAATCATATCAACATTAGATATTATTTTTCCTCCTATTCTTCTCTTTATCTATTTGTAAGAGAAAATAAGACATGATTAGTGACTTCTTGTAAACATTCACTTGAATGAGTGCCTGATTACAAGGTATGCACTTGATCTTTTTAACTATAAAACAATATCTTCAGCGTAAGTATTGGATCAACTTTCTCCTCAGGTTGCAGGGGCTACACTAGTATCCAGTGGGGCATGAACGATCCTCTCTGCTCTTGCCCCATGTGATGGCCAATACAAAATGGTCATCATCACATGGTGCTGCCCCATAGCCTCTCACTAGGGGGGAGCACCACAAGATTGTTCCCATCTTTTTTAGAGCTTATGATAAAGGCATAGACACCTAACAAAGGTGGCCATAATTGCATAGACTTGTAGGCCACAAGGGGCCACAGGGACAGGTGTTCCCCCTTTGCCAGATGGCTAGCCAGGATGATCTATTTTTTTACTTGGGAGATGGAAGAGGGAGGGAGGGGGCCACACGCCCCTCACCTGTTGAATAGTGAATCAGGTGGGGAGGCCATGGCCCCCCAACCATTGAATAATGAATTGAGGATGGAAGATGGCCTTAGCCCGACTGGTTAGCTGGGACACTTTTAACTTCAAGGGGATCAGGAGCTATCCAAGGGGAATTGATGCTGCACGGGGGGGGGGGGGGCATCATAATTAGAATTTGCTAGCTCTTTGAAGCCACTGACCTCATTAGGTGCTGTCACCTAATAGCGACCCTCTGGATATTTGTCTTAAACTGTGTTCAATCTTCAGTCAGGTGGCTCATTGATGACACAGTGGCACCCATAGCTGCTGTTATTGTATCAATCCATCTCATTGCTGGATTTCCTCTTTTGTGTTGACCTTCTACCTTGCCAAACATCATGCCTTTCTCTAATGATCTCTCTCTTCGCATAATTAGGCAGATTCTGTGCTATGTTTAGTGGGACCGGACATCCAGTCCAGATGTCCAGACCTGCAAAATGTTGGGATCACCCTGCCCTGGACAAAGCTCCCTGAATGTATAGCCGGGTTGTACAGGGAGCTCTGTTTGTGGGCAGGAAGAGGGGGGTCTCTTAGAGGGGCAAAGGCAGGTGGTGGGTGGTGCAGCAACCCTGAACATACAGGGCCAATTCTGAGGTTGTCCCTGTATGTTCAGGGTAGGCCAGTTAGACAGGGGACTTATTCCACGTTGAAGATGGAATATTTCCCCCTGGAAGTCAGAAGACAGCAGTGGATGGCAGCAATGGGATGATAAGGGGCTCAGAAGGTTCCCAACAGCCCAATCCGGGCCATGAGAGGCCAGATTGTGGATTGAGCTGCAGGGAACAGAGCATCTTGGAGGCAGCTGGTGATTATGGCTCTTGAATGGAGCCATGGTGCCATAGCAATAGGATGCCATGACACTCTGGCTCCATTAAGGAGCCTGGTTGAGTTAGCCAGGGAAGTGCTTGAATCGGGGCAACTCCTGGACATCCAGCCACTATTCGTGATTCTGATTCCCCAGGGACATCAAGCCCCAATGGAAGCAGAATCGGGTGCATCTCCGGGCTGTCCATATTTCTGATTGTTCGGATGGCCCAGACGGACATCTATGGAATTGGCCTCCACGTGTCCAAAGAATGAAAGTCAAAGTCTTGTCATCTGAGCTTTTAAAGAAAGCTTATGTTTGATCTCCTCTAGTACTGACTGGTTTGTTCTTCAGGTAATCCATGGTATACACAGTATTCATCGACAGCACCATAATTCAAAGGCATAAATTTTCTTCCTATCTTTTTCACTGTCCAACTGTCCAACTGTCCATATGACGTTATTGAAAATACCTTGGCTTGAATAAATCAAATCTTTGAATGAAGAGAGACATCTCTGCTTTGAAAATCTTGTCTAGTTTATTTATTTTATTTATTTAGTATACATTTGTATACCACTACTTCCAGCGATCAGTAGCGGTTTGATTACAGATTGTAGGTTGTCAATCATGACAGACAATTTGGAGTATAAACACATTGATTTGTAGGGAAAAGCACAGCACACAGGAAGATGGTTTAAAGGAGCGGATTTAGAATTTACATATCTACATTTTTACATTTTTACATTTTCACATAACAGTTCCCATGTTATGTTTTCACATAACAGTTCCTTCAAAACCCTTCTGCCAAGAGCAATGCATTGTCAGATTTCTTGACTGCTTGTTGCTTGTTTATTGATAGCTGATCCAAGTAGGTTAAAGTTGTCCACTATTTGGATTTCTTCTCCATCAATGATGAACTTAATGATTTTGCCAGTTGTCAGGATCTTTGTCTTCTTTACATTAAGGTGCAGGCCCATTTTAAGGCTATTTCCTTGATCTTCAGAAGCAAATGTATCAGATTATCTTCACTTTCAGCCAGTAATTCCACCAATCTTCACACCTCAGTTGTCTTCATACAGTTCTGCTTCTCTGATGATTTGATATGCATATAAATTAAACAGTTAGGGGGAAAGCCTTGTCGTACACCTTTGCTGATTTTAAACCATTCTATTTCTCCTTGTTCCATTCAAACTGTTGTTTCTTGATCAATGTAAAGCTTATGCAAGAGGACAAACAGGTGTTCTGGTAAAGAAATCCTCCTTAATGAACCCCAGAGTTTCTTATGGTTTATTTATTTATTTACATTCTCTTATATACCGCGCTATTCTGCATCAGTGCGGTTTACATTGAACAAACTGAAATTACATTGAACAGGGCATTATAACTTGGAGATAACTATTTACACAGTCAAAGGCCATGCTGTAGTCAATAAAACACATATTGATATCCTTTTGGTATTCTTTAGTCATTTCAAGGATCCATCTCACATCCGCGATGATGTCTCTCATTCCTCGCCCTTTCCTAAATCCTGCTTGCACGTCAGGCAGTTCTCGTTCCAGGTATGGTTATTTTGTCTGCTGAATAATCTTGAGTAGAATCTTGCTGGCATGTGGGATCAGAGCAGTTATGTGATAATTTCCACAGTCAGTTGGATCACCTTTCTTTAATATTGGTATAACTACAGATCTTTTCCAGTCAGTTAGCCATAATGTTGTCTTCCAAAGTTCCTGGCAGAGCCTTTTAAGTAGGGTAAGAGCTGCATTAGATTGCTGTAATACTTCAATGGGAATGCCATCAATGCCTGGTGCTTTGTTCTTTGATAAGGCTTTCAACGCTGATTTGACTTCTTCTTTCATCACCAATAGTTCCAGATCATAAGGTACAGGTTGAAATGGCTGTTGGTCCACTTGATCTTTATCATATAAAGACTCTGTATATTCTTACTACCTTTTCTTGATCTTCTCAGCATCATTCAACATGGATCTTTGAGCAACTTTTACATTCCAATTTGAGGCTGGAAGTTTTTTCTTTAACTCTTGTAGCTTTAGGAAAGCTGATCTTGTTCTTCCTCTAATAGTTTCTGTTTCTATTTCCTTTCATGTGTCATCCTGGTACTTTTTCCTGTCATCTTGCTGCATTTTGGACATCACTGTTGAGTTCTGTGATTGCCTCTCTTTCTCCTCTGGCTTTAGCTTCTCTGAATATCTCGGCAATTTTCTGAGTTTCTTCGGACATCTAGTTTGACCATTTTGGCTTTTTCTCCTTTTGTAGAGACTTTTCACTTTCTTCCAACACAACCTTCTTGATGTCATCCGATAACTCTTCTGGAGCTCTGTCATTTGTATCTAAAGCAGCAAATCGATTTTGTGGGCAGTATTTACATTCTGGTGGTATATTCTCAAGGTCATATTTTGCTATATTCAAGAGTGGCTTGCTCTTTTTCATCTTTAGCTTGAGTTTGCATAGTAGTAGTTGGTACCACAGTCAGCTCCAGGTTTTGCCTTTTTTGATGTTATAGAGCTTTTCCAATGTTGACTTCCACAGTTGTAGTCAATTTTATTTTTGTACAATCCATTCGGTGAAGTTGATATGTACAATCACCACTTGCGTTGCTGGAAGAAGGTATTTGAGATGAATATATTGTTGGTTATGCAGAATTCTACAGTCTTTCTCTAGTTTCATTTCTGTTGCCAAGTTCATATTTTCCAAACACTTTGCCTTCTTCTTTGTTGTCATCTTTTTCATTTCAGTCACCCATCACTATCAGGATATCCTGTTTGCATGATCTGTCAGTTTCATCTTGCACTTGTTCATAGAACTTATCAACTTCATCCACTTCTGCAGCTGTTATTGGGACATATACTTGAACTATAATTGTGTTGATGGACATTCCTAATAGACAAATAGAAATTAAGTGTTCACTGATTGCATCAAGTGCTGGTGATCCTTAATTACTTGCAAAGGGAGCTGGGCTGCTGAGTACTATATAAAGGTCTACAGGGCCTTGCAAGCACTGATATTCTTAACACGGATTTGGTTGCAAGCAAGGTGTGGCTTTTAACTCAATCTCCCTGCCTGAAAGCTCTTGAAGGGGTTTTGATTTTCTTTAAGTCAAAACTATTTTTTTTTTCTATACTGCAAAGAGGGAATTTTTTGTAGTATTGGGCAAAGCTCTGTCAGTTAGAGTTCATTGTTTTTTTGTTCCAGCTTGCTAGATATTTGAAGCCACTGACCTCATCAGGTGTTAGGTCCCTCCTTACCCACCCATGCTCCCACCCACTCCATGTGAGCATTCTTGCTTTATAGGGCGACTCCGCAATTAGCTACACACAGGAACTTAGAAAAGCTCCGTTAGAGCACACTTAAAAGAGGTTAACTTTTTTTTTTCTCTTAAAGGACAGCTGAGGAAGAGGCAGAGCCTTTGGTGGGTTTCTCTTATTTTAACAGGTACTGAAGCTACTCCAATTGAACAATGGCTGGAAAAATCGTTTTGCTGTTACAGCTTCTGCCTCTGTCCAGACAGAGATCCCAATGCCAGTTGAAGCTCTGGTTCCATGTGCAGGATACCTGCATGCTGAAGCTCTCAGAAAACAAGTGGAGGAGCTAAGAGAAGAGGCGGTGAGGCTGAGGAGCATTAAGACAGTGAGAAGTACATTGATGAGATGCTTCTTGAAACATCCAAGTTCTCCAGCAGAGGTGAAAATGGTAGTGTACAAAATGTGAAAAGTTGGACACAAGCCACCAGGACCTGGAGAATCACAAATCCAACTCCTCCAGCCCTTGAAATGAAGAACCAATATGCAACCTTGGAAGTGGAAGAGGTGAATACATCCCAGGAAAGGGAGTAACCACAGCTCGAACACAACAAAGTTGCAGAATCAGTCACCACAAGGAAGCAAAGGGAAGTGGTGGTTGGTGACTCTTTTCTGAGGAGTATTAAGGCATCCATCTGCAGACCAGACTTGATGTTCACAGAGGCCTGCTGTTTGCCAGGTGCCAAAATCAGAGATGTTATGGAGAGATTTCTGAGACTCATCAAGCCTAGCATTACCCGATTTTGCTCATCCATGTTGGCACAAATGATACTGCCAGGTATCCCTCTGAGCATATCAAAAGTGACTTCATGGATCTGGGACAGAGGGTGAAGCAGGCAGGCGTGCATGTGGTGTTCTCTTCAATCCTCCCTGTTGAGGGTAAAAGCCAAGGCTGAGAAGCTTGCGTCCTGGAGATAAATGCATGGCTGTGTGGATGGTGTCATCAGGAATGTTTTGGTTTCCTGGACCATGGTATGATGTTCCAAGGGCTGCAGAGCAGAGGTGGTATCTTTCTGGCCAAGAAGGGTCAACATGTTTTCAGTAGCAGACTGGCTAACCTACTGAAGAGGGCTTTAAACTAGATTTGTTGGGGATTGGTGATGAAAGCTCTCAGGTAAGTGAAAGCCCCCAGGTAAGTGAAACATTAAATACCTCTATAGCAAAGGGTAAAAGGGGCAAGATCTGGAAAGTGGTGTGTAAATGCCCATAACATGGGAAATAAGATCCCAGATGTTGAGACTTTAATGAAAGAGGCTGACTTGGATTTAGTGGCAGTTATGGAGACATGGTTCACAGACAACCATGACTGAGATATAATTATACCAGGCTATACTTTACTCAGGAAGGATAGGGTAGGAAGAAGGGGTGGAGGAGGAGTGGCACTTTATATACAAAATAATATTAAAAGCTATAGAATTACAGGGCTTAAAAGGGAGAGAGGAGGCACTGTGGGTTAAACTAGAAAGAGGGAAAGAAGTGAATTAGCAAGGCAAAGGAAAAAATCACTGAGCCTTTTCCTTTTCAAGTAACCACTTTTCCAGGTCTGAAGATGACAAGGACACAAATTTATCATATCCTAATGATATTAAACATTTACAGGGATATCGTAAAAAGAATGTAGCACCCAGAGCAAGAATTCTGGTTTTAAAGGCAAGGAAAGGCAAGACTTCCTTCGTGTTTGTGTATTATGAGACACATCCGGAAAAATACTTTATCTCCACAATACATATTAGCTTTCTTCCTGAAATAAGCCTTAATAATTTCAATTTTATCATCTTCAGAAAGCAACGTCACAAATAAAGTGGCCCTAGTGGAAATAACATCCTGAGTATCTTCTAAAAAGGCTGTTAAATCAAAAGTATCCCTATCCCCAGATACTGCCTCATCTCCTCCCTCAACAGGAAAAGAAACAGATTTTGTAGGAAGATAATAACATTTAACTAATGCTAATGAATCAGCATTTGGGAGGAGAAGGACATCCTTCAGATATTTCCTAAACAGGATTAATGGAGAGAGTAAACTAATACAAGGAAAATTAAGCACCCTCAGATTCTCGCTCCGAGCCAAATTTTCTAAGTTTTCAAGCTTTTGATACATAAGACTATCGATACTTCATGCACGTAGACTGAAATGAAGCAAAAGATTTAACATGTGTATCCATACTTACAATACATGAATTCAAAGATCCAATTTGACTATCTAAATTTTGAAACTTAAGCACTGCATCCCTAGTAAACTGACATAAAGAAGGAACAGTCTCAGTAAGAATCTGCTCAGTGCGATTAACCACCTGCCAAATATCTAGAAGTGAAATCGAGGAAACTTTAGGGTCCTTGGTAAAGACAGAAGGCTCCTTCCATACTACTATATTGGGGAGCACGCTATCCTTCTGAGGACCTCCACAGGACTCAGACTCAGCAGAAAGCTCCAGAAAACCAGGTGGAAGTGGAGGAGTATGCTCCAGGGAGCTTAAACTTGCTCCCACCCTAGCAGGGTCAAAAGAAACAACACCTGGAGATGTTACAACTGGTGTACATATCACGTGCTTATCCATTGGGCCACTCACAAAGACCGCTGCTGAGGGTTTCTTCTTCCGTTTACCTCTGGGCATCGCAACTCAACAGTCTCCCAGTACTCCCACTGTGCTCTTAAGGGGCTCACAAGGGGCCTGTTAACCCCCTTTGGCAGGTGGAGGGGGGGTAGTTTGATTAATAGGCTGTTTTTTGTTACAAGGGACTCCCTTTTAGGGTTTTGTGGTCTCTTGTTTGATTTTTTCTGTATTCATTACTGATTATATTTTCCCTGATACGTGGGCTAACGTGTTTTTGTTTATTTTTCTTACTTGTGATGTATTATGCATGACCTATTGTATTTCTTTACATTGTTTTTGGCATTGTATAAATTTGAATACTCTTAATAAATATATAACTAAAAAAAAAAAGAAAGAAAGAGGGAAAGAAAAATCCATTTGCATTGGCATAATATACAGACCCCCCTCACAGAGAGAAGAAGTGGATGGAGATTTAATAGAAAACATATGCTGCATTTCCAGGAAAGGGGAAGGGCTACTGAAAGTGATTTCAATATGCCGGTTGTCAATTGAGATATCCCTGCTGCAGTGTCATCTAGAAGTAAGGATCCTGGATTCTCTAAAGGGAGAACTATTCAAGCAACTGATAACAGAATCCACATGTGAAGGAGCCATACTAGACTTGGTCGCTTATCGATTGGGAAAGTGTTTCTAATGTTATAGTGGGAGATCATCTAGCATCTAGTGATCACCAGATGGTGTGATTCAGTATTAGGACTAGGGCTGATTAAATCCATTCAAAAGCAAGGGTCTTAGACTTTAGGAAAACTAACATTGCCAAGATGGGCCAATACCTCAAGAAGTTGTTAGCAGGATGTGAACATCTGTGGGATATAGAAAAGCATTGGCAAAACTGAAAGGGGATATTTTAGGGGCAACCAAACTTTTTGTTAGAAAGGTGAATACAGATAAAAGGAAAAGGAGGCCTGCTATGGTTCTCAAAAGAAGTAGCTAAAAAGATGAAGAAAAAGGGGGATGCCTATATGAACTACAAGAGATCATAGAGAGGCATCTATATTTGGAAAAATTTAGAGAAGCTAGCAAAGTAGTCAGGAAAGCAAAGATACAAAAAGAAGAATAAATAGCCAATGCAATAAAAATGGGGAGATAAGACATTTTTCAGTTATGTTAGTGAGAAGAGGAAGGGTAAAAATGGTATTGTCAGACTCAAGGTGAAGGGGAGGAATATGTAGAAGCTAATGAGCATAAAGTGGAATTTCTTAACAAGTATTTCTGCTCTGTGTTCACAGATGAAGGGCCAGGAGCAGGACCTCAGAAAACACCCACAAATAGGAACAGAAGTGATGGGGATCTCAAACGATTTTCAGAAGACGGTGTTCGTGAGGAACTATCTAAACTAAAAGTAGACAAAGCACTGGGACCAGATGGGATACATCCGAGAATACTGAAGGAACTTGAGGGTGTTCTAGCAGCAACATTGACTGATCTTTTCAATGCTTCTTTGGTTGGGAGTGGTGCCAGAGGACTGGAGAGAGGCACATGTGGTCCCTTTACACAAAAGCGAACATAAGGATGACATTGAGAACTACAGGCTGGTTTGTCCAACCTCTGTGGTGAGTAAATTATTGGAAACACTGCTCAACAAGAAAGTAATGAGGTTTCTGGAGTCCATTGGATTACAGAATCAGTGGCAACATGGATTTATCAGAGGCAGGTCTTGTCAGAGAAATTTATTTATTTAACATTTCTTATATACTGCCTTTCATGATATCAAGGTGGTTTACACTGAACAGGACATTAAAACTTGGTGTTAACTACTTTACAGGGAGCATGTGCTATGGAGGGTTAAGTGGCTTGCCCAAGACCACAAGGAGCACCTGTGGGACTAGAAGCCCCAGTCCTTCTGGCCCAAGGTTGCTGTCCTCTAGTGGGATCTGAACCCCTGACCTTCTGGTCTGAAGTACCTTGCCCTAACCACTAGGCCACTCCTCCACTCCAAATCTGATTGACTGGATGACCAGGTAGTTGGAGAGAGTCCTATATGTGGTGTACTTGGATTTTAGTAAAGCCTTTGACACCATTCCACACACGTATAAACTGAGCACCCTAGGGATGGACCCTAAAGTTACTGCTTGGGTTAGAAATTGGTTGAGTGGGAGGCGACAAAGAGTACAGCTAAAAGGAGCTCACTCTGAGGAGAAGGAGGTTACAAGTGGTGTACCACAGGCATCTGTCCTTGGTCCAATTCTTTTTATAATCAAGGGCTTTTGGGTAAGGTTTGCCTCTTTGTGGATGATACCAAAATCTGCAATAGAGTAGACAAACAGGAAGGAGTAGATAACATGAGGAGGAATCTAGCTAAGCTTGAAGAATGATCAAGAATTTGGAGGCTGAAATTTCATGCTAAAAAATGCAGGGTCATGCATTTGGACTGCAATAATCCAAGGGAGCGGCACAGTGGAGAGGGTGAAGTACTTATATCCCCAAAAGAAGAGTGTGACCTGGACGTGATTGTGTCTGACAGTCTTAAAGTAATTAAGAAGGTAGAAAAGGCGAAGGGAAAAGCTAGAAAGATACTTGGGTGCATAGGGAGAGGAATGGCCAGCCAAAAAGAGGAGATGATGGTGCCTCTATGCACGTTTTTGGTGCAACCTCATTTGGAATATTGAGTGCATTTCTGGATACCACACCATCAAAAGGATATAAACAGGTTGGAGTTGGTGCAGAGGGTGGCTACTAAAATGGTTAGTGGTCTTTGTTATAAAGCATATAAGGATATAATGCATTCATTCTTCTGCCCCCCAGTACCTCTCATCTCTTATCTCTCCTTAAACCCCCTCTCGGGTACTTCGCTCTTCTAATAGTCTTCGTTTATTTATGCCTTTTACTCATACTGCTAATTCTACACTTCGCTACTTTCACCTGGCTGCCCCATTCGCCTGGAATAATCTACCTGTCTCTGTGCACCAGGCACCCTCCCTGGCCCTTTTCAAGTCCAGGTTGAAATCTCACCTCTTCACTATTGCTTTTTGTTCCTGATTCTTGTGTTGTACTCTGACTTCTTTATAAACGCCGTTATATTTTGTCATATTGAATTGTAAATTGTATTTTGTAATTTGTCTTGACTAGATTGTGAGCTCTGATGAGCAATGACTGTCTCTCTTATATGTCTGTACAGCGCGTCGTATGTTTGCAGCGCTATATAAGTGCTTAATAATAATAATAATAATAATAATAAGTATCTTAATATGTATACATTAGTGGAAAGGCAGGATAGAGGAGATATGATAGAGATTTTTAAATACCTCCATGGCATAAATGCACAAGAGAAAAGCCTCTTTCAATTGAGAGCAATTTTGCTACAAGGGGACATAGGGTAAGGGTGAAAGGGGTAGACTCAGGAGTAATATGCGGAAATATTTCTTTATGGAAAGAGTGGTAGATGTGTGCAATAGTCTCCCAGTGGAGGTGGTAGAGATGAGAACAGTATCAGAATTCAAAAAAGCATGGGACGAACACAGAGGCTCTCTAAAGGAAAAAGGGGGACTGTTATAGTAGTTGATATGGAAGGCCATGTGGTCTTTTTCTGCTGTCATATTTCTATGTTTCTAACATTCCTTCTATGACATGTTTTATTAGTGAAGTCTTTTTTTTCATCCCCCTCAGTTGTTTGCTCTATGTCCCCTTCCTCAGATGACTGTCCTAGATGACTTTAGATTTCCTCACTGGAAGAGTTACTAGTGAGAGGTCCATTTCAAGTCCAAGACTCTCAGTACCACACTTTTACAAGCAGCATGGAGGGGCAGTGGGATATATTACTACAGAACTCTAGCAACTGTCATTGCCTTCTTTCCCAT
Organism: Ichthyophis bannanicus; assembly: GCA_033557465.1. Taxonomy (NCBI): domain Eukaryota; kingdom Metazoa; phylum Chordata; class Amphibia; order Gymnophiona; family Ichthyophiidae; genus Ichthyophis; species Ichthyophis bannanicus. The sequence continues at coordinate 1,785,407,084 of CM066032.1, forward strand.
CTATCAGTTTTTGTAAATGATGAAACCTTCCCTATAATAGCTGAGGGGTACTGAGGCGTCCATCTGCTGACCAGACTTGATGTCCAGAGAGGTATGCTGTCTGCCTGGTGCCAAAATCCAAGATGTTATGGAGAGTTTGCCGAGACTCATCAAGCCCACTGACTATTACCCCATGTTGCTAATCCATGTTGGAACAAATGATACTGCCAGGTATACCTCGGAACGTATCAAAAGTGACTTCATGGCTCTGGGACAGAGGGTGAAGCAGTTAGGTGCACAGGTGGTGTTCTCTTCAATCCTCCCTGTTGAGGGTAAAGGCCAAGGCAGAGAGGCTTGCATCCTGGAGATGAATGCATGGCTGCGAGCATTTTGGTTTCCTAGACCATGGGATGCTGTTCCAAGGGTTGCAGAGCAGAGATGGCATCCATCTGTCCAAGAAAGGTCAACACATCTTTGGTAGTAGACTGGCTAATCTACTGAAGAGGGTTTTAAACTAGATTCGTTGGGGATGGGTGAAGAAAGCCCCCAGGTAAGTGAAAGCCCCCAGGTAGGTGATACATTAAATACCTTTATGGAAATGGGTAACAGGGGTAACATATGGAAAGCAGTGTGTATTAATGCACGTAGCATGGGAAATAAGTTCCCTGAAGTTGAAGCTTTGGTGGGAGTGGCTAACTTGGATTTAGTGGCAGTTACAGAAACATGGTTCACAGAAAACCATGACTGGGATGTAACTATACCTGGCTATACTTTATTCAGAAAGGACAGGGTAGGAAGAAGGGGAGGAGGAGTGGCACTATATGTAAAAACTACTATTAAAGCTTTGGAATTACAGAGCTTAAAAGGGAGAGAGGAGGCATTGTGGGTTAAACTAGAAAGAGGGAAAGAGAAATCTATTTGCATTGGTGTGATATACAGACCTCCCTCACAAGAGGAAGAGGTGGACAGAGAGTTAATTGAAGACATACGCAGCATTGCTAGGAAAGGGGTAGTGCTACTGATAGGAGATTTCAATATGCCAGATGTTGATTGGCACAATCCTGCTGCAGTATCATCTAGAAGTAAGGAGATCCTAGATTCTCTACAGGGAGAACTATTCAGGCAATTGGTAACAGACCCCACACGTGAAGGGGCCATACTGGACTTGGTGCTTACCAATGGTGAAAGTGTTTCTGATGTTGTAGTGGGAGATCATTTTGCATCCAGTGATCACCAGATGGTGTGGTTCAGTATTAGGACTAGGGCTGTTAGAATCCATTCCAAGGTGAGGATCTTAGACTTTAGGAAGACTAACTTTGCGAAGATGGGCCAATACCTCAGGTAGTCGTTAGTGGGATGGGAACAGCTGGGGGATGTAGAAAAACAGTGGGCAAAACTGAAAGGGGGTATTTTAAAGGCAACCAACCTTTTTGTTAAAATGGTAAATAAAGGCAAAAGGAACAGGAGACCACTATGGTTTTCGAAGGAAGTAGCTGAAAAAGTGAAGAAAAAGAGGGAGGCCTTCATGAAATACAAGAGATCACAGAGAGAGGAAGACACGCATCTGTATTTGGAAAAACTTAGAGAAGCTAGCAAAGTAGTCAAGAAGGCAAAGATTCAAAAGGAGGAGGAAATAGCCAATGCAATAAAATGGGGGGATAAGACATTTTTCAGATATATTAGTGAGAAGAGGAAGGGCAAAAGTGGTATTGTCAGACTCAAGGGTGCAGGGGGGAATATGTTTATTTATTTATTTATTTAGTGAACATTTGTATACCGCTGCTTCCTATGATCAGCAGCGGTTTACTTTACAGAATCATACTGTATCGTACAATACAGTAATTTTTTAAGATACACATTTCGATTGGGCAATGATTCATATAAAACAGGAAATAGCAATTAGATACATTATACATTTATTTATTTATTTATTTATTTAACAATTCTTTTATACCGCGCTATTATAATCAGTGCGGTGTACATAGAACAAGAACATACTACAATGCATACAAGTAACATTGAGTTTTAAATTGAACAGGGAACTTCAACAATAGGACAACCGGGGGAACTATGTACAGATTAACTTAATGGTATATACAGTAATATCAAACTCGATTGGATGTTACAATGTGGTTCACTAATAAGACTAGAGAGAAAGGTTGACCAACTAGCCCTTTTCAGGTTGTATTGAGGTGGTAGTTTTGTTAGTGACTAGGTTGACTTCTGGGTAGCATTTTGTGAACAGGTGGTATTTCAATGCTTTTCTGAATAGGATTAGGTTTTTGATAGCACGGATTTCGTGAGGTAGTGCATTCCAGTTTAGAGGAGCAAATAAGGAGAAGGCCCTGTTGGAGGTGGCCTTAGTACACTTCGTTATTATCTTCGGGACAATTAAGGTGTTCATTGATGTGGTTCTCCTTTTTCTGTTTTCCAGGGTGCCATGGATGAGCTTGCTGATTGGCGTAGGGGGGTAGTTATTTAGTGCCTTGAAAGTAAGGACTAAAGACTTATACTGGATTCTGGCATGTAATGGTAACCAATGCAGTTCTTTCATGATGGGTGTTATATGGTCAGATCTTGATGAGCCGGAGAGGACTCTGGCGGCTGTATTCATGGCTAGGCGGAGCGGGTTTAAAGTTGATTGAGGGAGGCCATGTAGGATGATGTTGGCAAAATCCAGGTGTGGGAGGACTAATGCTTGGAAGGTTGTTCGGAAGTCTGTGGGATCTAGTAGGGAGCGGAGGTGACGTAGCGATTTGATCTTATAATATACGTTTTTTGTGATGTTCTTGACATGAGTTGTCATATCCAAGTGCTGATCCAATGTGATGCCGAGGTAACGGATGGTAGCTTTTGATTTCAACTCTATGTTGTTGACGAGTAGTGATGGAGGCGGTATGAACTTACGGTTCCTTGTGACAAAAAGAACGTTGGTTTTGCTGTGGTTTATCCGAAGGTTTTGTGATAGCAACCATTCAGCTACAGCTTCAAAACATTTGATTATTGGGGAGAATACTGGATGTTCAATTGTGAACGGCATATATAGGAGGATGTCATCTGCGTAAGCGAGACATTGTACATTAAAGGATCTGATCAAGTCACATATCGGCTGCATGTAGATATTAAACATTAGTGCCGATAAGGACGATCCTTGGGGTACACCCTGTGATTGCAGGAATGGTTCTGAGGATGCGTGGCCTGTTTTTACTTGTTGCCACCTGTTAGATAGGTAGGATTTACACCACTCGAGTGCTGTGCTTTGAATCCCCTTATCTTTCAAGCGTTGTAAGAGTATATCATGACTCACAGAGTCGAAAGCAGCGGAGATGTCCAGGAAGATGAGGACGAAACCCTGTTGTATGTTGTTTATTCCTGTTACTAGAACATTGAATAGTGTTGTAAGGACTGTGTCAACTCCATGTGCTTCCCTGAAGCCATGTTGCGATGGATCTAGTGGTGCTTCAGTGTCAATATGATGTTGGATTTGTTGTTGGGCGGCCTTCTCAATGATTTTTGCAAGCTGAGGGATGCTCGAGATAGGTCTGAAGGAATCAACCTTGGATGGGTCCAGTCTATTATTCTTCAGTAGGGGCTTGATGGAAGTGTGTTTTAGGCTCTGCGGGAATGAACCTAATGAGAAAGACTGGTTCAGTATTTTGCTCAATATTTGACTGAGGTCATGTCGCATGTCCTTGATCCAGCTGGCTGGACACGGGTCATTAGGAGCTATACTGGGGTTGATTGAGGCAATAATGTTCACAACCTCGCTATTTGATACAGTGGAGAAGTTGTGAAGTGGCATAGCATGGGATGTCTTAGGTGAAGTGGGGGCGTTATTGGCATTTATGTCTGTGTTGGTTTTTATCATCTTTGACTGCAGGTAGTTTGCGTAGTCCTGCGGCTGCGGCATAGGGGGTTGAGCTGAGACCGGTTCACCTGTTATGGACTTTACTATGCTGAACAAAGCATGTGGTTTGTTGATGGAGCGTTTTATTAATCCTGAGTGGTAAGTTTTCCTGCTCTGTGATATCTTTGCTCGGTGGGTAGTTAGGTATGAGCTGTATGCTACCAGCGCCTCGGGGGAGTGAGTTCGTCGCCACTGTCGCTCGAGTTTGCGTAAATGGTGGAGGGATGAACGAAGTTCTGTGGAGAACCATGGAGTATGTTCACATTTTCGAATTTTCTTTTCGGTGAGTGATGGTCAGGAGGCAGCTCTCAGGTTTTCATCCCATTTGGATATGAGATCATCTAAGTCCATGGTTGTGTTGGCCATGAGAGGTCTGAGATTCTCTAGGACTATGCTCTGGTTGAGTGGTCTAAAGCGGGTTGAGTGGGATCCAGATGTGTTAGGGGACTTTCGGCTTTTGTGGAATGCACTAATGGGTATATTGAAACTGAGAAGACTGTGGTCCGACCAGGGTACTGGTATTACCGATAATGCGAGAGTTAGGGGTATTGAGTCGTTGGAGAGAGGTGCGAAAATGAGGTCTAGTTTACCACCCTTAGTGTGGGTGGGTGAATCGACATGCTGTTTGTAACCTAGGTCCTCCAGGGCGTCAAGGAATGCTGCTGAGTGGCTGTCTTGAAGAGATGGGAGATTAAAGTCACCGATTAGCCAACTTGGAGAGCGTGAGGTGGATGTGGAGCATGCCTGCTCAATTATAGTTGGAAGATCATCTGGTGAGGGGGAGGGTGCCCGATAGAAAAGGTGGATTGTGCAGAGCTCATTAGTTATAGTGAGGGAGTCAAGGTACATTGAGCTAGAGGAGTTGCACATCTTGAAGTGTAAATCAGCTTTGGCCAGGATGAGGGTTCCGCCTCCTTTTTGACTGGATCTGTGAGATGTGTATATCACAAAACCTGGTGGCAGCATCTGATTCAGTAGTACGTTGTCACAGTCGGATAGCCATGTCTCCGTAATCATCAAGATGTCGAGATTATATTGGGGTATCAGGTCGATGGCTGCGGGCCATTTAGATCGTACAGATCTGGCATTTATCAGTGCACATTTTAGCAGGCGTTGGTGATGTTGCTTCTCTTCTTGTATACTTTTGATGGTTTGGAGAGGAATGTTGAGTAGATGGGAGTGGGATGTAAAGTTATTTTTTGCTGTAGAGTGGTGGGGGAATTCGAACCATCTCCTTCCGTATGTGCGTAGGATTGGTATGTGATATGTATCATGGTTGAGAGCATTTGATGAGTAAGGGAGACCAAGGGTAAGGAAGGTCATAAATAAGAGCAGAACTTTGTACATTCTCTTGGGTGTTAGTAATGAGAAAGATAATTGTGGAAATGTTGGCTACAGTACAGTGTGATGCAGTGTTTGCACTCAGGAAAGATTAATTGCAATAGTAATGTGAATGCAGGTGATAGTAGCAATAGAGGCGATGGTACATAAGGTAACCGTCATGCACTGGCAACTGTATTAAGAGTAGATACTGGCAACAGTAAATACAGTAAATGAGAGTAGATACTGGCAACAGTAAATACAGGCAACAGTAAATACAGTAAATGAGAGTAGATACCGGCAACAGTAAATACAGGCAACAGTAAATACAGTAAATGAGAGTAGATACTGGCAACAGTAAATACAGGCAACAGTAAATACAGTAAATGAGAGTAGATACTGGCAACAGTAAATACAGGCAACAGTAAATACAGTAAATGAGAGTAGATACCGGCAACAGTAAATACAGGCAGCAGTAAATACAGTAAATGAGAGTAGATACTGGCAACAGTAAATATAGGCAACAATGGATGCAGTGAATGAGAGAAAATATTGGCAGCAGTAAGTGATGGTAACAGTAAATACTGTAAAATGAAAGTATATACTGGCAACAGTAAATAATGGCAATAGGTAGCGTTTTGGGATATGAAGTATTACAGAGGCTAATACTGTTCAAATAGTGTTGGTAATACTTGCAGTTCCTGATGTCGTCAAGGTCAGTTCCTGATGTAGGTGTGACTATGATTGTGGGTGGTGTAAACCTCGTTTGGAGCTCGATCCTTCCTGGGAGAGCTAGGGTCACAATTACTTGAAAACAAAACTGGACTCAGCTGGTGACTTTCCAAAAATAGACTCTTTACTTGTGAGCAAGTCCTGTCCAACTCTATTGTATGGTGACGATCTGGTGCTTCGCCTGGAGGTTGTGCGCTTGGGTTGCTGGTATGATTCCCGCCTGTCGTGCCCCGCCTAAGGGCCACGCCAAAGGGCCCTCTTGCGAGGCCCTCAGGCGCGGGCCCGCAAGGTGCGGGTGTGCCTGCCGGCGGCACCTATTTAAGTAGGCCGCTGGGACCTCCCACAACCCCGATTGGGTTGGAGTGCAGGAGCGGGAATTTGCCGCACGCCCTGTGCTCTACCCCGACCGGGGAGCAGATGAAGATGGCTGCAGAATTGAAGAGGTTTTTCTCCTGCCGGCGGCACCTATTTAAGTAGGCCGCTGGGACCTCCCACAACCCCGATTGGGTTGGAGTGCAGGAGCGGGAATTTGCCGCACGCCCTGTGCTCTTCCCCGACCGGGGAGCAGATGAAGATGGCTGCAGAATTGAAGAGGCTTTTCTCCTGCCGGCGGCACCTATTTAAGTAGGCCGCTGGGACCTCCCACAACCCCGATTGGGTTGGAGTGCAGGAGCGGGAATTTGCCGCACGCCCTGTGCTCTACCCCGACCGGGGAGCAGATGAAGATGGCTGCAGAATTGAAGAGGCTTTTCTCCTGCCGGCGGCATCTATTTAAGTAGGCCGCTGGGACCTCCCACAACCCCGATTGGGTTGGAGTGCAGGAGCGGGAATTTGCCGCACGCCCTGTGCTCTACCCCGACCGGGGAGCAGATGAAGATGGCTGCAGAATTGAAGATTGGGGCGCACAAATTGGATTGGCTGCAGAATTGGATTGGGGCGCACAAATCTAAATATACATTTGATTGCAGGTGCGTGGGTAGGGCCTAAAATATACATATATACAAGATTACATACCGGTATTCCAAATGCCGTCGTGGCAGGCAAAAGCCATCTAGTTGGGGTAAGGTGTCACACTTAGGTCAGGTGGTAGTGAGCCTGAAATAAGTGGGTTTTAAGTTTCCTTCTAAATTCACTCAAATTACACAGGTACACTACCAAAAAACTGCCTCCAGTTTTGCAACTGATTCCTATAGATTTTGGGGTGCTGAATCCAGGAAAAATAGCCAAAATGTTCCATCACGTCACGTTTTCTTGCAAAATTAGATTTCTTACCCATATAAGGAATTTTCACATAATTTCTTTTTAGCCGACTGCAGTTTATTTTCTTGGCCCAAAATAGAGGTTGTAATGGTTAACTAACTAGAAACACTCCCTCATGATATTTTAGAGTGTTTTGTATTCATTTTATACATTAACAGGACAATTGGGAGGTGGGGGGCTAAATCCAGTACTCGCGCTGGCGCATGTTCTTTCCTGTTCGCCTCGCCTCGTTCGCTCGCTCGCTCAAACACGGTGGTTGCGACATGAACGTTCCTGTCAAATTTCAGTTTCTTGCAAGTTCATTATTACCTTTTGTTTGCTCAGTCGTAATCCAGATTTATTCCGAAGTGGTTCACTACAGTTGTAGTTTGCAGTGCTGTGTATTTGTGATGGCTCACAGAGCCAGAGGCTGCGTCAACTCTCCGGACAGTTTTTGTTTTATTTGTGGGGAATATACCGTGAAAAAGCGGCAGAGGAACATTTCTGCATTTATTAAAAAAGTATATTTCGCCTATTTCGGTTTGAAGTTAGGCGATCAAGACAAACCATGGGCTCCTCACAAAGTGTGCAAGACATGTGAGGAAGATCTACGCTTATGGATGAAAGGTAAAAAGCAAGCATTTTGTTTCAGAATACCTATGATGTGGCGTGAACAAAGAGACCACAGCAGTGACTGCTATTTTTGCTCTTGTATTGTGAAGGGATACAACTTAAAAAATAAGAACGTAATAAGTTACCCTAACCTTCCCTCAGCAATTAGGCCTATGCCTCATAGCAACGAAGTACCTGTGCCTGAACCACCAAAATCTTTGGATCATATTTGTGTGGACGGTTCTGATCATGATGAGACTCATCAGATGGCTTTTCCCGATGAGTCCAGTACTTCCGAGTTTGAAACTTGAACCAGATCCGAAATCTGAACTTTTCTCTCAAGCTGAATTGAATGATTTAGTCCGGGATTTAGGACTCCCAAAAGATGCTGCCCAACTGCTAGGTTCTCGGCTTAAACAGAAAAATCTATTGTCACCAGGAACAACTTTGTATTGGTACCGCAACCGCGAGACACAATTTTTGAAGTATTTCAGCAAAGAGGAAGATTTGGTATTTTGCAACGATATATACGGAGTGATGGAAAAGTTTAAACTCAATTATGATCCTGCTGAATGGCGGCTGTTCATTGATTCGTCAAAAGACAGCATAAAAGGTGTTCTTCTTCATAATGGCAACACATTCGCTTCAGTTCCTATTGCTCACTCTGTTATTCTCCAAGAAAAATACGAGAATTTGGCCCTGATTCTTCAGAAGATTCGTTATGATGAGCATAAGTGGATTATTTGTGGAGACTTTAAAATTCTATCCATGCTATTAGGGCAGCAATCCGGTTTCACCAAATATCCCTGCTTCCTTTGCTTGTGGGATAGCCGGGCCCGCGACCTACACTGGGGGAAAAAAGACTGGCCAATTCGGGAGTATTTGAGACCCGGTGAGAAAAATGTTCTTCATGAGAGCTTGGTACCTCGTGATAAAATTCTATTACCACCTCTCCACATTAAGTTGGGTCTCATTAAGCAATTCATCAAGTCCCTTCCAAAAGATGGTGAGTGCTTTCGGTACCTTTGCTCAAAGTTCCCCCGACTTTCTGAAGCAAAGCTAAAGGAAGGAGTGTTTGTTGGCCCTGATATAAGGAAACTCATTTCAGATGGAGCATTCGCTGAAACGATGTCTGAGAAGGAAAAAGAAGCCTGGGATTCCTTCAAGGATGTTGTTCTCAAATTCTTGGGGAACAGGCGGGATGAGAACTATAAGGATATTGTTGCCAGGATGCTCAATGCCTTCAAAGAACAAGGCTGTAACATGAGCCTGAAAGTCCATTTCTTGCACTCCCATGTGAACTACTTTCCCGAAAACCTGGGGGCGTACAGTGAAGTACAAGGTGAAAGGTTTCACCAGGACATCAAGGACGCAGAGAGAAGGTACCAAGGAAGATGGAACACCACTATGATGGCTGATTTCTGCTGGTTGCTGCTGCGGGAAACCCCAGATGAAAAATACGCCAAGCAGCGCACCAAGAGAAGCATTCGGGGGAAGAAGAAACGGGCCCACCAGGAGATTGATTGACCCAAGAATGACTTTAAAATCTAAACTGTGTTGACAAATATTGTGTTTTTACTAAACTTTGAAATAAAAATTTGCTAGTTATTACCACAGTGTCGGATCTCATTTATTAGAATTTTATTTTCACACCATCGGGTGTTTGTCTTCATGTATTGCAATGGTGCGGGGTTTGCGTTTTCTATTCTTACATACATACCTGTACAACATTTTTTGCACATTTCTTTGCTTTGCTTTGTGTCTAACCTCGCTCTTATATGCTCAATGTTTGTGCACATGTATGTGGCTGTTTTAAGTGCAGACAATTTTGCTACCATCACAGTGTGTTTTGTTGACATTACTCTATTCTTATGTGCTGCCTTGTTACAATTTTCTTTATTCTTATTTGAATAACTACTAAACAATTAGTATAAAGAATTCATCCAAGAAACTTTTATCTTGATCGCACTCAATCTGAAACGTTCACCTCAAACTGCTAACCCAATGTAGCAAAAAATCTGTACATGATGGAGCAAATTGGTTACCAGATTTGGATTCAGTGCACCAAAAAACGTAAAAATCAATCGAAACATTAGAGGCAGTTTAAAAAATTTTTTTTTTAGTGTACCTGTGTTATTTGTCAGTCACAACTCGTGTGGGAGTTGGTTCCAGTGGATTGGTGCTGTATATGTGAATGCTCTATTGCTTGTTTCTGCTTTGACAGTTCTTATGCTGATCGGAACACAGAGAGTGTTGAGATTTATGGTCCTTCTGCACCTGTTGTGTGGTTGAATAGTGATTAGGTTATCGAGGTAGGATGGTGCAATGTTGTGAATGAGTTTAAAAGTTGTTATGAGACGTTTGAAAATGATGCGAGCAGCCACCGGGAGCCAATGCAGTTCCTTTAGTACTGGGGTTATGTGATCTGTGATGATTTTTTCCATGATGACTCTTGCAGCAACATTTTGAGCCATTTGCAAGATATTTAGGGTGTTCTTCGGAAGCCCTTGCAGAATGGCGTTGCAGTAGTCTAGGTGAGGAATGATGAGAGCTTTTGCAACAGTCCTGAAGTCAGATTTCTCAAGGATATTGCGAAGTGGTTGAAGAACTTTCAATTTGTAAAAAATGGCTCGGTTAATTGTTCGGAGATGTTTATCCATCCTAAGGTTGCTGTCTAGTAGGACCCCTAGATATTTTATTGAAGGCTTTGTGTGATATATGTTTTTGTTAAGGGTGACTGTGGTGGGCGGGATGAAATTGGTTTTCTTGGAGATAAACATGACCTCTGTTTTCTTGTGGTTTATTGACATGTTGTTTTGTTGAAGCCATGTTTGGAGCATGTCAAGGCATTCTTCTAGTGGAGTGTAGTCCGGTTGTGTTATGTCAAGGAGCGTATACAGCATCACATCGTCAGCATAGATGTGGTAAATGATGTTGCGCTTCTGAAAGATCTCGCAGACCGGTTTTATATACAAATTGAATAGGAGAGATGATAAGGCGGACCCTTGAGGAATCCCCTGAGTTTGGGGGAAGGCATCGGCTTTATCGTAGAAGCTGATAAGGATAAAGCGGAATTGCTTAACAAATATTTTTGTTCTGTGTTCACAGATGAAGAACCAGGAGCAGGACCTCAGAAAACACCCACAAATAAGAACAGAAGTGAGGGACATCTTGAACAATTTTCAGAAGACTGTGTTCATGAGAAACTAGCTCAACTTAAAGTAGACAAAGCGATGGGATGGGACCGGATGGGATACACCCTAGAATACTGAGGGAACTTGGGGACGTTCTAGCAACTCCACTGACTGACTTTTTCAATGCCTCGTTGGAGTCGGGAGTGGTGCCAAAGGACTGGAGAGAGGCTCATGTGGTGCCTTTACACAAAAGCGGAAGTAAGGATGTGGTTGAAAACTACAGGCCGGTTAGTTTAACTTCGGTGGTGAGTAAATTATTGGAAACGCTGCTGAAAGAGAAAATAGTGAGGTTTCTGGAGTCGAGCAGATTACAGGATCCGAGGCAGCATGGATTCACCAGAGCCAGGTCTTGTCAGACAAATCTGATTGATTTCTTTGACTGGGTGACCAGGGAGTTGGACCGAGGGAGAGCTCTAGATGTGGTGTATTTAGATTTCAGTAAAGCCTTTGACACTGTTCCTCACAGGCGACTTATAAACAAACTGAGCACCCTAGGGATGGACCCTAAAGTTACTGCTTGGGTTAGAAATTGGTTGGGTGGGAGGCGACAAAGAGTACAAGTACATGGAGCTCACTCTGAGGATAAGGATGTTACCAGTGGTGTGCCCCAGGGATCTGTCCTTGGTCCGATTCTTTTTAACATCTTTGTTAGTGATATAGCAGAAGGGCTGTCGGGTAAGGTTTGCCTCTTTGCGGATGATTCCAAAATCTGCAATAGAGTAGACACCCAGGAAGGTGTAGATAACATGAGGAGGGATCTTGCTAAGCTTGAAGAATGGTCTAGAATTTGGCAGCTGGGATTTGATGTTAAAAAATGTAAGGCCATGCATTTGGGCTGCAGCAATCCAAGGGAGCAATACAGTATAGGAGGTGAAGTACTTTTGTCCACTAAAGAAGAGCGGGACCTAGGCGTGGTTGTGTCTGATGATCTTAAAGTAGCTAAACAGGTAGAAAAGGCGACGGCAAAAGCTAGAAGGATGCTTGGATGCATACGGAGAGGAATGGCTAGCAGAAAAAAGGAGGTGATAATGCCTCTGTATAAGTCTTTGGTGCGACCTCATTTTGAGTATGGTGTGCAATTCTGGAGACCACACCTTCAAAAGGATGTGAACAGGATGGCGTCGGTGCAGAGGTTTGCTACTAAAATGATTAATGGGCTTCATTATACAGCATATGAGGACAGGCTTAAGGATCTTAATATGTACACCTTAGAGGAAAGGCGGGATAGAGGTGATATGATTGAGATGTTTAAATACCTCCGTGGCATAAATGTTCAGGGAGAGAGCCTCTTTCAATTGAAAGCAAGTTCTGCTACGAGGGGACATGGGATGAGGGTGAAGGGAGATAGATTCAGGAGTGATATGTGGAAATATTACTTTACAGAAAGAGTTGTGGATCCATGGAATAGTCTCCCAGTGGAGGTGGTAGAGATGAGGACAGTAACTGAATTCAAAAAAGCATGGGACCAACACAGAGGATCTCTAAAGGTAAAAAGTGGACTGTTGTAGTTGTTGTTATGGAAGGACAGACTAGATAGGCCATGTGGCCTTTTTCTGTCATCATGTTTCTATGTTTCTATGTTTCTATAGCTGAATTGCAATTATAGATTTTGCTCTTACAAAGGGTCACTGTATAAGAAAATAGCATAATTTGGCGCTACAGTAACTTGCAATAGTATCAGACTTATCACTTACAGTACTCTTACTATTAAGGCACGGTACAACATCCATCATATTTAATATTTAAAATTATTTCTTAGGAAACATATTTGAGTTTTCATCCTATGCTAAAATTTACACATTATAACACAATGCACATTGCTTTAAAGGTCCTAAAAATTAAACACAGCAGGATTCCTTGTTTTAACATATGTATTAATCTCCATATAGTTTGTGTATTATGTCACATAATATGTTTTTTCTAAATGCCTTTGCTTGACATTAAAATATCATTTTGTAAGATCAATCTTTTATTGTCGCTGTTAAAGAAGGATGAGGTAAAGGATTTTATTCAAATATCTGGTTTAGCAGCGGGCTTGCTATCTAATTGAAATCCTGCGAGGGCATCAGAAATTACAGCAAAATGTTTACGTATCTCTTTAAATAAATAGTTAATGCATGATCTGTTACCAATACAATTAATGCTGATTCAACATTATAATAATCCTCAAGGCATGAATGCATAATTTTCACAGCAGATTGTTGATATAAGTTGCTTTTTTTTAAGTCACTGTAAGCCATATGAATATTCTGAAATAGATCTGACTTTTGAATCCAGCACATCACAAAACTCAAAGCAGCATGATTTTACCAGAGAGAGAGATTATCTCAAACAAACCTGAGTTCGTTAACTGGGAAACAGAGAATGATATAATAGCTGAACACTGGATGTGGTATTCTTAGATTACAGTATACATTTTAGTATTGTTATCCATTAGAGGGTCATATATAAACTAAACAGCAGAGATATGGGCTGCATTGGGTTTGAAACTGGGTGAGTGAAAGACAGCAAGGGGTGGTGGAAAATAGAGATCACTTCAAGGAAAGAGCTCTATCAGTGAAGTATCTCATGGCTTAGAAGGGAGGTGGGGGGGTGTCAAAAAATGAGTCCAATTCATGCTTGTTTAAAATTAGCTTGTTCCAATTTTCAAGTTTGCTTTCAGTTTTCATGTTCTTTTAACATATTCATTCTTCAAGGATGCATTGTATGTGCATTATAACTTTTAAAAGTCTGCAGATCAATTGTATGCATGTTAATTCATAGGAATATTTTCCTATGAATTTACATTTTTCCTTAAATAAAAGGTGCTGGTATTTTTCATTAATACATATGGAATATGGGACAGTTTTAGCAGGCAATGAAAAGGGTGCTAGTACTCAGTACCATCAAGTAACCCTTCATAAAAAGTCCTGGGTATCTGTGTGAATGAGCAATTTGCACACACTTTAAATGCCTAGGTCCCCAAATGAACGGAATGAGCGCTCACAAATACACATCCCTCCAGTTTAGTCACAGGTCTGCTTAATATATTTGTGAGTAACCGTGCAGAAGAGTTAGAGGAAAATTTGACTTTTTATAGATGACACTAATATCTGCAGCATAATGGGACACCCCAAGTTTCAATGCAAAGACTTGCATAGCTCCAAACCATGAGTACTGATGTCCTTCAAATGGAACAAATACATGGAGGAGATCACATCAGAGGATCCGAAAATCACAAAACAAGGCAACAGCAGTGTTCCTTGTTTTCAGAAAAAACAAAGAAACCCTCGATCAGAATCAAATGAACTAACTACCCAAGAAAATTCCAATCTAGTGAAGGAATAATTTCTCTATATGTATCTTATTTTTGTTGGAGCTGCCAACCCAGTGAAAAGAACAAGTCAATTCACCACCGTGGCTTCTCCATTTTAATTGTGATTTATACAAAACAGCTTATCGCTGCACTTAGCTGTGTTGACAAATTCTTTCAGGCTGTCCAGAATATCACAAAGGTTCAAAATTGACAATGTGTCACGTTTTGGGTTCAGAACTTAGCAACCCTGCTTCAGGTCAAAACAAATGTGGTAAATTTTCAGCCGTGATCAATTTTTCTAAAGAGAAGACGCCTTAAATAATCCAGCCCAGCATCTGATCACACTACTGACGTAAACAGCCTCCAACCAATCACATGAGCTGATCCAAAAAATAGCCAATCAGACAAGGGGGAGGTCCCACTAACCAGGATCGCCTCCCTAAGTGAGAGGCGATAGTATGCACAACTATTTTAAATAATGGTGTACCAATCAATCTGGGCATTTAAGCCTTTTGGGTGGACCGTGTCCAATAAGAAGATCCACTTCTGCTCTAACTTTTGCAAATACTGAACACGATCACCACCCCACGGATCGATCGGTACATGATCTAGTTTTCTCCAATAAAGAGACTCAAATGTATGAGCATTTTTTATACAATGATCCACTATAGGTGCCGCAAAGTTTTTTTGTCCGAAGGCGTGAAGCATGTTCACTAAGTCTCGTCTTTATAGATCCATAGGTACGCCTGACATAATACAACTTACATGGGCAAACAATCAAATAGACAACAAATGTTGAGGAGCAGGTCATATGCCATCAAGAACAATAGATCCTGGAAGTATGAAAATCCGTCCAGTCAGGTCCAGACAACATACTTAAACAAAAACCACAAGTTCCACAGGGGTAATGCCCTTTTATCACATGTGAAGTGAGCGGTCGATCTTGTTGTGATGTAGTTTTCAGTACTAAATCACGAAGATTGGCCTTACGGGAATAAGCTATTTGTAAACGTTTGTCCCCAAAACAGGTATGTAACCCCAATATGGGCCAGAACCGATATAATAGTTTGGCTACTCTTGCAGCACCTTTGGTATAAGGAAAACCCCCAGTGATCTTTTCCTCTTGCGATACTGGTATTGATTCCGCAAACAACCATTCTCTATGTGTAAAACAAGCTCTTTTATATGCTGTGTTGACCAGATTCGAAGGATAACCTCTAGAGAGTAGTCTTGATCTCAAATCTGCAGCATGTGTTTTAAATTCTTGTAGTGGTGAACAATTTTGGCGTAACCATAAAAACTGCCCATAGGGTAGCCCCCTCTTTAAAGCCATCGGATGGAAACTTTCATACCGCAAAAGGGTATTACGTTGTACTGTTTTCTGGTATAAAGAAGTGACAAAACCCTGAGGGGTAAGCAAAATAGTGATGTCCAAAAATTGAATTTGTGATGACTCCACATGTGCTGTAAACTGTATATTAGATTTATAAGCATTAAGTGACAGTAAGAATGAATCTAACTCTACTCTAGAACCCATCCACAGAAAAAAAATATCATCTAAAAACCTTCACCAAAAAGAAACATGGTGAAATAAAGGGTGAGAGTTGTGCATACTATCGCCTCTCACTTAGGGAGGGGTTCCTGGTTGGTGGGACCTCCCCCTTGTCTGGCAATTTTTGGATCAACTCATGTGATTGGTTGCAGGCTGTTTACGTCAGTAGTGTGATCAGATGCCAGGCTGGATTATTTAAGACGTCTTCTCTTTACAAAAATTGATCACGGCAGAAAATGTACCACATTTGTATTGACCTGAAGCAGGGTTGCTAAGTTCTGAACCCGAAACTTGACACGTCGTCAATTTTGGACCTTTGTGGTATTCTGGACAGCCTGAAAGAATTTGTCAGCACAGCTAAATACAGCGATAAGTTGTTTTGTATAAATCACTTAATTAAAATGGAGAAGCCACGGTGGTGAATTGACTTGTTCTTTTCACTGGGTTGGCAGCTCCAACAAAAATGAGATACATATAGAGAAATTATTCCTTCACTAGATCGGAACTTTTTTAGTGTGTTCCTTGTTTTGACATATGTATTAATCACCAGACAGCTTGTGTTTTTCTAAATGTCTTTGCATGACATTAAAGCATCAGTCTGTAAGATCAATTTTTTATTGTCACTGGTAATGAAGGATGAGATAAAGGATTTTATTTGATTATCTGATTTGGCAGTGGTCATGCTGCTTCAAACACTTTGATTTACAACATGTTTTATGCTGATGATATCCAGTGATTTTGACCACTATGTTTCCCAGGCTCTGTGGCTCAGCAATTTCTTTGAAGGATTCTGTCAAACATTTAGGCATAGTCCTGGATAACTGGCTGATTTTCAGTCATTAGGTTAATATTTTAGTTAGAAACTTATTCTACATTTAGCAGACTTTGCAGTCTGGAATGTTATTGATGGGAAACTATTCTATCAGTCTACCACTCTTTCCATAAAGAAATATTTCCAAATATTGTTTCCTATCCCCTTTCACTCTCATCCTATGTTCCCTCGTTGTTGAGCTTGCCTTCAATTCAAATAGACTCTTCTGTGCACTTATGTCATGGGGGTATGCAAATGTTTCTATCCTATCTCCCCTGTCCCACCTATTCTCTAAATTATACTTATTAAGATCTTTGTCTGTCCTCATATGCTTCATAATAAAGACCACTAACCATTTTAGTAGCCACCCTTTGCACTGACTCCAACCTGCTTATATCCTTTTGAAGGTGTGGTCTCTAGCATTGCACACAAAACTCCAAATGAGTTTGCACCAGAGACTTATATAGAGGCATTATCACCACCTCTAGGATACTAACAGCTAATACAAAATCCCACCCATAAAAAAGGTAACATACTGGACATTATATTCATATCTAGGGATATGCTAAACCAGAACCCCTGGCTATTTAAATTCAACCTGTTTCATGGTCTGACCACTTTGCAATCAATTTTTCCATACCCTACCGAGCAATCATAAACTATATAAAACCAACTCCTGCCACACCTCAATGATACCGCAGGTTCAACAAGAAATCATTCCTGTATGAAATTACACCACAACTCAACACAGACACCTCAGATCTAGATGCCTTCAGAAGAAATTGAAATATAGTAATAGAGCATGCAGCAACTGAACCACAAAACAATCAGATATTCAGGAGGTATAAAAATAGTGCAGTCTGGTTCACACAAGAACTCAGGAACATAAAAAAGAAACTACAAAGAACTTAAAAGACCTGGAGCTGAACAAAGCAACCAGACACCCAAATAAAGTATATGGAAAGACTACCATGACTGTATCAATAGAAGCAAGAGAGAATTTCACTCAAAGCTTATAATGACCTCTTTAAATAATCCCACAGAACTATTTGAGACTGTCAGATCCCTAATCAAACCTCCAAAACATGATGCTACTCTCGTTATACCTAGACCACAAGCAATGGCCATCTACTTCATGGTAAAAATAAGAAATTATACCACACCGATTTTCAATCCTCAAACCATTGACAACACTGCAATCCCTATCTGGACAACATTCTCACTACCCTCCTTAAGCCAATTAGAGAAGATAATAACAGACTTGAATACAGCCACTTCATCTATCAATTCCTTCCCAGTATGTTGCATGAAAATATCTTGTGAGGAACTTGCTCCCATGATACTCAACTTACATGCCTAAGGAGCTCAAAATAACTTCAATACACCCTATTCTAAAAAAACCTCCTCATTCAACAGATCAGACCCAAGTTCATACACACTAATCTCTAGCTTACCATTTCTTTCAAAAATAATAGAAAAAAGTGGTACAGCATCAATTTATGAATCATATTGACTAATATGCTCCACTTGACTCACACTAGCATGAGTTTCGAACCAGACATAGTGTAGAAACACTCCTCAAGGTGCTCATGTACCGGATCATATGGGGTCTTGACAAACAAAAGACGGATTTCATCCTCACATAGTATCCACCTTCAATTCAATCTCCCACAAGCTCCTTCTAAAAAGACTCCAAGAGACTGGAATTAAGGATACAACATTGCTATGATTCAAAACATACCTAACTTACAAGAATCAACCAGTAAAAATAGGTACTAGTACATCCAAGCCATATACCCAACTACAGGGTATACCAGAAGGGTCAGCATTATCAGCCCTATTATTTAACCTCTTTATACAACACATCTGCAAAATAATCCAGAAGAACAATGTATTTTACTGCATTTATGCTGATGACATTATGCTGTACACTTCTCTAAACACTAACAAACCTAACCAGACAAAAGTAGTAACCTGCTTCAATGAGATTGTCATGGCTATCTGAACACAGACTAAACATTAACTACAACAAACAGAGGTATTATACTTCTCTAAGGACAAAACATTTAACCGCCCTACCACACTTAAGGTAAAATATGCTATTTTGGCAATCAAAAAGGAAGTGAGATACCTGTGAATGCTAGACCAGCAGATAAACATGACTACTCACATCAACAATGCCACCAGGGCAATTAGCACCAAACTAAAAACACTGTAATGCTTTTGTACCTTTCTATCCGCAAACAATTTCCACCCAGCGCTGCAAGTGATTGTATACCCCTATCTAGACTTCTGTGACAGTATCCTAGCCGGACTTCCAAATCATGCCACACACCGACTCCAAATGGCACGGCACACAGTTGCTTGAATCATTTCTCAAACCCCAGCAGGATAAAATTCAAAATCCTACACACCACTTTCAAAATTATACAGAATGAATTTACCACATACTTAAGATCTCTATTCCAGACTGCACTACAAACCAGAGCAAGGAGAAGCTCCTCAAAAAACACTTTATCTACACCATCAGAATATGCAAACTGCAACACATCTACATCCAAAAGAGCCTTCTCACTT
Organism: Ichthyophis bannanicus; assembly: GCA_033557465.1. Classification (NCBI taxonomy): domain Eukaryota; kingdom Metazoa; phylum Chordata; class Amphibia; order Gymnophiona; family Ichthyophiidae; genus Ichthyophis; species Ichthyophis bannanicus. The sequence continues at coordinate 1,785,426,302 of CM066032.1, forward strand.
TATGCACCTGGACTGTGGAACTCACTCACAGAAAACAGAGTCACTATGGACTCACAAATATTCTGTAAATTCCTAAAGACATTCCTATTTAAAGAATACATTGAAGAATCAGTAACCTGATTAAGCTCTAAGCAGCCCATTTTTATTTATTTATTTACATTATCTTATATACTGCGCTATTCTGCATCAGTGCGGTTTACACTGAACAAACTGAAATTACATTGAACAGGGCATTATAACTTGGAGATAACTATTTTACAGGGAACATGGGCTATAGAGGGTTAAGTGGCTTGCCCAAGACCACAAGGAGCACCTGTGGGACTAGAAACCCCAGTCTTTCCTGCCCATGATCAATCTAGTTGAGTAGTCACCTCTGCTATTAACTAGTTCATAGCAAATCATTCCAAAATATATATAGCCTATAGATATGTGTATATAATTCCAAACCCAACAGTACATATATTCATGATTACCTCTAAATAATTATATGTAAATAGGGTTAGCTGTATAATCATTTGTTCTTACACATGTTCCCTGTTATGTAATTGTTCTTAGTTCTATATGCAATGTGTGCCTTTGAGTCAGTCCTGACTCCTGGTGACCCAGAAGCTCCTGAGTTTTCTTGGCAGTGTCACTGGAAGTAGATTGCAAGGCCTTTCTTCTGAGGTAGTAGAGGGTTAAGTGACTTGCCCAAGGCCACAAGGAGTGCTAGTGAGAATTGAACCCTGGTTGCTTGGTTACCAAGCCAGTCCTCTAACCACTAGGCTACTCCTCCACTCCTAGCTCTATGCATACTACTTTGATTCCAAATAAAGTGGTATATAAAACCACATAAATAAATAAATAAAATCTACCCTATCACAATGATTGTAACATCACTTTGGAAGGTGCTTATCCAAATTAGTTTATTTTCCTCTCATCCTTTCTTCATCTAACAGTGGGGCTTGATGAGACGAGGTTAGTGACTTTGTGAACTACTACTGGAGGGAGACAGAAGATTCTGAGGTACCCCCTTGGCACACTGATGACATTATAACATCCCAGGTAATATTATAAGGGTCTGACCACTCTGTGAGTGGGAGGCTATACTTAGGTGTTAAATTTAACCTGGGAAATCTTTCCTTGCCTGGAACCCAGCATATTCATCTTTTTCCATGTGGACTAGGAGTTTGATCTTGAATTCCTTCCCCTCTGGGTCTTTCTGCTTCCTTTCTTCTTCCTCTTCAGTTGATTTCTTGAGTTGTCCTTTGTGTATCTCACTCTCCTGCAGTTTGAGATCTCTAAGCTCCATCTCCACCTCAACTGTTCTTTTTTCTTCTGTGTATTCCTTTCTTCTGGGACTCTCACCTAGGTTTCCATATCCTCTCTGTATTTCTTTTCCCATGGACGCGCTAAGCTGATTCGAAGGGAGTCACAGCATCAGTGAATAGGGTCTCAGAAACAGGGCTGCTCCATCACCCTCTAAACCTCCTTTATGACCTATGCCCAGTAGTAGAAGTCAGTATGGAGCCAGAGTCACTGAATGTTCACAGGCCTTGCCCCTCATCCTGTGTGGGATTCCTGTTAAACTGGAAATCCATACAGAGCATTGAGGATCTTCAAGTGCACACTCCACTGCTGCCTTCATGCTTTGGATAAATGGGGAAGGAGGAATTGTATGAGAGAGGGAGGTCTGTTATTTTATCTTCATAATAATTTGGGATCATCTGTATTTTCAAATGTTAAAATAGGATCACATTGTCTAAACATTTGGGAAGCACTACCTTAGTCTCTGTATTTGCCTGTGTTGTTTGCCGCCTCTGTGAATAAGTGTCTGTCTCTAGGTAGTTCTGTATTCTCACAACCCTTTCTTCACCAATTCCTCCTCTCTGTAGCTTTGTTAGGGGCTTATTCACTAAAAAAGAGGAGTGATATGATCAAAATGCTTAGCACCAATAACAGTATGGAGAGCAATGTTCTGAATGGTCTGAAGATGTTTGAGTTGTGAGTTAGGGAGGTCAGCAAAAAATGAGTTACAGAAGAAGTGTAATGAGGGCTGAAGGAGTAAGGAGTGGATGACAGCTCAAAACCTTCTTAAAACTGAAAAGGTAGACCTTGTAAGATGAGTAATATGAGGCAAAAAGAAAAGGGTAGAGTCTAGGAGGACACCAAAGTATTTGAAAGAAGGCACAAGAGTGACTGAATTTGTTTCAATGACCAGGGGAACTACTGGCATGTCCTTTGACTCAGTAAACCAGGTAGTGGTAGTCTTAGGATTCAGTTTTAAGGCATTGGAGTGAAGCCAGGTGGGTATAGTATTTAAGCCGGAATTAATGGTTGATAGATCAAGAGAGATACTCTCAATTCAAGTGAGGAGTAAAATATCATCTGCGTACATGTAAAAGTGAATCCCTGAGGTCTGTATGAGGGTGTCAAGGGGACTCAGAAAAAGGTTAAAAAGAATGAGGGAGCCATGATGGAGAGAATTACCGTAATTTAAAAAGAAGGGTCAAAGGAGAGTGCAACATAAAATTCACAAAAAACAGTTGGTAAATTACTGTGCATCTCTTAGGGGGAGGGAATAAAGTTTCCACCTCAGGTCCCACTGAGTACCTTTATGTGGTGACCTGTTATATTAAATTTATTTATTTATTTAACAAATTTTCTAAACCACGTCATCCTTAAATCAAAGAGGTTTACATTACAACTCAACATGTTTGCAGTATAACAATTATCTGGAAGGGGTAACATTGCATGCAGGGTAACCTAACTTGTTCATGAACTTATGTACAGGATGGTTTGTGTATGTGTCATGTCTTTATATGGTCCATGTCTATCATCAGGTGTGGTGTGGCACTAAATGATACTTCCAAAGTGTTCTTTGTAAAGATAGGTTTTAACTTTTTCCTGAAGTTTTTAATGTCCAGAGTGGATCTTATGTCTTATGGGAGTGTGTTCCATAATGCTGGAGCTGCAAGTGAAAATGTTTTTCCAGGTGTGGTGTGCTTGGACTTTGAGTAATCGCTAGGTGTGTGAATCATGCTCCTGTTATTGTTCATTTTAGGTCGGTTATCTGAGTCTCTGGTAATTAGTTCCTGAAGTATTTTGGCCGAGTTGTTCCTTAGTATTTTGAAGATATTGAGTGTTGTCTTAAACCTGGTGCGATAGTGGATTGGGAGCCAGTGTAGTTGGTTCAGTAGTGGCATGGCATGATCGTATTTTGCTGATCTAGTGATGATGCGGGCTGCCATGTTCTGTGCTTTCTGAAGCGAGTGGATGGTATGTTTTGGGAGACCCTGGTACAGTGCACTGCAAAAGTATTCATCCCCGCTGTGTTTGTCCTGTTTTGTCGCATTACAACCTCAAATTAAATGAGGTTTTGGGGGTTAGCACCATGTGATACACACAACATGTGTTTGACTTTGAAGGTGCAAAATATCCTTTATTGTGACACAAACAATAATTTTGACAAAAAAAAAAGAAAGCAGGAGTGTGCATATTATTCACTCCCCAAAGTCAATACATTGTAGAGACACCTTTTGGTGCAATTACAGCTGCAAGTCTCTTGGGATATGTCTCTATTTGCTTAGCACATCTAGTCATTGCGATTTTCACACATTCCTCAAGGCAAAACTGCTCCAACTTTTTCAAGTTAGATGGGTTGCATTGGTGTACCACAATCTTCAAATAATGCCAACGATTCTCAATTGGATTGAGGTCTGGGGCTTGACAAGGCCATTCCAAGACATTTAAATGTTTCCTTTTAAACCAGCTTTAGCAGTATGTTTAGGGTCATTGTCCAGTTGGAAGGTGAACCTTTGTCCCGGTCTCAAATCTCTGGCAGACTGAAACTGGTTTTCCTCAAGAATGCTCTGTATTTAGTGCCATCGATCGTTCCCTCTATTCTGACCAATTTTCCTGTCCCTGCTAATAAAACCCTGCAACATGATGCTGCCACCACCATGTTTCACTGTGGGAATGGTGTTCTCGGAAGTGTTGGGTTTGTGCCACACATCACATTTCCCATAATGACTAAAAAGTTCAATTTTAATCTCATCTGACCAGAGAACCTTCGTCCATATGTTTGGGGGACCTGCCACATGCTGTTGTATAAACTCCAAATGTGTTTTCTTATTTCTTTCTTTAAGCAATGGATTTTTTTCTGGCCACTCTTCCGTAAAGTGGTCCTAAGAACAGATACTCCCATCTCCACTGTGGATCTTTGCCGCTTCTTTAGTATTATCCTTGTTGTCTTTGTAGCATCTCTGATTAATGCCCTCCTTGCCTGGTCTGTGAGTTTTGGTGGGTGGCCTTCTCTTGTCAGGTTTGTAGTCGTGCCATATTCTTTCTATTTTGTTATAATAGATTTAGTGGTGCTCTGTGGGATATTCAGAATTTGGTATATTTTTTTAGAACCCATCCCTGATCTATACTTCACCACAACGTTATCTCTGACCTGTTTGGGGTGCTCCTTGGTCTTCAGGTTGCTTGCTTAGTGTATTGCGAGTCAGGAGTCTTTCAGAACAGGTATATTTATACAGGCATGATGTGACAGATCATGTGACACTGATTGCACACAGGTAGACACTAATCAACTAATTATGTGACTTCTGAAATTATTTGGTTGGACCAGATCTATTTAGGGGTTTCATAGCAAAAGGGATGAATACATATGCACTCATAACTTTTCCATTTTTACTTGTTTGTTTTTTTTTATATATGTACAAGGTGTTTTATTGTCATTTCACTTCCCCAATTTGGATTATATTGTTAGGTCCATTACCTCATATCCAAATGAACCTCCATTTTAATTCCAGGTTTTACGTAATGTGACTACAAAAACCAAGGGGACAAGTACTTTCGCAAGGCACTGTACAATGATTTGCAGGAGTCCAGAATTGGTGTGACTATAGTTTGGACTACTGTACGGAAGTCATTCTGGCTGAGCAATGGTTTCAGCCTCCAAATAAACCTTCATTTTATGGTATGCTTTGTGCATGGTGTTCTATATGTGGGACTGTAGGTTTAAGATCTGATCCAGAGTTACTTCTAGGTATCGGACTTCGTTTTTCATAGTTATACTTCTATTTAACAGTTCAATCAAGCATGGTGAGGTGAATGGTTTGGTTTCTTGTTACAAAGAGGACCTCTGTTTTCTTGTAGTTTATGATGAGTTTGTGGTTGCTGAAACACGTGATCATTTCTTCGAGGCAATTGGCTATTTTTGTGAAGTCTGGTTTGTCATTGTCGATTGGAGCATATGTCATTACATCATAGCTGGTAATGAATATTGTGCTTTTTAATGATGCTGCATATAGGCTATGGGTGTCCTTCTGAACTGAGTTTAGTGGGTCTGGATATCTGACCCGGATGTCCAGACCTGTTAAATGTCAGGATAGCTATACTGTTGACAGAGCTCCCCACACATATAGGCAGTTTGTGCGGGGAGCTCTGTTTGTGAGTGAGAGGGGATAGTCCCAAGGAGGAACAAGGGCCATGTGGACGGGGGACTTATTCCACCAGGGAGGCACTTGCAGCAGCTGGCATGGAGAAGCAAATTGAGGTGGTACAGAGGGTTTTCTGTAGCCCAACTATGGCCATGGTAGGCCCGATCAGGGGTCAGGCTGCGAGGAAAGAAGATTCTGTGGGTTCACCAGGGATCATGGCTCTTGCATGGAGCCATGGTTCCATGGCAACATGACACCATGGCATGGCGGCTCCTGTCATGCCACCACCACTCGCCTCTAGGTTAGAGGGGCGTGGATTATTGAAGGAACTCTCTGCTGTATGTTTTTTCAGCTTTTTCTTAATCTATTTCCCTGCAATGCCCTCTGGGAAATGTAATCCTTATTCAGCTGTATGAGTGCACCATGCAGAAAGCTGTAGTCAGGCTCAAGTAGGTAAGGCAAATGACAGAAATTTATTATTTTTATATACGCAATGCTTCAATCATACCACACATAGGATTGTTGGTTCAGGAATCTTTGAAGCAAAAATTGTCCAAAACATATCCAACCACAAAATGCAGTTTTAAAGGTTCTCTCTATTGCAGGATACACAGTCTTTACCAGCAAGCCTAATTATATTCCCTTCTTAGCTTTGCTGGCTAAAGCACCAAACAAAAACACATTTAAAGTCCGTGGTACTCTTCCCCTTTATAAACACCAGGAAAACACAGCCACCCTGCTTGTGATATAAGGGTACCTTTTTCCTAGGAGACCTTCTTTCAGGACTGGCTTGCTTTTTCTACGTTCCACGGTTTATAGCTTGGCACAAGGAACAGTCCATGGGAGTGTCCTCTTCAATCAGCTTCACCTCGAGCTCTCCCAGCTGCATAGGCTCTGTCTCCCCGTCCTGCTCAGCTAACAGCTTCCTGGGGGATTTTGGAGTCTCTCTTGTTCCTGGCTCCAAACTTTCCTGCAGCCGTGCTACATGCCAAATAGCACTCTCTCCAGCTGGAAGTTCCGTTCCTCTGCTCTGCTCAGCCTGGGTTCCTGCTTCTCCTCTCCTCCTCTTTTCCTTTTCTACCAAATCATACTCTGCTCTGGGTTTATACTTCCAGGGCTCTAGCTCCAACCCCACCCTACTCAGGTGACTACAATCAGCCTGACTCCGGGCACCTGAGTGCTTGAAGCATTCACTGCCCAAAGGGTTTTGAGCCTTGTGTCCTCTCCCCTTCCTTCCACTAGGGGGAGCCTGAAATGTTTTCCACGTGGAAGTTTTCTGATCCCTGGAGGTGTTTATGGCTTTCTTACCCTGTCTTGGTAAAAGGGGGCCCTTTACTAGGGTGAATTCCCTGTCTCTTTGTCCTTTCCTGGACTCTGGATAGGCCTCCTTGTCACACTCCATGCAGGAGCCAGGCTGGGCTAGCGGGGTAATGGATTGGACATCGGGATGCCCAGAATCAGGGCACAGCCACCACATCCAACTGGTTGCACCCGATTCTGATCTCACAGGCACGTCTAGCCCCCATGCGATCTGAATCGGGTGCAACCAGGCCACATCCAGATTCTGGGCACCCAAACAAGCAGGGGATGCTCAGATCAGAATTGGCTTCCACATGTACAGGTGGAATAACAGTGATGACATGGCTGACTCCTATGGTATACCTTGGTGCATTCTGAATGATGTCAATTTGTTCAATCTGTTTTTGACTTGCTGATGTCTGTCAGTCAGGTATGATTGGAACCATCTAATCATGACATTGTGGATTCCAATCTCTTGTAGTCTTTGCAGTAGTAAGTTATGGGATACAGTGCCGAAGGCTGATGATATGTCCAGAAAAATGAGTAGAAAACCCCTTTTTATATTGTCTATACCTTTGTGGATGCTGTTGGGCTTGAATCCATGCTGGTGAGAATCCAGCAGAGCTTGTAATTTGACATGGTCTCACAACTGCAACTCTACAGTATTTTCTATAATTTTGGTGAGAAATGGTGAGCTTGACATTGGGTGGTATGCACTAAGGTCATGTCTATTAAGTATGGTGTTTTTAAGGACCAGTCTTATTATCACCTGCCTGAGATTATTTGGCATATAGCCTTGGGTAAGGGAAGCTTGCGATACTTTGAGTTTGCGTGGAGTGAGCTCTTCTTTTGTTAGCTTGATCCAGGAAACTGGGCAAGGATCTGAGGGTTATATCATTGTGTTCAGGTTGGATATTATATGGTTTATTTGCTCATAGGATGGAATGGTGAATTCACCCCATATTTCAGTTGATGGTGCATGTTCCTTGTGGTCTGTCTGCATTGGCACATTTTTGGGGAAGGTCTTATTTTGGCAATTTTTTTTTGAATGGTGGGTCCTTGGTTAGAGTCCAGACTTTTTCAAACAGTTCTCTTGGCTTGTTGGCAGATTTCTTAATGAGACTGGTGTGATACTCTTGTTTACATGTATTAATAACATTTTTATATTCTTATTTGGTTCTGTATTGTAGTGTGCTAGGGACTTTAGTGCATCTTCATTGTCTTTCTATCTTCCGTAGGGTCCTCTTTGCTTGTACTATTTTATTGGTTTACCAGGGTGTGTCCTGTGCTCCTTGTTTTGCAGTTGTTCCTTTCTTCCTTTTTGGTGCTGCTGCAGCTGCTGAGATACAGTGGTTCCAGTTGTCAACCACATTATCTATTTCTGTGTAATCTCGGTTTAGTTCAGGAAGAATTTCTCGTAGGAATTGTTCCTTGTTGAAGCTCTTGAATCTTCTGCTCTTACATTGCATGTGGCTTGGGATATTAGGATTGGAGAGTTCTATTTGGAATGTTATTATGTGATCATCAGACCCGGATGTTGGGGTTACAGTTGGAGGAAGTATAACATCGTGCTCCAGTAGTATCTGAGGTGCAAAGATGAGGTCCGACATTGTGCCTTGTCGGTGTGTGGGAGTATGTAATAGCTGGGTGTAGTGTAACATATCCATGGCTTTCAGAAAGGTTTTAGCCTCCATAGTGGCTGCTGAATTGGGTTATCACGGATTTGTGTAGCGAGGTCAATGTGCACACACTGATTCTAGCACTGTGGAGAGCTCATCAGATTTAGCGTTCAGAAATCTGTAAGTGAGACATATTGTGATGTTCTTGTTTGCAATAATGATGGTGTTGATTGCCTCTGTGCTGGTTGTTGAAATGGTTTAAACTTGTATTGCCTCTTAGCTATTATAAGCACTCCTCCTCCTCTCTTGTGTGCTCATGGGTAGTTAAAGGCAGTGTATGTTGGCACAGTGATTTCATTCAGTATAACTTGGTTTGTGTTTGTTATCCAAGTTTCTGTTAATGCACATTATGTCTGTCTGTTGATCATGCAGGTAGTCCGTGATGGTGTTTGCTTTGTTTCTGACTGATTTTGTGTTTATTAGTTTGCAGCTTACTGGTGTGGTCAATATGAGGTTGTTGTGGCTAGTGTATGGGTGTTTGTTGGGTGTGGTTTGTGTGAGCCTCTGTGTTGTCTTGTTTGTGTACTTGTGTTTATACATGTGTTGCCATGTTGCATGCAGTCTTATTTCATTAGTATGGGTATCATGAGGGTGGAGGTCTGTGCTTGTATGGCTCCTGCATGGGGTAGAAGGAGATGAAGGAGTAGTATCAGGAGGAGAGTGTTGATGTATGGTCTCATGTTTATTTATTTAATTTGCCTGAAAAATGCAGTATAAAATTTTTAAATAATCAAATACGGTTTACAATGAACAATATGTTGAATTGTACAGAACAGTACATAAATACAGCTCAATAAATACAGCTAAATAAATATTCAGATACATAGAACAGTTAACTATATACAATAATGTAATAACAAGTAACTATGTACAATATCATTTACATAGAGGGTCAGTGTGTATAACTGTATTTTGTACAATTGTATCTCCATTGTTTTGCTTTGATACTTATTAGATTGTACCTGGGATGGCTTATCTTGTGTGTCTTGTTGGAATGAAGTGGTAGGTGTTTTACTCAGGATGTGGTATGGTTGTGTTCAAAGCTTTCATATTCTTTTAGGTTTCCAAAATGCAGGGAAAACAGATGTGTTTTGAGTTTTTTTCGGAAAATGGAGAGGTCATCAATGGATCTTATGCTAACTAGTAGATTGCTCCATAGAGTGTGGAAGAAGTGTAAGAAAGCTCTGTTGTTGGTACGTTTTCTGGATTTCCTAAATTCTGATGGAATGGATAGTTTGTTTTTGGTACAGTCTCATTGGTTGCGAATTTTGTTATCTTTAGTAATGAGGGTGTAGACGTGAGAAGGGACAATGTCTTTGATGAGTTTGAAGGTGGTAACGAGTGTTTTATATGCAGCTGTGGATTGGAAGCCAGTGAAGGTGATATAATATTGGTGTAAAATGTTCAGTTGAAGTGATGTTTGAGGTTATCCTAGCTGCAACATTTTGGGCTGACTGTAATTGTCTTATAGTTTGTTTAAGTAGGCCCTGTAGAGTGATATTGCAAAAGTCAAAATGGGAAGTTATAATGGTGTTGATAACAGATTTAATGTCATGGGAGTGGAGGAATGGGTGGAGTTGTTTCAACATTTTAAGTTTATAAATGATCTTTTTCATTGTATGCACTCTGTGAGGTAACATGTTGAGGGATCTGTCAAGAATAACTCCGAGGTATTTTACCTCACTTTTGATAGCTATATTTGTACCTTGAATTGATATATATTATGGGGGGGGGGGGGGAGTGAAGCTTTGGTTCCTGGTTACATATAGGGCTTCGGTTTTGCTAAAGTTGATCATGAGGTTTTGGGATGTGAGCCTATCTAAGAAGCAAACTGGAATTTGTTGAAATGACAGACTGTCGGTGTTGAAGGGGATGTATATCATAATATCACCTGCGTAAATATGATAATATACTTGGAATTTCTTGAGTATGGAGCAGATGTGCTGAAGGTAAATGTTAAACAAAAGTGTCCTTGTTCTTGGTTATAGGACTGGTATATGTGTGGGCCCATGCGTATTTGCTGCGTTCTTTGTGACAGGTATGAGGTGAACCACTGAAGTACTGTACCATTTATTCCTTTCTGTTGTAATCTGGTGAGCATGATGTGGTGATTTATACTGTCAAAAGCAGCAGAGATGTCTTAGAAGAGGAGGAGAAATGCCAGCTTGGGTTGTCAATGCCCCGTGTGATATGGTCGAGGAGGACAGTGAGAAGGATCTCTATACCGTGATAGGGGCGAAATCCATATTGGTGTGCAAAGGTGTGCAAAGATATGGATATGATCCTGGAGCTGGACTTGTACTACCTTTTCTATCAGCTTGGCCAGAAAAGGGAGTCTAGAAATGGGTCTTTATGATGTGGGGTTAATTTTGTCCAATGCATTGTTTTTCAGGATAGGGCATATTAAGGCATGCTTTAGGAGGGGGGGGGGGGGGGGTATGTATCCTTGTTGGAGGGAGAGATTCACAATAGGGAGGATGAAGGGGGATAGTTTGACTTTAGTCGCCTGTATCCAACATACTGGACAGGGGTCAAGATATGAGGTGGTGGTGTTGATTTTAGAAATTAGATTACAAAGTGTATCTTTTGAGGTAGGGGAAAAATCAGACCAGCTGGAATTTGTTGTGGTGTGGGCTGTTGCAGTGGTTGGTGGGTAGGGCTTGCTGTTTTAGTTTTTCTTTGTAGTAATTTGCTAATATTTGAGGATCGGTGACGGGTTCATTTATGTCTTTGTAGTGTTGTTAGTTAATGATTTTATGATTTCAAACAGCTCTCTTGGCCTGTTCAGAGATTTTGATAGGATGGAAGAGTAGTATTTTTTCTTTGTGGATGCAAGGGACTCACGGTAGTGTTTCAGTTTGACTAAATATTGCGATTGCTGAGCTAGAGATTTTGTATGACACCATTTGTGCTCACTTTTGCGTAATTCAATTTTTAGTTGCTTTTTTGGGGCGGGGTGAGATGGTGAGTCTATGGATGATGCTTTGGATATAATGTCATTCCAGTCGTTTATTGCTTGATCTAGGTTTGCTGGGTTTGATGTTAGCTGTTGAGTGATCTGTTTCAGTGATATGTACAGCTGTTGTGACTGTACTCGCTGCTCTCCTTGTGTTCTGGTTTTTATGTGTGCATGTTCTATTGTGTTAGCCTAAGTGAGTTAGTGAGAGGTTGTTGGTTCTAAGGTTGCAGAATTTGCTTACCACAGGTGGAGTAGGTTGCTTGTGGCCAAAATGTGTTTTGCCACTCCTTAGCCACTCCAAGGGCCACGTCTAAGGGCCCTTGGGCTTGGGCCTGCCAAGCATGGGTGTGCCTTGGAGGCAAGGGGATTTATATTCAGGGAGGACACCAGGCAATCATGTTGCTGCAGCAAGGTGGAGCTTACCAATGGGGACCAATCGCCGCTCCTGTGCTTGCTCTGTGCCAAATGATGGATTGTTGGTCGCTCTAGTCCTGTGCTGGAGGGCGTCTCTGTTCCCCAATGGGAGTCTAATGTGACTGGGAGTGTGCTGTGTATGTGCCTTGTGGGCTGATGTGGGAGTCCGATGCAGCCAGAAGTAAGATTGCTCTGAGAGGCGTGGGAATTTATAGTCAGTGAGGGCACAGGGCAAGCATATTGCTTCAGCAAGGTGGAGCTGACCAGCAGGGACCAATCGCTGTTCCTATGCTTGCTCTGTGCCAGATAGTGGATCATTGGTTGCTCAAGTCCTGTGCCAGAGGGCGTCCCTGTGCCCTGATGTGAGTCTGCAAGGTGGCAATACAATTGAAGTATGGTAGGAAAGAAAAAGAAAAATACATATTGGCTGCATGTCACCCAGGATAAAAAGGTGCCCACCCATTGCTTATGCACTAGGGCTAATGTTGGTGGTTGCAATAATGGAGACACTACAGATGCAGGTAATATCCCTGTCATGGATAAAGGCCGTGGTGAACGTAGTCACATACCCACTGTGGCAGGAGATAAATCACAGAAATGAATTAAAAAGTTAAGAGGATTATACGGTTAAGTGTACTTCTTTAGGTAAAGAGGAGGTAATGTACTGCTACTTTTTTGCTGCTAACCCTGGACCTGATTTTCAAAGTCCAACAACAGCAAAGCACAATTCCACGTGCCACTAAGAAATCCAGTCCAAAAACGTGGAAGGCGGAGGAAGAAGTCTATATTTAAGTAAAGATCAAGGGCTTGGTGTAAAACTACAGCGGTTCATGCAGAAACACCTTTATCTTGGAAGAGCATCAAGGAATAAATGTATTGAGTACACAAGTGAATATAGAGTTAAGCCAACTTTAGTCCCTGATGAAGTTAGAACGAAACACGGCCTGTGTCGGGCCAGTGGCTTAAGTTATTCAATAAAAGATATTCTTCCTCTGCCTTCCATGTTTTTGGACTGGGTTCCTGATTTTCAAAGGCCTTTACACGAGTAACTTCCCTAGATACCCATGTAAAGGCTTTATCCGGGAATTTCGAAGGGCACCTACCCAGGTAGTGCCCTTCAAAAATCCCAACTATGTCTCTAACGTGCCCAGATGCTATCCGCATAGCATTGGGGCATGTTGGGGCTTTCCAGGGCAGAATGGAGGCGAGCCATGGCGCTACTCTTGTAGCACTGATTTTCGATGCTACACAGTTAGTGCTCTGCACCTTAAAGATAGGGATGAGAAAATCTCGCCTATCTTTAAGGCGCTGGAGCTCACCGTGTAGCATCGAAAATCAGCGCTACACGGGTAGGTACTGCGGTTACCTGGCTGTGCAGTGACACCCAGATTTTTTTATTTTTATTTTTAAATTCTTTATTTTCGTTTTGCAACAACAAAGGAAAGGAAGACATACAACTAAGAGACAAATACATACATGTAATGTGATACATACACCAAAGCAAACCCCCACCACCCCCCTCCCCCCTGCTTCTTCTCTAGAAACTAAAACATTCTCGAAGCGGACGTGTACTGACATTATTGTGTTACAAAACCTTCCAGCGGTCTGAAACATTATTATGTTACAAAACTTTACAGCGATCTGAGACATGATGGGTGTACATTAAACAGACATGTCGAAGCAATAAGCAGATGGTACATGATCATTGAGCATCTGCCATTTAGACAAGCAAGAATGAAATTGGGTATGGAAAATAGCCCTCCAAGATATCTGCTCATAGTTACTATATAAGCAGACAAGGTTCCACTATTCATTGACAGCAAGTCGATAGCTATCCCTCCAAGTCCCTGTGATCAAACACATGGCTATACCCAGCATAAAATCAGGAGAAAAACGACCCTTCTTAGGAAAAGAGGGGACCCCCGCCACTGGGCGGAGTCCAACAGTCGTCCGAGAAAGAGGCTCGTGAAGGTGCAAGATAAAGGAAAAACGACCCCAGACCCGCCCCTAGTAAATCTGTAGTTAAGGACATTTACAAGAACAGGAACGAAGGTTCCCACATCAGTATAGCGAGACCTGCACGGGCCCCTGGCAATTGTGTTCCATTTGACTATTTTCTGGAATATGAGAACATCTTTGTGCAAAAGGACAAGAGTTGAGTTTGGATAGCTGAAGCAGATCGGGAAACCCGCATTATGTTGCTCCAGAAACGCTCCAATGCACAGGGGTTAAAGTGGTTTGCGGTTAGCAAGCCCAGGCTGGTTGGATTCTACAAGTGACAGTATCTGTACCCTGACATAATAAGTTATAAAAGGTAAAGGCTGCTCCATGTGTACTACTAATAGAGTGAATTAGTTCTAAGAGCCCATCCTTAGTAGGGACAGAGGGCGGCATGATTGGAGCACTTTTGAGGCAGCATGTAAGCTGCATCAATTGAAAATAATGTTTCGCTAGGAACGCAAATCCCCTGTATAGATCAGAAAAGGTTTTCCAACGAGCTGCAGAAAGAGCTGTTGGGGTGTCCTGATCCCCCTGGAGGACCAGGGTCTGGAAATAGTCATGCATGGCTGCTCAAATTTCAAACCGAAACTCTGGCTGAGTTAATAGGGCTCTATCAAAGAGCCAGGCCCCCGGATTCCCTTGAAGTGCAGTAGTATGGTAGTGAAAAGGAATAGCAGCATGATCTGAAATATACGAGGAGTGAATCTTTACAGCGTCCACCTGGGGAGCTAACAATGTTGATATTAGAAAGAAATCTATGCGAAACTGGAATTTGTGAAGGGAAGAGAAGAAGGTGAAGTCTAGCTCGTTGGGGTGTATTAGCCTCCGTAGGTCGACTAGAACAATATCTTTGATCATAGAGGTAAGCGCGATATGACTCTTGGGGGGACCACTTATCCTGGACGACTATTTGTCAATCAGAGGATCAAGACCTGAATGGAAACCCCCCCACTATCAATGAAGAATTAGCAGAGGCCTGCGCAGCCAGAGCAGTAATCGCAACAGGACAGGGTCATCCAAATTAGGAACATGAAGGCATATACATGTAATTTTAAAGTTACCCATCTTGAGGTGAACGCTGGGCTATCTACCCGCTGTGTCTAAGCAAATCGCTACAATAGGAGCATGCAGAGATTTCCTATCCAATATAGCAACCCCACATTTCTTAGAAGCAGCTGGGGAGTGAGCGGCCACCATGTAAGGTTTAGTATTGAAGCAGAAGGTTTCCTTCGAATTGAAATGTGTTTCTTGGAGGAAAATCAGGTCCGCAGCCTCATGATTTAGATAGCATAGGAGTTTCCTCCGTTTTATCGGATTATCGATTCCTTGTACGTTCAATGAAAAATCTTACATGGTGCCATCAGTCGATACTAGACATTTTAGGTAAAAGCGCTTGAAAACTTACAACATAATCAGAATCTGTACACTAATGACATAAGCACCAAATATGCTGGCCAATACACCATATTGAAAAGTATGTACCAAAGTAACTTAGAGAAGAAGCAAACCCCCAATGAATATGGCGACCAGATGTCTGCGGGAGGAGGCCCTAGAGAGGAGATAAGACATAATAAAAGAAAAGAAACACCAGAGTCCATAAGAAACACTGTCTCTGATATTCGTCGAGGCTACAATGGGTAGATGGAGTCGGGTCCCAGATATCTTCAAAATAAGGCGACAGACCTCCTTCGATAAACTCTTCGCTGAGCCGCGGTAAATCCAATATGGCAGGCACAGCGGATATGAGAGTACTGGCAGGAATATTCTGGAAATCAGCGCATCAAGTCGGCTTCTTTAGAGTCCAAAAACTCTGCTAGTAGCTCAGGGTCCTCAAATGTTCTTGTCTGATTGTGAAGCGTGACTCGGAGCTTGGCCGGGTACAGCAGACCATAGCGTGCTTGTAATTGTTGAAGCCTCGGCCGAAATTCCAGAAAGCGCTTTCGGCGGTCGACCGTGGGTTTAGCCAAGTCAGGATAGAAGGAGACCTTGTGGCTCTCAAACTCCATATGGCCCTTTGCCCGGGAGGCACTGAGAATTTGTTCCACATGCTGATATCTCAAAAGTCGAAAGATGATAGGCCGCGGGGTCTTCCTGTTGAGCGTTATGTTTGTGGGTACACGATGAGCACGATCGATCTCCAATTCTTTGGTGAAGGTGATTTGGAGCAAGGAAGGGAGGATTTTACTTAAAAACTCCTTCATGTCACCCAATTCCGCTCCCTCCGGTAGGCCCACAAGGCGCAGGTTGTTGCGGCGCGCTCTATTATTGCCATCTTCCACTTCTTTCTGCAAAGCCCGCACCTGACGTTCAACTTCGTCGAGTTTGGACAGCCGGACCACATGGGAGTCTAATATATTCTCCATTTTGTCCTGACGCGAAGAGAGCCCCTCTAGCCTGCCTTGCAGTACACCAAGATCTTCCCTCAGCGCTCGAAGTGCTTCACCGTTTGACTGCACGAGGTCCTTAACCCCTCTAATTTCTGTGAGGATTTCCTGCTGCATTTCGGGGCCCTCGCGCAAAGCCAGCCCCTTCTGCGGGGACGGGGGTTCAGTTTTGGAGCGTTTACCATGAGAAGCCGCTGAAGAGCCAAATTCCAGGCGCGTGGGTTTGGTCCCCGCCATCTCACCAATGTGCCCCGGCAAGATCAGAGCAGAAATTCAAGTTTGTCCGGTGTTAATTCAGGATTCTGAGTAGGCCTCTCGGGAGCCTCAGCATTATGCGACCATCCCGCTGGACATCGGGCTCCGCCCCCCGACACCCAGATTTTTGATGCCAGGGCCGCATATGACCCCGGCATGGAAAATCTGGGTTAAGCGGGAGGTGGATGGGCTATGTGCCAATACGGCGCATAGCCGTACCCAACTGAAATACGGGCCTCCTACATTTAAATCGAGAGGGCATACAAAAAGAATCTACCAAAAACAGGAAGAAAGAGGAATATTGCCACAAGAACAACTGAAAAAAAAAAAAAAAGCAACTAATGCAAATTTAAGATCTTTAATTTCACAGATCAAAATAAAGAAGTATGCAAATGAATATCCCAGCTAGGGGCATTAATACCAACAGCAGGTCAGCTAACCATGTTAATCCCTTTGAAAACTAGGCCCCAGTCTTTTTTGTACAGTTTCTTCATGAGTCTTCCTGGACACCCAACTTCGTAAAATTCAACGTTAACCCATGTAAATGTTGGTACATACCCATGTAGGTTGCAAAATTGGCACGTAAACATCTAAGAACCAGCATTTACATGTTCAAAAGTGGAGGAGTAGCCTAATAGAGCACTGGCTTGGGATCCAAGAGACTAGCATTCGATTCCCACCAGCCCTCCTTATGGTCATGGGCAAGTCACTCAACCCTCTAATGCCTCAGAAAAATCTAAGTTATCAATGTCCCTGTCTAATCTACATTTCCATGTTTAAGTTATTATGTAAACCTCTGACTGAAATGATAAGGCAGTTTAAAAAGCCCGAGTGATGCAGCTCTGTTTTTTAATGTGATGCTTTCCAAAACGGCTGTTCCTACAGTACAAACTGCATATTCCCCACTTCTTACACATATTCTATCATGTTCAGTGAGCCTTTTGTAAAAAAAAAAAACAACAACACGTAAACTTGTCCACATCCCAACTTGGACGCCCCATTTCTTTGCTGAATGACCTATGCAACATGAAGCTTTTAAGTTGGGAGCAATTCTACTTGCATGGACCTTAGACAAAAGCATGTTTTAAATTGCCAAGCCACTAAAAGAGATTGCAACGATGAGCAGCTGTGTTCTTACTCAATGAGCCTTCAAATCAACACTTTAGTGTCAATTAAAATTAATAGAACAATGTAAAAGGCGAGTACTAGTTTATTCTAATGAACATGCTTACTTCATTTAAAAATCAAAGCTTCCTTCTTTCCTTGCCCTGACCTTATGATTAAAATTGAGGCAAATTAAAGAAACTTTTCTGCTTTAGCTTTGAAAGTATAACATACACTATTCGGTATAATTGGATTTCACAATAAAATAAACTAAATATGTAGTTAATCTGGAATGCAAATATTTTCCATGAAACAAGCCTTTATTTGGGTATTGCACCCAATGTGTTCATTTGTTTGGAAACTGAGATCATATTTACATTTTTAAGACTTCTTTAGTAGATGTGGGAGCAATTGTACTTACCTCTCTGGCATTTAAACACACCTCAGAAAGTTTTAAAAACTTTTTTTTCACTCATTTCCTTCATTGGATCTTCCTAGGCACCCAGTTTTGGTGCATACATGAAACATTTTAGATTTCAGCAAACACCTCTCTTCCAAGCTAGGCATAAGTATGTTTGGACCTAGGATTTGTACTTGTGATTTAGACAAAGGGATATGTCTACTAATGGTTAACCCAAGCTATCTGCACCTAGTTCCCTGCGACTTAGGTGCAGATAGCCCAGGTTAACCTTTAGCCCGGCTTAGTAGACCTACCCCAAAGAGTTTTCTATCATCTTCAAAGGGTACTATGAATCTTTTCTTAATGAATACAAAGCTCTGATTGGAGAATAGCAAAACAGATCTGTACTAGAACTCAGTCAGAGCAAGCAAAAGGCCTGATTCACCAAGGCTTATTCTGTGTCTATGAGAAAAAAGCTTATAGGATGATGCTTAGCCAGCTGATAACTGGGTAAATTCAGCCAGTTATCTTTAGCCAAATATTCCATCAAATATACCCATGCTGAGAATCCTCAAGTCTACTGATTATTATCCGATGCTGCTTATCTACATTGGCACAAGCGATACTGCTAGATTTCCACCTGAGAATTTCAAAAGTGACTTTATGGCTCTGGGAGAGAAGGTCAGGGCCAAGTTTGTGAGTCTTGCATCCTGGAGATAAATGCTTGACTGTGTAGGTGGTGTCATCAAGAGTATTTTGGCTTCCTGGACTATTGCCTGATTTTCCAAGGACTGTGGAGCAAAGATGACATCTACCGATTGAAGAAGGGGAAGAATTATCCTCTGCAATAGACTAACCTACTGAGAAGTATTTTAAACTAGGATCAATGAGGATGGGTAAACAAAGCCACTTATTAAGTAAAAGCCTTCAGGTAAATAAAACATTAACAAATAATATAGAAAAGGGAAAAAGGGCAATGTCTAGACTGCTCTATATACCACTACCCATAATATACAAAAAAAAAGTTACAGATTTAGAAGATGTAATGAAAGAGGCTGACGGATATAGTGGCAATCATGGAGTCATAGTACATGGAAAACAATGATTGGGATGTAATTATACCAGGCTAAAAGCTAGTCAGGAAAGACAGGGATGGCAGAAAAAGAGGAGGAGTGGTGCTATATACCAGCTTTTTGGTATAAAATAATTTTAAAGCTATGGAACTGCAGGGATTATGAGGAAAGGAGGAGGCACTGTGGGTTAATTTGAAATAAACTGAAAATCTTTCTACATTGGCAGAAAGAAATCTTTCTTTCAGGCAGAAGAAATAGATGGAGATTTAATGAAGACATTCACAATATTGCTATGAAAGGGGAAGTACTTCTGGTAGGAGATTTCAATTTGCAAGATGTTGATTGGGATATCCCAGCTATGGTGTCATCTACAGTAGACGTAGGGAGATCCTGGATTCTCTACAGGACACACTGTTCTGGCAACTGGTAATGGAACCCACATGAGAAGGGGTGATACTAGACATGGTGCATGCAAATGGGGAGAGCATTTTTTATGATGTAATGCCGCTATATGCCCTATGCAACCCACTTAGCATTGGGGCGTGTCGGGGACAGTAACCAGGGCTAACTGTGCAACAGCAATATTCAGCCACTGCCGGGTTATCCCTCGGTGGCGAAACTTAGGTGCAGCAAAAGCTGACCTAACTTTCTTGACCAGAGCTAACCGTGCAGTGGATGAATATTGTTGCTGCATGATTAGCTTCTGTGCTTTGTGCAACAACCCCAGATATTCAATGCCAGTGGCCAGATATGGCCCCAGATTGAATATTCGGGTTATACTTCAACGGCAATGGCTATGCGCCTTAGAGGTGAAAATGAATATCAGGCCTGTAGTATATGATGTCAGATAAAGACCAGTATGGTCCATCTAGTCTGTCCAGTAAGGTGGCTAAACCAACTTCTGATCCAGTTCATCACCTTGGAACCTATCCCCAGGCTGCTCAGTTTATTGATAAGCCTTCTATGAGAAACAGTATCAAAGGCTTTGCTGAAATCTAGGTAGATTACATCCATCACATGCCCTTGATCTAGTTCTCTTGTCACCCAGTTAAAGAACTCAATCAAATTTGTTTGGCATGATCTTCCCCTGGTAAAACCATGTTGCCTCGGATCATGCAATCCATTGGTTTCCAAGAAGTTGTGATAAGGAAGCTTATCATAGCTCAGGAAGGAGCTATAGAAAAGGTGAAGTGACTCTGAACAAGCAACCTGTCAGTTCTGGTAGAAATAAGAAAACATAATTTTCCCATAAAAGACTACCAGTCCCAGAATGCACCAGGTTTCCAACAGCCATTAGAGGAGCTGAAGTGGGGAAACGTGTGTTCAATCAGGAGGGCTATGAGGTAATCCCTAAGCACTCATCTCAAAGGGCAGGGCCTGATTCAGCACAGCTGCGCTGTATTAGGGGGGAGCACTCATCTAGGCAGAATAAAGGTAGAGTTTATTCTACAGAGAATTATCCTCATTATCCTGAGAATCAGCTTGAGCTTGATCATCAGTTTCATCTGAAGGATCATCAGAAGCAGAAGCCAAACCGGACGGACAGAGAAGGAAAGAAACCCTTTGGAAGAAGGAAGAGAAAAGCCTTTGAGAGGTCTAGAAGAGTCCAGAGCAGTACATATACTGGGAGGTATTCCAAGGGCCAGCATACACCATTGGACTGAGTAAAGCCAGAGGAATGGTGCTGCAGAGCTAGGAATCTCCAGACGCTACCTGTGAGAGAGATGGCTGCACGTGGAAGGGACCCTAAGACCCGTGCCAGAAGGTATGTGAAGAGAGATCCAGTGTCCAGGGATCTGGATTGGAAGGCTGGACATAAGAACTGGACTGCATACTGGCCAGGCTATATAGAGAGGAACTCTAACAGCAATGGAAGCTCAGGTATGAACACTGATCTATGCCCTAGCTATAACCTTGAAAGACAGCAGGGAAACAAGTATTCTCCTGAAAGTGCTCCATTGAGAGATTCATCTGTGCCAATCCATGATATTGAACCCATGCTTGTTGAAGAAGGGGGAATGATTGCAGATGAAGAATGTGTTTATATGGACTGCTCTCTGTCCAAACTCCTTTGGTGATTTTCTGTTATAAAGTACAGCAACCATCACAAAGAAATACAAACTTGTTGTTTAATCTACTCAGAAAAGCTCCTGAAGCAGGATTTGACCCACACAGTAGAAAACAAGCCAGCTAAGGGGTTTCAGCTGGATAACTGCTAGCAATTGAGCCTTACCTAATTGCTTGTGAGCTAGGAGAGAATCACTTCTGAATCTATGTGGGAAGTTATCAGAAGTTAACCTGAAAAGAACAGTTTTTTTCTTTCTTTGTGGCTTTTCGTTTGTTGTTTGATATATGCTAAGAAAACATTAGCTAATGCCTGACAAGTTTGAATGTTGTTTTCCTGATTTTGATTTTGTTTTTCCAAGTTAAACACTGGAAGCAAGTAACCTGATTTATGTGCTACCAAGCATATCTGTGTTGGGAGAGATAACCCCATAAATAAATATCTTATTGGCTTTAACACTTGAGCACAACTAAATTATTGTCAGCAGCTGTGTCTGGTGTGAATGAACTACATTGCCCACAATCCCTTGCAAATCATATAGATATATGCACTTGCCAAGACTGTGAAGATTCTCACCCAGGCAGTCGTCTGACAAAGTCCACTATTCTTTCTTTCAAGAGCACCTCCATTACTTTTCCCACCACAGAGGTAAGGCTTACTGGCCTATAGTTTATCACCTGTTCTCTATTACCATATTTGTTCTTTTTTTTTTTGCTTTTTTTAAATGTCAATTTCCACAAATCCGTCCTCAACACTTTTGGATCTTACAATTCCACCTCTGATCTTCTTCTTCCCCTGAATATACCTGAAGAAAGTTTTGTCTCCACACTTCATATCTTAAGCCATTGTTTCTTCTGCCTTTGCTTTTGCCATCCTTATTTCTCTCTTTGTCTCTTTTAGCTTTATGCTGTATTCTTTTCTGTGTTCCTCTTTTTTGTGATCTTCTGAATTTTGTGAAAACTGTGTTTTTTTCTTTATTTGTGCAGCCACTTCTTTGGTGAGCTATACAGGTTTCCTTTTCCTTTTTTAATTTTAACTTTCCTTACATATACATCTGCTCCCCTTTTATTGCCTTTTTTAGTTTAGTCCACTGCAGTTTTGTTTCCCTTATCGCTTTCCTATGTGCCATCTTCTTCTTCAGGTACTTTCCCATTTTACTGAAGTCAGCATTTTTGAAGTCTAGAACTTTGAGACTGCTGTGATTGGACTCTGCCATGGCTTTTACTTCAGATCACACTGTGTGATGATCACTGCTGCTCAAATGGGACATTTGACACTCTATCGCCATTGGTGAGTATTAAATCCAGCATCAAACTTTTCCTGGTTGGTTCCATCACCATTTGTCTGAGCAATGCTTCATGGAAGGCATCCACAATCTTTTGACTTCTTTCCAGATTTGCAGAAGGAATACTCTAATCCACATCTGGTCGATTAAAGTCACCCAATATGAT
Source organism: Ichthyophis bannanicus (assembly GCA_033557465.1). Taxonomy (NCBI): domain Eukaryota; kingdom Metazoa; phylum Chordata; class Amphibia; order Gymnophiona; family Ichthyophiidae; genus Ichthyophis; species Ichthyophis bannanicus. Next base: position 1,785,448,812 of record CM066032.1, read on the forward strand.
CACATCTCCCTTCATAGCTACCTTTGCAATATCAGTGATCAAGTCTCTATCCATTTCCTCAGTTTGAGTTGGAGGCCTGTAGACTATATCAGTGTGGATGATAGTGCCATCTCCTCATTACAACACAATCCACAGCCCTTCTTCTTTTCCCCACGTCCCCTGCGTTTCATAGCTTTAATATTGCTTTTGGCATATAGAGCTACTCCTCCTCCTTTTCTGCCCTCTCTATCTCTTCTAAATAAATTATAGCCAGCTATGGCTATATCCCATTCATCTGACTCGTGAAGCAATTGTTTCTATAATTGCCACAATGTCCAAGTCCAAGTCCATTTTCACCATTAATTAAAAAAAAACAACAAAGTATCAATATTTTTGAGAACTACACTGTAATTAAGTGACCTTAGCAACTTAGAAAAAAAAAAACCAAGCAAAAAGATAATACTTATCTAAAGGTGGTGTATATTCTGGTGGTTGGAGATACTATATTGTAACTGATTCTTAGGAAAGCGATTATAGAGGGTTAATTGAAATTGTCATTCCTATTTATCTATTGAAAACAAAACTCTTAAGATAAATTGTGGCCTTAAACTTCTTTTCTAAAGTATGTATTCAACAAATAGCTGAAGCGAACAAGTTATGTTTGAGCAAAAAGTTATGGTCTTTTTGGATGTGACATCTTTGACTTTTCTTTAAATAAACCATGTGTATTTTAGAAGGGGCATTTTAGAAAGAATCTGGGACATCCATAGCTGAATGTTCAAATATCTTTGGGAGTGGCAGCAGTGAAGAAAAATACATTTAAATGCCTTCCGAAGTCGCTATGAGGCACATTATGATCCGGCTGTCCAACCATTTGTCTGGGTGCCCAGAATTGGGACATGTACTGGCTGCACCCGATTCTGATCCCACGGGGGCTAGACATGCCTGCGGGATCAGAATTGGGAACAAGGCCAGGACGTCCAGGCCATGCCCCGAATCTGGACTCCTGGCACACACAACGGACTCGCCGGATAGCCCAGCTAGGCTCTAGAATGCAGCCGCAGTACCATGGCATTCCATCAAAATGGCATTGTGACTCCATTCAGAAGCCACAATCCCCAGCCGCAGACCAAAGTCGCCTTTCCCTACAGCCCGACCCCTGATCTAGACTTCGATGGCCAGGATAGGGCTGCGAGGAACCCCTTGCACCGCCTCACCTCTTCTGCTGGTCCTGGCTCAGCTGTCCTCTGACATCTAGGGGGACTTATTCCACCTCTGAGGTGGAATAAGTCCCCTGTCTGTTCCACAGACCCTGGACATACAGGGCCGACATCAGAATTGGCCCTTTATGTTCAGTCACCACCCACCACCCAGCCTCGCTCCTCCCGGTGAGCCTGACGTCAGTATTTATTTATTTATTTTATTTATTACAGGTTCTTATATACCGCACTATTCGGCATCAGCGCGGTTTACATTATAACATAAAGACCATAACAACAAGCTGTTTGGTTTACATCGAACAGGAGTACAAACTTGGAGAACGGGGGTAAACTATATACAAGAGAAAAATGGTAGAAAAAATGGGAAAAATGGGAAAAATGGGAAAAATGGGAAAAATGGTAGAAACCATCATAAAGAAAAAAATTGCTGAATATGTAGATAATCATGGCTTAATGGGAGACAGCCAACATGGCTTTAGACAAGGAAGATCTTGTCTTATTAATCTGTTATGGTTTTTTGAAGGTGTGAATAAACAGGTAGACAAAGGTGAGTCGGTAGATATAGTGTATTTGGACTTTCAGAAAGCCTTTGACAAGGTCCCTCATCAGAGACTTTTGGCAAAACTAAAAAGTCATGGGATAGCAGGCAGTGTACTATTTTGGATCGGGAACTGGTTAAAAGATAGAAAGCAGAGGATAGGGTTAAATGGCCAATTTTCCCAATAGAGAAAGGTGAATAGTGGTGTACCCCAGGGATCTGTACTGGGTCCGCTGCTTTTTGACATATTCACAAATTATCTGGAAAAGGGAATATTGAGTGAGGTTATCAAATTTGCAGATGACACAAAACTACTTAAAGTTGTTAAAACCCAAGAGGATTGTGGAAAATTGCAAGAGGATCTTGATAAATTGGAAGACTGGGCATCAAAATGGCAGATGAAACTTAATGTGGACAAGTGCAAAGTTATGCACCTAGGGAAGAACAACCCAAACTATGGTTACACGATGCAAGGTTCCACATTAGGAACCACCACCCAGGAAAAAGATTTGGGCGTCATTGTGGATAACATGTTAAAACCCGTGGCCTAGTGTGCAGCGGCAGCCAAGAGAGCAAATACAATGCCAGGTATCATAAGGAAAGGAATGCAAAATAAAACAAAGGATATCATAATGCCTCTATATCGTTCCATGGTGAGACCGCACCTTGAATATTGTGTGCAATTCTGGTTGGCGTATCTTAAAAAGGATATAGCCTTATTAGAAAAGGTTCAGAGCAGAGCCACCAAAATGGTAAAGGGGATGGAAGGATATCCCTATGAAGAAAGGCTAAAAAGGTTAGAGCTCTTTAACCTGGGAAAGAGACAGCTGAGGGGAGATATAATAGGTCTATAAATTAATGAATGGAGTGGAACGGGTAAACACAGTTCGATTGTTTACATTATCAGAATATAGAAAGACTAGGGGACATGCAATGAAGCTACAGGGTAAACTATTTAAGACGAATAAAAGAAAATATTTTTTCACTCAACATGTAATCAAACTCTGGAATTTGTTACCGGAGGATGTAGTAAAGGCTGTTAGTGTAGTTGGGTTTAAAAAAGGTTTGGACAAGTTCCTGGAGGAAGGCTTCATAAACCATTATTAAAAAGGGACCCAGGATATCAATGCTTGACCCAATACAAGCATTGTGGAACATGCTAGGTATGTATGACCTAGATTGGCCACTGTTGGAAACAGGATTCTGGTCTTGATGGACCTTGGTCTGACCCAGTATGGCATAGCGTATGTTCTTATGTTATGTTCCCCTGGCCCGCCCTCTCCCGCCCACAAAGAGAGCTCCCCACACAGATTGGGTGAATGTACAGGGAGCTGTGTTTCTCCCGGCACTGGCCAGATGAATAGAGGATCAGGACATCCAGATTGGACATTCAGATCTGCTATTCTGGTCTCAGAATAGACCCCTCTGTCTCCACCCTCAAAAATGAACATCTCAGTAAGTAGTTCTGAAGATGAGCCCCATGCAGTTAGCAAGGCTGGGTGTATGCAGGAGTGTAAGCCCTTTTATAAATGTGTGCATTGCCAAATTGCACAGTCTCCAAACTGGGTACCCCAGTAGGGGTATTTCCGAAGAGGGGAGATTATGCTGTGAGACTTGCACATACTGGCCTGCCATTTCGTATACGTAGACATGCAGTGGTAGGCCAATAATAGTTTTGGAATATGTATTTACACATGGGTTTCCTCTGGCAACGATCACTTTGGGTGATGAAAGTCCATTTTGAACTTCTCTCTGGAAGAGTTACATCCATGAATGTATGTAACACATGTATGACTGCATGACCAGGAGCTGATACAGGCATGAATGTCTCACCAACCAGGTCTTGACATTTTTTTGCCATTCTGAAATTGCACTGCATTGTATATCTGCCTTGCTTCACCCAGGCCACACCTCCACCATGCTCCATTGCTACATGGATGTTCTCATGCTGAGGACGTCTATACACCTGCCTTCTAATGACTGGGGTGATTCCATACTTTGCACATCTAAGTATTCATTTTCAGACATCCAACTCACAAACTTGATTTCTAAAATAACCCCCTTATTCTTCTATGCAGATTAACCATGTTTCTAACATCTACCCTAGGGAAACCAAGTACTGTAAAAAATAAATCCCAAACACTACAAAGAAAATGTTTTTTCTCTTTTAATTGTGCTGGACACTGCACGGTAAAAGGGGAAGCCTCAGTGTTTTTTGTGAATGAGCCTCCCCTCTTCTGGTCTTGCTAAAATACATCAAAGATGACAAGGTATCCTTGAACTTTGAAATAAAAGATGCATTTTTCAACTTTTCTAATATGCATGAGGACTCACCAACTTGCTTCGGATGTTAGATTTAAATGTTTTAATTCATCCACTGCAGGAAATAATTTTTGGCTGTAATTTGTTTTGCCACGTGTGAAGGGGTGGATCAAGCCCAGGAAGATTTGCTCATGTTCATACTCAACAACAATGGAAGATGAAGACTTGATCTCCTGAGCTTCATAACTTCATCACTTAACACACCAGATCATACCTCTTCACTTGGAAAATATTTCTGATCACTGGTCTGGTGCTCTCCAGTCCAACAGATAATAAATATCACTATACCATACATTTTCCTGGGAGTATATTCTTCATTCTTTTAAAAAGCCATTTATATTTAGATATTTGAGAATGGTTGCTCTATTGCATTGTTATAACTATTCGCCCAGGCAAGAACTCTGATCTTTGCCTTTGGTTCTTTTGTTTAGTAAAGAATACAAGGGAACAAAGTAAAGTGTTGCAGAGAAATTCAATTTCAGTTCTGGGATGGAGAATGTGGTACTTCTAATGACTCTTTAAACATATCCCTATATTTTATTAATAAAAGGGGCACGTTGAAGCATAATTCAACAGTAATGAAAAAGCAGGTTCCTGTAGTATTGTTTATTTTATTACAGTCTTAGAAATTGGTTTGAAAAAATGAACTCAATGTGTTGATATTAAAGTAAGCAGTAATGTACCCTACAGTTTTCAGTTTTGTTGTTTATTAACATTTGAGCTGTTATTATTATTTGTTTTCAGACACATAATCTTACCTACACATAATAGTTTTTTGATGTTTGAATTGATTTTTTTCTTGTACTAAACTCATTCCATATTTAAAAAAATCTGATTTCTTTCAGCAATAGTCTAGTAATATTAGATTTTCATTTTAGACTCATACAATACTAATTTGATGTGTGTTGTGGGTGTTTCGGTTATCCTTGACTGAACTTCTATTTTAATTGTGTTAGAATATTTATAACCATCTGAATAAAAACAATTTTTCTGAGTGGTAATTTTTGATTTTTTCCTTCATACATTTTGTGTCTGTCTGTGGTTCTTCTAGATTTGTTTCACCTTTGAGCAAAAATGAATATCAGGTTGAGAGGAGTCAATTATTCGATACTACCAAACCATAGAATGGGAACTTCTAAGTCATAAATACTTACAGCTCTAAAGTGAAACACAATAAGAAGAGCTGTTTATTATTACTGATGCACTGATGGAAGAAGTAAAGCGGGTATTGCAGATCTGGGTCTTGGAGGAGGAATCATTGCAGGGCGTGACAGAAGAGGAGAAGGATGTGGACTCTGTCCCCTTCTTGGTCTATATCTTCTTTGGAGAGTTCAAAGGCCTCATCGAGGTCTTTTGACAAACTTCAGCTGGCAAAAAGAGATGGTGGGGGTGCCTAGGCACAACAGAGTCTCTCCAGCTCTGGTCACTCTCATCGAGTTGTGAGAGGAGTTTCCTAACTTGTGGCAAAAAATGCACAGGAAGATGTATTTTGATATCTTTCAGTTGATGACAGATCGTAGGAAAGACAAGTGGGACAGGAGAACGATGCTTCTTGCATCTGGTCAGTATGGCCATTATGATCCAATTTAGTTTGCTGATGTATGCAGACTCCATCTTAGAGGTTTGAAGGATTATAAGGGATGGACCTAAGTGAACTATGATGAAAGGTTCTATGATAAGATATTGGAAAATCATAGTATGTCATGGAAAACACGGGACATCAATTTGTAACTGACTCAAAGGCTACGCGGGTGTGGGAAAGGAACTCTGGGTCCCACAACAGGAGGATCAAGCATCAAGGGACTTTTGTTTCAAGAGTCTCAATTGGTGGACTTAAATCTGAATTTACTAAAAGGCATTATCACATTACAATGTCCCAACAAACTTACCATGTGAAGTTTACCACAGGAACCATTTTATGCAACCCCCCCCCCCCCCACAAAAAAAACCAACAACAACAAATCTCTAGTTATTGATGACACGTTAAGTTTAAGTGCACACTAATATTGTAATACACTTTAGTAAATCTAGCCCTTAGTATAGGGGTTCTCAATCCAGTCCTCGGGACACACTTAGCCAGTCAGGTTTTCAGGATAGCCACAATGATTATGCATGAGAGAGATCTGCATACAAGAGAGACAGTGCATGCAAATCTCTCTCATGCATATTCATTGTGGGTACCCTGAAAACTTGATTGACTAGAACTGGGTTGAGAATCCCTGCCTTAGTAAAACTGCAAAATATGTTAGTGCAGGGGTAGGGGAACTTGATATCTATTGGAGGTTCAACAAATTGCATTGCTTGTTCCAGGACCTTAAGTTTAAGTATAAATGCTCAATATGTGAGGAAACTCACTCAGCAATCGAACAGAGAGTTTCAGGGCAAGCTGCTGCTTCTAAACTGTGAGGGTCATTAGAGAAAAAAAAACACTCTCATGCATCTACAAGCTAGGATGTCGTCACTGTAGGTTTAGCCATGGAGGGAGACAGTGGAGACTTTACTGCAGTGCTTTGGGAGAGGCCATTCCTAGATCCTATTGCTCAGATCACAGTCATGCTTTATACAGAAATCTCGCACTTGGATTACTATAATATTGCTTATGATGGATTACCATTGTATCATCTAAAGCACAGAATTGAAAACACTGCCATATGCATCCTTGTCCATGCCCAGAAATTTGATTATGTCACTCCGCTATTAATTCATTAGCACTGACTCTCTATTAGATCATGTATTCAGTATATACATTGCCATGCAAAAGTGTTCATCCCCTTGGTTTTCCTCCTGTTTTGTCCCATTGCATACAATCTAGAATGAAAATGGAAGTTCATTTGGATGTTAATATACGAGGGTCATTTTTAAAGTAAGAACCGATTGCACATCGTGTCCGCGCGATCTGTCAAGTGACGTCCGTTCAAGGTCAGCCACTCTTGGCCAGTTTCTCACTACACCGCCATTATGTTTCACGTCTCTGCCAGTGTTGGTTGTATGGTTATACTGCTTCGTTTGTTGCCATGTCAATCAGTAATCCCTCTGATTGTGAAGTGCACTTGGTTATCCGGTTTTAATGCAAAACAAGTTCGTCCAGCATTTTCGGCACCCATCTCGCACACATTTTTTTGTAGTGCAGTTTGTCAGTAACAATGTGATAAACTACTGATCTTGAAACTTGTGGAAATGTCTGATGCAGCTCGTCTATAGTGAAGCACCTGTTTTGGCGAATTTCCTCCTCAACTTCTTGTGTCAGGTCTTCATTCATGACAGTAGGCCGTCCAGATCGTTCTTCATCATGAACATTTGTCCTTCCTTCCTTAAACATCATTCATTACACCTTCCCCATACACCTCAACAAGCTGCCGGTGAATTTCAGCTGGACGAACTTGTTTTGCATTTAAAAAACGGATAACTGAGCGCACTTCACAATCGGAGGGATTACTGATTGACATGGCGACAAACGAAGCAGTATAACCATACAACCAACACTGGCAGAGACGTGAAACGTAATGGCGGCGTAGTGAGAGACTGGCCAAGAGTGGCTGACCTTGAACGGACGTCACTTGACAGATCGCGCGGACATGATGCGCAATCGGTTCTTACTTTAAAAATGACCCTCGTATATTCATCCCTTTTGCTATGAAACCCCTACATAAGATCTGGCCAACCAATTAACCTCAGAAGTCACATAATTAGTTGAATAGGGTCCACTTGTGTGCAATCAGTATCACATGATCTAACACACGATGCCTGTATAAATATGCCTGTTCTGAAAGGCCCCTGACTGTTCAACACCACTGAGCAAGCAACCTGAAGACTAAGGAGCACCCCAAACAGGTCAGAGATAAAGTTGTGGAGAAGTATAGATCAGGGTTGGATTCGAAAAAAAAAATCCCAAATTCTGAATATTCCATGGAGCACCATTAAATCCATTATAACAAAATAGAAAGAATATGGCACCACTACAAACCTGACAAGAGAAGGCCATCCACCAAAACTCACAGAACGGGCAAGGAGGGCATTAATCAGAGATGCCACAAAGACACCAAGGTTAACACTGAAGGAGCTGCAAAGATCCACAGCGGAGATGGGAGTATCTGCTATAGGACCACATTAAGCCATATACACACCACAGACTGGGACTTTATGGAAGAGTGACCAGAAAAAAAGCCATTGCTTAAAGAAAAAAATAAGAAAACACGTTTGGAGTTTGCACAACAACATGTGGCGGACCCCCAAACACATGGAAGAAGGTTCTCTGGTCAGATGTGACAAAAATTGAACTTTTGGACCATCATGGGAAAGGCCATGTGTGGCATAAACTCAACACTTCCCATCATCCCGAGAACACCATTCCCACAGTGAAACACGGTGGTGGCAGCATCATGTTGTGGGGATGCTTTTCATTGGCAGGGATGATAGATTACCCTAAATACAGGGCAATTCTTGAGGAAAACCTGTTTTAGTCTGCCAGAGATTTGAGACTGAGATGAAGGTTCACGTTCCAGCAGGTCAATGACCCTAAAAATACTACTAAAGCTGGTTTAAAGGAAAACATTTAAATGTCTTGGAATGATCTAGTCAAAGCCCAGACCTGAATCCAATTGAGAATACTGGTCAACAAATTTTTACAGAAGTCATGTTACTGAAATAAAAATAATAATAATAAATTTAATTCCAGGTTGTAATGCAATAAAACAGGACAAGCACAGTGGAGATGAATACTTTTGCAAATGCACTGTAATTTTGACATTAGGCTCATAAAGCCATTCAGGATCAGACATCAGATTGCATCTCCTCATGAATTACTTTATATGCTCCCGCTCGTGCTCTCTATTCACTTCTTGACCTTCCAAAGCAAAATACAAATCCACTCAGCAATCTGCCTTTTTTCTTTCTAGCCCTCTCCTTCTAGAACAGTCTGACCCTCCCCTACATCTGGAAACCAATTTTAAACACTTTAATTAGGTGGTGAGTCAGCATTTCAATCCCCCTAAGCCTGGGTACCTCTGGGTCATGAAGGTAGAGCAAATCCTCTCCCTGCCCCCACACTCTTTCCCCTTAAGAGTTTCTGTCTATAACTTTCCTCAATATTATCTCTATTTCCTCATTCCTATATTTGCAATGGAGTTCTTTTCCTTTCTACTTTAACTCAACGTTTTTGTAAACTGCATTGCTTGTTTGTATAGATCTAGTATATCAATAAAGACGCAGATAAGCAGAAACATAATCTTTCTCCAGCTCTCTAGTTAGGGTTGAGGTATGGCATGCGATGTCTGCTAGTTATGAGTTATGAGTGACTCGGCAGGGGGAAAGATGGAAGTTGAAATTGGTCTGGGAGGATAATGAGCCCTTTTGATGCAATCTTCTTCCCTGCATGGAGGAGATTTCCATTTGAAGTGATACCTGGAAAGAATCAAAGCATAGATTGATACTGAGTCTGTCATTTCTGGAGGGGATATCCATCAGTGGCTGTATTCCCAGTGTCCTGTGCAGCATGCGTCTTTCAAGCTGGTTGTGGCACTGACAAAGCAGGTGTGAAATGGAGCGTTATTAGCAAAAGTAGACATAAGAACCAAAGTTGCTAATTTGTGTGCAGGTTCAATGGCAAAATCGTTGATTATTATTTACCCTTAACACACTGAATGGTTCCTTGGAAAATTAAACACATTAATGCATTCTACGCCCTTAACAGATTATTTTTAATGCAGCACCAGTTAAGTACTAATAAGCCAAGCTGGCAAATAGATGCAAAGCAGCTCATTGTTATGCAATATGAATAATGCCGCTTGGGTTTGACCCTACAAGCTCTGTTATTTATGGAAGGGTAATGCCAGCTTTGAGCTAGTGTTATCTTTCCTACCATGGGAACATCATGCCTTATTTGTCAGCTTGACCCCTAGCAGTAGCATTGTGACTACTTCCTAATAGCTACCTAGGATATCCCCAGTAGGTGTTGGGGGGCTGCAGTGTGGAAAGCTTTATATTGAGGTAGTCAAGTTGAGGCTTTGACTGGGCAGGGATTTGGTCAGCCGTGTGTGTGTAGGGTGGGGGGAGGTGTTGTTTCTGACTGCACCAGCTCCTTTAAAAGATGCTGAGCCCAACTTTAGGTCCACAATCCTTATGTAGTGCTGAAGCTGGGAAAGGATAATGTTTCCAGTTTTATCAACGCAGATTTCAGTTTGCCACATGAGTTACTAACCTGCATTGCTGAGGTATTACTTATAAAGTCAATTTGACTGCAGTAAAATTGCAGATTTTACCGCAGCTTAGCAACTACCCTTCTAAGTCCATCTTTCAGTTGCTTCCAATGAACCCAGTGGTCCCTTTTTAGAGTTTTCCTTCAGGATTAAGTTTTATTTTGACAGATCGCTTTCCAAAGGGCTGTATTGAATGCTGAGCATATTTTGAAAAGTTCAGCATTTTTGTGCACTAGCTGTTACTGTGGAGGTTGGAAAGTGATAGTATCATTTATAGCATGATCAATTATATTTTTGTGAGGTGTGAGCGATCAGGCAGTTGCAATTGCTTGTTGAAGGAGTTCCAGTGTGGAACTGTGGAAGTTGTTATGTGTTCTTTAGTGCCCTCAACATACGAGATCCAACAGAATGAATGTTCAATGGATGTTCTGACTGAGAAGCTTATGTGCTATCAGAGGATTTGATTGCACAGTATATTTTGCATTCTTGGGAGGGGGGGGGCGGAGTGCTGGATATTTTATGAAGGCTCATGGTTGGGGCAATACAGCAGCAGGTTTCCTGGTGAAGAGAATATTGGAAGGCTGACTTCTACAGTACATGTGCGCATCATCCTCAATCAGAGGAAGCTGGTTACACATCAATTGTCATTGTACATTTTCAAGCTTTTGCTGGTGATTTGCTTTGATGATTTTGATGTTTTCCTATCAATAGCATTTTCTTCCACCTTTTTCAGAGCCTTCTGCTTTCGAGAGTTGCTCAGAAGATCATTGGTGCATCTAAGGCTTTCAGACTTGTTATAGAACGTGATGCTCAATAGAATTTTGGGGCCAGCCATATGGCAGTTCTGAGGTTATTGGAAGCTAAGTGTGTGGGAATACTGATGGATGTATCCAGTAGACAGGGTGCATGTATCCAGCACCTCTCTTGCTATGTACAAGTTTCCTGTTTTGCTGAGGAAAATTTCTGTTATAGTTAGGAAGGGCCCAAAGAAATTTGGTGTCTATTGATTTCACATTGGGACCATGAAAAGGACAGAAGCTGCGGGTTTGTTGGGGGGGGGGGGGGGGTTAACACTGATAAGAAGAATTGAGTGCTGGGGATCCAAGACACACAGTATTATGAGGGTTACATTTTCCTGATGTTTTGAGTGGTAATTATTTCCGAAGTTAATCCCGGTTAATTTTCTTTAAGGCTGCTGGATCCAGGTGTGATGAGAATGATATGCTTGGGGAAAAAAGAGAACTGTTGTAGTGGTTGATGTGGAAGGACAGACTAGATAGACCATCTGGTCTTTTTCTGTCACCATGTTTCTATGTTTCTATGATGTACCATTTATTTGTCCACTGAACTGCAGAGCAACAATTCCTGCAAAAGTATTAAATGGTCCTTTAAAGGTTTTCCAGTGGGAGTGAAATGACATCACTTTATTTTGCTGTTTGCTCATCTTCAATGATATTTCCTTATCCAGAAATATTAATTATTCCTTTTGGGAGAATGATTTATCTTAGTCATACCAGCAATCCATTGTTACTTTGCAAAGACATAGCCACATTGATGTTGTCAAACTTGTCATAATACAGTTGTCAGATATGATTCCATGGTTGAGACTATATGATCAGAGAACCTGGGATCGTAGACTCACGAAGGTGAATAAGGAAGTTGATTTTTTGTCACTAGGTGCAGGAGGGTACACATATTCATTTTTATTTGGTGGTGGACAAGTGCCTTCTTTTATGTTATTTATTATTTGATATACCACTCTTTAGCCAATTTATTTATTTATTTGCTTACATTTTTATACCGTTCCTTCCAGCGATCAGGAGCGGTTTACATTATAACAGGAACTCAACAGTAACAGTTTCATATAACAGGTTTGGAACTATGTACATATAATGAGCAATGACGATCAGAGCAGTTTACAAGGCAGAAACTAAAACCAAAATACAATTGCTAATACGAGAAGACAAGACAAGAGACAAATGGAAGGGAGCTATAGAACAATAACAAAAAGTTTACAGTATTAGTTGAGTTTAATTTAATTAGGCATTTATATTCCACGTCACCATAAGCTCAAGGTAGAATGCAATGTTAACAATATTAACATATCATTAGGCAAATAATAATAGAGCAGGGCATCATTTTTAAATAAAAATCTGGAACACAGATCCAGCTCACAATAACCTTTATTAAATTCTTTAACTAACCTAATCACTACTTAGGCATGTGAATAACCAGATCCCATATTTGATCACATGGAATTGCAGGCAGACAGTCTATAGTCAAAGAGTCAAACATTCACGACACTGAAATAATGATCTAGAGATGAGAAGGATAGTGACTCAGCAGCACGTCACATCCCTTCTGCTAAAACAGCAGAGCTACACTTTGGAATGCTCTTCCCTTTATCTTCCATTAGAAAGTTCCACAGAGACATTTAAACAAGAAATTCAAGAATGGCTTTAAAAAAAAAAATGTTTGCTCAGACACAGCCCCTTTTTGGAATATTGCCTGACTACTCTCCATATTAAGGAAACTATTTCGAAAGCTCTAGTCATCATTTGCTCGCACATACAAATAACATCCACTCCAAAAGAGACAATTTAGAAAGGTCCAAATGCACATGTGTCTACCGCCCTCACATCTAAGTCACATGGGGGCATGTGAAAGGTGTGATCTGGACAAAGCAACAAGATGCATACGTATCTCCGATTTCATAACGGGTTGCACGTGGGCAGCGGAAATTATCCACCTCTGTATTTACGCCTGCTTCCTGCCATGTTACATTTTTAGAGTGTGTTCATTTCTGCCTGCCCTTTACAGGAGGGATTAAACAAGATCATCATCAATGAGCATTGTGTTGCTGCTACTGTGTTATCTCTTTGTAGACATGCATAAGCATAAGCATATAAGATATGTCATGTTCAATCAGGTCCATCCAGACTAGCACCATATTTTTGACAGTGGTCAAGTTGGGACAAAAGGAAGTGCCTAGTAGATTTCAAAGAGCATGGCCATGGATGAGTGGTAACTTTGCTAAGTTAGCTTGCTTAATAATTGCTTATGGATTTTTCTGTAAGAACTTGTCCAACCCCCTTTTAAATATGACTATGTGAACTGCCTTGGCAACATCCTCTGACAGGGGAAGCTGTTTTGGACCTAGTCCTTAGTGGCATGTAGGATCTGGTACAAGAGGTAAGGGTGTTGGGGTCATTTGTCAATAGTGATCATAGCATGATCACATTTGATTTAATAAATGAAAGAAGAATGGTAAGGAAAACCATAGTACTACTATTTAACTTTCAAAAGACAGGAAAACGTTAAATGAGGAAAAGAGTTAAGAAAAGACTAAAAGGTGCAGTTGTAAAGGTAAAAGATTTACATAAAATGTGGGCATTGTTTAAAAGTGCTATCTTCGTAGCCCAGAACAGATGTATTCCACACTTTACGAAAAGTGGAACGAAGGCCAAAAAACTGCCAGCATGGTTTTAAAGGTGAGGTCAGAGAGGCCGTTAGTTTAATGAGAGAAAGCCAACGTGCATTTAGCCAAGGGAAGTCTTATCTTGCCAATCTGTTATATTTTTTTGAAGGTGTGAATAAACAGCTAGACAAAGGTGAGCTGGCTGATAAAGTATATTGATTTTCAGAAAGCCTTTGACAAGGTCCCTCATGAGAGACTCTTGGCGATAATAAAGTCATGGGATTCGAGACTGTAATATTGTGGATCGGGAATTGGTTACAGGATAGAAAGCAGAGAATAAGGATAAATGGCCAATTTTCACAATGGAAAAAAGTAAATAGTGGAGTACCACAGGGATCTGTGTTGGCCCCAGAATATGCCTACATACAGGTTGAATATGTGTTCATACGTCCTTCTCACTGAACATAGTTTATATATGTAATCTCTGGGCAAATTTTGTAAATGTTCTTTTGTGCATGTTAAAAGGCCTTTGTGCCCAAAAAATCTTTCATAAAATTATCCATGTAATGACACTGAACATATGGATTACTCATAAGTACCAGTGCTAATGCTTAAATTAGTTCAGTCACTGAACCGATGCAGAATTGACTCCATCGTTCGTAAGAGCTTTCATAGTAGCAGTTACACTGACTTCTGCTGGATGTCAATATTCTATAACTGAAAGAATTCCGAGTATGAATCACAAACCTCTGAAGACAATTTTTTATGTTAAAAAATATTCATGTATGCATTTTGTCCATCATTATTGATGTCACTGGGAGGTTTTATATCAAATTTATTTGAGGCGCTATCTTTTTTTCACTTCTTCTTTCAACTGTCCTGCATTTCTTAGGTGACCTTGGGGGCTATTCTGAAACATGAATAGCGTCCATCCTTGCTATTCATGCTGGCTGCATGCCCCGACTAACTTCCCCGCCAGTCATGCGGTGAAGTTAGTCAGGGGCGGGGAAGAGGTGGCCTGGGGATGGAGAGTGGGCAGGCAGCGTGCGGTTGCTGGCCCTCAACGTACAGAGATGGTGAAATGGCCGGGGAACTTCCCTGGACATTTCTTTTTGGTGGACTCAGGGCGCGGAAGGGGCTGGGGGGGGGCAAAGTTAATACCCCACAGGCCAACCCTGGCCTTAGGAGGCCGGATCATGGATCGGGCTGCAGGGAATTAACTTTTTTAGCAGCGGACAGCATTGCGGCTTTTGAATGGAGCTGTGGTGCCATGCTGAGTTAGCCGGGCTATGACTATACATGCAGGCCAGGACTGAATCATAGTCCTGGCCTACACACACATGCCTGTTTGCGATTCTGATCCCACGGGGCTAGACATGCCCTGTGGGATCAGAATCGTGATCTCCTTTGTACGTGGGAGATGTATGTCGGGATCAGTATCGGGCCCTTTGTGTTTAACAAAATAAAAAGTCCCTAATACAATGCTATAGAATTATAAAATATAAAACATGAGTATATTACTAGTATTGTGGAACACAACTATCAGCTGAATCACATGTTGATATATTTAGTCCAAAGTTATTGAAGAAATGACGTATTAAAACAGTATAAACTAGCATTACCATGCAGAACTTAGAACAGAGAATTATTCAGAGAACAAAGACATATTTAAAGAATAAATTATGCCAGTTAAAGTAGTTTCCCATCTATCGAATAGCAGGTTTCCTGTTAGTTTATCTTTAGGATGCATTATGTCGTTATTTAGATTGAAATTCAAGCAGAGATATTACATGCACCCATGCATATATGAAGTCTGTCTTCTTGTCTGACACAGTCTCAGAGCTACAGTGTGCGCAGAAAGGCATGGTGCTATACACATTTTCCTGGTGCTAGGATTGAACAATTATCTGAGAATGGGAGTCATGTCTTCCCTCAGATTCACTGACCTGAAAGGCCAAAGACCATTCAGGTGAGTAGAAAACCATAAATAATAAGCTGAGGGATTATTCGCTTTCTGTTTTCTTAACAGAGTCTAGAGTATCACATACACGGCAGAGAAAAATGTAATTTCCTACTTACTTACCTTTGAAGGAATGTATTGTGCCTGTTTTTATTAGCAGTAACTCTATAACTAGTTATGCTATTATTAATACAAATTATCTGTTCTATCAGACTATTCAATTTACATCCTAATTTTTGTAGGGGAGACTGGGAAAATGGATGGTTTAGGTCCATATGTAGAAAGCTATGATAGTGTTGTATAGGAGGCATGCTGAAATATATAGAGGAGGTGGATTGGCATACACAGATAAATGTCATTTTAGAACAAGGGCTTTTTAAACATGGGGATGCTTACCACATTTAAATTACCTGGAGGTCTGATGAGGATGGGGAGAGGGAGTGGTTTGGGTCGGCCTACAACATAGACATGGATTCCATATTTCACAAGTAGAATCTACTTCTATGAATAAAGATGATAGATACTGGCATTTACAGCTGCCCAGAGATACGTATACATGCCTGCAGGGAAGGGCAGCTGTCAGTGCTGATGCCTCCTTCCCCCACATCACTCTCCCAACTTCAATACTGCCTTATTTACTCACCCTGACTTTCATCCCTCTCCCAATCAGCATTAAAACCATCCAGTCCTCTCCCCAACTCCCCATGAGGCAATTAACAAATATATTTATTTATTTAGTAGTAGTTCACTCATTCCATTCCAGTAATAGTTCAAGACGAGTTACATTCAGGCACAGCAGGTATTCCCTGTCCCCAGAGGGCTTACAATCTACTGTAGTTTGTACCTGAGCCAGTGGAGGGTTAAGTGACTTGCTAAAGCCACAAGGAGATATATACAATCTCCCTTCCCTTCAAAGCATCCACTCCTCCCATAAGCGAACTGCATGGTGCAAATATTCCTCCACACAATCCCTTGACACCAGGACTCCCCCTTTGGTAGTACTGTATGATGAGATTACTGCAAGGGGTCATCAGTGTCATTTTGGAACCTGGTGCCATAAAAGCAAGGGTGATTGGGGATTACTGTTGGTCCCACTAGATACTAGGGACCCTGGTAAGTCCAGGGATAAGGAGCAAGGGTGGGGGTGGGGGAATCTGCCAGGGGGACTTTGCGGGAAATTCTTGTTGTCAGGAAGTCATTGCCAGGAGGGGGGTTTGCCTGTGGAGAGAATTGTATAATTCAAGGGGTAAAGGGATTCAATATAGCCCATGTTCTCTGTAAAATAGTTCTCTGTGTGCTGTGCTTTCCTGTCTAATCAATGTGTTTATACCTCAAAAATTTCCTGTCATGATTTGACAATTTCCAATCTGTAATCAAAACCGCTGCTGATCGCTGGAAGTAGCGGTATACAAATGTATACTAAATAAAATAAATAAATAAATAAATATGTTGAGGGCAGGAATTATCTGTTAGAGGGTCTGGGAGGGGATCAGAAGGGTTTGAAAGAGATTGGGGAGAAATGAAGGTTAGAGATTATTGGGGGTAAATTGTGCTGCTACTCAGGGTAGTCATGAACAGTGGAAGCAGCTGCTAAGGATTTCCTTATTGTCCTCCATCCATTTACTTATTTTATTAAACCATTCATTCAACGTTTGTAGATCACTTATAATGCTGTCTATTCCCTCTGGGGTGTCCACGCTTGCAAATCTGTGTGTCATCTGAAAAAAAGGTGAAACAATTTCCTGCTAATCCTTTAGCAATATCCTTCACAAAGATATTGCACAGAATAGTAAGCAGAAGTGACCCCTAAAACTCTCTTCTATTCACCTTTCTTTCTCCAATTGTATTCCTTTTACACCATTCTCTGTCATCCATCTATCAACAAATTTCTAATGAATTTTACTACCCTGAGTCCCAATACAGGCAACTCAGTAAATTCATGAGTTTCCTGCGACGAACATTATCAAATACTTTTCTGAAATTTATGTAGGCTACATCCAGCACACACCTTTGATCTAGTTCTCTAGCCCTACCTTGAAAGAATCATCTGGATTTTTTTGGCATGATCTACTTTTGGTAAAGCCATGTTTTGTCAGGTCTTGCAGAATGTTCCTTATCCTTTCCTTTAACAGTACTGCCATTATTATTACTTTTGTGAAGAGGAACCACATTTGACCTTCTCCAATCCTGTGGAAGCGCCCTCATCTCCATGAAACATATCCTTTGGAGACCTTGCCAGAACTTCGCAATGTTTTCTCAGAATCCTGGGATGTATCTCATCCAGCTCCATAGCTTTCCTCACGTTTAGTTTTTCAATTGTTCGCAAACACTTTCTTCTGCAAATGGTGTTGTATCTCCTTTATTACCACATGTACCTATGTCAGTCATCTGTAGTCCTTCACCAGAACCTTTTTTCATGAACACTGAACAGAAGTATTCCCTTAGCATTTCTGCTTTTTCCTCAGCACTCTCCACATATCGATTTTAAGCTCCTTTCAATTTTCTAATTCTAATCTGACTTTCTCCTCTCTTCAACATACCTGAAAAGTCGTCACGCTTCTTTACATTTTTATCAGTTTTTAGTTTTGCCTGTGTATTTGCCATCCTGATTTCTCTTTTTGTCTCTTTCAGCTGTGTCTGGTATTCTTTTCTGTATTCCTCGTCTTGCGATCGTTTATATTTTGTATTTTGTGTACCCTATCATATTTTGCCTTTAAGGCACTATTTATAAAAGTTTTTTGAGGTGGACAGGAAATGGAAGTGCAAATATTTGCAATCTACATCAACTTTAGAAAAGAGAGTGTACATCTGTGAGGCTGATGTAAAATTGTCATACCTCTGCCTGAAAAGATCCTGCCTTGTAGCCAGGTGTCCGGCTTCCAAATCTGACACATAGTGATTTGGATGCTGGATGCCTGGCTACAAGACAAGATCTTTTCAGTTTGCTGTAGCTGAAAACTGATGTTTTATAGTGGTGTTTAAAATAAGACACGATCCTTAGTGCTTAATGTGGCCCAAACCCGGCATTTTTTAGTGGTGTCCCATTAAGGTTTGTACCCCCTGAAGAAGGCCAGTCAGCCGGAACACATTGGGGTTGTGTTACAATAAAGTGTTAAAAATGCCACTTGCTTTCTGCACCTGCCTCTTTTTCTTTGTTCAGTATTGCTAGGTGCCACACCTGGAACACCCCCAAACATCCTGGTTGGCATCGGGGAGAACAGCAGCAGCAAGTGTGGATATTCAGCGGCACTAACCATATTAGAGATGCTGAATATTCCAGCCAAGGGGATTAATATGGTTAGCTGCTTAGTCTAACCTCTGTGGTGAGTAAATAATCGGAAACACTGCTTAAAGAGAAAATACTGAGGTTCCTGTAGTCCAACGGATTGCAGGATCTGAGGCAGCATGGATTCACCAGGGGCAGGTCTTGTCAGACAAATCTGTTTGATTTCTTTGACTGGGTGACCAGGGAGTTGGACAGAGGGAGAGCCCTAGATATGGTGTATTTAGATTTCAGTAAAGCCTTTGACAACATTCCGCACAGGCAACTTATAAACGAACTGAGCACCTTAGGGATGGACCATAGAGTTACTTCCTGGGTTAGAAATTGGTTGAGTGGGCGGCGGAAAAGGCTACAGGCAAATGGAGCTCACTCTGAGGAGAAGGAGGTTACCAGTGGTGTAACCCAGGGTTCTGTCCTTGGTCCAATTCTTTTTAACATCTTTGTTAGTGATATTGCGGAAGGGCTGTAGGTAAGGTTTGGCTCTTTGAGGATGATTCCAAAATCTGCAATAGAGTAGCCACCCAAGAAGGTGTAGGTAACATGAGGAGGATCTAGCTAAGCTTGAAGAATGGTCTGGAATTTGGGATCTGAGATTTAATGTTAAAAAATGCAATGTCATGCATTTAGGCTGCAATAATCCAAGGGAGCGATATTGTATAGGGGGTGAAGTACTTTTGTCCACTAAAGAAGAGCGGGACCTAGGCATGATTGTGTCTGATGACCTTAAAGTAGCTAAACAGGTAGAAAAGGCAACAGTAAAAGCTAGAAATATGCTTGGGTGCATAGGGAGAGGAAAGGCCAGCAGAAGAATGGAGGTGATAGTGTCTCTATATGTCTTTGATGCAATTTCATTTGGAGTATTGTGTGCAATTCCTGGAGTGTTTATTTTTAATTTTTTTTTACCTGGAAGGAAGGGAGGGCAAGATTTTGTTAAAATGTAATTTATTTTATTCCAATTCAAACAGCAAATGAAATAAAATATTAAAATAAATAAATAAATAAATAAAACATTAAGTGGACTGTTAACTAAAATGTACATTTTGCCTGTACAGTATTAACAGCTGATGCATGGTAAAACCCATGCTAAGTGCTTAGCATACTTTAGTAAACATTACTCTTAAATGGAATTCTTTTTTTTGCACACCCTTAATAAAGTAATTATGATGTAATCCGAAGGGCATTCATGTGACAATGTGATGTTCTCCCGAGACACATTCCCTCTGAGCTTACCTTAGGATTCCTCGGACTGTTTTTGCTAGAAACAATTCCATCTTTCAAATCTGAGTACATCTAGACAGAAATGCATGCTAATTGCTAGAGTTTGATTTCTGAACTAACTTCATGGGTAAAAATAAGTTTTCCGAAATCATTATACAGTTGTCTACATAATCTTCAGATCTAAAAGAATCATGACATCTGCTGCAGTTATTTTGATGTAGCTCATTTATTTATGTTGTTGGTAGTCAAAGGACTAAATACAACATTAGGGTGCTGATGAGTCCTCTAAGTGCAAATTCAGAAGCAAATATCTAGCGGCTCTGCAAACTAACAGGAAGACAAACACAAAGGTCAAAAGCATCAGTGAATGATGAAAAATGAAAAGGTCAAATCTGAGAAGACAAAGACAAACAGAACTGGGCTTAAAGTAGCAAACTTGAAAATGATCCCATTGTACAGATTTTTAGTTATCAACCAAGCATTAACACAATGCAGTGCATTATGAAAGGATGAATCCTCTCATTAAATAGAATTTATTTATTATTAAGGTGTTCTTTATATATTTTAGTTCCCCTCTTGTGAAAAAACTTAAAATATGCTTCAGTGTTAGGTGCTCACATTTTAATTTCAAGGGAGAGTTTTCCTATGTTCTTATGGTTCCAAATGAATTATTTGTCTTGTGGTCTAAACTCTAACAGAAATCATAAGTATGGCTATGTCAATATTTTCATGTGTTTAAAGCTGTTTTAAGAGTGATCCTGAAGTGAAAATGTGCAAGACAGACTAAATTCTGAGAATTTTGCTCATATAATTCAATACTCAGAGGATACAGCCATCTAGGAACTTTAAAAGTGATGTTTATAAATAAATTAATTTGTTTCCGTTCAAAATATGCAAGAGGGTCAAGCGTATTCAAATTAATAGAGAAAAATCTGAAAGTATTGTAATGATCATATCAGAGGTATTATTTTAGATGAATATTTCTTGAAAATATATCTTTCATGAAATGGTTTTAAAGAAGAATGAAAATTGTGAATAAAGCTAAAGAAACTCTATGCGGGGGGGGGGGGGGATGGGGGGAGGCTGATAAGTCTCAGGCCTTGTAACAAAACAGAAGGCTACAGGCACACTTCAGTTCCGCAGGAGCGAATGATCTTTCTGCAGTTTCATTTTATTTGGTACCATTTGGACCTCCAGAACTGAAGTGTGCCCACAGCTTTCTGTTTCATTACAAGGCCAGAGATATATCAGCCCCCCTCATACCTACTGTCTTAGAACTATGTTGTAAGAGCTCTTGAGAGCCATTAACTGAAATAGAAGATACTATAATTACAGAGCAGAGACTAAAGAAGGTGGGTATCAATAAGGAGTCAAACAGTAGTTAAAATGGCAGACTGAAAACTAGGGATTCCACGGTACAAATCCTTCAGATGCTCCTTTGACAAATCACTTTACCTGCCATTAGCTTAGATAAAGGATTATGAATATTCTAGGAACAGAAAAATATTTACTGTATCTGAATCCAACTCACTTTCTGCTAAATTAGCTTCATCCCCTCTTCAATACCAACTTTTGCCTTCAATCTCTGTTACCTTTTTCGCCTTTTCTAAGATCTCCAAAGAGGAAATCACTCGTCTTTCCTCCTCTGATTTACTACCTGTTCCTCTGATCCTATTTCCACACATGTCCTAAATTACATCTCCTCCTCTGTCATCCCTTGGTCTGACCACCACAGAATCAAAATAGAATTCTTAAACAAAATGGATAAGCTTAAAAATACACAATCTTCTTTATTTAGGTTAAGAAGATTCAAAGCTTTCAAAAAAGAACAGTTCCTAAAAGAAACAATACCTTACCTTAATTTAAATGAACTCGATCTAAACAAGCAAGTTAACAATTGGTACAATACCATCAACACAGCAGCGAAAACTAACTTAGTCAGAAATTCGAATAACAAAAGACTTCACGCACCATGGTACTCCAATAACATACGCCACACTAAAAGAGAATTAAGAAAGTTAGAACGCCATTGGAGACGTTCCAAATCGCCCACCTCACAGAACTCATATTCTACACAGCAAATTAAATACAACAATCTTATCAACGAAGCAAAACGTGAATATCACACTAATACAATCATGAGATCTTTTAACAAACCCAGAGAACTATTCGATATAGTAAAAAAACTTACCAATGAACCCAGCTCTGACATAGACATACAAGTCAACCCTCAAATATATGCAAATTTTCTTCAGGAAAAAATAGGCCTTACACCCCCTCAAAAACTCACAGGAACCATTATTCTTACCATACCCGTCACAAGTTGGGATAGGTTCCATATTCCTTCAACCAAGCAGGTTTCAGAAATCATCTCTTCTCTCAACACAAGTACTGCACCCACCGATCCTTGCCCAGTCCCATGGATCAAAGCAACCAAGCAAAACTTCATCAATTTTTTACACAACCTTGTTACCAACTCCCTAACTCAAGGAATAATGCCGGAACAACTAAAATTAGCCACTATAAGGCCTATCCCCAAAAAAACTAACCTAGAAAAGAGCAATCCAGCTGCATACAGGCCAATCTCCAGCATACCTCTCCTTGCTAAAATCATCGAAAAAACAGTCCAACTACAACTCCAGGACCACATTGACGAACATGCCCCGCTTGACATTCACCAACATGACTTCCGCCCTAATCATGGAGTTGAAACCTTACTGCTCTATCTGTTCAATGACATCATCCACACCATAGACAATTACAATCAAGGAACATTATTGATTTTTATAGATATATCAGCGGCCTTCGACACAGTGGACCACAGTATCCTACTAACCAGACTCCAAAGCATTGGCATTACTGGCACTGTCCTAAATTGGTTTAAATCTTACTTAACTGATAGGCAGTTCAAGGTAAAAATTAATAATGTCACCTCTCTACCCACTAAGATTAAACAAGGTGTTCCCCAAGGTTCTGCGCTTTCGTCTCTTCTATTCAACATTTTTATCCAACCAATATGCAACATCATGGTTGCCCATCAAATAGATTATACTATTTATGCTGATGACATAATGATTTACACGACAGTCAACCTGAACAGCCCCGATTATAACAAGATCACAAACTGCCTCGACAACATGTCTGCCTGGCTTACTCTCAACAACCTGGCCATGAACCATAACAAAACAGAAGCTCTCATCATTACTCGAAACACAGACTTCAGCCCCCCACCTTTTATTAAATTTAAAAATACAACAATACCGTTAAAGGACGAAGTAAGATACCTCGGAGTAACCCTTGATAAGCGACTCAACCTTCAATCTCATATCAGAAGAACTGTTAAAAGTGCTTACTACAGAATGAAAATTATTAGACGCCTGAAGCCCCTTCTCTCCCAACAACATTTCCGCTCAGTCTGTCAAGCTCTAATAACTCCAATTCTTGACTTCTGTAACCCTATTTACAACGGAATCCCAAAACACTCCCTCAAGCCACTTCAGATGGCTCAGAACACAGCTGCCAGAATAATCGCCGGCTCTTCAACTCAAGCCCACATCACCCCAATCCTTAAAGAACTCCACTGGCTCCCAATAAGCCTCCGTATCAGATACAAGTTGGTCATCATTATATTCAAAATCAGACATAAGACTTCAGCAATCAGTCTCCAAGCCCTCTTATTCCCTAACACCAGCAAAAGACCTAGAAGGAAAACCACAGCTGACACCCTCGGCACCCCAAGTAGCTATACTAAAGTCTGTAAACTCACCTCACAAAGAGCTCTTTCCTTATCGGCCCCTCGAATATGGAACTCTCTCCCCCCCGACCTACGATCTATTGAGGAACTGAAGGAATTCAGAAAACAACTAAAGTTCGTTCTTTTCATTGAGCACTACGGCTATGACACTTAACCAACTCATATTAATTGTAACCTCTCTACATTGTGTTTTTTGTAATAGTTTACCATGTTATGTATCCCACCTTTCACTTCCCATGCCTATGTTTAGCTTTTGTATGTCTTTGTAACCGCTTTGATTTAAGGAAAAGGCGGTATAAAAAACCTGTTAAATAAATAAATAAATAAATCCCTTCAATCTCACCCTATCGCTCTCCACTAAAAGTGTTCCTGCAGCCTTCAAGCATGCTGTGGTTACACCTCTTCTCAAGAAACCTTCAATTGACCCTACTTGTCCTTCTAATTATTGAACTATCTTCCTTCTTCACTTCATATTCAAATTTCTTGAATGTACAGTTCTCTACCATTACCTTGAATTCCTCTCCTCTCAAGCCCTGCTAGATCCACTGCAATCTGGCTTTCGTCTCATACATTCTACTGCGAAGGCTCTTGCCAAAGTCTCCAGTGACTTGTTTCTGGCTAAATCCAAGGTCTTTTGCTCAGTACTCATTCTTCTTAACTTTTCTGCTGCCTTTGACACTGTTGACCACCACCTTCTCTTCGACACATTGTCCTCACTTTGTTTTAGGGGATCTGTGCTGTTCTGGTTCTCTTCTTATCTCTCCCATCGCTCTTTCAGTGTTTGTTCTGGTGATTCCTACTCTACTGCTGTCTCAGTCTTTGTTGGTGCTATCATCTCCTCCCATGGCTTCAGTATCATTTAAATGCCACTGACTCTGAGATCTATCTATCTATATCTGATATTTCTCTGACATTCTAGGCCCGCGATTCTGCTTGTCTATATGACATCACTGCTTGGATGTCTTATTGCCATTTGAAACTGAACATGACCAAAACTGAACTTCATGTTTTTCCCTAAACCCTCCTCCCCTCCTCCCCTCTTCCTCCTTTCTCTATCTCTGTAGATAACACTCTTATACTTCCTGTTTCTTCAGCCAACCACCTTGGGGTTATCATTGACTCCTGCCAATCCTTCTTCACACATATCCAACAGATAGCTCATACCTGTAATTTCTTTCTCTATAACATTAACAAAATTTGCCCCTTCCTTTCTGAACACACTATTAAAACACTTAAGAACATATAAGAACATAAGATATGCCATACTGGGTAAGACCAAGGTCCATCAAGCCCAGTATTCTGTTTCCAACAGTGGCCAAACTAGGTCATATGTACCAAGCAGTTTCCCCAAGAGACACAAGTTCCACAATGCTTGTACTGGGTCAAGCATTGACATCTTCGGTCACTTCTTAATAATGGTTTATGGACCTTTCCTCCAGGAACTTGTCCAAACCTTTTTTAAACCCAGCTACACTAACTGCCTTTACTACATCCTCCGGTAACAAATTCCAGAGTTTGATTACACGTTGAGTGAAAAAATATTTTCTTTTGTTGGTCTTAAATAGTTTACCCTGTAGCTTCATTGCATGTCCCCTAGTCTTTCTATATTCTGATAACATAAACAATCGATCTACGTTTACCCGTTCCATTCCGTTCATTAATTTATAGACTTCTATCATATCTCCCCTCAGCCGTCTCTTTTCCAGTTTAAAGAGCCCTAACCTTTTTAGCCTTTCTTCATAGGAGTATCCTTCCATCCCCTCTAATTCTCATTCAGAAGAATATCATATCTGGCAAGTCTGGGATCATAATTTCTATGCCAACAGATGTCTTATTCTGAAGGCCAGCTCTATGGAGCCTCCTTGGAGTCTATGGTGTCCTATGAGCAAAAATATATAAAGATTGCCTCCCACATCCTTCATAGCCTGATGCTGCAGGACAATTGATGGTGCTTAAGATATTAATAAAATGCTGAGACCATATGACCTTTAGAATACATTTGAATAAACCAACTTCTCAACTCTGGGGAATTTTGAAATTTTGTGATTTGATATTAGTAAACTCAAGTCAATGGGAGTCTTTTACTAAAGTTTGGTAGGGTTTTGCACCTACCGCGGGTGTTTCACAGGAAAACCTGCATAGTATGTGTAAAGTCCATGCGGTAAATGCATTTAGTGCATAGGGCTTCCAAATACCGGAGGGGCCCGCAAACCTTTCCCTGGCAGGAAGCGCGGGACCACTCTCAATCCTTGGCAGGGAGTGCAGAAGCGCTCATGATCCTTATCAGGAAAGTACTGGGAGGGGGGGAATGAGGGAGTGTTTTGGGGGAGGTGGCTTGAAGTCCCCTTTATGGGCCCCTTGTAGGGCCTCCATGGCTGGAAAGATTTCTGGCCATGGTGGTCCTGAAAAAGGGGTACCAATTGGAGGAGATTTCAAGAGGGGTGAAGTTACCGGTGGGTAATGCATTTGGGGGGGGGGTGATCATGGGGGGCTCGATCGACCACAGGGCATTGGCTGCAGCCACACTACTGTGCCACCAGTGCCATGGTTACACTTACCCTCATCTCTTTGGGGACGGTCATTTCAGTCACACTATCAGCAATCATGACAGCTAGCATGCAGCTTTGTGGAGCACGCTAGCTGTCTCCGGCTGATACTCTCTCTTTGAGCCCTGATCCTGCCCTTATCCCACCACTTTTGGCAAGTGCAGACAGCACTGTTTTTGGACCCCGTTGTTTGCACTTGCCCCACAGTAAATCCCACTGCGCCGCAGGGCCGGGTCCCGAGGCCGGCATGTAACCGGGTCCCCAGGGCCCAAATCATTTGTGGCTGCAGCACGGGGGATTCATGGGAGTGCTGGGGGTGCTGGGGGTGGAGGCGAGGCGTAAGGGCGATGCCGGAACCAACAGCTCACGTCAGCGTTGTGGGGGCAAGCTATTGGTGCTGGTGCTGGTTGGGGGGGCGTGGTTTCGGCGTGAGAGGGAGATTGCAGCGTGTGATCTCCCTCTTCCTCGTTCTGCACCATGATGAAAAGGTGTGTGCTGGGTTCAGGGTTCTTTGCGGTGAATTTTTGAGGCGGGGACAAGGCCATGGGTTCTTTCTTGGCTGCGGGTGGGGGTCTCGGGTGGGGCGTGAGTTGTGGGACTCGGGGGCATCCACGTCGGGAGTGCGGTTTTAAAGGGGTGGTCAGTTGTTGGGAGGCTGGCCGGCGGCACGTGGGGGCGCGCAATTTGTGCTCTTTCATGGGGTCCGTTGGGGGCAGTCGGGTTGGGGGAGGCAGGACAAACGGGCTGAGAGGCTTAGCGGTGTTAGGGGTTTCAAAAAGAAAAAAAAACAACAGGAAAAGGGAACATGCACTGTTTAGCCTTGTATGCACTTGCATTTTATAACTGCTTCAAAAAAAAAGAAAAGAAAAAATAATAAAGTAAATATAAAAGGGTTTAATTCGAATTCCAAATGGGGGGGGGGCATTATGGCCCGTAGGTCTCAAAGGCTTGGAGCCAAAGCTGGGACGCGGGCCACAGGGGCGGCTGTTAGTGTGTAACGGCCAGGGCGGTGTGGGCATGTGGCGCCAGCAAGGGGAAGATCCACGGAGGGGGGGTGTTGGCTGCTGGTGCAGCTGGGGGTACCTGGCAGGGGCGAGGCAGGAGGAGGTCCAGGGGTGCAGGGAGCAGGGGTGCGGTAGGACGGGCCCCGCAGGTCAGTGTGGTTGCGCTCCCTCTGGAGAGCCCGGGGGTGGGGAGCCTGTGCCCCTCTCAATGGGGGTGGAGGTGATGTGGTTGGCATGACAGTGGGGGTGCCCGGGGCCGATGGCCTTGCTGGGGTTGGGGCAGCTTGGCCAATGGCTGGCGCTGGCAGCGCGGCAGTGGCTCCAGATTCTAGGCTGCTGCTCGATGCCTCGAGGGGAGGGCCGCTGGGTGTGTCCTCACTCCCTGCATCATTTAGTTGGTCTGCCCCCGGCTTGGTGGGCGGGCATTTTCCACACCCTGTTTTTTCTGGGTCCCCGGGTCCTTGGGCGTATGGGGCCGGCTCATGGGGGGAATGGGGCATTGGGGAGGTGGCTAGTCCGACTGGACAGGGGTGGGGTGGGTGGGGCTGGGGGGGTCTCGGGTAGGGGTTCGGCGGCCTAGGCAGCTGGCAGCCTCGGCCCCTCGGTGTGGGGCTGGGGGGGGGCTGGGTGCTGTTTTGAGTGCTACTCCGTGCGCTATTGTGGCAAGTGCTGCTGGTTTTTCTTCTTCTCTTTCTCTGAAGGTCCCTCAGAGTGTACTGCCCAGGATGAATTCGGTCGATGTGGGTCAGGCTGGTGGTGCAGGGCGCACAAGTCCTGCGGCAGAGTGCTCCAGTTCGGCGACGGGGGTTCAGACCGTTTGCAAGCTGGCAGCGCCCTCCGGTGCAGTTGGTGAGTATGGAGGGGGCGCGGGCAGCAAAGGGGGGGTGCACAAGCCCCTGGGACGGGATGCCCGGAAGGTGGAAAGATGATGGGGAAGCACAAGCGTGGGTGCCGCTGCCAGCATGCATCTTCGTCCTCCTTGTCCTCGACATCCTCGGTGGTGTCCTCTGCCGATTCTGTGGTGGTGGTGGGGGAAAAGGGTAGTAATGGAGGGCCTCCGTGGTGCACTGTGCTGAGCTGTGGGAGGGTGTGCCGCGAAAACTGCATCATCGGATCAAGCGTTGTAAGTATATCGACATTTTTGGCTTGCTCGAGGGTCGGAAATGCTCGGGGGAAAGCAGGAAAAAACGGAAGGAGGACAAAAAGGCAGGTAGGGTGCGGAAGGCATCCTGCAACACTCTTAATTGGACCCATGCTTTTCTGCGCTTAGCCAGTGTGTGGGACCATTATTTCCCGGAGCAGTATGGGGCACTGTTGGCTTATGGGGATGCAATCTTAGCCGCATCACAGGCGCACGATGGGTGGGCCTGGCTAAATTATGATGAGGAGTTCTGGGACATGATGGAGGAAAACATGCAGTTATCGTGGGGAACTAAGGACATCAATTTATGGCTGACACAAATGTCTGCCAGGAGTCGGGTTGGGGGGGTGGGAGGTGGAGGCAGCAATTTCGGGTTGGCTACGGCATTGGCGAGTTTGCGGTCCTTTCGAGTGCCCGCCCCCGCAGCGTCTCAGGCCAAAGGAGGGTCAGTGGGGGGTGACTTCTGTTGGCGTTTCAATAAGTCATTGTGCCCCTTCCCCGACTGTAAATTTAGACATGCCTGTTCCTTGTGTGGTGGCAGATATGCTGCCATTAAGTGTAGTCACAAAGGCGCGGCCGGAGCCCCGCCGGGAGGCAAGTGAAGGGGTTCTTGTATCATTGGCCCCTACGTCTGTGAGAGTTGACATTATGCACCTGTGGTTAGTGCAATATGGGCGGGCTCGTCCGGGGGAGGCAGGGATTTTGATTTTGAAGGGTTTTTCGAAGGGTTTTCGGATTCCATTTCAGGGTGCGCTGGCACGGGGTGGGTCGTGAAACGCTGGTTCAGTGCGGTCACTGGCCGAGGTTGTACGGCGGAAGGTCAGGGAGGAGTGCGCGTTGGGCCACCTGGCGGGGCCATTTTTGGAGCCCCCATTTTCTTTGTTTACGGTATCCCCGTTGGGAGTTGTTCCCAAGAAGGAGCCGGGTAAGTTCCGGTTGATCCATAATCTTTCTTGCCCTCCTGGGGATTCCGTGAACGATCGCATCCCTCAAGACTAGTGCACGGTATGCTATGCTTCCTTCGACACAGCGGTGGTTTTGGTGCGGCAGTGCGGGGCCGGCGCGCTATTGGCGAAGGTGGACATTGAATCGGTGTTCCGCTTGTTGCCGATTCACCCTTCGGCATTCCCTTTGTTAGGTTTCTGCTTCGAATCGCGGTTTTATTTCGATAAGTGCATGCCTATGGGCTGTGTGATATCCTGTGCCTACTTCGAGGCCTTTAGTACATTCCTGCATTGGGTGTTGGAGAGGCAGGCGGGTGTCACTAACATAGTGTATTACTTAGATGATTTCTTGTTTGTCGGGCCGGGTCAGGCACGTACTTGCACTCACCTTCTGGAGACGTTTCTACACTTGGCTGGGCATTTCGGTATTCCCATAGTGGCTAACAAAACCCTGGGGCCTGTGACGCGCCTTACCTTCCTTGGGATCGAGATTGATACCGCTAGTATGGTGGTACGCCTGCTCAAGCAGAAAGTTGAGCGGCTCCGGGAGCTGGTGGCGTTAGTGGGATCATCAGATAAGATTACCCTTCGGGTCATGCAGTCGTTAGTTGGTCATCTTAATTTCGCCTGCAGGGTTTTGCTGATGGGGCGTCCCTTTACGTGGCGGTTGTCACTTTCCATGGCGGGTGTTCATCTTCCGCATCATCGGATTCACGTGTCGGCGGGAATGCGCGAGGATTTGCATGTGTGGGAAGCCTTCTTGACTGGTTTTAATGGTTGCTCGGTTGTACAGCTGCCGGAGCTTTCGAATGCGGACCTGCATTTGTTCACAGATGTGGCAGGTAGTTCGGGGTTTGGGGCCTATTGTCAAGGGGCTTGGTGCGCAGAGCCTTGGCCTAGCGACTGGGTGCAGTCCGGCTTGACCCGCAATATCACCTTCTTGGAGCTTTTTCCCATTGTTGTAGCTCTTTGGGTGTGGCCAGAGCATCTGGTGGTGTTCTGGTGTGATAATGCCGCGGTTGTGGAGGTTATCAACCGGCACGCCCCGCAGTGTATGAGGGTAGCTGCTTTGATGCGGATCTTTGTGCTTACTTGCTTGTGGCTGAATGTCACCGCCAGGGCGCAGCATGTGCTGGGCTCCCAGAATTCCATAGCTGATGCTCTGTCCCATTTCCAGTGGGCTCAGTTCCGGCGGTTGGCTCCGGAGGCAGAAGAGATGGCCGCGAGGGTCCCGACGCATCTTTGGAGGGTTGGGATCCTGTCTTGATGGCGTTGTTGTCCTCGTCGGTAGCATCTGGTACTTGGGCACAGTATCGGAGAGGATACGCCCAGGTGAGTACGTTTGTGCGGGCGTGTGTGTGGACTGGGGGGAGGGTTCCCGGTGGGCTAGTTGGGCAGCTTGTGCTTTGGGCAAAAAGGGAAGGTTGGGCTCGGTCGGCAGTCACGGCTGCACTGGCCGGGTTTTCCTTCTTTTGTAAGGCGGCTGGTTGGGGGAACCCCAGGGTATCATTTTTAGTCAAGCGCCTGCTGGCAGGTTGGGCCAGGGCGCATCCCAGATCGCGGGACTGGCAACTCCCGCTTTCCCATGAGCTGTTGCTACGGATTTGTGAGGCCTTACCTCGTGTCGCGGCCTCTTGTTTCAAGGCTGTTTTGTTCCAAGCACTTTTTGCAACAGCATTTTTTGGGGCGTTTCACGTGTCTGAACTTGTGCCTCGCTCCTCGAAGCAGGGCATGTTTGGAGGTCTTGATTTTGGGCACATGACGGTTGAGGCATCTCAAGTACATATTTTTATCCCGCGGTCCAAGACGGATCAGTTGGGAAAAGGGGGCTGGGTGGTATTGAGTGCTATTTTCCCTTTGCTCTCCTGTCCGGTGCACGCCTTGCGGATCTATTTGCAGTGGCGATCACAGGTTCATGGATATTTCTTTATGCACGAGGATGGCAGGCCAGTAACGCAGTTCCAGTTCACGGCTGTTTTGCATTTGGCTTTGTGGTTCTTGGGTTGTGATGAGCAGAGCTATGGCTTGCACTCTTTCCGGATTGGGGCGGCCACGAGTGCGGCGGCGGCAGGTCTAGATGGGCGGGTTATCCAGCGGATCAGCAGGTGGCGCTCCGGTGCGTACGAAGGGTATGTTCGCCCTTAGGTGGCCCGTGCAGGGCTGGTGTAGGGGCGGTGCGTGTGTGACGACCGCACCGCAGTTGGCGTGGGTGGGGGGAAAAGGGGGGGTACTAACAGTTTCCTTCCTATTCCAGAGTTGCCTGCTGGTGGCTGTCCGATTTGTCCTTTCAGATGGTGCCTCCTCCGGTGACTGGTGGATCATTGGCCATTCCTTCATTTATTGGGCCAAGCGAAGGGCGTCAGTGTGGCCGTTGGGCATTCAACTCGGACTGGCAAATGCTGGAGTGCAGCTGTGTTGGATGGGACAACGTGGCATGCGATGTTGGCAATTTTTGGAATTTGTCCAGGCGAAGCTCACACAGCGGCAGCAGCCAGTCGGGCTGCTGATTCACTTGGGAGGCAATGACTTGGCGAGTTGGTCATGCCGACAGATCATCAGAACTGTACAGAGAGACATTGCTTTGGTGCGGGACTTAATTCCAAATGTGGCCATTGTCTGGTCAGACATCGTTCCACGCCCTGCCTGCTAGATACAGTGGCGGTGGTTACGGGGCCTGGTCAAAATCAACAGGCAGATAGGGCAGTGGGTTCAGCAAACAGGCGGGTTGCAGGTGCTCCACCCTTGGGCAGAGGTCAGGTGTGCTGGCTTGTACCGTCTTGATGGGGTTCACCTGGCCCCAATGGGACAGGATCTTTTGCTAAATGACTGGCAGGAGGCCCTGGAAGGTTGGTGTGGGTCGCAGCTTTCATTGGTGGGGGCGGCGCAAGGATAGAGGTCTACCTTTTGCCAGTGGCGGGGTAGCGAGCTGGCGCTCGCCGATCCAGCAAGGCATTTGAGGCTGATGTCGCTTTGCAGGGGAGCGGCAGTGCTCCTTGGTTGGGAGAGACATCACGGTGGGGGTCTCTGCCCAGTGGAAGGTAACTTGCCGGCCTTTGCTAATAACATGGCGAGGCGGGTGGTTGGGGGAATGCAGGGGTGGATGATGCAACACTTTGCTAGAAACGGCTGGTGTGGGGGGCATCATCCGGAAATAGAGGGGGGGCAAATGTTGGGGTTTATGAATGTTGAGTTGGCCCATGTTGGGGCCGGTTTTATAATATATTTAATAAAGCTGCGACCAAAATATTGTTACCAAATTCCAGTGTATGTGTGTTTGTCTGGGTGATGGATGGGGGGGGGGGCAGGGGGGAGTGGTGGCAGGCCGTCAAGGCTGATGGCAGGCAAGGGATTGGCATCCGGATACCTCGGTTACAGTTATTGTTGGAGTTGAATACATATTGAACCCAAGGAAACTGCTTATCACTGCTTAGTAAAAGGACACCAGTGTCTCAGTTGCACCTATGTGCACTTTTGGGTTTTAAGGATGCTATAGCTCTCATTTAGTTCCTGAAACATTTGGAACCCCTGTCTCAAATCAGATGCCCAATAGTCAATATACTACATCTAAGCCAAATCTGCATTTCAGGGGAAATCTATTAATTCCTTTTGAGGATTATTCCAGATAGGAATTTTGCTGTTGTTATTACTTGGGTACTCCTTGAGTAGCCCTAAACGTATGGCAATGTCTCAGAGTCTCTTTCAATGTGGTTCCAACTATGGTTTCTATGAGGTAGGGATATACTGTAAAAGTTCTCTCTTCAGTTAGAGTCATATGGAGTGGAGGAGTGGCCTAGTGGTTGGGGCAAGGTACTTCAGGCTGGAAGGTCAGGGGTTCAAATCTCACTAGAGGACAGCAACCTTGGGCTGGAAGGACTGGGGTTTCTCATCCCACAGGTGCCCCTTGTGGTCTTGGGCAAGCCACTTAACCCTCCATAGCCCATTTTCCCTGTAAAATAGTTATCTCCAAGTTATAATGCCCTGTTCAATGTAATTTCAGTTTGTTCAATGTAAACTGCACTGATGCAGAATAGCGCAGTATATAAGAGAATGAAAATAAATAAATATGGGGGTTAAAGCTAACCTTTCAGGATTCTCATAGCCAAAGGAAGCCAAGCTGCAACATGAGCCCTTTCTGAATTTATGGAAATCACTTGATCTGCTTGCTATGTAATTTTAACACTAGCCATAAAAATAATAATTCTACAGCATGCAGTGAATCAATGAAACATGGAGCTACACATTTTAAAGGATTTCAAAAATATTTTCTATCACGTTTTTAAAATGTTCACACGGTATGAATTTATTGTTTGCGTCTGCTTTTTGCGCTGTAGAAAGACAATAGAGCATGGCCATATCATGAGCTCCTGGGACTCATTAACTCAAGACGAGGTAGTGCAAAAACGTACTGCACTTTATTTTTATTTTATTTTATTTTTATTAGTTTTACACTAGAAATTACTACAAAAAAACACAATACCAAATACACGACACTTCTCACAACAGTAGTAGAGATCAAAACAGTAGAAAGCACCCAGAGTACCCAGTAACAAAAGCTTGTCACCATTCATAACTGCACTACCCCCCCTCCCCCAACAACAAGAAGAGAAAACCCTTCCCCCCTCAACTCTCCCCCCCTGGGTCTGACCCACTTAAGAAAGAAAGAAAATTTAAAAGTGAATAAATAAGAAAAGGAGACAACGCTCTTATAGGGCTCTATGAATTACTAAAACGCCACAGGGCATTTAGCCCCTGCTGCAAAATCATCTAAGAACTCCCACTTATTGAAATTTCTATGAGAACAAAGGTTTTGGCCCCTACATAGAGACAACCACTCATAAGCTTTCTCGTATTTGGCAAATAAACAGAGCGTATTCCACCACTGATAGATATTCAGCCTGGAAGAGTCCTTCCAAAGAGAAATGATTAGCTTAATGGCGATTGCCATCATAAAATTAAATAGGAAGGTCTTTTCCTTAGGTAAATCTATTCCATCCGCGGTAGAGCGTAAAATTACAGTCTGCCATTGTAGAGGGCCTTGAAACTGCAGAACTCTTTGAATCCTCTCCCATACCTGCTGCCAGAAACTCTGAATGTAAGGGCATTCAAACAACATATGTTTCAGGCTACCTGGCTCTCCTGCACACGACCAGCATTTGTTCGTGACCGAGGGCAACCACTTTGAGACTCTGACAGGCGTACAATAAGCCCTATGCATTAGAAAGAATAGCGACTGGGATAGAGCCGCTGCCCTGGAACCTTTATTTATTGGACCCCAAATTTGACCCCATGAGTGAGCGGAGATAGGTAAGCCCAAATCGGACTCCCAAGCCTTCTCCAACCCCGGCAAGAAATGCCCCGGATGGTCACGTATCGTGGCATAAAACTTGGAAGCAGTCCCCTTCACGTCCTGACATAGCTCCCAGTGTTCTCCCCACGTCTTAGGGTCCCCCAGTTTCCCACCTAGACAATGCTTAAGCTGTATCCATTGATATCGCCAAGTGCAAGGTAACCCAAATTCAAGTTGCAACTCCTCAAATGACTTCCATTTATTCCGGCCAACAAGCTGCCCAACTGTCCAAACCCTTTTTCATTGTCACTCATCCCACCTTATCGCCTTATGGGCAATTTTAAATTTCGGATTATGCCAGATCGGGACTTGAGAGGAGGGAAAGACTCCTCTGTCTATTCGGCCCTCAAGAAAAGAAAACACATCTTGAGTGGCCTGAATAATTTGAAGACACTTAAACGAACCCCCAAACCGCATACCCATCCACAATTCCATAGGAAGAGAGGGACCCAATTGTTCCTCCACCGCTAGCCACACCTGCTTCAACCCGTCATCCTTTGGGAAGCACCATTCTGCGCCTTGCTTTAACTTGAAGGCCATATGGTACCATCGGAAGTCAGGAAATTGAACTCCCCCTTTGAGTTTATTTATTTATTTTATTTATTTAACAATTCTTTTATACCGCGCTATTTCAATCAGTGCGGTGTACATTGAAACAAGAACATACTACAATGCATACAAGTAACATTGAGTTTTACATTGAACAGGGAGATTCAACATAGGACAACCGGGGGAACTATGTACAGATTGACTTAAATGCCTTTAACTTAAATGCCTTTAACTTAAATGCCTTTAACTTAAATGCCTTTAACTTGGAAGTTGCAACCCTGGGGGGTTTACCTTGCCATAAAAAGCCTACCAAAAGTCGCTCTCTTTTCTTATAAAATGTATTCGGCAAAACCAAAGGAAGCATCTCTAACATATAATTTATCTTGGGGACCAGCACCATTTTTATGGAATCCAACCTGCCCCACCAAGATAGATGCAGCAGCGACCACCGTGAAGTAAACGAAAGGACCGATTCGACCATTTCTTTACAATTTAACTGTATTGTATCCTCCAAGGAGCAGGCAAACTTGACACCCAAATATTTTATAGCTTTGTCCTCCCACTGGAAGGGATTGGGGGCAAGCATCGACGAAAAAGTCATTTTATTTAACGGAAAGGCAACCGACTTGTTCCAGTTTATTTTGTACCCAGAGAGACTCGAGTAGGAGTCCATTAACCGCAAAACTTCCCCTACAGAATCAGGTTGGACAAACAACAATAAATTGTCCGCATAGGCAGACAACTTGATATGAATATCACCAATAGGAATTCCCTGAACTTCCTTCGAGTATCTAAGCAATAATGCCAACGGTTCAAGCGCAATATTGAACAATAGGGGTGAAAGAGGGCAACCCTGACGTGTACCTCTAAACAGTGAAAACGACGTGGAAAGGAGCCCATTCGCTAAAATACGAGCCGTCGGTTTAGCGTATAATAAATGCACGTACCGCAAAAACTCTTCCCCAAATCCAAACCATCTCAAGGCCTGCTGCAAAAAAGACCATTCCAATCTATCAAATGCCTTTTCTGTGTCGACTGACAGCCCTACCACCGGATAGGTCGACTGTTCAGCTAGCGCCATCAGGTTTAAGAGAAGGCGTGCATTATCAGCGGTCGATCTTCCAGCCGTAAAGCCACATTGATCCGGATGAATAATCAAAGGGGCAACTTTCTCTAATCTACGAGCAAGGATGGCTGCAAATATTTTATAATCCGCATTTAATAGTGAAATAGGGCGATAGTTTTCCACTCGCAAAGGGTCCCTACCAGGTTTTTCCAAAACAACAATAGTCGCTTCGCTAAAGGAGCCAGTAGCCGACGGCTGCGCATGTAAGCCCATAAAGTATAGTTGAAGAAAAGGAATGAGGTCTTCCGCAAAGCTCTGATAAAATTCAGAAGGTAGACCGTCCGGCCCTGCGGCCTTCCCCTTTGACTGCCCTTGTAAAACCCGTCTAATCTCACCAATAGTAATGGAACTCTCAAGTTCCTCCTTTTGGGAGGCGGACAAGGAGGGATGAGGAATCTGTCCGAACAGCGCCTGAAAGTCGTCTGGCGCAGCATGTGTCTCAGACGAATACAGCTGAGCGTAGAATGTCTTAAAAGACTCAGCTATTTCTGATGGGCCTGTAAGCAAGGTCTGATTATCGCCCCTAAGTGCTTCAATTCTTCTTTTAGGCGGTCTGGGTCTGAGAGTACGCGCGAGGAGGGATCCAGCCTTATTTGATTCAACATAATAAGTAGCCTGCTGAGTGGATGCTAGCTTTGCGGCCTCCGTGGAAAGGATGCAATTGTATTGATACCGTAGCTTCTGTAGGCGTATGAGAATCCATGGGTCTGTCTTATCTCTCAAAAGTCTCTCCCCCGCGCGGATTTGTACATCTAAGCCCTCTAAGAGAGCCCGCCTTTGTTTGTCCAGTTTAATTTTATAGCTAGTGCATTCAGCACGCATATATGCCTTGAAGGCCTCCCACCAGGCCCAACCAGATGTATCTTGAATAATATTATGTTCAAAGTAGTCCTTGATTGCCGCTTTGATAAACGTTAGAAAACCGGTATCATTCAGTAGGTCTCTCGGGAAGAACCACGTAGGGACCCGCTTAATAGGATCACCTAGCTGCAATGTCAAGGTTACTGCAGCATGGTCTGATATGTGGGTGCCACACACCGCTGAGTGGGTAGCCGACGGGACCAAAGTCTTAGATATTAAAAAAAAATCAATTTGCGAATGGGAGCCGTGAGGCAAGGAGTAAAATGTAAATTCCTTGTCTTTGGAGTGCTGCAACCGCCAGATATCCATTAACTCACATGATTGGATTATAGATAACAGGGCTAAGTTCGCCCTTGACAGTTTTAGGGATCTACACGGCTGTCGGTCCAAAAGGGGATCCAGCGTAAGGTTAAAATCTCCCCCCATGACAGTATCACACGCAGCCCATTCCTGCGCTTCCTCAGCTAACGTGTGATAAAAGGCCAGATCGTCATGATTAGGGCTGTATACATTTATAACAACCAGTTTTTGGTTACCCACTTCAAACATTGATTTTGCCCACCTCCCTTCCAAATCCGATTTAGCTTGTACAATCATGGGCGCCAGGGATTTGAGGACCAATATAGCAACGCCATTTTTCTTCCTCTGAGCAGCTGAATGGCCCACCAAAATATAATGATCCAACCCCAGTTTCGCAGTTTCGGAGGAGGAGAGATGAGTCTCCTGAAGGAGAACCACATCCGCCCTTTCTTTTTTGCAATAAAGCAGGATTTTTTTCCGCTTGGCTGGATTCATAATACCCTTAACATTCAGAGAGAGAAATTTAAGAGGATTCATCAGAGTCTGCCAAAAAGAAACAGGAAACAGTCATCATCCATCAGTCTATTGTCAACATACTTACTTCTAATAGGTCCGACCCAACAACATTTTAACCCCAACAACAACAAAAACTGCACCCAGGTGCCGAGCCCCTTCCACCAGGGGGACACAATAGGGTGAGCCAGAACCCAGGTGAGAACAGGACCACCCAGCCCCTCCCCACATCAACAAGAACTTCGAATACCCCTCCCCACCTGACCTAAACAAACAGAGAAACAAAATTTCCCCCCACTTTTTAAATTAGTTTTATTTATAATTATTTGTGCTTGTTTCCTCCTCCCTCTCCCTTTTTAGATGCCTTCCTCTCCTCTCCCTCTCTCCACCTTCCTCACTCACCGCCCCCCCCTCTCCTCCCCCCCTCCATTCCCTCTTTTGATTTAACAGCCCTCTAAACCGATACCCAAGAGAGTGCCCAACAGAAGCCTCGAAGGGCCCTACTCAGGCCTCCGACACCCTTATGAAACCACAAGCGAGGTCTCATCACCACTGCTAGGCACATTTAATATTAAAAGGAATAAAGGGCCCCGGTAGCATTTTCTTTACAGGACATAAATCAAGCATATTGAAATAAAAGTTCGTACTTACACATCCTTACAATATCTATCCCCCCAACGCCGACACCTGATTAGCAGAGCACAACACAATTAGGATTGAAATCAGATGTCAGTACATAGAATAAGGGCGGGAGCAGAAGGAGCTATGAGAAAGAAAAGGCAAAGAAAATTAAAAATTAAGTAAGTAACCCCCTTGTCTTCAGGAGATCACACCAAATATAACATTATGTTATCATGCACAAAAACAGGCCAAGCAAGACAGAAGGTCCTTGTATGCAGACAAAAACTCTCTCTGCGTCTGGGCGTTCAGTTATCCAACCAGTATTTTATGTATACCGCTGGCATCGCCACCTCGCCGATGGCTGGAGATCTGAGCACAAAGCCCCTGCAGACAGCAAGTCCCGAAAGCAAAGACAATCAACGCATCACTTCAGCTTCTTTTTCCTCCAAGAAGGACTGAAGGGCCGACGGGTCTTCAAAAGTTCTGGTTTGGTTGAAAAGCGTGACCCGCATCCGTGCTGGGAAGAAGAGCCCGTATCTAGCCTGGAGCCTTTGGAGATGAGGCCGGAAGGCGAGGAACTGCTTGCGCCTTTCTACAGTTGATTTGTGGAAATCCGGAAAGAAAGCCACCGAATGCTCCTCGAATTTTACCGGGGCTCCAGATTTCGCCGCAGCCATGATTTGCATGATTTGAGAGTAACGCAGTGCCCGAATAATAATTGGCCTCGGTTGGCTATAATGAGGGTTCGGTTGGAATGGAACCCTGTGAGCTCTGTCAATTTCAAACGCTGGATTAAAATTTATCCGCAAAATCTTAGGGATCAGTTTTTCCATGAATGCAACTGTATTGATGCCCTCTGCTCCTTCCGGTATACCAAGCACCCGAATATTATTTCTGTGGGTGCGATTGTTAAGGTCTTCCAGGCTACGCTCAAGGGCCTCAATTCGTTTACCATGCTTTGCGACTACCTTCAGCTTTTCATCTTGCGCTGCAATGCAATTCTCTATTGCTTCCATTCGAGGCGTAAGCACCATCAGCTGATCCTTGAGCTCCTTTAATTCCAAAATATCTGTTTGAACCCCAGCCAGCATCTCCCCATTTGTGGCGACCATCTCACGAACTGCCCTGATCTCTTGCAGGAGCTCTTGTAGGCCCGCCACATTATCTCGTGTAGACGCCATCTTGAGCGGGGATGGAGGGTCAGGTTTCGACCTTTTCGCTCCCGGATTCGATCCTGTCCCAAATTCGAGCCGCGTCTGCTTGCTGACCGCCATAGCCATACAACCACGAACCAGTCAGAAGGGGGAAATATCGAAAATAAACAGGATGGGGGGGGGCAGGATTTAGAATGGATTCAGCAGGGAGCTAACGGGCTAAGCAGCCATCTCCCTCGGTAGCTGGCTCCGCCTCCAACGTACTGCACTTTAATAAAAGGGCCCTTAAATGTTTTTAAGGCACACTAATAAACTCAATGCATGCTAGCGAATGCAAACTACTTCCATGAACACCAGCATGAATACAAACAGCAGAACTCAATTCTTGCCACCATTGTCGAAGAGTTTCATCTCAATAAAAATAAAGAGAAATTGTCATCTATTTTGTTTATTTTTTTTTTTTCAAACAAGAGGTATCCTGAGAATTAAATCATGAAAATAGGCTTTTGGATACCACCATGTAGATTAATCAACACATTTACTAACCAAGATCTTTGCACTAGGTGACGGGGGGATACGTCTTCCTTTCAAGCGTATTCAGTTAAAAAAGCAACTTGCAATCCATTAAGAACAGAAAGAATATATAAAATGAAATGATGAGGATGAAGATAATTATTTAATTTTTTGTGTGTAATTGCAATTATTTTTATAACATTTTTCTCATTGATGGTTATGAATGGAA
Source organism: Ichthyophis bannanicus (assembly GCA_033557465.1). Taxonomy (NCBI): domain Eukaryota; kingdom Metazoa; phylum Chordata; class Amphibia; order Gymnophiona; family Ichthyophiidae; genus Ichthyophis; species Ichthyophis bannanicus. The sequence continues at coordinate 1,785,489,546 of CM066032.1, forward strand.
GGATATTTAACATTTTTGCAGCCTTGCTTTATAAAAGCTTATTTATCTGTTCTTCCCAGCTTATTGAAGATAGATGTTTTTGTTTTACAGAATAATCAAATACTAAACCTTCAGATATCTTGTTAGTGAATGTTCATGTCTGCCCTTTATCAAGGCCATGTTGTCACAGCTGCCTGTACAGTACATAACCACTCAGGCAAATCTTAAGCTTGAAATGTTTCACTTGCAATAAGTTTTGAAGTGTTCTTTCCTCCAACTTACATTGGAAGCTGTTAAATGAATTGACCTGTACAGGTTTCATTTGGATGGACCTGTGACAGCTGTGCTTGTCATGCTGTTTCCTGTCTCACAACAACTCTGCATGTTTTCCAGGGTCAGAGACTAAACAAGTTGCTCTGTTTTGTGGATGGAAAGAAAAAAAAAAGTAAAACACATCCTGGTCTCTTTACCTAAACCTATGTTCTCCCTTAATAGTTTTTCAATTGTTTCCTAGTGATTGCAAATGGCTATTTGGCAGGCACAGTCGGGGTCTGATTCATCAAAAGTTCATCCCGGCCCGCCCCACAGCTTCCACAAAAAAAGAGAAGAAATGCCTCAGTGAATTGGTCCATTAGGGCAGTGTTTTTCAACCTTTTTTGTGCAAAGGCACACTTTTTTCATGAAAAAAATCACGAGGCACACCACCATTAGAAAATGTTAAAAAAATTTACCTCTGTGCCTATATTGACTATATAAAGTAATTCTCGTGAATAGGAATCAACCCCTCCCACCCACCCCCCTCCCCTGCTGTCTCACACCCACCCCCCTCCCCTGCTGGTTCACTCACACCACCCCCCCTCCACTGCTGGTTCAATCACCCACCCCCCTGTCGCTTAATCACCCCTCCTGCTGGGTCACTCACTCACTCACTTACCCCCCCTCCCCTGCTGGTTCACACACACCATCGCCCGCCCCCCGCCCTTGCTGGTTCACTCACACACACCCCCCCCCCCCACTGCTGGTTCACTCACACTCCCCCCCCCTTGCTGGTTCACTCACACTCCCCCCCCCCTTGCTGGTTCACTCACACACACACACACCCTCTGCCCAAGCCGCTGCTTCTGCTTTGTACAGAGCAGCGGCTGCACTACACTTACATTGAAAAGTAAAGAGAAACTGTGTCAGGAGCCCTCCGGTCATCGCAGAGCCCGAGGAAGTGATGTCATGGGGGCGGGCTCCTCACAGGCTGTCTTTCCTTTTCAAATTAACTTTATTGCAGCTAAAGTTAATTTGAAAAGGAAAGACAGCCTGTGAGGAGCCCGCCCCCATGACATCACTTCCTCGGGCTCTGCATGATCGGAGGGCTCCTGACACAGTTTCTCTTTACTTTTCAATGTAAGTGTAGTGCAGCCGCTGCTCTGTACAAAGCAGAACCAGCGGCTGCACTGCTATAGGGAATCGCGATCGCGTTAGCGCCGCGGACTTCGGCACAAAAAGCAAAAAACCGGCTTTTCAATGGCCGGTTTTACAACTGTGCTGGCAGCCGGCCTGGCCATGGAAAAACCGGCCAGGCCGGCTGAAAACCGGCCGGTTGGCAACCCTAATTTGTGAGCCGAGGCCACATGTTACGGATGAAATTGGAATTTTTCCCACGGCACACCAGACAATATCTCACGGCACACTAGTGTGCCGCGGCACAGTGGTTGAAAAACGCTGCATTAGGGTTTGAGTTGCCAAGGACACTCAAAGCTATGTTACTATTAACTATTTTTTTACATAGATGAACCATAAACATCATATAATTCTGGGAATCTCCCATAGTATACCATTATGTTAGAAATGGTAAAAAGTAAAATAAAATATGAATGCAGAATTTTATCACATGGTAGTTTTTCTAGTATATCTTGTGATATCACTGATGTATTGAAGGTATAATATCAACCATGAATTATAACTAAAGTAAACATGAGACTAATGAACACTTCTCAGAAAGAAAATAGAGAGCTCGTTAGCATTTATCATTTCTATAATGCTACTAGACTGCTTAATGCTGCAGTAATACACCTAAAAGGAAGTCCCTACACCCTACGGCTTGTAATCAAGTCAAGACAAACTGAGAGGAGTTAACAGAGACCTCGGGAGTTCAGTGCATTCGAAACATGGTTAAAACCCCCAAACCTACTGGCCCGATATTCAGATTTTTCAAACATGGCTACAGCAATCAAAAAAATCCAGGTCTTCGGACTGCGGACAGTGCTCAATAACCACACAGAGTGGCGAGTGACTCCGCTATCCAGACAGGGGTGCTATTTATTCCATTATCAGAATAACAACCCAAGTACAGTTAGGATTGTCATTTTGCCGTCCTGATAGGAGAGTGAATATCGCCATTAACCAGATAACTACCAGGTCTGCTTTTCTTCCACCCATGGGCTGCATAGGAATTATCCAGAGCGCTAAGATGGTCAGTGTGATCGTACCTAGAGGATTCTTCTTTGACAGGATCTTCCAACATTGGACATATCACTTTGCAAGCATTAAATAGGAAGTTCTAAGTTCTGAGCCCACTACTTGTCTTAGGAAACTCTCTAGGCTGGATAGTATATAGAGATCTGGCCCTACATGCCAGGTTAATGTGTCCCATGTTGTTCAATCAAAGCTTTACCTGTAACAGCACCAGAAGTGGGATCTGGCAACATGTGCACAAGTCTCTGATTTCTAGGAGTTTTGCTAAAGAACTTAAACCTAAAAACAAGAGAGATGAGAACATTGTTTACTTGATGCATTGCTTACTCGTACTGTACAAAATTTCCTTTTGATACTCTCTGAAAAGTGTGGTTCCTCTACACTAAACACTCTTACCCTGCCACTCTGCTGCTCTGTAATCTGTTACTGGCCCTCCAAATCTACCCACCTTTTCGAAAGATCTAAACCCATTATCTAATCTCCAAATGACTCCATCAAACTGTTGTCCTGAATCAACTGCTAGAAGTAAGAAAATAGAGATAAAATATATTGATTTTGTTGTCTGTGGGTGTGTCCCCTATGATGATTTTTGGCATATGTGTGCTAAAGTTTCATTAAGAGTCTGACAGATTCCCCTTTAGTTACTAATGTCCTTTAAGGAAATTGCAAGGTAGAATCCTACTCAAAGCTAGACTAGAATAGCTTTGAGAATAGAGCATCTAAAGTGATCTTAATGTGGCCCCTGTACAAGGTGGTACAGGGCAGATGATCTGGGCTCCCCTTCTTCTTTACTTGGGTCAAGAGACTGAGCTTCCTCTCAGGACCTTGGCCCCTCTTGAAGAGTGAGACACAGAGAGGCATAACCCTAACTGAGGTTACAATTTGCATTCACAAAATGTTTCCCCAGAAGTTGTGGCAAAGTTCTGGTGCTGAAAGGAATAGTTAACATGTTTGCAAAGAGACTGAATGGTAGCAAGAAAACCGACAGAAGTGAGGTGTTTTTATTTGTTTATTGAGGAAAACTGTATTTGTTTATTGAGGAAAGATAGGTGAACAGGGTATAAGAATAAAAGAAACAAATTGTTTGAAAAGCACTTGGAAACAATGCAAGCAAATACAGTTCACTACAGTCAATCAATTCAAGCAAACATTACTATTAACCTGGAATCAAATTTATATTTTGGGGTATGTTTACTAAACTACGGTAATGGTACATAATGCGCGTTATGTAATGTTAACGATCGTTAGCGCATCATAACGTGCGTTATGATGCACTAACGATCATTAACGTTACATAACGTGCGTTATGATGCGCTAACGATCGTAACGCTCCATGGCGCGGTAAAACACCGCAGAAGGTGGAGAGAGGGCGGAGAGAAGGGATCAGTGGGCAGAGAGTGGGCGGGGAGAGGCTCCCTTCACACTAACGCGCTGATCTGAAGAGCTGAATCCAAACGCGATTGAAAACCTGCCGTTAAATGCAGATTACAGGGGAGAGAAACCATTTTAGTGTCAGCAATGTACAGCCCAGACAGGGAAACCCCAAAAAAGTGATAAGTGTGATACATGTGCACAGAACAAAATGGCACATAAACACTGAAAATGACCCCAACAAACTGGAAAACAACCATAACCAAGCTGGCCAATAGTGGTATCAATGAGAAACATCAACCCCTCCCCCCCCCCGAGTAAACTCCATAGAACATATATAAATCGTGGAAGGGTCTATACTCCGTCCCCATACAAGGTGAATGAGCCCACAGTGAAATAGCGCTGCTCAGGGTTTTCCCCACCATCAGACAGGGTTCCTATGGCATGCACATGTCCCGCAACATCAGGGCGGGCATGTCGGAACGGCAACTGGACAGATGCAGAAGAAGAGATACAGAGGGCCACAGGCGGCACATGCTGTGGTGGAGCTGGGCCACAGTGCGGACTAGGGTGATGCCTAGGTGGCCCATATGAATGCTGAAACAGCAGAGCAGCCAGACAGCAACTGCTGAAGGCCCAACATGGGCACGAGTGTGTTTCCCACAGTGTCACAGTGGATAGTACCCAACAGCTAACCCCAAGGGCACGGAACATTGGCAGGCAGGGCTGGGGGGAGCGTGGACGTCTATGCAGGCACCCCTACCCCAGAACCCGCACCATAGGCAGCCGCCTACCTGCACACTGGATGGCCTGAGACTGCGCACCACCAGCACCACCAGCAGAAGGGCATGTCAGCATGGTGGCTGAGGGATACTGGTGGTGGAGGGGGCAGTGGCAGCTGCCCAGAGCAGACCGTGGCCTAGCCCTGTGTAGGTGTGTGCCGTGTACTGGAACAGATGGGCCCTGTCTGATGAACAGTCATGGTATCACCAAGGAATGTACTGACTCTGTGACAACAAGGTAGTGCAGTGCACAAAACCAGTGTATTCAGAAACAAAGAGTAACGGGTTCAAGTCCCAGCTGTGGTTCCTGCCAACCCAGTCCCCATATTTTACCCACTACTACAACATGCTAATACAGACAGAACCTTTATTGCAGATGATGTAAACATGCCCAAGACACCTACATTTTACCCTACAGAGCACAGACACAATAAACATGCACATTACCTAGAGCAGAGTCTCCCAAATGCAGTCCTGGAGGGCCAAACACCATTCCGGTTCCATGCTGCCTCTGATAAAGATGCCTGTGCTGCATTTCTTTGCGCCACCCCCATGGTATGCAGATGTATCTCATGCATATTCATGAGGGACAGCATGTAAACCCAAACAGTGTTTGGCACCGCAGGACTGGAGTTGGGAACCTCTGCCGTAAAGCAGCAGCCAACAGGGGCAGACACACCCGCACCCACACCCACAGGCCCCATTATCCAAAGCCTCCTGGAGAGGCAGGACTTTGGGCTCTGTGTGCATCTCCCAATACTAGCACTTGCATACCTTAGCAATGCCACCCTAAACCTGGGAATATGGTACACATCTATCAAAAGGTTGCTATGATTACTGGCAGATAGCAATTCCTAGGTTAAGTACAATTCTCTGAGTGAGCTGCATCATAGCAACCTTTCTGATATCTGTGGAGTGTGCTACAGGTCTTGTGTCTGACAGTGTTTAACAACCTGGGGAGTGACTCCTACAGTATTGCGTACCATAGCCATGCCTTCACTGTGCCCAGGACTGGTGTGGTGGCCTGGGCTGCCCAACACCTCTATAGTTGTACAATGCTGGCATAGGTGTGGGGAGTGTGTGTCTGTCTATCCAGTGTGTGGTGGCTGCCAACACCCTCCACAGCCCACACTGCTAGCACTGTTGCCAGTATTGGCCTGCCAATGTGCATAATGAGGAACAAGGTACTGTGGGAATAGTCTGGATAGGGTGGCCTGGCCGCATCTGCACAGGGCATAGGGCAATGGCTCGGACATTGTAGTGCCCGGTACCACCTGCACGGACAGGGTGGCCATAGCATGTCCTTCTGGGAGGTCACTCTCACCCTGACTGAGCAGTGACCATGGCATGGCTAGGTTCCCCCATAGTGCTATATAGCATTTTTATTATGTGATATTTATGGGTTTTCTTTTGGGGCCCAATCACTGACTTATCTGCTTGGTGTGTATGATGACAACCCTGTTCTGGGTACATGCATCTTCTCTAGGACCATGCACTATGGACTAGCTGGCGGACTGTCTACAGCTAGTATGTGTCTTGCTGGAACACTGTGCAGGGTGAAGCGGCTGGAGGCTTGCTGCTGGAGAATGTCAGATGATGGTGGGGGGCAGCTGAGCATTTCCAGGCCTGCCATCTGTCTGCTATTGTGCTATGGTTGTGTACCGCTCTGTCTGTTCCCCAGCAGCACTGGGTTTGATGGTCCCCTCTACTGCTACCATTGCAGGGAGGTAGACTGTGGATCTATTGGTGGGTGGTCCTGTTTCCCACCCTGAGCCCCAGAGAATGGGTTGTGTGGTGGTACATATCCTGCCTATGGGTCCATACACCCCCTTCCCCCCCTTCCACCCTTCCCCCATCCCCATCCCCATGCCCTTCCCCCCTCCCTCCCCCCTTCCCCCCTCCCCCTTCCCCCTCCTTCCCCCCTCCCCCCTTCCCCCCTCCCCCCAGACAGGTCATGCAGTGACCTGCAGTCTTTCTATATCCGGAGATAAGAAACAATCACTCCGTCCTAACATCAGCATGCATATGGTAGAAAATACTGGAGCAAAAAACAGAAACAGAATCTGAGAGGAAGAATAGGTCTCAGATTAATATAGGACTGTACATCAGCCATGGGAAAGTCCCTCTAAGTTGCTGTCCCTACACATCATCCTTCTGTATCCAGCCACTGCAGCTCAGAAAGCTGTGGAGGTGTAGCCTGCTGGTTAGTACTGATACTTCCCAAGCCAAGGGTCATGGGTTTGTTTCCCTTTGGTTCTTTTTTTGTTTTGTTTTGTTTTTTTGTTATTTTTTTTATGCCAAACAGCCATGATGACGCCCATTGACCCCTTCTCTCCGTCCTCTCTCCACCCTCTGTGGGACTTACCTCCACTGGCGACGTTAACGTGCACTAACATTGCATCGGGTGACATTAACGCGTGTTAATGTCACTTAATGCACGATAACGTAGCTGCTGCTATGTTATCGCTGTTTAGTAAACATACCCCTTGGTCATCCCTACAAACATGCTTTCAACTGCTAGGGATGGAGCCTTATCAAGTGCCCCAAACCTGAAACTAACAGTGCAGTTCCCAAAAGGATGCATAATACTGCTGAGCAACAAATGCATGTCCTGTTTGTGTCTATGGCTTATAAGTGCCCTCATTCTGCTGCTCCGCACTACCATTCCCCTCTTCTCTCTCCCCACACCCCTACCCGGGAGCTCTGCTTTTCTGTCAGATTGTTTCTATCTGTGCCCTTCTCTTCTACTGTCAAATCCAGACTTTGCTCCTTTCACCTTGCTGCTCCTTATATCTGGAACAAACTACCTGAGTCTGTATATCAGGCTACTTCTCTGACCCTTATCAAATCCAGGCTGGGCGCTCACCTCTTCATTGCCGCTTTTGACTCTGATCCACCTAAGCTCCCTTGTGTTTTCTTACCATTCCACTTAAATGTAAGTAAGCTCTGGTGAGCAGGGACCATTTCTTATGTGTGTCTGTGCAGTGCTGTGTATGCCTTGTAGCGCTATACAGATGATCAGTAGTAGTAGTAGTGCGGCCTTCTGGCTATAGCAAACAATTCCCACATATGTGTAGGTACTGTCTCCCAGCAGCTACACCTGTCCCATTGTGGCATATGTCGGTCTATATATATATCAGTTATCTGTGGGACAACTCTGTCTTCCTTCCCACAGCCAGTTTTGTGTCATTGCTCCCCTGGTCAGGCCTGTATGGGCAAGGGAGGGGAGATCCCTGTGCCATCACACCAAGTAGCCAGCCTCCAGATTAATCACCACTCTTTCAGGTTTCATAGATCCTGGACTGGGTAGGGATGTAGGCCGCATGGCACAATCTGAGGAATGTTATCAAACATCAGTCATGTCTCTCAGTGCCTGGCACAGTGGATGTATGGCTGCCCTATCACACTGCCAACAATATATGATCTTATTAGAGTAACATAGAAACATAGAAACATGATGACAGAAAAAGACCACATGGCCTATCTAGTCTGTCCTTCCATAACAACAACTACAACAGTCCACTTTTTACCTTTAGAGATCCTCTGTGTTGGTCCCATGCTTTTTTGAATTCAGTTACTGTCCTCATCTCTACCACCTCCACTGGGAGACTATTCCATGGATCCACTACTCTTTCCGTAAAGAAATATTTCCGCATATCACTCCTGAATCTATCTCCCTTCACCCTCATCCCATGTCCCCTCGTAGCAGAACTTGCTTTCAATTGAAAGAGGCTCTCTCCCTGAACATTTATGCCACGGAGGTATTTAAACATCTCAATCATATTACCTCTATCCCGCCTTTCCTCTAAGGTGTATATATTAAGATCCTTAAGCCTGTCCTCATATGCTTTATAATGAAGCCCTTAATCATTTTAGTAGCAACCCTCTGCACCGACTCCATCCTGTTCACATCCTTTTGAAGGTGCGGTCTCCAGAATTGCACACCATACTCCAAATGAGGTCGCACCAAAGACTTATACAGAGGCATTATCACCTCCTTTTTTTCTGCTAGCCATTCCTCTCCATATGCACCCAAGCATCCTTCTAGCTTTTGCCGTCGCCTTTTCTACCTGTTTAGCTACTTTAAGATCATCAGACACAACCACGCCTAGATCCTGCACTTCTTTAGTGGACAAAAGTGCTTCACCTCCTATACTGTATTGCTCCCTTGGATTGCTGCAGCCCAAATGCATGACCTTACATTTTTTAACATTAAATCCCAGCTGCCAAATTCTAGACCATTCTTCAAGCTTAGATAGATCCCTCCTCATGTTATCTTCACCTTCCTGGGTGTCTACTCTATTGCAGATTTTGGTATCATCTGCAAAGAGGCAAACCTTACCCGACAGCCCTTCCGCTATATCACTAACAAAGATGTTAAAAAGAATCGGACCAAGGACAGATCCCTGGGGCACACCACTGGTAACATCCTTCTCCTCAGAGTGAGCTCCATTTACTTGTACTCTTTGTCACCTCCCACCCAACCAATTTCTAACCCAAGCAGTAACTTTAGGGTCCATCCCTAGGGTGCCCTATGAAAAACAATCCAGAAGGAATCTGAATAGGTTCCCTATAGCTAAATGTCAAAACATATCCCTGTCAATAATAAGGGACCCTCAGAATAAAAGTTGTAGATTGGACTTCTATAATTAATTTAGAGGGACATGAAATTAAAACTACTGTAGATATTTGGGAATATGACTTGACTCGAAGGGGCATGTTTACTAAACTGTGGTAATGTCATTCGCGTTAGGTTCCGCGGTTAAGGTACATATGCCCATATAAAGGCTTGAGCGGGGCATCATTATGGCAAGCCGTGTCAGGTAACATGTGTTATAAGGCACGTTAAAAGGTACCTTATTAGGCACAGTACAAGGCACGTGCCTTAACGTGGCTTGAACTGTGCCTAATAAGGTGCCTTGTAACGTGCCTTGTACTGTGCCCAATAAGGTGCCTTGTAACGTGCCTTATACTTGCCTAATAAGGTGCCCTGTAACGTGGCTTGTACTGTGCCTAATTAGGAACCTTCTAACAACTTATAAGGAGTGTTGGCAACTATGGTGAGGGTACTATGGACTGGCAGCACAGATCTGCAAAGATATGACTGTCACAGGCAAGCAAAATATCTGCCTTGGACAGGAGGGAACAACAAGAAATCAAACCCATGACCTCTGCCTAGAATGTCAGTGTACTAACCAGTAGGATATACCTCTATGGCTTGTTGCACAGCAATGGCTGGGTACAGAAGGACTGCAGGTCACCGCACAAACCATCTGCTCTGTGTGCCAGGATAGGGTAACCCCACCAGCTCCCAGGATGCATTGCACATGCAGAACAGCAGCCTACAGCTGACCACTAAATGGGGTCTGCCCCTCTCCGGTACTGCAGCGTGGTAAGATGGACTGACAGTGCATGATACTGGCACAGAGTAGCTACAGACCATGCCATTGTGCAGGTTCTGTGTTCACCCTGAAGGATAGGATGGGCACCCAGCACTAGGTCCACAGTACATGTGGTGCTAGAGATAGGTCCTGCTGTAAATTTCCAGCACTGCCAGTGTGTGACAGGTGTTCCCAGCAGTGCAACCAAAGGTGCATCTGTTCCAGCTGTGTTCTGCAGTTACATGTGGCCCTGTGGGACTGGACACCACACAGATTAGTGCGTACCTGGTGTTATGGTCTGGCTGCCATGGGTACCTGTTATCATGGCAGTGGGGTGTCTAGACTTGCATGAAGGCAATGTAGCACTGCCACTATGGGTCGAATTGGTATGTGCTCTATATCCCAAGGGGTCTCAATCACCCCTTTTGTAGATGAGAGTATGGTGGGACAGGTGCCTGCATCCTGCAGAATGGTTTTAGTACCAGCAACCACCATCCTGCTTACAGATGATAGCCCTCTAGGGCTGCTGTGCTAGTGCCATACCTTTGACCATTGCAGACCAGCAGTGATGCTTGGGATAGGCTCAACTGCCCCACACCACAGTCAGACTGCACCTGCAGTATCCTACAAGGTGTTCCCACCATGCACTGGTGAACTGCAGACAGCCCACTAACCAGTCCATAGTGCATGCTCGCAGGAGGACCTTGTGCACCCAGCGGCAAGATGCACAGCACAAACACCAAGCAGGTATCTCTGTGATTGGGCCCCAGAACCAGAAACACACAAGTATCACCAAAAACAAATAGTACAGGGCAGTATCTGGAAACATAGACATGCCATAGTCACTGCTCGGTCAGAGTGAGAGCGACCCCCCCTCCCCCCCCCAGCATGACATGCTGTGGCAAACCTGTCCATGCAGGTGGTGGTCGAGCACTACAGTGTCCCAGCCATTGCCCTCCACCCTGTGCAGATGCATCCTGGCCAATCCACCCTGTCTGGGCCATTCCCACAATACCTTGCTCCTCATTATGTACATTTGCAGGCTAACTGGAAGCAGTGTGAGCAATGTGGGCTCAGTGAGGTGTTGGCAGACACAAAACAATGGAGAGACATGCGCACACTCCCACACCTATCTCAGCATTGTGCAAATATGGAGGTGGTTGACAACCCTATCCGCCGCACTGGTCCTGATCACAGTGCCAACATTGCTAATCTGTGCAGGGGGAAGTAGTAGTGCTCTGGTGATAACTGCAGCTCTGTGCTGGGGCCAACAGCCTGACACTCCATGAAGCTGTGGATAGTGGAGCCCTTGTGAGTGGCTGTCCGTACTCCGGTGCACCGCTGCGTTGGGGTTTGCCCATGTTGTTGTTGTGGCTGTATTGTGGGCTAAAACTATGGGGCGATGCTCTTCAGGATCCACAGATGGGACCTGAACCTCTGCTCTTGGACATGCTGGCTGAGTGTACTGCACACACTGTTGCCACAGCAGCATAGTGGTCCCTGGGGCTACCCGTACCTTCCTCGGCCACACCTCTTCTGTTGCACTGCACACCACATACTGCAGGACATGGCCTAGGTCCACTGCATGCGGGTGCCACTTCTCCCTCCAGCACAATCACCCATCCCCTCTGCCATGCCGCCATGACCATATGCTGTCAGTGCCGGTGGTGAGCCATCCCAGGCTATCCAGGGGGCAGGTAGGCAGCTGCCTAAGGTGTCGGTTCTGGGGTAGGTGTACCTAAATAGATGTCCACATTCCCCCCGGCACCGCCTGTCACTGTTATGTGCCCCTTGGGGTACCTGCTGGGTAATGTCCCCTGGATGGGACACTGTGGGACACAGACTCATGGGCATGTTTGACCCTGGTCAGTTTCTGTCTTGCTGGTTTCCATTTTCTGTGTTCCTATGTGCCACCTCGGCAACCACCTAGTCCACACTGTTTCCCAGTAGCCCTCACTGCATGTCCCGCCTGCATCCCCCATGCCCCATTTGCACCATCACCATAGTGGCCTTTCATATCTGGGCACTATGCTGTTGCTGCAAATGGAGCACTACTATCACCTTTCTTGGGCTCCCTGCCTATGCTGTACATTGCTGACATTTAAATGGTTTCTCTCTCCTGCAAATGTTCATCTAATGCCAGATTTTCAGTTGCGTTAAGATTCAGCCCTTCAAGGGAACCCCAATGGTGTTGGGTCCTTAGATGTTTCTCAATTTTTGGAATCCTCTATTGATTTAATCCTACAACGTGCGACGTTGATTGTGTCTTTTGTGTCATTAGAAGATAGGAATATGATTCTGAATTTATACTTTAAAAAGAAAAATCAGTTTTTTTGTGGGGAATCTATACAAATTTTTCTTGACGTGAGTAGGAGTACTCAGGTTCGTCGGAAAGCGTTCTTGGCTTTGAAAGAATGGACCATTGCCGTTGGGGCTTCCTTCTTTTTGAAATATCCATGCAAATGTATAGTGGTGCTGGAGGGCATCAAGTATGTTTTTCTTGATGTTGGTCAGTTTGAGGCTTTTTTGGCTAGTAAAGAATTTTCATGATAGTTCTTTCTTTCTTTCCATGTAAAATGGACTTTGTACTTTTGATCCTTGTTACCTTGTTATTTTAGCTTATGTATTCAGGTGATTGTCTCCTAGATGTGGACTTTGCTTTGTATACCTACTTTATTTTTTGAATAAAGATTGTTTGAAACTTTAAAAAAAAAAAGATTCAGCCCTTCATTTCCCCGCGTTAGTGTGGAAGGGGCCTCTCCCCACCCACTCCCCACCCATTGACCCCTTCTCTCTGCCCTCTCTCCAACATCTGCAGGACTTACAGTGCTGGGAACGCTAACGCGCATTATGTAACGTTACATAACGTGCCTTAACGTAGCCGCAGCTACGTTACCACAGTTTAGTAAACATGCCCCTAAATTTTCATTTCACCTTCATATCAGAAGGATAATTCATGTCACCTTTCTGAAATCGATGATGATTCATAAACTAAAATCCATATTGGAGCTAAAGGTTTTTGAAAGAGTGGTTCAGGCTGTTATTATTCCTCTCCTTGATTATTGTAATATTATTTAACTAGGTTTGCTCAAGAATTTATCTGACTCTTAATAAATAAGTCAAAGAGCAGCAGTTTGGGGGATTTTTGGTCTGAAAAAATATGATTGGATAGCTCTTTAAAATCTCTTCTTTGGCTTCCTGTTAAATATCATTCACAATGTAAATATCTTTGTTTATTGTTTAAAGCTGAGAATTTCCTCATTAATCCTGACCTTACAACGTTGGTACAATCATATTTACCCACATGTTCACTGTAATCCAGCCAAAGTAATTTATTGAGAATTCCTTCTTGCTTTGCAGGAAGCAAGGTAGAGACAAGCTCACGAGCTTTTTCATTAACCAGCCTAGTGCTTGGAATAAATTACCGTTGAATGCTAGATTAGTAAACAATTATTTAACATTTCACAAAAAAGTTGAAAGCAGTATTAGGCTCCAAACCTTTTAGTTGAACTATTATGATATTTAACTTATTTTATATGTTTAGTAAGGTTGCATGCTTTTATCACTAAGAATGTTAGAATCATTCTCCACTTAGAATAGGGATAGGCATTTTAGAAATAAATTTCATTGACTGATTAATATAGGAACATAAGAAATGCCATACTGGGTCAGACCAAAGTCTCTCAAGCCCAGTATCCTGTTTCCAACAGTGGCCAATCCAGATCACAAGTATCTAGTGGGCACTGTTCCCTCTAAGCTGTGTGCGTGTGCGCGCGCACACACCTCGCTGAGCGAGCGCACATAGTTTACAACAGAGTGGACAAAAATTACGGCTCTGATTCTGATAGAAAACAACACAGACGTCTTAAAATTTAAAAGTTATGATTGTAATTACTAGAAATTTCCCGCTTCATTTAGTAATCGTCTATTTTCATTTAATTTGATTATAATCAATGTGGTGTACATACTGTAGTCTGACGTGTAGTCAATTTTTAAAGTATATAACTCAGAGTGTCGTTATGTGGCGCACAAAAATTTAACCTTCCTTCAAAAGCTGCACACAGCTGATATTTTATGCACACACAGCCTACAGAAAATTAGAGGGAACATTGCTAGCGGGTTCCCAAAAAGGTACACAGATTTAATAATGGTTTATCGACCTTTCCTCCAGGAACTTGTCCAAACCTTTGTTATACCCAGTTACACTAATAGCTTTTACTACATCCTTCAGTAATAAATTCCACAGTTTGATTACGCATTGTCTGAACAAATATTTTCTCTTATTACTCTTAAATGGGTTACATTGTAGCTTCCTTGAAGTTCCCCTAGACTTTCTACTTTTTGATGGAGTAAACAACCTATCTACATTTACGCATTCTATTCCATTCTTTAATTTATAGACCTCTATCATATCTCCCCTCAGTCATCTCTTTTCCATGTTTAAGAGCCCTAACCTTACATCCCCTTTATCATTTTGGTGGCTCTTCTCTGTACCTTTTCTAATTCTGCTATATCTTTTTTAAGGTATGGCGAACAGAATTGCACCTAATATTCAAGGTGCGGTCGCACCATGGAACAATACAGAGGTTTTATTCTCCATTCCTTTCCTTATGATTCCTAGCATTCTATTTGCTTTCTTGGCCACAGCTGAACACTGGGCAGAGGGTTTCAATACATTATCCACGATGATGCCTAAATCCTTTTCCAGGTTGGTGGTGGTTCCTAATGTGGAACCTTGCATCATGTAACCGTAGTTTGGGTTGTTCTCTTCTAGGTGCATTACTTTGCACTTGCCCACATTAAATTTCATCTGCCATTTGGATGTCCAGTCTTCCAATTTATAAAGGTCCTCTTGCAACTTTTCACAATCTGAATAATTATGTGTCATCTGCAAATTTGATCACCTCACTCATTATTCCCATTTCTAGATCATTTATAAATATGTTAAAAAGCAGCAGACCCAGCACAGATCCCTGGGGTACTCCATTATTCACCTTTCTCCAATGGAAAAATTGGTCATTTAGCCCTACCCTCTGCTTTCTATCTTTTAACCAGTTCCGCCTGGCCAGAATGAACAAATAGATGATGAAATGCTCAAAGAAATCAAGGAAGCTAACAAAAGTTACAGCACAGTAATAATAATGGGTGATTTCAATTACCCCGGTATCGATTGGGTCAGTGTCACGGCGTGACATGCTAGGGAGATAAAGTTCCTAGATGAAATAAATGACTGCTTCTTGGAGCAGCTGGTTCATGAACAGACCAGAGGGGAAGCCATATTGGACCTTGTTCTTAGTGGAACACAAGATCTGGTACAAGAGAAAAGGGTATTGGGGCCACTTGGCAATAGTGATCATTGCATGATTGTGTTTGATTTAAATAGTAGAGGAGGGATAGTAAGGAAATCCACAGTACTACATTTTAACTTTCGAAAGGAAGACTATGATAAAATGAGGAAAACAGTTAAGAAAAAACTAAAAGGAGCAGTTGCAAAGGTTAAAGACTTACATCAAGCTTGGGTGTTATTGAAAAATACTATCTTGGAAGCCCAGACCAGCCGTATTCCATGCTTTAAGAAAAGTGCAAGGAAGTAAAAAAACTGCCAGCATGGTTTAAAGGTGAGGTCAGAGAGGCTGTTGTTGCCAAAAAAGCATCTTTCAGGAAATAAAAAAATTGCCAAACAACGAAACCTGGAAACAGCACAAGCACTGACAAGTTAAATGCAAGGCATTGATAAGGCAAGCAAAGGGAGAATTTGAGAAGAAGCTTGCTGCGGGAGCAAAAACGCATAATAAAGACTTTTTCAAGTACATTTGTAGCAAAAAATCTGTGAGAGAGTCTGTTGGCAATAGCAGAGAGACTGAATGAATTCTTTGCTTCGGTCTTTACTGAGGAAGATGTAGGGATGTTACCCATGACTGAAGTGGTATTTAAAGGTGTGGAAGAATTGAAGGAAATATTGATACATCAGGAAGATGTATTACAACTATTTGATAAACTGAAGAGTAGCAAATCACCTAGACCGGATTATATACATCCAAAGGTGTTGAAAGAACTGAAATATGAGATTGCAGACCTGCAATTAGTAATCTGTGAACTATCATTAAAATCATATGCAATACCTGAAGATTGGAGGATGGTGAACGTAACACCAATTTTTAAAAAGGGTTCCAGGGGTGATCCGGGAAACTGC
Source organism: Ichthyophis bannanicus (assembly GCA_033557465.1). NCBI lineage: Eukaryota > Metazoa > Chordata > Amphibia > Gymnophiona > Ichthyophiidae > Ichthyophis > Ichthyophis bannanicus. The sequence goes on from CM066032.1 coordinate 1,785,505,718, forward strand.
AGACTGGTGAGCCTTCCGTGAGTTCCGAAAAAAATGGTAGAAACCATCATAAAGAACAAAATTGCTGAACATTTAGATAGTCATGGCTTAATGGGAGACAGCCAACATGGCTTTAGACAAGGAAGATCTTGTCTTACTAATCTGTTATTTTTTTTTTGAAGGTGTGAATAAACAGGTAGACAAAGGTGAGTCAGTTGATATAGGGGTATGTTTACTAAACTGCGCAATTGTGCGGGGCGCATTTGAGCGTGCGCTAAGGTACCTTAGCACACGCTAATAGTGCATTTTTGTTCCCCGCACACGTGTGCATCACACTAACGGGCCCGCTCATGTGCGCGGCCTGCTACTGTGCGAGAGAGGCGTGGAAAGGCTTACGGAGGGCGGATGAAGGCTCCAGAGGGGCGGAGGGACGGGGTCAGTGGGTGGAGAGTGGGAGGGGAGAGGCCCCCCGCACAGGAGCGGGGCTGAATTTCGGCAAAAAAAATACCGCGAGTGAAAACCTCGCATTAGAGCCCATTTAAAGGGAAGAGAAACCATTTCCGTCAGCATTGTACAGCAAAACCGGGGAAACCCACAAGACGTGAGCAGTGTGATACATGTGCACAGAACAAAATTTCAAATAAAACATGAAAATGACCACAACAAACATTTTAAAAATTATAATTCAGCTGGGAAATAGTGATAGCAATGGGAAACAATAAAAAACACTCCCAGGAAATCTCCAAAAAAAAGAAATGATATTTGGAAGGGTCTACACTGCGTAGACCCTCCAAAAAAAGAATTCCTTTTTTTGGAGCTTTCCTGGGAGTGTTTTTTAATGTTGCCCATTGATGTCACTATTGCCCAGCTCGGGCATGATATTTTTCCCCTTTTTTCGATGTCAGTTATGAGGTTTATTTGCCCTTTTGTCTCCATACAAAGTAAATGAGCCCACAGTAAAATTGTGCAGAGCAGGGTTTCTGACTCATCCGGCCGGGTGTCCTATCTCCAGGGACTGCACTATCTCTGTGGCCACAGTGTGGTGCAGCAGACACAGCCAGTGCCTGTAGGACCAGAAGGTCACAGGTTCAAATCCCAGCTGGGGCTCCTGCCAAACCAGTCCCCATAGTTTTACCCACCACTAAACAGTGATAGTAAAGACACTCCTTTATTGCAGAGAAGATAAGCATGGTTCCAACAACTATATTTTACTCTACACCGCACACAAACCATAACAATGGGCATTACCTACAGCCGAGTACCCCAAATTCAGTCCTGGAGTGCCACAACTCAATCATGTCATATGCTTTTTCCCAGATAAGGACATGTCTGCATGTTGGCGGAAGGGTACAGGTGGTGGAGGGGGCAGTGGCTGCAAGCCACAGCAGACAGTGGCCTAGGCCTGTGCATGCTGGCACCGTTCACCGCAACAGACAGGCTCTGTTGGATGTACAGTCATGGACTCCCCAGGGAATACAGCATATCTGTGGCAACATGGTGGTGCAGTGCACACAGACAGTGTATGCAAGAGTAAAAGGTTACAGGTTCAAAGGCCAGCTGGGGCTACTGCCAATCCTGTCTACATATTTTTCCCACAACTAAACCATGATAGTAAGGACAAACCTTTATTGCTGAGAACATACGCATGGTTAATACGCCTATATTTTACCACACCAAACACAGACACCATAAACAGGCGCATTGCCTAGAGCAGAGTCTCCCAAATGCAGTCCTGGAGGGCCCCACACCATTCAGGTTCCATGCTGCCTCTAATAAAGATGCCTGTGCTGCACATCTATGCACCACCCCCATGGTATGCAGATGTAGCTCATGCATATTTATGAGGGACAGCATGAAAACCCGAACAGTGTCTGGAACACCAGGACTGGAGTCGGGAAACCCTGCCGTAAAGCAGCAGCCAACAGGGCCAGACACACCCACACACACACCCACAGGCCCCATTGGCCAATGCCTCCTGGAGAGGAAGGACATTGGGCCCTGCCTGTATCTCCCAATACTAGCACTTGCATACCTTAGCAATGCCACCCTACACCTGGGTATATGGTACACAGCTATCAAACGTTTCCTATGATAACTGGCAGATAGCAAGTCCTACGTTAAGCACATTTTGCTCATTGAGCTCCACCATAACAATCATTCTGATGTCTGTGGTGTGTGCTGCAGATCTGGTCTCTGACAGTGTTTACCCCCCTGGGGAGTGACCCCCAACAGTATTGCGTACCATATCCATGCCTGTACTGTGCCCAGGACTGGTGTGGTGGGTATGGCTGCTGAACTCCTCTATAGTAGCACAATGCTGGCATAGGTGTGGGGGTGGCTGTCTATCTATCCAGTGTGTGGTGGCTGCAAACACCTTCCACAGCCCACACTGCCAGCAATGTTGCCAGTATTGGGCTGCCAATGTGCATAATGAGGAGCAAGGTACCATGGGTATAGGCCAGACAGGGTGGCCTGGCCAGGGTGCAACTGCTCAGGGCATAGGGCACTGACTGGGACATTTTAGTGCCTGGCCACCACCTACACAGACAGGGTGACCTCAGTATGTCCTGCTGAGAGATCACTCTCACCCTGACTGTGCAGTGACCACAGCATGGCTAGGCACCCCCATAGTGCTATATAGTATTTCTCTCATGTGATAGATATGGGTTCCCTTTTGGTGCCCAGTCACTGATTTATCTGCCTGCTGTGTATGCTGTTCTGGGTGCATGGATCTCCACTGGGAACATGCACTATGGATTAACTAGTAGACTGTTTGTAGCTGGTGTATGTCTTGATGGAGTGGCTTGCAGGGTGCAGTGGCTGATGACTTGCTGCAGAAGAATATCAGATGGTGGTGGGGTGCAGCTTACCATATCCAGGCCTAATGTCTGTCTGCTACTGTGTTATGGATGTGTATAGAGCTGCATTGACTGCCCTGTGGGGTGTCTGTTCTGCAGAAGAACGGGAGTTGATGGTCCCCTCTACTGCCACCTTTGCAGGGAGGTAGAATGTGGATCTATTGATGGGAGACCCTGTTTGCCACCCTCAGCCCTGGAGGAGGGGGGCTACACCTGACTGAGACAGATAGAGATATCCAAGGTGTTCCTGCAAAAACTACCTATCTCACAGTTTAACACTGCTTTGGACCTCCAGTATGGCCTTATTCAACCATGGAAGGTGCTGTGGACCTGGTGCTGGGCGCCTCACCGCACACTCAGGGTGAGCACAGTACCCGCACAATGTGACGGTGTGTAGCTACTCTGTGCCAGTAAAACACACGGTCAGTACCCCCTACCAGGCCGAGGTGATATGGGGGTGCACATGGTCAGTTCCCCCTACCAGGCCGATGTGTTGTGGGGGTGCATACCCCATCCTGTGTTCATCTGTGGACAGCTGATTTGCATGTGCAGTGCAGCATGGGTACTGGTGTGCTAACCCTATCCTGGTGACCACAACAGACTGTGTGTGTGGTGACATGCAGGCTCTCTGCAGCCAGCCAGGGGCTTGCTAGTACCTTTAGAGCTGTAGCCCAATGGTTACTTCAATGTCTGTGAAACCAGAGGTCATGGGTTTAAACCCACAGTGGGGTTATTTGATAGGGTTACCCAAAGCATTATCTCTTCGTAATGTACATTTTTGCTGCCAGCAAAAACACCCTCAGCGTACTGTACCCATAAGGTGCCTCTGAGGGTGCTTTATAGGGCGCCCTATAGGGCACCTTATGGTTCCCGTCCATATAAGGTGCACTATACATTATCCTGTGACGCAACTTATAGGGTGCCCTATAGGGGACATTTTAGGGTGCTGTGGCGGACAGTGCACTTTATAATGTGCCCTATGGAGTGCCTTATAGGGTGCCTTATACGGCACCTTCACTTACGGCACGTGAGGGCGTGTTTGCTGGCAGCAATTAATAAAATACAAATAAAGTGCTGCAGGAAACAATATGTACATTGCAAAGCTGATGCCACAGCCAGCCTTACGTATTAGGCACCCTGGGGAGCCAACTCATGACCCCTGTATCAGCAGTCAGTGCCTTAACCATTGTGCTGGACTGCTGCTCCTCCTTGCCTGTCAGCGCACCTACTTATGCTTTTCATTCCTTAAACTGCACAGTGCTGCCATCAAAAACAGTACTCTGACCTTGTGTTACCTCATACCGCACCCTCTAAAGCGCCCTATAAGCAACATTCTAGGGTGCCTTGGCGGACAGTGCACTTTAAAATGTGCCTTATAGGGCGCCTTATGTTAACACGCTTTGAGAGTGCGTTTGCTAGTAGTGATAATTAAAATAAACATAAAATGACTCCAAAAACAATCTTCCCCATAATATGTAATGCCTCAGCCCACCTTCTTCATTGGGCACTGTAGGGGATTGAAGCCTTGATCCCTGCACCATTGGTTAGTATTTTAACCATTGTGCTGTGGTTCTGTTCCTGTGCTTGCACATTAGCGCGCTGCCTTATGCCGCCCAATATTAAAAGCCTCCTAAATCAATAGCACACCACCTTATGCTGCACAATATTAGACTAGCTCCTAAAGTTATGCCTCAGCCAGCCACCTACATTGAGCACTGCAGGGGATTGAACCCCTGTTCCTTGCACCATTGGTCAGTGTTCTAACCATTGTGCTGTGCCTCTGCTCTTCTGTTTGAACATCAGCGCACCACTTATGCCGCCCAGTATTAAAATGACCTCCAAAAACATGGCATGCCGCCTTATGCCGCCCATTATTTATATGCCTCCTAAAATGGCACCTCAGCCAGCTGTTTTCATTGGGCACTGTGGGGGATTGAACCCCTGATCTCTGCACCATTGGTCAGTGTCTTAACCATTGTGCTTTGGCTCTGCTCTCCTGCTAGCACATCAGCGCGCCACTTATGCCTCACGTGCAGCTATCTCATGCGCTAATGTGCGGTGCGCACATGGGCACCGCGCACCTTAGCGCATATGCAAATTCCGGAATTTCTTTTTCAGCCTGGAACGCCCACTCCTTATATGGCACCCGCACATTAGCAGGGTTTTAGTAAACATACCCCATAGTTTATTTGGACTTTCAGAAAGCCTTTGACAAGGTCCCTTATCAGCGACTTTTGGCAAAACTAAAGAGTCATGGGAAAGGAGGCAGTGTACTATTGAGGATCAGGAACTGGTTAAAAGATAGAAAGCAGAGGATAGGGCTAAATGGCTAATTTTCCTAATGGAGAAAGGTGAATAGTGGTGTACCCCAGGGATCTGTGCTGGGTCTGCTGCTTTTTGACATATTCATAAATGACCTGGAAAAGGGAATAACGAGTGAGGTTATCAAATTTGCAGATGACACAAAACTATTTAAAGTTGTTAAAACCCAAGAGGATTGTGGAAAATTGCAAGAGGATCTTGATAAATTGGAAGACTGGGCATCAAAATGGCAGATGAAATTTAATGTGGACAAGTGCAAAGTTATGCACCTAGGGAAGAACAACCCAAACTATGGTTACATGATGCAAGGTTCCACATTAGGAACCACCACCCAGGAAAAAGATTTAGGCGTCATTGTGGATAACATATTAAAACCCTCGGCCCAGTGTGCAGCGGCAGCCAAGAGAGCAAATAGAATGCTAGGTATCATAAGGAAAGGAATGGAAAATATAACAAATGATATCATAATGCCTCTATATCGTTCCATAGTAAGACCGCACCTTGAATATTGTGTGTAATTCTGGTTGCCGTATCTTAAAAAGGATATAGCATTATTAGAAAAGGTTCAGAGAAGAGCCACCAAAATGGTAAAGGGGATGGAAGGATACCCCTATGAAAAAAGGCTAAAAAAGGTTAGGGCTCTTTAACCTGGAAAAGAGACGGCTGAGGGGAGATATGATAGAAGTCTATAAATTGATGAACGGAGTGGAACGGGTAAACGTAGATTGATTGTTTATGTTATCAGAATATAGAAAGACTAGGGGACATGCAATTAAGCTACAGGGTAAATTATTTTTTATTTATTTATTTATTTACATTCTCATATACCGCACTATTCTGCATCAGTGCGGTTTACATTGAACAAACTGAAATTACATTGAACAGGGCATTATAACTTGGAGATAACTATTTTACAGGGAACATGGGCTATGGAGGTTAAGTGACTTGCCCAAGACCACAATTATTTAAGACTAATAAGAGAAGGGAGAGGAGGTGGAGCCAGCAGGGTCTAAGATGGCTGCCTAAGTCCTGTTCTCGCTAATTCCAATAAAGAATTTTGTCTCCCTGCAGTTGTAAGTTGTCCTACCGAACTCCTTTTTGAACCTATCTTTCTATGAGATGTCTACCAGTAAACCTACATGATTAGATTACAGCTCAGCCATAAGCTCCAGAGTTAAGAGAGCTAAACCCGATACTCCTTCGCCTCAAAAAATGGTGAACGCACGGGAGACTCCAACAGGCATTCAAGAAGTCCTCGCGGAAATTTGGGCAGTCAGAGAGATGGTTGTCGTGAACAGAGAAACACTGAGTGAGGTACAAACGGACATCATAGAGCTGAAAGAGGTGAAAATTCAAATAGCGGCTCTAGTGAAAAAAACAAATGCCCTAGAGTTTAAAATCGCAGCGCACAAAGAGCGATTAAAGCAGGTCGCAGTCAACAAGAGAAACGTGCAATTGGAATGGAATCTAAAAGACTTAAACAACAGAACGAGAAGAAATAATGTGAGAATAATTGGCATTCCAGAAGGTGTTGAAGGAACCAATATAATATCTTATTTAATCTCAACGATCCCAAAACTGCTGAAAGTTGTTTTTGACTCACCGTTTGAAATAAAAAGGGCCCATAGGATTCCAACGAACCCGGGCCCCAACGTCAAGCAGCCGCGCCCAATTATCATGTGCATTTTAAGGCACTCTCAAGTGACACAGATATTAGCAGCCGCTAGATCATCGTCATCCCTCAAGCTAGAGGGGCAAAAGGTGGCATTCTATCCGGATTTTCACAAAGCCACAGTTGAAAGAAGGAAGCAGCTACTTTCTTTTTGTCCTAGACTGCAATACTTGAAGCCCGATACGGCCTCCTTTTTCCAGCTAGACTCTGTGTCACTTTGCATAATCAAACGTGCACGTTCGATGATCCGGAGGCCTTGAGAACTTTCGTGGAAGAAAATGGAGCATCAAAAATGGGTTGAGGAGGCTCAAGGATCACAGTGTCTTGAAAGGCAAGCAGAACGAAAGAAATCTGGTAGAACTCAGACGGACATTGTGAGCTAAACTAGTACTGGGGAAAGAATTGTAATTTCTCTTTGTACTGGTTCTGGGACCGTGTTTAATACAGTGAGTTGGGTAAGGTTATCATTAGTTGAAGTTGGGGGGAATGTACATTTTTTCGTAAGAACGGGATTAGGCAGCAATCAAGTAATGCTGACTCACCCATTCAAACCCATTTTTTGGGGTAAGCATGTGTCTCCTTGTAATTTTGGGTATGGGAAACTTGTCACAGGTACTTCTTGTAAATATGTAATGCTAGGTGATACTCTGTTTGATAAGCTATATTATAATATGCCCTTGTTGAATCACACTGATATATTGTCTCATGAGTTCCCTTAAGATTCTGTAATTGAACGTGAAGGGAATAAATAATCCAATTAAGCACAAATTTTTTTTAGTATACTGCAAAAAAGAGCGGGCTGACATGTTTCTCCTACAAGAAATGTGTCTATCATCAGCCAAAACAAAAAAATTGGGTCTGGGAAATTTCACTCTAATGGCTCACTCAGCGGCCCCATATAAGAAAAACGGTGTTGCTATTTGGGTCAGGAAAGGCCTGAAGCCTGTGGTAGATCTATCTCAGATATAGAGGGCAGATGGGCATCTGTTCTACTACAAATAAATGGGAAGAAGTTAGCCATTTTAAATATCTACGCCCCTAATACGGATAACGTCTTATTTTTTCAGAGGGTCGCTGATGAGATACTAAAGCTAGGAAAAACAGAAATCGTGTTAGGTGGAGATTTTAATTTAGTATTGGACCCACTGCTTGATTGTAAGCCATTTCAATCTCATAAATGCCAGCATGCCTCCTCTGTGATCCTCTCCCTAATGCAGGAGGAAGGTCTTTCGGACATATGGCGGATACTACATCCAAAAGATAGAGAGTATACATTTTTCTCCCTGCCTCATGGTTCACACTCACGCATAGACTATTTTCTTATCTACAAAACTTTAATACCCTTGGTGAAGAAAGAAGAGATAAACCCTATGCACATCTCAGATCACGCTGCCATAACCTTTACCCTGTCCATAGGGGAAGATGAGGTTCCCAAACCAAGTTTTTCTTTAAAAGATCTCTTCTGGGCGATGCAGGGTTTTGTGAATACATAAGACAGGGTATGACAGAATATTTTGAAGCAAACCTACCGGGAGATACTGCGGGGTGGGCTTGGTGGGAGGGATTTAAAGCTTTTATTCGGGCCAAAATAATGAGCTATTCAATCAGAGAGGAAAGAGAAAAGAAAGCCAAATTAGCAGCACTGGATTCTCAAATCAAGGCAGGGGAAAGATTGTTGGTGACCAGATCCGATGCAGGTATTTTGCTCCGCTTACAATGGTTAAGATTTCAATATAATCAAATTTTAAGCAATGAAGCTGAGCAAATTTTGTCTCATCAGCAATCCAAATTCTATTTAGAAAATAATAAGTCAGGCAGGCTTTTAGTAAATTCCTTAAAACCTTGGGTGGCTAAATCCATGATAGAGATCATCAAAGGGGAAAAACAAGAGACTTTAACAAAAAGTGCAGACATTGTAGAGGCCCTGCGTAGTTTTTATGCGAAGTTATATCTCTCAGAGGGGGAGTTCAGGGCTGAAGACTTTTAGGCAATGCTGGGACAACTTGCGCACCCCACTCTTACGGGCCCACAGGTCTCAGAACTAGACAAAAAAATAACGCCCGATGAGTTCCGATAAGTAATAAAAACCGGAGCAACTGGGAAGGCGGCTGGCCCGGATGGAATCCCATTTGAATTCTAACAAACCTTTGGGAATGAGCTAATTCCATATATGTTAGAATTTTATCACCTCCTGGATGCTTAAATGCTCGCAATAGGGGCTTTTAGCGAAGCAACAATTATAGTACTAGCTAAACCCGGCAGGGACCCGCAAAAAGTGGAAAACTATCGGCCAATCTCCTTATTGAACGCTGATTAAAAGCTCTATGCGTCTGTTCTTGCGCGTAGGTTAGCGAGAGTAGTACCAGATCTTATTCATCCTGATTAATGTGGATTTATAGCAGGGAGATCAACGTCAGATAACGCTCGCCTTTTGTTAAATCTTTTAGCATTAGCTGAAAATCAGGATGACCCGATAATGGGCCTATCCCTAGACGCAAAGAAGGCCTTCGATAGATTAGAATGGGCTTTTCTGACTCAGACACTACGTTAGTTTGGTTTTGGAGGAAAATTCATATGATTAATTCAAATTTTATATACCAATCCTACAGCTCGAATTTTTGCGAATGGAACACTCTCATCTACATTACCATTATATAGGGGGACTAGGCAGGGATGCCCCCTCTCCCCTCTGTTATTTAATTTGGCACTGGAACCCCTAATGCTGATGATTCGGTCTCATAAAGAGATAAGGAGAGTTGATATTGCAGAATTGGAGATTAAAGTCTCTGCATACGCAGATGACTTGTTGGTATTTATCCATCCCTCCTCTACTGACAAATTACTAAGCAGTATAGGAAAATACTCTCAGTTGTCTGGCTATAGGATTAACTGGACAAAATCTGTAGCATTCCCAATGAATAAATGGACTTTTAAGTCAATGATTGATCCTTTTCTCTTTGTATGGGCACCGGAAGATGTTAAATTTTTAGGAGTGAGATATAGTCACAGTTTAGATGTCACAATTAAAACAAATATTAAAATACTTTCGGACATGGTCCAGTTATTCACAGTCCAATGGTCGCCCCTTTATCTGTCTTGGTGGGGTAGACTTGAATATATAAAAATTGTCTTGGTACCTAAAATTAATTTTATCCTAGAAATGCTTCCAATAACACTACCCCCAAAATTTTATCACGCTATAGAGCAGGCAGTTAATCAATTTCCTATGGCAGGGCAAGCCTCCCAAAATAGCAACTAGTAAATTAAAGGCAAAGAAAAGTATGGGAGGAGTGCAATTTCCTGATTTCAAAAACTATCATTGTGCCTATCGCCTTAAACAGGGTGTGAAGTGGAACACTGAGGAACTTGCAGATCAGAAACCTATATGATTAGAAGTGGAAAAACAAATAGTGGCTAAGATCCCATTATCTTTACTCATAGGTATGAAACTGCCTGTCTCCTTTGCATCGGGCAGAATTATTGTCACAACGCAGGAAGCGTACCAAGCTCTAGCTCAGGTAATAAGCAAGGACAATCCTCTTACACGTTCGGTCCCTATATGGCATAATATTCGTTTTAAAATTGGGCAAAAAACAATATTGTGGAATGTTTGGCAAAGTAGAGGTATTTGGACCTTAGGTCAGCTAGCTTTTCCCCTGACCTGGAAATCTTTTAAAGAATTACAAGGAGAGTTTAACTTGCCAGATTCTTGTTTATTTCAATGGATCCAATTAAAACACTGTCTCACTTCGGCTAAGATTGAAGTCAGGAACCTAACAGCGGCATGGGGGCTTCAAAAGGTCGTAGAGACTTTGGGGTGTGAAAAAGGAACAATCTCAAAAATGTATGCCAAGTTAAGAGATGAGACCCCCTCTAAACTGCTGGGACTGGAAAAAATATGGGTTAAAGATTTAGACATACACATCCAACCGGAAACGTGGGAAAGAATTTGGGGGCAGGTGAATAGAGTATCAAGTGGGGCTTTGATAACTCAAACATTGTTTTTTCTAACACATAGAGCCCACATTACGCCGGTAAAACTAACGAAATGGGACCCAAAAATCAAGAATGCATGTTGGACATGCAACACAACACCGTGTACACTAAAACACATGATGTTTGATTGCCCACACGTTCAGTTCTTTTGGAAGAAGGTATGGGACAAGATACAAAACATTTTACGGTTCCAGGGCCAGTTAAACTGGAAAACAATTGTATTGCGCTCAAATGATAAGACTTTGCCGCTAACAAAAGAGAAAACATACCTATTTAACTTTATGATGGTGATAGCAATAAAATTGATACTTAGCTGCTGGAAGGATTCTTCCAAATTAGATGATCACTACTGGTGGAATTTATTATGCATGTCTGCAAGTTAAGAGAAAGCACAAGACAAAAGTATCTTAACACGAGGAAGGGTAAAAGCCCAAGCGGAGTTCAAGGAGAACTCTCTCGGTAAGATAAATAAATGGCTACTTAGAAGAGTTTGCTGCAAAGGCAAGGATACTGGAAGGCAGTAAGTTTAGCATAACTGACAACAGCGCTTCCTTGAAGCTTACATAGTACCATGAGGAGACCGGGGGGGGGGCGGGGGGGAAGGGTTAGAGAGAGGGGGAGGGGAGAGGTAGGAGGGTAGGGGTAGGGGTAGGGAAGGGTTTAGTTACAACTGTTTGTTTTAATTGTCAATTTATGTGATGTATTGTGGTTGAAAATGTAAATATTAAATAAAAAAAAGACTAATAAGAGAAAATATTTTTTCACTCAACTTGTAATCAAACTCTGGATTTTGTTACTGGAGGATGTAGTAAAGGCTGTTAGGGTAGCTGGGTTTAAAAAAAGGTTTGGAGAAGTTACCGGAGGAAAGGTACATAAACCATTATTAAGAAGGGACCCAGGATATCAATGCTTGACCCAATACAAGCATTGTGGAACCTGTGCCTTTTGGGGAAACTGCTAGGTATGTATGACCTAGATTGGCCACTGTTGGAAACAGGATACTGGGCTTGATGGACCTTGGTCTGACCCAGTATGGCATATCTTATGTTCTTATGTTCCTGATCCACAATAGTACACTGCCTCCTATCCCATGACTTTTTAATTTCACCAGTAATCTTTCATGAGGGACCTTGTAAAGGGCTTTCTGAAAATCCAAAAACACTATGGGGTATGTTTACTAAAACCCCGCTAATGTGCGGGCCGCGGTAGTGAGCGGTTGCCATATAAGGAGTGGGTGTTCCGTCCTGAAAAAGAAAAGCCGTGATTGACATATGCGCTAAGGTGCACGGCGCCCATGTGCGCCCCGCACATTAGCGGATGAGGAAGCTGTGTGAGAGGCATAAGTGGCGCGCTGATACACACACAGAAGAGCAGAGCCACAGCACAATGGTTAAGGCACTTACCAATAGTGCAGGGATCAGGGGTTCAATCCCCCACAGTGCCCAATAAAGACGGCTGGCTGAGGGCTTAATTTATGAGGCATATAAATAATGGGGGGCATAAGGCAGTGCACTAATGTTTTCAGAGGCATTTTAATACTGGACGGCATAAGTGGCGCGCTGATGTACACACAGAAAAGCAGAGCCATAGTACAATGGTTAAAACACTAACCAATGATGCAGGGATCAGAGGTTCAATACCTCACAGTGCTCAATGTAGACAACTAGCAGAGGCATTACTTTAGGAGCCAGTTTAATATTGGGCGGCATAAGGCGGTGCACTGATGGGCATTAGGCGGCGCGCTAATGATTTAGGAGGCTTTTTTTTTTTTTTTAAATCATTTTTATTGAACAAGGCATCAAATAGACAGAAACCACCAGCTTAACCAAACAGGTACAATTTAACAAAACATAGCATAACCAGCCCCCGGGTGGGGCTGTGTCTTCTCCTCCACCCGGGTCATATAGCCAGAAGTATTAGAAATCCATCCACACCACAGTTTTCCATTATCTTCCCGACCTACCCCCCCCTATGCCCCCCCCGCCCATATCCCCCCCCCCCTTTACGCAGTCCTCGACCAACACCTCACTCTACAATCAGCCCTCTCCATCTCTGCCCCGCCGAGACCTTATGTACATTACTTCGGCTAATAATATGCCTGGAGCACCGCATTACAGATGGCAGGGCGTAAAGTATGGATATAGGGCTCCCAGGTCAGTAAGAAAGAAGTCCAGCGCTTAGCCCTACCCCTCGCCCCCTGTCTCTCCAATTGCATCAGCTGGTGAAAACTGTTGCGCCATTCCCAGAAGGAGGGAGGGACCGCCTCCCGCCATCTACGGAGCAGCGGGCCCTTCCCCACCAGGCATGCCTTCCTAAGTAATAGGCGCTCCCAACGACCCTTAGGATGGAGTGGTCCAAGTTGATCTAACGCCACAAGAGACCCCATCCAGCTAATCCGCTGCCGCAGTACCCCACTCAAATAACTCCGAATCTGCATCCAGTATCGGCAAACGTTCGGGCAGCCCCACCACATATGCCCTAGGTCAGCTAAGAGCAGCTGGCATTTCGGGCAGCTCCCGTCCAACGTACGATGACTGCGAAATGCTCGTCTCGGGGAGAAGTGGGCTCGAAGAATACACTTAAACTGTATCTCTCTCCAGCGAGCCCCTTCTACAAGTTCCCCAACATTTCTCAAGGCCCGATAGACCGCACCCGGCGCCACCTCCACCCCCAGTTCTCTAGCCCACAAGCGCTCCTCCCCGGAATAATCAATCGGGGGGACCCACATGTCTATGCGTCGCTTTAGCCCTGCAATAGTCGGCGGGGAATCCATCCCGAGACCAAAGAACTCAAGGATCCGCGCAGCACGTGTAGCCACTAGCCCCCTCCTAGGCAGCGAGGCTACATAGTGGGAGATCTGGGCATATGCAAAACAATGCCGAGAATCCAGCTCATACTCCACACGTAATATCGCAAAGGGTTTACACCTCCCTTCCGGGTCCACCAGATGCCCTAAATTCCGAATCCCCTTCTGTTCCCAGAGCCGAAACAGAGACGTACCCGTTCCCGGGGTAAAACAAGCATTCCCTTGCAGGGGCAACCAACTTGAAACTTCAGCAGATTCCCCCCACCATTTATTGAACTGCTGCCATGAACACCGGGCCGGCCCTATTAACACACTCTGAGTTACCCAGCCCGGCAAACTCGAGCCTGCCAGGTGTAAAGCCGCCAACAAGGTCTGTGGGGCCACTAAGGCCGACTCCAGCGCCCGTGGGGTATAGACCTCAGTTTCCCCCATCCAGTCCCCAATATGTCGCGCTTGGCAGGCCAGAGCATAGAGTCGTATGTCGGGGATCCCTATCCCCCCATCTCTCCATCTGCGCTGTAAACGATGCATAGGAATACGAGCCCGTGCCCCTCTCCACAGAAAACTCCGAAAGACCCGTTCGAACTCTCGCAGATCACATTTCTTCAGCCACACTGGAAGTGTCTGCAACCAGTAAAGTATACGGGGCAGAATCACCATACCCAGAGCCGCTGCCCTTCCCAATAAGGACAGGGGGAGAGGTGCCCACGCCTGCAGTTGCAGGCGAGTCTTAGACAAAATCCGGTGTACATTCACTTGGTATAATTGCTGGGGATCTCTAGTCAGCGATATGCCGAGGTAAATAAATGATTCCTCTGCCCACCGAAGGGGGAAGGATTCTCCCCAAACGGCTCGTAGGGTGACCCCACGTCTAACGCCTCTGACTTGCCCATGTTAATGCGCAATCCCGCGAAATTTCCGAAGCGCGTAAACTCCTCTAACAGCCTCGGAAGGGAGGTCCTCGGAGCCTCGGAGTCAAATGTACAAGCAGGTCATCGGCAAAGGCCGCAATCTTGAACCCAAGGCAACCCATTCGCACCCCTTTAATTCCCATCGATGTCTCTATCTTGCGAATCAGGGGGTCGAGGGACAGAACAAAAAGCAGGGGGGAAAGCGGACACCTCTGCCGGGTACCCCTTTCCAGTCTAATTGTATTGGATATAGTTCCGTTACACAGCACACTCGCCGTGGGGTTAGCATAAAGGAGCTCCACCATGCGGCAAAAAGACATCCCAAGCCCATATTTCGGTAACAGGAACTGCAAATACAACCATCCCACCCGGTCAAAAGCTTTCTCAGCATCAAAGCTGATCAGGAGTGAGGGGATACCGTGCCGGTGGACCCATTCCAGAGACGCCAAGATCTTGCGCAGATTTCGCACCGCATAGCGGCCTTTCACAAACCCAACCTGGGACTCGTGTATCAAGTCCCCAAGAACCGAGGCGAGCCGGGTTGCTAGGATTTTAGCCAATATCTTAAGATCAAAATTAAGCAATGAAATAGGCCTGTAGGACTCTGCTTGCGCATGGTCTTTGCCAGGCTTAGGGAATAGAATAATATGGGCATGATTCCCACCCCAAGTAAATGTCCCTTGTACAGTTCGATAGTGATATACCACTACCAACGTTACCGGTAGCAGATCTCCCAGCAGTTTATAAAACTCGGCTCCTAAGCCATCAGGCCCTGGGGCTTTACAATGGCTCGCCTGTTGTATCACCAGAGCGACTTCCTCCGTCATAACCGGCGCCTCCAAGCACGCACGCTGTTCCGCATCAAGTTGGGGGAGCTGCACATCCCTCAAGTACTCCTCCATAGCAGCACCCAGATCGGCCCCCCGGGAGTACAGCTTTTGATAATACTGATGAAAAATCTGAGCAATCTCCTGACTCTCCGTTTGCAATCTACCCTGTGCGTCTCGCAAGGCCGCTACTGTACGTGTCGCCCCCTTTCCCCGAAGGCACCGGGCCAACAATGTCCCAGATTTATCCCCGAAATGGTAGAATTGGTATTTATAGTACATAAAGGACTTCTTGGCCCTCTGGTGAAGTAATTCATTAAGGGCCGATTGGGACTCCCATAACAGCTTCTTATTTGCCACCGAAGGATTACCAGCCTGTCTACGTCTAGTTCGACAGACCTGTGTTTCAAGGCGGACAATCTGCTTCGCTACCAGTTTACGCTTACGCGCCACATACCCTATGATATCTCCCCTTAGAACCACTTTAGCCGTTTCCCAGAAGAGTTCGGGATTATCGCGATGTTGCTCGTTATGAGTGGCAAAGTCCTGCCATTTCTGTTTGAGAAACGAAGAGAAATCGGCATCCCTAAATAAATCAACCGGGAATCGCCAAATACGAGCCGGTGGGGCCGCATCCCGCCATTCCAGATCTATCCAGATTAAGGTGTGATCAGAAATTTCCAGTGGGCCAATCTGCGCATCAAGAACGTACGTAAAAAGTCTTTCTGAGACAAGTACATAATCAATTCTGGCACTAGTACCATGCGCTCTGGACAGGTGAGTAAAATCCCACTCCCCGGGATGGAGAAGTCGCCAGGGGTCCACCAATTGTAACCTGCGCCGCATGTGTTGTAAAGCCCTTGTACCCTGCTGTCGTGCCCCCCCACCCCCATCTCTGGAAACATCCAGCACAAGATCTAACACACCATTAAAATCACCGGCCAAAATCAATGGGGCATCAGGCAGCTGCTCTACTCTTGAGCCCAAGCGAGCATACAGGTCCCGATCCACCACATTTGGGCTGTAGAGATTGCCTAGAATCACGGATTTCCCTTCCAACGTCCCAGACACCAAAATATAGCGACCATCTGGATCAGCATAGATCTCCTCCTTAATGAACTGGAGCCTCTTGTGGATCAAGATAACCACTCCACCCTTCCTACCCTGCGCTGGGGCCCCCCATTCTTGTCCCACCCACTCCCTTTTAAGCTTGGCATGTTTCTCTGTACTTTGGTGGGTCTCCTGTAGCATTGCAATATCGCATTGGTGTCTAGCCAGGGCCCGCAACACTTTATATCGCTTAATAGGGGTGCCTATTCCACATACATTCCAAGAAAGAATCTTCACGTCTGCATATAGTAGAAGGTATTGGGCAGCACGGTACGAAGAGCATGCCTGGGAGCACCTCCCCAGCCTGAGGTCCCCCGCTCCTTCTCCCAGAAGGGTTCCCTAAGTGTCATCGAGGAATATCTCAAGGGCTGCGTCCCCCCCCTACCCCTATTACCCTGCCCCTCCCCTGCCCCAGCACCCCCCCCCGTGCCAACCTCCTTCCCCAAACACCTCCACACTCCCATCGTGATCACTTAAGATGTGAGCGGGTCCCCCCCCATCTCTAAGAACCTTACTGGCTTTCCCAGCCCCGTCCGCCAGACCGCCAACCCTCCCCCTAGTATAGCCCCCCCCCCGCCCATGCCCGCCACCCCCCCGGGCCTCCAATTAATAGGGCTCCTTCCCACCCTCGGACCGAGCCCCCCAACTCCCCCCCAGCCCATCCCATGCACTCCCCCCCCAAACCCCCCCCCCCCACACGCACACTCTCCTAGCTACTCACAACTTTAACACCAAGAGGCACATCAAAATTTAACAGGCTAAACAGGCCGACATCTATAGAGTAAAAGAAGCAAGGGGAGAAGAAGGGAAACAGGGGGGGGGGGAGGGGGGGAGGGGGGGAAGGGGGGAAGGGGGGGAACCGGGAAAAGGGGGAAAGCAGCAAGAAGGCACCATAGCTAAGGAGGCAGACTAGACTTCCAGCCCAGTGCTACAATACATCTCACGGCTGCGCGTATCTCAGTTCAGGTCCTGTTGTCCCAGGCCCTCGCCTTTAGAGTCCAAAATACCCCTTACAGGGCATAGGCCCAGGGTCTCCACCCGCAGGAGGGTCGAAAGTCATCCAGGAAACAACAGGCCTTTATAGGCCGCAGAGCTGGCTTCGTCCACCTTCACAGCTACCCCTAAAAAAGGGGGGGGGGGGCAGATGTCCCAGCAATAAGGGAAGAGCAGCAGGCCCGGGCCATTAATACCTGGTCGCCAGGCCTCTGCAGTGGACCAGGGCAACCTTCCTCCAGATTCAGAAATTAAAGAACGGCAGTGCCCGAGCCGCTTCCCGCTCCTCCCAAGCGGGGTTCCCCGGAACTCCCCCGTAGTCCATTAATGTCCATTCTAACCACAGAGCCAGTCACACCGCCAAGCAGAAGACACCGCTCCCCTCTGCAGCCCGGATCAGTTCGCTATTATTCCATTCCCTGGGCCTGCATCATGGTACTTGCTCTCTCGGGCTTCCTGCCAGGGGTGATAACAGCTGTTCCACGTAAGTGTTTGCCTCCGCCGCGGTTTCAAATGCCCGGTGGGCTCCCTGATACATTATGTGCAATCTAGCTGGGTACTGCACATGAAAGTGGATATTCGCCTCGATCAGTCGCTGACAAATCGGCGCATAGGCTTTGCGGCGTTGGCTCAGCGCAGTAGAGTAGTCGGGCGTAATGCGAATCTTCAGGTCTCCATGCTCCACAATTCCTTTTTTTCGCGCAGCCTTCATTAAGCCCTCTTTTTGCGTGTAGTAAAGGAATCTGGCCAGGACCACCCTGGGCCGCGTATTCTGTGCTTGTGGCCGCGGCCCTACTCTGTGGGCTCTGTCTACTACTATGGGGATGTTCACGCCCTCCCGGTCAAGCAGAGAGGCAGCCAGCTTTTCCACCAGGTCCCTCAGATCTTTATCAGGAATCGTTTCCGCAATGCCCAGAAAACGCAAATTATTGCGTCGGGATCTGTTTTCCAGGTCGTCCAGTTTCAGTTCATGTGCTTTAGTTTCTCTCTGCACTGCACGTAAGTCACGTTTAAGCTTCTCCACCTCCTCCTCGGCCTGGGCTATGCGGCCTCAGCCTCCTGCACCCGCGTGCCCAGCGCTGACAGTGAGCATTGCAGCGTGTCCATTTTGCCACTAAGGGCTTCAAATTGTGCGGAAAGTGCAGCCGTGACCGCCGCCGAGATTTCCTCTATCATGGTGGAGGAGGCCGCAGCACCCACCTTGGAGGGGGATTCCGCCATTTTCGGCGGTCCTGCCGTGCGGTCCTTTTCACGCCTCCCCACCTTTGCCGCTGCTGCCATTCCGCGCTTGTCGTCCAGAGAAGGGTAAAGGTTCATTCACCGCTCCCTCGGGGCTCCGGTCCGGCGAATATCACCGGGGTGCACGGTACAAATTGACGGTTAGAGGAGAGGGGGCCCGGAGCTGAGGTGACTTACGTCTTCCCCAGCTCACCACATCACGTGATCTAGGAGGCTTTTTAATATTGGACGGCATAAGGTGGCGCACTAATGTGCAAACACAGGAACAGAACCACAGCATAATGGTTAAGACACTGACCAATGGTGCAGGGGTTAAGGGTTCAATCCCCCACAGTGCCCAATGAACAACGCTGGCCAAGGCATTACATATTATGGGGAAGATTGCTTTTGGAGTCATTTTATGTTTATTTTAATTTTCACTACTAGCAAACGCACTCTCAAAGCGTGTTAACATAAGGCGCCCTATAAGGCACATCTTAAAGTGCACTGTCAGCCAAGGCACCCTAGAATGTTGCTTATAGGGCGCTTTAGAGGGTGCCGTATGACGTACCGCAAGGTCAGAGTACTGTTTTTTATGGCAGCACTGTGCAGTTTAAGGAATGAAAGGCATAAGTAGGTGTGCTGACAGGCAAGGAGGAGCAGCAGTGGAGCACAATGGTTAAGGCACTGGCTGCTGATACAGGGGTCATGAGTTTGCTCTCCAGTGTGCCTAATACATTAGGCTGGCTGTGGCATCAGCTTTGCATTGTACATATGTTGCCCTGCAGCACTTTATTTTTAATTTATTAATTGCTGCCAGCAAACACGCCCTCACGTGCCGTAATTGAAGGTGCCGTATAAGGCACCCTATAAGGCACTCCATAGGGCACATTATAAATTGCACTGTCCGCCACAGCACCCTAAAATGTCCCCTATAGGGCACCCTATAAGTTGCATCACAGGATAATGTATAGTGCACCTTATATGGACGGGAACCATAAGGTGCCCTATAGGGCGCCCTATAAAGCACCCTCAGTGGCACCTTATGGGTACAGTATGCTGAGGGTGTTTTTGCTGGCATCAAAATATGTGTAATAAAAAAAGGTAATGTGTCAGACAACCCTATCAAACAAACCCACTGTGGGTTTGAACCCATGATGGCTGGTTTCACAGGCTGTGAAGTAACCATTGGGCTACAGCTCCATAACTACTAACAAGCCCCCGGTTGGCTGCAGAGAGCCTGCACGTCACCACACAGACAGTCTGTTGTGGTCACCAGGATAGGGTTAGCACACCCATACCCATGATGCACAGCACATGCAAATCAGCCATCCACAGATAAACACAAGATGGGGAATGCACCCCCACAGCACCTCAGCCTGGTAGGGGGAAGTGACCATGTGCACCCCCACAGCACCTCGGCCTGGTAGGGGGTACTGACCGTGTGTTTAACTGGCACAGAGTAGCTACACACCGTCACATTGTGCGGGTACTGTGCTCACCCTGAGTGTGCGGTGAGGCGCCCAGCACCAGGTCCACAGCACCTTCCATGGTTGAATAAGGCCATACTGGAGGTCCAAAGCAGTGTTAAACTGTGAGATAGGTAGTTTTTGCAGGAACACCTTGGATATCTCTATTTGTCTCAGTCAGGTGTAGCCCCCCTTCTCCAGGGCTGAGGGTGGCAAACAGGGTCTCCCATCAATAGATCCACATTCTACCTCCCTGCAAAGGTGGTAGTAAAGGGGACCATCAACCCTGGTCCTGCTGAGGAACAGACACCCCACAGCACAGTCAATGCATTGTGCACAGTCAATGAATCCTTGTTCTCTGTAAACTCAATGTTACCTGTATGCATTGCAGTATATTTTGTTCAATGTACACCACACTGATTTTAATAGCGCAGTATAGAAGAGATGTTAAATAAATAAATAAATAAATGCAGCTCTATACACATCCATAACACAATAGCAGACAGACACTAGGCCAGGATATGGTAAGCTGCACCCCACCCCTATCTGATATTCTCCTGCAGCAAGTCATCAGTCACTGCACCCTGAAGCCACTCCATCAAGACACATACCAGCTGCAAGCAGTGTGCTAGTTAGTCCATAGTGCATGTTCTCAGTGGAGATGCATGCACCCAGAACTGGGATGTCAGCATACACAGCAAGCAGATAAATCAGTGACTGGACCCCAAAAGGAAACTCATATCTACCACATAAGAGAAATGCTATATAGCACTATGGGGGTGCCTAGCCATGCTGTGGTCACTGCACAGTCAGGGTGAGAGTGATCTCTCAGCAGGACATACTGAGGTCACCCTGTCTGTGTAGGTGGTGGCCAGGCACTAAAATGTCCCAGTCAGTGCCCTATGCTCTGTGCAGATGCACCCTGGCCAGGCCACCCTGTCCGGCCTATACCCATGGTACCTTGCTCCTCATTATGCACATTGGCAGCCCAATACTGGCAACATTGCTGGCAGTGTGGGCTGTGGATGGTGTTTGCAGCCACCACACACAGGATAGACAGACAGCCACCCCCACACCTATGCCAGCATTGTGCTACTATAGTGGGGTTCAGCAGCCATACCCACCACACCAGTCCTGGGCACAATACAGGCATGGATATGGTACACAATACTGTTGGGGGTCACTCCCCAGGGTGGTAAACACTGTCAGAGACCAGACCTGCAGCACACACCGCAGACATCAGAATGATTGTTATGGTGGAGCTCAATGAGCAAAATGTGCTTAACGTAGGAGGTGATATCTGCCAGTTATCATGGGAAACATTTGATAGCTGTGTACCATATACCCAGGTGTAGGGTGGCATTGTTAAGGTATGCAACTGCTAGTATTGGGAGATACAGGCAGGGCCCAATGTCCTGCCTCTCCAGGAGGCATTGGCCAATGGGGCCTGTGGGTGTGGGTGTGGGTGTGTCTGGCCCTGTTGGCTGCTGCTTTACGGCAGAGTTTCCCAACTCCAGTCCTGCTGGTGCCAAACACTGTTCGGGTTTTCATGCTGTCCCTCAAATATGCATGAGCTACATCTGCATACCATGGGGGTGGTGCATAGATGTGCAGCACAGGTATCTTTATTAGAGGCAGCATGGAACCTGAATGGTGTGGGACCCTCCAGGACTGCATTTGGGAGACTCTGCTCTAGGTAATGCGCCTGTTTATGGTGTCTGTGTTTAGTGTGGTAAAATATAGGCGTATTAACCATGCGTAGGTTCTCAGCAATAAACGTTTGTCCTTACTATCACGGTTTAGTTGTGGGAAAAATATGTGGACAGGATTGGCAGTGGCCCCAGCTTGCCTATGAACCTGTGACCTTCTATTCTTGCACATACTGTCTGTGTGCACTGCACCACCGTGTTGCCACAGATATGCTGCGTTCCCTGGGGAGTCCATGACTGTACATCCGACAGAGCCTGTCTGTTGCGGTGGACGGTGCCAGCCTGCACAGGCCTAGGCCACTGTGTGCTGTGGCTTGCAGCCACTGGCCTCTCCACCACCTGTACCCTTCCGCCAACATGCAGACATATCTTGGAAAAAGCATATGACCTGATTGAGTTGTGGCACTCCAGGACCGCATTTGGGGGACTCGGCTGTAGGTAATGCCCATTGTTATGGTTTGTGTGCGGTGTAGGGTAAAATATGGGTGTTTGAACCATGCTTATGTTCTCTGCAATAAAGGAGTGTCCTTACTATCACTGTTTAGTGGTGCGTAAAACTATGGGGACTGGGTTGGCAGGAGCCCCAGCTGGGATTTGAACGTGTGACCCTCTGGTCTTACAGGCACTGGCTGTGTCTGTTACACCACACTGTGGCCACAGAGACAGTGCAGGCCCTGGAGATAGGAATCCTGGCTGGACGAGTCAGAAACACTGCTCTGCACCATTTTACTGTGGGCTCATTTACCTTGTACGGAGACAAAAGTGCAAATAAGCCTCAAAAATGACCTCGAAAAAAGGGCCAAAAACCCATGACCAAGCTGGCCAACAGTGATATTAATGGGCAACCATAAAAACCACTCCCAGGAAAGCTCCAATAAAATGAAATGATTTTTGAAAGGGTCTACGGAGCGTAGACCCTTCCAAAAATCATTTCCTTTTATTGGAGCTTTCCTGGGAGTGGTTTTTATGGTTGCCCATTAATATCACTGTTGCCCAGCTGGATTATAATTTTTTAGGAATTTGTTGTGGTCATTTTCAATTTATATTTGCTATTTTGTTCTGTGCACATGTATCACACTGCTCACGTTTTGAAGGTTTCCCCGGTTTTGCTGTACATTGCTGACGTAAATGGTTTCTCTTCCCTTTAAATCGGCTCTAACGCGAGGGTTTCACTCGCGGTATTTTTTTTGCCGAAATTCAGCCCCGCTCCTGTGCGGGGAGCCTCTCCCCTCCCACTCTCCACCCATTGACCCCGTCCCCCCGCCTCTCGGGAGCCTTCCTCCGCCCTCGAAATGCCTTTCCACGCCTCTATCGCACATCAGCGCGCCTCGCTCTTGTGCGGGCAGAGCGCACTTGTGCGGGCGGCGCGCACACATGCGGGGCACCAAAAATGCACTATTAGCGTGCGCTAAGGTACCTTAGCGCACGCTCAAGTGCGCCCCGCACAATTGCGCGGTTTAGTATACATACCCCTATATCGACTGACTCACCTTTTTATTCACACCTTCAAAAAAATATAAGAGATTAGTAAGAAGACTTTCCTTGGCTAAATCCATGTTGGCTTTCTACCAATAAACCTTGACTATCTATATGTTTAGTAATTTTTTAAATGATTGATTTTTCTGCTTTCTAGCCCCCTCACTTACACTTACACTTTTGCTTTTTTTTTTTTTTTGGGGGGGTGGGGGGTACCTTCTACCTCCCTCTCAGTGAAAAGCAAAAACTCAGTTTATGCCACTTTCACCTTCAAGCCAAACAACTAAAACCAACTCATTCATATAGGCAGATGTGTCGGGGCAGCCCCATCAAAGCCCCCCATAACATCTGCCAGAGGGACAAAAACCTGCATATAATTAGCATACACATAGAATAACATGCCTATATCATGCATGGCTCAACACAAAGGAACCAAATAAAGGTTAAACAAATATGGGGAGAGGACCGACCCCTATGGGACCCCTACCTCCAATGGATACTTTGCTGAAACCTTTCCCCAACATGGACCACCTGCAATGAGGAGCTCAGTATGAACCAAACCAGAATAATACCTGCCCCTCACTCGCCAGACGAGACAAACAGTCCAACAACATTGAGTGCTGCACTGTATCAAAGGCCACTGACATGTCCAGGAACAACAGAAGTATAGATTGGCTTGTTCAACAAAGAATGCACATCATCCACTAAAGACAGTGATACAATAATACCGATGGAACCCATCCTGAGATGAGTTCAAAATCCTCTCACAAAGAGGCATTAATAATCTGACATAAATACAGTTCAACATTTGGGCCCCCCCAAATGCACCAAGGCAACTAGGCATGGAAAACCACCAATGCACCTCAGAAGGGGACACTGGGGCAAACTCAGACCAAGAATGCGGCTGTGACAGACCATGCAACCTCAGAACTCCTGGTGGAGCTGCTTGACATCCCTCTGATCAGACAACCAAAAACTCGGAAGCATCCTGGCTTCAATGGCCCAATGTGTAACATTATCTTAGAAAAAAAAAGCAAACTTGTCCCCAGAAAAGGGCAGAGCTGCACCAGATCTAGATAGAGACGTCGATACACGTTGTCAGACGGCTGCCTGGGTGAGAATGTTCACAGTCTTGGCAAGTGCATATATCAATATGATTTGCAAGGGATTGTGGGAAATGCAATCCATTCAAGCCAGACACAGCTGCTCACAATAATTAGTTGTGCTTGAGTGTAAAGCCAATAAGATATTTATTTATGGGGTTATTTCTCCCAAGACAGATATGCTTGGTAGCACATAAAACAGGATACTTGCTTTCAGTGTTAAACTTAGAAAAACAAAATCAGGAAAACAACAGCTGAACTTGTCAGGCAATCAAAGCAAAAGAATAAAGACCTGGTTGGTAACAAACTGGTCTTTTCTGTAGGCTTTAGCTAATATTTTCTTAGCAGTGTATCAAACAACAAACAAAATCCACAAAGAAGGGAAAAACTGTTCTTTTCAGGTTAACTTCTTATATCTTCCCACATAGACTCAGAAGTGATTCCCTCAGAGCTCACAAGCAATTAAGTAAGGCTCAATTGCTAGCAGTTACCCAGCTGAAACCCCTTAGCTGGCTTGCTTTCTACTGCGTGGCTCAAATCCTACTTCAGGAGCTTTTCTGAGTAGATTAAAGAACAAGTTTGTATTTCTTTGTGATGGTTGCTGTACTTTGTAACAGAAAATTACCAAAGGAGTTTAGACAGAGAGCAATCCATGTATTCACAGCCTGTATCTAAGACCGCTCCCCCTTCTTCAACAATCATGGGTTCAATATCATGGATTGGCACAGAGGAATTTCTCAATGGAGCACTCTCAGGAGAATACTTGTTTCCCTGCTGTCTTTCAAGGTTATAGCTAGGGCATAGATCAGTGTTCATACCTGAGCTTCCATTGCTGTTAGAGTTCCTCTCTAAATAGCCTGGCCAGTATGTAGTCCAGTTCTGATGTCCAGCCTTCCAATCCAGATCCCTGGACACTGGATCTCTCTTCACATACCTTCTGGCACGGGTCCTAGGGTCCCTTCCAAGTGCAGCCGTCTCCCTCACAGGTACCGTCTGGAGATTCCTAGCTCTGCAGCACCACTCCTCTGGTTTTCTCCAGTCCAATAGTGTATGCTGGCCTTTTGAATGTCTCCCAGTATACGTACTGCTCTGGACTCCTTTAGACCTCCCAAATGCTTTTCTCTTCTTTCTTCCAAAGGGTTTCTTGCCCTCTCTGTCCGTCCGCTCTGGCTTCTGCTTCTGATGATCCTCCAGATGATGAAGCTGTCCAAGATGAGGATATCCAAGCTGATCAAGACACTGAGGATGTCCCAGATGAAACTGAGGATGAGGATAATTCTCTGTAGAATAAACTCTACCTTTATTCTGCCTTGATGAGTGCTCCACCCTAGCACAGCGCAGCTGTGCTGAATCAGGCCCTGCCCTTTGAGATGAGTGTTTGGGGATTACCTCATAGCCCTCCTGATTGAACACACGTTTCCCCACTTCAGCTCCTCTAATGGCTGTTGGAAACCTGGTGCATTCTGGGACTGGTAGTCTTTTATGGAAAAATTATGTTTTCTTATTTCTACCAGAACTGACAGGTTGCTTGTTCAGAGTCACTTCACCTTTTCTATAGCTCCTTCCTGAGCTATGATAAGCTTCCTTATCACAACGTACAATCTGAAACAACATCTGAGACTGGGTAAAGGATGCAGAAATCTGCCCCTCCCAATGCAGCCATTTTGCAACTCGTAAACTCGATCAATACTCCATAGCAGCCCTCTTCCAAGCTAAGTGGAAGGCCACTTCCTGCAGCCTCATCCACCCACACTCCAGTCACTGGCACTTCTGCTTCTTCAAATGAAGTTCAGAAGAAAACCATGGGACCAGCTGAGAGCAATGGCTAGATACCCACACAAATCTTTATCCCAGCAGCAGCTCATACAACGCACTCCAACTTAAATTTGATTGATCAACAAGCTCCCCCCTCCCCCACAAGGGAGGAAGGCCAGGCTGGCCAACACCTTGGTAGCTGAAAGTTCCCTATGTGAATGAACATCCCGTCAGCTAAGCTGCCCAGAACCACCCCAGGCTCCAACTCAGCCAGTTCAAAAGAAATCACCTGATGATCAGACCAAGGTACCACAAACCACTGCAGCCCACACAAATCTAACAGGGCTGCATCACCCTTCAGGAAATTAAATCCAAAGTATGGCCCCTAACTTGCGTGGGGCAAACTGGGAAAATCCCATATCCACCATATCCTCCTGAAAACCCCAAATTGCAATTTAAATAATGCACATTAAAATCTCCCATAACCAATAAATTAGCAAATTCAACTGCTAACTCCCCAGTAAGCAGCAACAAATCCAACAAAGAAGAGGGGGCCTCAGGGACCCTATAAACCACCAACATCCCCAACCCTCCCCCCCTGCTGACACACCAACACATACTCCACTCCACTCACACTGCACAAAGAAACCCAAGATCACAATAATGGAGAATTAAACAAAACCCCCAACCCCCACTGAACCGACCCTCCTGTCCCATCCGAAACCATGAATAACGCAACAGACACAATAGACCCCAAACCACAGAATCCCCCTCTCCAAACCAAGTCTTCGTTATACCTATCAAATCTCAGTCATGACCCACAAATTCATCAGCCACTAACTCAACCTTATGACCAATGGAGCGGACATTGAACAATCCCACCCTCAAAGAAAACAACAATCCCTCCCCCTCTACCCTCATCACAGGATGGCTAGTAGGCACCGGGAGTAAACTAGACAAAACCCATAACCTGATGCATACCTCCGATAACCACAAACAACAGGAATCAACTCAATCAACAAAACAAAAAACAAACACCGAGATAAGTGAGCTGATCCCCCCCCCCCCCCCCGTGCTCATGTGTCTGGCTTGCTCCCCTTGTTTAACACCGACATTTTACGCAAAGCTTTCATTTGTACTGTTTGCTTACAGCATCGCTGGACAAAATGTCTGCATTAAACATGTTAGAAAACTCTGCACTGAAGCTTTAGTGCTGGGCTCCAAATTAGGGTTTCTGCATCAAGCTGAGAGACTGCAAAAGTCATCTACCCGCACAGAACAGGATTGGCTATTTTTCTTTTAGGGACTAGATTTCACTTGTTGTATTACATGTGTAAGCACCAGTAACTGCTGACAAATTCATGTGCAAATAGTGGATTTTGTAAAAATACATACATAGGAGGATCTCATAAAGGAGCTGAGTTCTAAACTTCAAATGCTTGGCGCTTTGAAGTAGTGTTTAAGGCTAGCGGAAAAGCAAAATTGTAAAGTAAAGTATTCACATTAAACAGGGAGGGGTAGAGCGGATAAATCAACTATACAGCTAACATAACTAAAACATAGTATAGGATTAGTGGGATTGGGTAAGGAGGGGGGAATTACAGTTGTTTCTCAGAAATATCTTAGGGAATTACAGTTAGGCATAACAGGACTTGTAATCTTGTCTCAAGGATTCTCTATTTTTTCAGTGTTTGTCCCAAAGTGTTCTATGAGTAGGTAGGTATTGAGTATTTTCCAGAATTCAGATACTGTGTCAATCAACCTTAAGTCAATTGCTCGATCACTTAATCCTCAAAACCCCAGGTCCAAATGTGCAATTTCCCAAGCTTATACATAATTCAAGGGTGGTGCAAATGCCAAAGGGGAAACCATGCATTCCCCCTTCTAAAATGAGGAATATGCATATATTATTAAAGTCCACACAAGCCATGTCCATACCATGCCCCCTTGAATTCTGCACTTGCTTTGGATATAAAGATGAACATAATTGCTTTTCTTAAATTGCTGTTCACGCTTTTCCCACATCTAAATGCCACCTAACCCTTCTAAAATGACCTCCTTAATCATATAAATTGGGTACATTAAATTGTACTTCTTAACTGTTAACCTGTGAAACTTAGCAAGGCCGATGATGTATAGCATTTAATCAGGGTCCCCAAATTATCCTCATAACAGATATTTATTTATTTATTATTTATTACAATTTCTTATATACCGCGCTATTCGATATCAGCATGGTTTACATCATAACACAACAACCATAACAACAAGCTGTCTGGTTTTACATCGAACAGGAGTGCAAACTTGGATAACAGGGGTTAACTATATACATGAGATATTTACACGGAACAAGGTTAGGTAAAAATCACATAACAAATGTAAGGGTCTTACTAGAGTGGGTCGTTTCTTCAGAGGGGATATCTAGGTTCAATTGCTGGTTGGGTAGTATTGGAGGAAAAGGTGGGATTTGAGTGCCTTCCTGAACTGATATAGGTCGGCAATGGCCCTAATGTCAGGGGGTAGAGCATTCCAGCATTTGGGGACATAGAAACTGAACGCCCTGCTTGTGGTTGTCATGTTGCACTTTGTCAATGCCTTTGGGGTTGTTAGAAGGCTTACGACTGCTGCTCTTCTGGATCTGTTGGGGGGGACCATGTGAATAAGATCTGTGAGTGAGGAGGATGAAATACCTTTGATTACCTTGAATGATAGGAGTAGGGTTTTAAAGATGATCCTCCCATGGATAGGTAGCCAGTGAAGCTGTTTGAGAATGGGAGTCACGTGGTCGCTTCTGGAGGCTCCGTAGAGGACCCTTGCTGCGGAATTCATGGCCAACTGTAAGGGGGTTGTGTGGATTGGGGGAGACCTTGAAAGATGGTGTTTGCAAAGTCAAAGTGTGGCAGGATTAGTGCTTGGTATATGGTCCGGAAATCGTCTGGGTCCAACAGGGAGCGTAGGTGCTTGAGTGAGCGGATTTTGAAATAAACGGCTTTGACTATGTTGCTTATGTGGTGTTTCATATCCAGACGTTGATCCAAAGTAACTCCAAGGTATTTTATTGTTTCTTTAGTTTGTAAGTCAGCTTCCTTGACACTGACATGGGATGGGGGAGTAAAGTTGGGGTCTCTGGTGATGAAAAGCACCTCTGTTTTTTTGTGTTGAATGCATAAGTTCTGTGATTGGAGCCACGTTGAGACCGCATTGAAACAGTCTATAAGCAGTGCCAGATCCATGTGAGCTGTGGAGAACGGCGTGTGTAAGAGAATGCCATGGAATGTCATGGATAACATGGAATACTGTATTTCAAAATGCTAAGAGGACCATACAGGGTGATGAGGGCTCCCGCTCAGAGAGTTTGCTGCTGACAGAGGGAGAATGTTATTAAATATCTTTCCTTAAAATGTCATGTCTTCCCTCTCTATTCCCCTGTCTCCAGTAGCATCTCCTCTTTCCATGTACACCTTCCCTCTTCTCTCAGCATCTCCTGTCCCCTGCACCATCTCTCCCCTTTCTATTACCATTAGCTATCCTTACCTTGCTTCCCTTTTTCCCTCATCATCCTTCCTCTGCCTTCTCTCTTTCCATCATCTCCCCTCCTTGTGCAACATTCCCCATCTTCCCTCACTACTCCTTTCACCTGCCAGCCAGATGACATTTTTTTTTTCAAGCATCCTTCAATGATGCACCAGCAGAGCTTTAACTGTTTCTCCTTGATGAGTCAGTTTGCCAGATGTTATAGAGTCGGCTTGGACCAGGATCACACAGGCTATGGATGCAGGCTGTTTTAGTCAGGCACCCTCTAGTGATGGACCAGCCCGGCCTTCTCTAGTGATGTAATGAATCACCCGTCAGGCCCCTTCTGATGACATGATTTTTCTGTGCAACCTCTAATGACGTGCCAGCATGCCCATTTGACAACAGCAATATTAACCAGGGGACTAAGCAGGCCTGAGAAAATATATTTGGCAAGCCGTGTTTTGAAGGCCCCTGCACTAAACGAAGTTAGACATAATGAGGGAATTTTAGAAAGAGCAACCAAATGCAATCTGGGACATCTAAGTCAGAACATCTGGAAAAAGCAAGCACATATATCTCCAGACATAATGTCTGCTTGAGAGCAAGTTTAAATGTCAACAGCTAAAGGATGCACGGACACGAGTATTTCTTAAAATACATGCACAAATTGCATCTCCGCCCACGCTCCACCCATACTCTGTCTCTGTGCACGCCTGCTGTATGAATGCACGCTGGCTTACACCACACATACGTTTAGGCATGAATTAATTTTTTAAGAGGCCTATACACAAGTAAAACGCTGCTTTATGGATGACCCTCAATAAGCATCTTAGAGACCAAGTAGAAAGAGAATAAACAACAGGAGACTGCAAAACCAAGATAAAAATGTATATTGAAATGGCAGTGTAAATTAAGAGTCATAATATTATAAGCACAACTTCCTTGAGGATTTTACCATTCTTCTGAAGGTAATGACTCCATGTTCTCTCTTCCTGGGCAAGGCAGTAGATACCCAATACTATTTCTTCCTTGTGAATCAACTGGGCCAGTTATTTGCAGCAAAGAAAGCCCATTTCCCTTTTAATAAATCATTCATACTAAACATGCAATAGTTTAAGCAGGCTGAGGCTGTACTTAAAAATCTCCAAGCAGCACCATTAACAATCTTCAGGCAGTTCACCAGTCCTACGCTGCATTCCTATCACAGTTCAGTGTATCACAGGTCAGAGGATTCCAGCAGTCAAGTAACCTTGTGATGGGTTTAAATCCCAGTGCACTGCAGCACAAATAAAAATGATTCAGATAGTTCAAGTGAACCTGTACTGCGTTTACATCTCCATTTACTGCAGTACAGGTAAAAAGGTTTAAGCAATTCCTGTACTGGGTTTAAATCTCGTACAGCCCAGAACAACTGAAAAGAGTTAATTGTGCCCAGATAACTTGTGTTGGTCAGACAAGAAAGCTTGTTGGCTTCCTCTACCCACAAACTAAGTCAGCATAAAACAATGTAGACACACGGTCAAATCTTACCATCCTCCACCCAAGGGGCAGGGGCAGGGGTGGCAAATACTACCAGGGGACCAGGAGGTCTTCTACTGGAATCAATGGGATGTGTAGTCAATCTGTCAGATGTAGTTCTAACTCCCGTCCAGATTGAGGTTCTTAATAAAGAGTTATCTTTTATACCTATGGCATGGTGTGATGCATTTAAAAATAGGGTGGATTTTTATAAATTTGTTAGAAAATTAAGGGGTATGTTTACTAAACCTCGCAATTGTGCGGGGCGCACTTGAGCGTGCGCTAAGGTACCTTAACGCACGCTCATAGTGCGTTTTTGTGCTCCGCACACGTGCACGCTGCACTAACGGGCCTGCACAAGTGCGCGGCGCGCTGAAGTGCGATAGAGGCGTGGAAAGGCATTCCGAGGGCGGAGGAAGGCTCCCGAGGGGCGGGGGGACGGGGTCAATGGGTGGAGAGTGGGAGGGGAGAGGCTCCCCGCACAGGAGCGGGGCTGAAATTAGATCAAAAAAATACCGCGAGTGAAAACCTCGCGTTAGAGCCGATTTAAAGGGAAGAGAAACCATTTACGTCAGCAATGTACAGCATAACCGGGGAAACCTACAACACGTGAGCAGTGTGATACATGTGCACAGAAAAAAATAGCAAATAAAAAGTGAAAATGACCACAACAAAATTCTAACAACGTATAATCCAGCTGGGCAACATTGATATCAATGGGCAGCAATAAAAAACACTCCCAGGAAAGCTCCAAAAAAAAGAAATGATTTTTGGAAGGGTCTACGCTCATGGGCGCCGCGCACCTTAGCGCATATGTAAATCACGTTTTTTCTTTTTCACAAAGAAACGCCCACACCTTGGGGCATGTTTACTAAAACCCCGCTAATGTGTGGGCCGCGCTAGTGTGCGGGTGCCATATAAGGAGTGTGCGCCTCGCACATTAGGGCATGAGAAAGCTGCAGGGGAGGCATAAGTGGCGCACTGATGTGCAAGAAGAAGAACAGAGCCACAGCACAATGGTTAAGACACTGACCAATGTGCAAAGCACATGGGGTCAATCCCCACAGTGCCCAATGAAGACAGCTGGCTGAGGCATTACTTTAGGAGCCAGTTTAATATTGGGCGGCATAAGGCGGCGTGCTGATGGGCATAAGGTGGTGTGCTATTGCTTTAGGAGGCATTTTAATATTGGGAGGCATAAGGCGGCATGCTGATGCACAGGCACAGGAACAGAACAACAGCGCAATGGTTAAGACACTGACCAATATAGCTGGAATCAGGGATTCACTCCCCCACAGTGCCCAATGAAGACAGCTGGCTGAGGCATTATGTATTATGGGGAAGATTGCTTTAGGAGCATTTTATTTTTATTTTAATTATCACTACTAGCAAATGCACTCTCAAAGTGTGTTAATATAAGGCGCCCCATAAGGCACATTTTAAAGTGCACTGTCCACCAAGGCACCCTAGAATGTTGCTTATAGGGCGCTTTATAGGGTGCCGTATGAGGTACCGCAAGGTCAGAGTACTGTTTTTGATGGCAGCACTGTGCAGTGTAAGGAATGAAAAGCATACATAGGTGCGCTGACATGCAAGGAGGAGCAGCAGTGGAGCACAATGGTTAAGGCACTGACTGCTGATACAGGGGTCATGAGTTTGCTCCCCAGGGTGCCCAATACGTAAGGCTGGCTGAAGCATCAGCTTTGCAATGTATGTTTTGTTTCCTGCAGCACTTTATGTTTATTTTATTAATTGCTGCCAGCAAACATGCCCTCACGTGCCGTAATTTAAAATGCCGTATAAGGCACCCTATAAGGCACTCCATAGGGCACATTATAAAGTGCACTGTCCGCCACGGCACCCTAAAATGTTCCCTATAGAGCACCCTAGAAGTTACATCACAGGATAATGTATAGTGCACCTTATATGGACGGGAACCATAAGGTGCCCTATAGGGCGCCCTATAAAGCGCCCTCAGAGGCACCTTATGGGTACAGTACGCTGAGGGTGTTTTTGCTGGCAGCAAAAATGTACAATAAAAAGAGATAATGCTTTGGGCAGCCCTATCAAATAACCCCACTGTGGGTTTGAACCCATGACCTCTGGCTTCATAGGCAGTGAAGTAACCATTGGGCTACAGCTCTTTAGCTACTGGCAAGCCCCTGGCTGGCTGCAGAGAGCCTGCACGTCACCACACAGACAGTCTGCTGTGGTCACCAGGATAGGGTTAGCCCACCTGTACCCATGATGCACTGCACATGCAAATCAGCTGTCCACAGATAAACACAAGATGGGGTATGCACCCCCACAGCATCTCGGCCTGTTAGGGGGAAGTGACCATGTGCACCCCCACAGCACCTCGGCCTGGTAGGGGGTACAGACCGTGTGTTTTACTGGCACAGAGTAGCTACACACCGTCACATTGTGCGGGCACTGTGCTCACCCTGAG
Organism: Ichthyophis bannanicus; assembly: GCA_033557465.1. Taxonomy (NCBI): domain Eukaryota; kingdom Metazoa; phylum Chordata; class Amphibia; order Gymnophiona; family Ichthyophiidae; genus Ichthyophis; species Ichthyophis bannanicus. The sequence goes on from CM066032.1 coordinate 1,785,539,405, forward strand.
GGTGCGGTGAGGTGCCCAGCACCAGGTCAACAGCACCTTCCATAACTGAAAGGGACCATGATGCAGGTCCAAAGCAGTGTTAATGTGTTAGATAGGTAGTTTCTGCAGTAACACCTGGGATATATCTGTCTGTCTCAGTCCAGTGTTGACCCTAAGGAACCCTAGGAGGATTGCCACTCTCTTCCTCCAGGGCTGAGGGTGGCAAACAGGGTCTCCTGTCAACAGATCCACATTCTACCTCTCTGCAATAGTGGTAGTAAAGGGGACCATCAACCCCAGTCCTGCTGGGGAAAAGACACCCTTCACAGCAGTCAATGCAGCCCTGTACATGACCATAACATAATAGCAGACAGACATTAGGCCTGTATATGCTAAGCTGCACCCCACCACTATCTGATATTCTCCTGCAGCAAGCCTTCAGCCACTGCACCCTGCAAGGCACTCCATCAAGACACATACCAGCTGCAAACAGTCTGCTACTTAGTCCATGTTCCTGGTGGAAATGCATGCACCCAGAACTGGGATAGCAGCACACACAAGCAGATAAGTCAGTGACTGGACCCCAAAAATGAAACCCATAAATATCACACAAGAAAAATACTACATAGCACTATGGGGGTGCCTAGCCATGCTGTCATCACTGCACAGTCAGGGTGAGAGTGATCTCCCAGCAGGACATACTGAGGTCACCCTGTCTGTGTAGGTGGTGGCCGGGCACTAAAATGTCCCAGTCAGTGCCCTATGACTGTGAAGATGCACCCTGGCCAGGCCACCCTGTCCGGGCTATACCCATGGTACTTTGCTCCTCATTATGCACATTGGCAGGCCAATACTGGCAACAGTGCTGGCAGTGTGGGCTGTGGAAAGTGTTTGCAGCCACCACACACTGTATAGACCAGGGGTGGATAACCCTGGTCCTGGAGAGCCGCAGACCAATCAGGTTGGCAGGATATCTCTAATGCATATATATCTCATGCATATTCATTAGGGATATCCCAAAACCTGACTGGTCTGCGGCTCTCCAGGACCAGGGTTCCCCACCCCTGGTATAGACAGACACACACTCCGACACCTATGCCAGCATTGTGCTACTATAGAGGAGTTCAGCAGCCATGCCCACCACACCAGTCCTGGGCACAGTACAGGCATGGATATGGTACGCAATACTGTTGTGGGTCACTCCCCAGGGTGGTAAACACTGTCAGAGACCAGACCTGAAGCACACACCGCAGACATCAGAATGATTGTTATGATGGAGCTCAATCAGCAAACTATGCTTAACGTAGGAATTTCTATCTGCCAGTACTCATATCAAACGTTTGAGAGCTGTGTACCGTATACCCAGGTGTAGGGTTGCATTGCTAAGGTATGCAAGTGCTAGTATTGGGAGATGCACGCAGGGCCCAATGTCCTGCCTCTCCAGGAGGCATTGGCCAATGGGGCCTGTGGGTGTGGGTGTGGGTGTGTCTGCCCCTGTTGGCTGCTGCTTTATGGCAGAGGTTCCCAACTCCAGTCCTGGTGTGCCAAACACTGTTCGGGTTTTCATGCTGTCCCTCATGAATACAAAATATCACCCCCCCACTCCAGTGAAACAAATTCAAGAAATAATAAACCAGAATCACTTAAAATATCACCTCTCTACTCAATAATTAGAATTACAAAACTTTTTGTCGGAGCTATGCCGTAGGAGGGGCCAGAGGGAGACCACTGAGAGAACCCAGGGATCGCGTAAGACTGTTACTTTTGATCAGTCCTCTGAAGACACTGATGACAGTGTCCCAGAATCTAATACTCGGTCTTCTACTCGGGGCCAGCAGGTTTTTCGATATACCCAGGGCCGTCGACCCCGGGGAACTTATCAAGACGATACCTGGGAACCACCAAATACCCGTCAACGGGCTCGGCAGCAACAACCTCAATAGTAGTGAATCTGACTAAGAAACCTTTAACGTCAGCTCAGGAACGATTACTTAATTATGGTCTTTCATTTGTGCCCACTGTGCGTTATGATGCATTCTCTATGCACATATCTTTACGACGTTTTTTTCGGAAGCTTCAGATTATCAAGTTTTTTTCAGATAAACCTCCTGGTCTTGATGACTCAGTAGTACGTCCGCTATCACGATGGATACCACCGGGAGTAATGGACCCTCTGTTAGCTACATACCAAACTTTGGTACTTTATGATCTGCAGAAGCTAGAAGACAATGCGTTTCAACATCGCTCCAATCTTGACAAACAAAGTTGGCAAATTCTTCAGCAACTTGCCTCCGACTCGTCTCTAGTAGTCCGTAGGGCCGATAAGGGAGGGGCGTTAGTGTTACAGACCTTAACAGATTATCAGAATGCTTTACATCAACATTTGGGAGACCGAAACACTTATAAAATTCTGCAGACTGACCCCACCCCTGACTTGATGGTTCAAATAAAGCACTTGGTGGGGGATGCTTTAAAGAACAGCTGGATCACCTTAAAAGAGCATCGCTTTTTGGTTAATTCATATCCCAAGATACCTATATTATATCTTGTCCCTAAAATACATAAATCACTATCAACCCCTCCGGGACGCCCGATAGTTTCTTGCAAAAATTCGTTATTAGAACCTCTGTCTATTTTCTGTGACACTTTTTTAAAGCAGGATGCATGTCAGGTATCATCTTTTATTAGAGACACGACGCATTTTTTACAAATGTTAGCTCATGTGGAGGTTCCTCCAGATGCGATTTTAGTCACATTGGATGTGACATCATTGTATACTATGATTGACCAACGGGAGGCCCTTGAATTGTTGAGGGATTGCTTCACATTTGCACCTGCTCGGTTACCAAAAACCTTTCTACTCCAACTTATGACATTTGTTCTTACTAAGAATTATTTTTTATCGGGGGGAATCTACTATCAGCAAATCTCAGGTATTGCCATGGGGGCTACAAGTGCACCCTCTATTGCTACCCTATATATGGGGTACATGGAAACAAACCAAATTTATACATCTTTGGCTTTTTCCCGGGTTCTAATATGGAAGCGTTTTCTTGATGATATATTTTTCATTTGGACAGCAGACTCCTCTTCTTTGACGGAATTTATATCCTGGTTGAATACTCTGCGCTCAAATATACAATTTACTGCTCATACAAGTTCATCAACTGTTGATTTTCTGGATGTTCGAGTCACTCTATTTGAAGGCAGTCTTTTGACCACTCTTTTTCGAAAACCAGTACAACGCAACAGTCTGTTGCATTATCACAGCTACCACCCGGGCCCTCTGCGACGAGGTTTACCATTTGGCCAGTTTTTAAGACTTTGTCGTATTTGCCATACTTTGGCAGATTTCGAAATCCATGCGTCTGATTTATGTATAAGATTGGAACAACGGGGCTATCCAAGAACAGTCATTGCCAAAGCAATGAAGCGGGCACGTTATACCCATCGTGAATGGCTACTGGATCCACAATACACCCGTGTTGATCCAAATTCTTCTAGTTCGACTGATTCGATTACGGGAATACTCCCTTTTATGGAACAGAGCGCGGCAGTTTTACAGATTTTACAACATCACTGGTCTATTCTGCAACCTTTTGATTGTTTTAAAAAACTTTTACGTTTGGCGTTCTCTAGAGGGAAGAATTTGGCTCATTGGCTAATGAAAACATCTTTGGCTGAAGACCGTATTCACCGACCTCCCATCATGAGTGGTCATTCCCCCTGTGGATCTTGCCCCTACTGTGCTACCACCTTATCGGGGGTTGATTGGCACTACCCAGGTCGCTCTCGGCCCTTTAATAGATCCTGGGACACCACATGCTGTTCTGTCTATGTAGTTTATATTCTTATATGCCCCTGTGCTTTGGCATATGTGGGCCGGACCACCCGTCCGGCGAAAGTCCGTCTATCAGAGCATGCCTCACGCTTACGTCATAAAGTTCTTACGGCCCCGATCGTACCTCATTGTATACAGTACAACCATGCATTCGAAGCCCTACAGTGGTCAGTTATAGATCATGTCCCTGCGGATCCTCGTGGTGGTGACCGTATAGTAAGGTTGCAAACATTAGAACAACGATGGATATTTAAACTGAACTCGGTTACACCGCATGGACTGAATCAAGAGATTGAATGGTTGAGTGTCATATGATAATGTTTCTCCATGTACCAATCAGGACAGGGATTCCCCTGTCAGTGGGGTTTTACCCGCCTCTGATTGGTTAGTTCCTTGTATATCTTTGCTTCCGGTTTTAACGGCCCGACAATTCAGCATAACCTTAGCCGCGTTGACGGCGGTCTATATTGTTCTTCGTTGCCTATGATTTGGTAGTTTGGAAGCACTTGAAACAGGGTATATCTACCCGAAACGTGCACATCATGCTGGTGTCCTTTTGAAAGAGCGACGACTACTGGGAAGTTCAACGAAAGTTTTGAGATAAGTGTTATGGTAGAGGAACTATTGATTTAAATAAAATAAAAGAAGCTAGCAGTCTGGAGGGGGGCTGGCTCCCTCTGGCCCCTCCTACGGCATAGCTCCGACAAAAAGTTTTGTAATTCTAATTATTGAGTAGAGAGGTGATATTTTAAGTGATTCTGGTCCCTCATGAATATGCATGAGCTACATCTGCATACCATGGGGGTGGTGCATAGATATGCAGCACAGGCATCTTTATTAGAGGCAGCATGGAACCTGAATGGTGTGTGGCCCTCCAGGACTGCATTTGGGAGACTCTGTTCTAGGTCATGCGCCTGTTTATGGTGTCTGTGCTTGGTGGGGTAAAATATAGGCGTATTAAACATGCGTATGTTCTCAGCAATAAATGTTTGTCCTTACTATCACGGTTTAGTTGTGGGAAAAATATGTGGACTTGATTGGCAGTAGCCCCAGCTGGACTTTGAGCCTGTGACTTTCTGTTTTTGCACATACTGTCTGTGTGCACTGCACCACCTTGTTGCCACAGACAAGCTGCATTCCCTGTTGAGTCCATGACTGTACATCCGACAGAGCCTGTCTGTTGCAGTGGACGGTGTCAGCCTGGACAGGGCTAGGCCACTGTCTGCTGTGGCTAGCAGCCACTGCCCCCTCCACCACCTGTACCCTTCCGCCAACATGCTGACATGTCCTTATCTTTGAAACAACATATGACCTGATTGAGTTGTGGCACTCCAGGACTGCATTTGGGGGACTCGGCTGTAGGTAATGCCCATTGTTAGGGTGTGTATGCGGTGTAGGGTAAAATATAGGTGTTTGAAACATGCTTATGTTCTCTGCAATAAAGGAGTGTCCTTACTATCTCTGTTTAGTGGTGGGTAAAATATGGGGACTGGGTTCTCAGGAGCCCCAGCTAGGATTTGAACCTGTGACCCTCTGGTTCTATGGGCACTGGCTGTGTCCGCTGCACCACACTGTGGCCACAGAGACAGTGTAGTCCCTGGAGATAGGAAACCTGACCGAACGGGTCAGAAACCCTGCTCTGCACAATTTTACTGTGGACTCATTCACCTTGTATGGAGACAAAAGGGCAAATAAACCTCAAAAATGACCTCGAAAAAAGGGGAAAAAACACATAACCAAGCTGGGCAACAGTGATATCAATGGGCAACATTAAAAACACTCCCAGGAAAACTCCAAAAAAAAAGAAATGATTTTTGGAAGGGTCTTCGGAGCGTAGACCCTTCCAAAAATCTTTTTTTTTTGGAGATTTCCTGGGAGTGTTTTTTATTGTTGCCCATTGATATCAATGTTGCCCAGCTGGATTATACTTTGTTAGAATTTTGTTGTGGTCATTTTCACTTTTTATTTGCTATTTTGTTCTGTGCACATTTATCACACTGCTCACGTGTTGTAGGTTTCCCCGGTTTTGCTGAACATTGCTGACGGAAATGGTTTCTCTTCCCTTTAAATCGGCTCTAACGCGAGGTTTTCACTCGCGGTATTTTTTTGATCTAATTTCAGCCCCGCTCCTGTGCGGGGAGCCTCTCCCCTCCCACTCTCCACCCATTGACCCCGTCACCCCGCCCCTCGGGAGCCTTCCTCCGCCCTCGGAATGCCTTTCCACGCCTCTATCGCACTTCAGCGCGCCGCACTCTTGTGCAGGCCCGTTAGTGCAGCGCGCACATGTGCGGGGCACAAAAATGCACTATTAGCGTGTGCTAAGGTACCTTAGCGCACGCTCAAGTGCGCCCCACACAATTGCGCGGTTTAGTATACATACCCCCTTATATGGCACCCGCACACTAGGTCGGCCCGCACATTAGCGGGGTTTTAGTAAACGTGCCCCTAAGAATTAAAGATTTTTTCTTTAATAATCAGGAAGCCACTGCAGATACATATGTAATACACAAGAAATCTAGATGGCTATCCCCTCAAGGTACTGATGCAGCCACTGATATTTTTAAAAAAGCGGTCTTGACATGCATTACTAATCTTGAACATGCAAAATCATATATTTATCACAATACTACCCAAAAGCAAAAACAGGCCATCAATGCATTACAAGCAGACTACCATATTGTAATTAAACCTGCCGATAAAGGGGGTGCAATTGTAATCATGAATCGTAAGGATTATATTGGAGAAATTAGAAGGCAACTCCAAGACAAAGATTTCTGTATTAGGTTAGACAAGGACCCTACTATATCAATAAAACGCAAGATTGATTCTTTAGTTCCGGATAACCTCAACATAGGTTTTCTGACAAAAAAAGAGGGTGATTTTCTGAGGGTCTCACATCCTGTGGTACCCTCGATTTACATTTTGCCAAAAATCCATAAGACATTGCATAACCCATTATCTCGGCCATTGGGTCACTTTTGGAGCCTCTCTCACAATTTTTAGATGTTTTGTTGCGTCCCTTTGTTACCCAAATTCAATCTTATATATGTGACTCAGCACACATAAAGGAGCTATTACAGGATGTTGAACAATATCACAGTGATTTGATTTTAATTACTTTACATGTGGAGCCCGATTCTGAGAGGGGTACATCCAGGCTGTCCGGACGTCCTCGAGCAAGACTAGCCCATTAGGATATGATTCTGCACTGCAGGAACAAAACGTTCCCATGGTACACAGAATTGGGCCTGAGGACGGCGTGCCCCTGCCTGTGGGGACATCCATTTTCATAGTGTTGCTGTATATGAACATCCCTCAAGAGGCTGCTGTCTTGATTTGTGAGAAAAGGTCACAATACAAGCATATTCCTACGTTTTTTCTTACACATTTGATGGAATTAGTTCTCCTAAAAAAAATTTTTTTGTTTGATTGTCTATTTATTTTTTATGGTAAGAGCACTTTGTTTCCCTTCCCCCTTCTCTATCTCCCCCTCTCTTTTTCTCCCACCATTTCCTTCCTTTCCCTACCCCCTTTCCCTCCTTCCCCTCCTCCCCTTCCTCCCTCCCTCACTTCCCTTTCCACCTTCTTTCACCCTCCCCCTGTTTCCTTCCCTTCCTCCACCTCCCCTCCCCTTCCCCCCTCCTATCAGCCTCCCCTCCCACTTCCCCTTGTGTCACTTCATGGAATACTTCTGTTTTTAATAATATATTTATTAATATATTTTTATCTCTTGATACTGTTATTTATTTTTTTACAATTAATTACACAGGTACACTACCAAAAAACTGCCTCCAGTTTTGCAACTGATTCCTATAGATTTTGGGGTGCTGAATCCAGGAAAAATAGCCAAAATGTTCCATCACGTCACGTTTTCTTGCAAAATTAGATTTCTTACCCATATAAGGAATGTTCACATAATTTCTTTTTAGCCGACTGCAGTTTATTTTCTTGGCCCAAAATAGAGGTTGTAATGGTTAACTAACTAGAAACACTCCCTCATGATATTTTAGAGTGTTTTGTATTCATTTTATACATTAACAGGACAATTGGGAGGCGGGGGGCTAAATCCAGTACTCGCGCTGGCGCATGTTCTTTCCTGTTCGCCTCGCCTCGTTCGCTCGCTCAAACACGGTGGTTGCGACATGAACGTTCCTGTCAAATTTCAGTTTCTTGCAAGTTCATTATTACCTTTTGTTTGCTCAGTCGTAATCCAGCTTTATTCCGAAGTGGTTCACTACAGTTGTAGTTTGCAGTGCTGTGTATTTGTGATGGCTCACAGAGCCAGAGGTTGCGTCAACTCTCCGGACAGTTTTTGTTTTATTTGTGGGGAATATACCGTGAAAAAGCGGCAGAGGAACATTTCTGCATTTATTAAAAAAGTATATTTCGCCTATTTCGGTTTGAAGTTAGGCGATCAAGACAAACCGTGGGCTCCTCACAAAGTGTGCAAGACATGTGAGGAAGATCTACGCTTATGGATGAAAGGTAAAAAACAAGCATTTCGTTTCGGAATACCTATGATGTGGCGTAAACAAAGAGACCACAGCAGTGACTGCTATTTTTGCTCTTGCATTGTGAAGGGATACAACTTAAAAAATAAGAACGTAATAAGTTACCCCAACCTTCCCTCAGCAATTAGGCCTATGCCTCATAGCAACGAAGTACCTGTGCCTGAACCACCAAAATCTTTGGATCATATTTGTGTGGACGGTTCTGATCATGATGAGACTCATCAGATGGCTTTTCCCGATGAGTCCAGTACTTCCGAGTTTGAAACTGAACCAGATCCGAAACCTGAACTTTTCTCTCAAGCTGAATTGAATGATTTAGTCCGGGATTTAGGACTCCCAAAGATGCTGCCCAACTGCTAGGTTCTCGGCTTAAACAGAAAAATCTATTGTCACCAGGAACAACTTTTTATTGGTACCGCAACCGCTAGACACAATTTTTGAAGTATTTCAGCAAAGAGGAAGATTTGGTATTTTGCAACGATATATACGGAGTGATGGAAAAGTTTAAACTCAAGTATGATCCTGCTGAGTGGGGGCTGTTCATTGATTCGTCAAAAGACAGCATAAAAGGTGTTCTTCTTCATAATGGCAACACATTCGCTTCAGTTCCTATTGCTCACTCTGTTATTCTCCAAGAAAAATACGAGAATTTGGCCCTGATTCTTCAGAAGATTCGTTATGATGAGCATAAGTGGATGATTTGTGGAGACTTTAAAATTCTATCCATGCTATTAGGACAGCAATCCGGTTTCACCAAATATCCCTGCTTCCTTTGCTTGTGGGATAGCCGGGCCCGCGACCTACACTGGGGGAAAAAAGACTGGCCAATTCGGGAGTATTTGAGATCCAGTGAGAAAAATGTTCTTCATGAGAGCTTGGTACCTCGTGATAAAATTCTATTACCACCTCTCCACATTAAGTTGGGTCTCATTAAGCAATTCATCAAGTCCCTTCCAAAAGATGGTGAGTGCTTTCGGTACCTTTGCTCAAAGTTCCCCCGACTTTCTGAAGCAAAGCTAAAGGAAGGAGTGTTTGTTGGCCCTGATATAAGGAAACTCATTTCAGATGGAGCATTCGCTGAAACGATGTCTGAGAAGGAAAAAGAAGCCTGGGATTCCTTCAAGGATGTTGTTCTCAAATTCTTGGGGAACAGGCGGGATGAGAACTATAAGGATATTGTTGCCAGGATGCTCAATGCCTTCAAAGAACAAGGCTGTAACATGAGCCTGAAAGTCCATTTCTTGCACTCCCATGTGAACTACTTTCCCGAAAACTTGGGGGCGTACAGTGAAGAACAAGGTGAAAGGTTTCACCAGGACATCAAGGATGCAGAGAGAAGGTACCAAGGAAGATGGAACACCACTATGATGGCTGATTTCTGCTGGTTGCTGCTGCGGGAAACCCCAGATGAAAAATACGCCAAGCAGCGCACCAAGAGAAGCATTCGGGGGAAGAAGAAACGGGCCCACCAGGAGATTGATTGACCCAAGAATGACTTTAAAATCTAAACTGTGTTGACAAATATCGTGTTTTTACTAAACTTTGAAATAAAAATTTGCTAGTTATTACCACAGTGTCGGATCTCATTTATTAGAATTTTATTTTCACACCATTGGGTGTTTGTCTTCATGTATTGCAATGGTGCGGTTTGCGTTTTCTATTCTTACATACATACCTGTACAACATTTTTTGCACATTTCTTTGCTTTGCTTTGTGTCTAACCTCGCTCTTATATGCTCAATGTTTGTGCACATGTATGTGGCTGTATTAAGTGCAGACAATTTTGCTACCATCACAGTGTGTTTTGTTGACATTACTCTATTCTTATGTGCTGCCTTGTTACAATTTTCTTTATTCTTATTTGAATAACTACTAAACAATTAGTATAAAGAATTCATCCAAGAAACGTTTATCTCGATCGCACTCAATCTGAAACGTTCACCTCAAACTGCTAACCCAATGTAGCAAAAAATCTGTACGTGATGGAGCAAATTGGTTACCAGATTTGGATTCAGCGCACCAAAAAACGTAAAAATCAATCGAAACATTAGAGGCAGTTTAAAAAAAAAATTTTTTAGTGTACCTGTGTTATTTATGATTATACTGATAACTACTCCACCCCCCTTGTCAGCTCTTTTTGTTTTTATTTGTTTTTAACTGTTTTTATCAGGTATTTTTAAATCATTTTTTCAGAGTCCGTTAAGCAATTGCATTCATCTGCCTGAGGTGAGTGCTTTGCTATCATTCATCAAATGATGTGCTTTGTGGGAGTTTGGGTTATACATTCTCTGCACCCATTAAATAATTTATATACATTATTTTGCACATACTTTTATATTGTTCCAGTTCAGAATTGTTTCTTTTGGTTATAGTTTAGAAAGATCCTTATATGTAGTATGTGGTCCTACTGCATTTACAGATTTGTATAGCAATTATAGTGCTTTCATTGTAATTCATCCTATTTCTTAGGCACTCCTCCGAACAGTATATTTTAGTATTTATTTATTATATACAGTATATATATATATATATATATATATTTAGCTGCACGGCGGTCTGCACACTTATTAATCTATACTGCACCAGCCAACTATAGGTATCCATTGCATGTGTCTTGGACAAGCACCACCCTTACTAGTCATTTGCTGCTTATGTGAAGCAACATAGGAGAGTTACTCTCTAGTCTTTAAATCACCAAAATAATTGGACTGTAGACATTAAATACTACCCAAAACTGGACAAAACATGATGCATTTTTTCTGCCCATTGTAGGTTCACAAGCAGCACATAACCAGGAGAGCTAAGACTTAGGTTCCTATATGTTGGTAAGTTAATGTCCATGATATGCACAGCTTGGTAGCCATCCTCTCCTCTTTCCTATCTCTTTGCACTTGTGATCCTCCCTTTTGATTATATGGCATCGTTTCTTGGTATGGAATTGCTTTGTCAATTGCATTGTTATAATATAATTAAATACCATCAAATAGCTTTTTGTATATTATTATTTTATGGCACTATTTTATGTATGTCCCACATCCTTGGCATTTTTTTTTTAACTTACACTTACACATTTTTTATACATACATATATATAATTTTGTATGACTCATTTAATTATTTATGTATTCTAGTTTGTTTTTAACCAACTATTTTAATAACATGTAGTTTTTAACTTTTTATATTATTTGTTTATGGTTCTCTGGTTTTGATCAATTGTATAATTTCTACATGTTTTATGTTTTTATTAATATTTATACATATATTTTGGTTTTTAGAGTATTATGATGGGGTCTATGAGTAGCGCCCCATCACCAGTACTGATATACCTCCACCCAGACTAAGGACATGCCCCTTTAAGCACTAGAAGCCTGGCCCCTTTAAGGAACCCCGCTTGAATATACCTGGAAGGGTGTGGCTGGGGACAGCCTTTTTAACCAGGAGGAGTGGAGGAGTAGCCTAGTGGTTAGAACACTGGCTTGGTAACCAAGCAACCAGGGTTCAATTCCCACTAGCACTCCTTGTGGCCTTGGGCAAGTCACTTAACCCTCCATTGCCTCGGAAGAAAGGCCTGGCAATCTACTTCCGGTGACACTGCCAAGAAAACCCAGGAGCTTCTGGGTCGCCAGGAGTCAGGACTGACTCAAAGGCACACATTGCATTTTTGGAAAGAGACAAAGGGAGAGAGAAAAGCCGGAGGAATTCCAGAGTATGGAGTAACCACATACCTCTAAGGAGACACTACGGGAAAGTAGGAGCTGGAGTGCTTCCACAGTGGTCAGCAGGCCTGTGGTAGTAATGCTATGAAATTCAGAATGAAGGAATTTTGGGGGAGGGGAGAACTTTTTCTCTGCTACTGCTGTAAAACCCGGAGTGAAGAACTTTGGGGAAGGGTAGAAATGTTTCTCTGCTGCTGCTGTAAAACCCAGAGTGAAGGAACTTTAGGGGAGGGAAGAACTGTTTCTCTGCTACTGCTGTGAACCCAGTGTGAAGAACTTTGGAAGAGGGGAGAACTGTTTCTCTGCTAATGCTGTGAAACCCGGAGTGAAGGAACTTTGGGGGAGGGAAGAACTGTTTCTCTGCTACTGCTGTGAACTACCTGTAAATAAAGCATTTTCCTTTAACCCTCCACCTGGCTCTGTGGGGGTTTGTGTCCTGCCCACTTGCAATGTACTACATATAGTGGCAGAGGTGGGATCTTCTTCTTAACCAAAGGACAGAAAAGCACCCCACGTCCCTCTGGGGCTCAGACCTCCACCCTGTGGAAGAGGAGTTTTAGTATACGGCTAAAGGGGCAAGCCCTGATGGAGTTAGGGTACATCTTCTGTATGGTTAGTGATAGACAGGCAGGAGATTTTTTTTTTGCCCCTTTCTCCTACTCGGACGGGTGGGAACTGATAAAACCAGAATGGAGAGATTATTCCAGGCCCTGGAAGAGGGACAGCAGCAACAACAGATGCTACAAAAGTTCTTGCAGGCACAAGGGACCCAACAATAGCAATTACTACAAAGGTCTTTGGAACTACAACACAACTCACTCACACAGACATCTCAAATCCTCCAGTGACTGGAGCCACACCAGTCAATGCCACCCCTGATGAAAATGGTAGGGGGCAAAGACCCAGACTTCTTCCTGACAAATTTGAACGAACCGCCCAACTGGCCGGGTGGCCAGAAGAGAGGTGGAATATTTACCTAGGGAACCTATTGACAGGAAGCTGACAAGCCACCTACCAAGAAGCCAACCCAGAAGGAAGGGCCCCCAATGCAGCAGTAAAAACCGCTACACTGAAGCGAGCAAACTGTATGCCAGAAGCCTATCGCAAATGGTTCTAGAAGGGAAAACTGGGACTTACAGAGAACCCCGAGAGTTTCTTCAAAAGGCTGAAGGAGGTGGCATGGAAGTGGCTACAGCCAGAAGATAAGACAGGAATGGAAGTAGCCAAGATCGTCCTGCTTGAACAATTTTTAGAAGGCTTGTCTTCTTCTATGAGACAGTGGGTATGCTAGTTTGCCAAACTGACCCTGGACAGTGCTGTAGAGATAGCGGAAGTCTTTTATGAAGCACAGTCAGTAGCTGAGACACCCAGGATGAGGGGGACAAGGCCGGCCAGATCCTAAGGGTGCCGGACATCAAGATAAGAACCCTTGAGGACCACTGCATCAAGGACTCCATGCTCCCCAGCTGCCCAAGCAGCTGGTGCTGACTATCTGATCTGCTTCGTGTGGAGGAAAAGGTCATTATGCCCGCAAATGCCCCATAGAAATGGGGGAACTCATGGACACACATAAGCGTCCTTAATGAGCCACGGGTTGTTTGTAATACCGGTGGAACTTGAGGGTGCTCACCTGCAAGCTCTTGTGGACTTATCATTTATTTATTTTTATTTATTATTAGCTTTTATATGCTGCACTATTTAGTATCAGTGTGATTTACAGTAAACATGAACAGTCAAACTACTTTACTTAGAACAGGCATAAACAGACATAAAATGTCAAAACGCTGAACTCTGCAACTTTACATCGAACAGGTATTTTATTTTATTATTAGCTTTTATATACCGCACTATTTAGTATCAGTGCGGTTTACAGTAAACATGAACCGTCAAGCAACTTGGGAAGCACAAGGACCCTTGTCAGCAGGGACACCAGGACCAGACGTCAAATTAATTATGAGAACCTTGTGACTCTAAGGGGGATGTTTACTAAAAACTGGAAATGTGCGCGCCGCAAAAGAGCGCACGGAAACGCGGCACTGAAATGCTAATAAACGCGTTTAAATGCCCCGCACACATGCGTGTCATCCCCGCAAAGGAGCGCGGCACACTAACGGGCCCCGTACAAGTGCGGGCCCGCAAATGTCCGATAGAGGCGTGGAACGGCTAAAGGAGGGCGGAGGAAGGCTCCGGAGGGGCAGAGGGACGGGGTCAATTGGTGGAGAGTGGGAGGGGAGAGGCTCCCCGCACAGTATCGGGCCCGAATTTGCATGTAAAAACTACCGCGAGGGAAACACTCGCGGTAGAAAGCATTTAAAGGGAAGAGAAACCATTTCCGTCAGCAATGTACAGGAAAACCGGGGAAACCAGCAACACGTGAGCAGTGTGATACATGTGCACAGCACAAAAGTGCAAATAAAAATAGAAAATGACCACAACAGAACTATTAAAAATAGTAATTCAGCTGGGGAACAGTTATAGTGATGGGCAAATACAGAAAACACACCAAGCAAAGCTCCAGAAAAAAGAAATGAATCTCGGAAGGGTTTACGGAGCGGAGACTCTTCCAAAAAACATTTCCTTTTGTGGAGCTTTCCTGGGAGTGTTTGCTATGGTTGCCCATTAATATCACTGTTGCCCAGCGTGGTGATATTTTGTCCCCCATTTCCCGTGGTCATTTCCGGGGTTTATGTGCACGTTTGTCACCAGACAGGGTGCATATGCCCACAGTAAATTTGCGTAGAGCAGGGATTGTGACTCCATCCTGCCTCCAGGGGCTGCACTATCTATGTGGCCATAGTGTGGTGCAGCGGACAGAGTCAGTACCTCTAGGGTCAGAGGTTCAAAGCCCAGCTGGGGCACTTGCCAGCCCAGTCCCTATATTTTACCCACCACTAAACACAGATAGCACAGACACCCCTGTATTGCAGGGGACATAAGCATGGGGAAAACACCCATATTTTACCCAACAACGCACACACACCACAACAATGGGCATTACCCACAGCCAAGCACCCCAAATGCAGTCCCGTACTGCCACATTCCAATCAGGTCACCTGCTTTTTATGGGAGAAGCTCATGCCAGCATGTTGGCGGATGAGTACATGTGGTGCAGGGGGCAGTGGCTGCTAGCGACAGAAGACAGAGGCCTAGCCATGTGCAGGCTGGCACAGTCCACAGCAACAGACAGGCCCTGCCGGATCCACAGTCATGGACTATCCAGGGAACTCAGGCAAGCTGTGGCTACATGGTGGTGTAGTGCACACAGACAGTGCATATAAGAACAGAAGGTCACAGGTTCAAAGACCAGCTGGGGCTACTGGCAATCCTGCCCACATATTTTCCCCACAAATAAACAGTGACAGTAAGGACACACCTTTGGTGACAAGGACATATGCAATGGTAATACGTCTATCTTTTACCCCACTGAGCACAGACACCATGAACAGGGGCAGAACCTACAGCAGAATCCCCCAAATGCAGTCCTGGTGGGCCACACACCAGTCAGGTTCCATGCTGCCACTCATACAAATGCCTGTGCTGTATATCTATGCACCACCCCCACGGCATGTAGATGTAGCTCATGCATATTCATGAGGGACAGCAGGAAGACCCGAACAGTGTGATGCAAAACTGGGCTGGAGTGGGGAAGCGCTGCCGTAAAGCAGCAGCCAACAGGGGCAGACACACCCACACCCACAGGCCCCATTGGCCAATGTCTCCTGTAGAGGCAGAACATTGGACCCTGTGTGCATCTCCCAATATCAGCACCTGCATACCTTAGCAATGTCACCCTACACCTGAGGTACACAGCTCTGAAATGTTTGCTAAGAGTACAGGCTGATAGATATCCCTACATTACGCACATACTGCTAGTTGACCCCATCCGAACAATCTGTTTGGTGTCTGCGGTGCGTGCTCCAGGCCTGGCCTCTGACGGTGTTCACCACCCTGGGGAGTGACCCCCAGCAGTACTGTGTACCATATCCATGCCTGTGCCGTGCCCAGGACCGGTGTGGTGGCCAAGGCTAATCACCCCCTCAATAGTAGCACAATGCTGGCATAGGTGTGGGAGTGTGTGTCTGTCTATACCAGGGGTGGGCACCTCCGGTCCTGGAGGGCCGCAGACCAGTCAGGTTTTCGGGATATCCCTAATGAACATGCATGAGATATATATGCATTAGAGATATCCTGCCAACCTGACTGGTTTGTGGCCCTCCAGGGCTGGATTTGGAGACCCCTGCCTTACACCTCTGTCATTTAAGATCGTGAGTGGGCAAGGTACAGATGTCCTAGACATCGAAAGGGTATATAGAATGTGTCACATTCCTCCTCGATTCTCACCACCACCAAAAAGTTGTCTAATAGACAGTTTTTTGGTGGTGGTGAGAAGTGAGGAGGACTGTGACAAATTCTATCTAACCTTTTTGATGTCTTGGACATCTGCACCTTGTCCACTCACAATCTTAAATGACAGAGGTGTAAGGCAGGGGTCTCCAAATCCAGCCCTGGAGGGCCACAAACCAGTCAGGTTGGCAGGATATCTCTAATGCATATATATCTCATGCATATTCATTAGGGATATCCCGAAAACCTGACTGGTCTGCGGCCCTCCAGGACCAGGTTTGCCCACCCCTGGTCTATACAGTGTGTGTTGGCTGCAAACACCTTCCCCAACCCACACTGCCAGCACTACTGCCAGTATTGGCCTGCCAATGTGCATAATGAGCAGCAATGTACCATGGGTATAGGTCAGACATGGTGGGCTAGCCAGGATGCATCTGCACAGGGCATAGGGCACTGGCTGTGACATTGTAGTGCCAGGCCACCACCTACACAGACAGGGTGACCTCTGTATGTGCTGCTGGGGGAGCACTCTCACCCTGAGTGTGCAGTGATGACAGCATGGCTAGGCACCCCCATAGTGCTGTATTGTGTTTCTCTCTTGTGATATATATGGGTTTCCTGTTGGGGCCTCCTCACAGAACTCTCTGCTTGTGTGTGCTGCCACCCCAGTTTTGGGTGCATGCATTTCCATCAGGGCTAACCAGCTGACTGTTCACAGCTGGTATGTGTCTTGATGGAGTGCCTTGCAGAGTGCAGCGGCTGATGGCTTGCTGCAGGTGAATATCAGATAGTGCTGGGGTGCATCTTTGGATATCCAGGCCTAAAGTCTGCCTGATATTGTGTTATGAATGTGTGGAGCTGCTTGGACTGCCCTGTATGGTGTCTGTTCCCCAGCAGGACTGGGGTTTGATGGTCCACTTTGCTGCCGGGGGGGGGGGTGGTTGTGGTTCTTTGACCACCTAGGGGTTCTTGGGGGTTTCCACTAACTGAGACAGACAGAGATATCCAACATGTTTCTGCAGCACCTTCCTATCTCACAGGTTAGTACTGTTTTGGAGCTCTGTCATGGCCTCATCCAGCCATGGCTGGTGTTGTGGACCTGGTCCTGGCCGCCATATCACACCCTCAGGGTGAGCACAGTACCCGCACAATGTGACGGTGTGTAGCTACTCTTTTCTGGTAGTCCACCCGCTCAGGACCCCCTACCAGGCCGAGGTGCTGTGTGGGTGCACATGGACAATTCCCCCTACCAGGCCGGGTAGCTGTTGGGGTGCATTCCCCATCTTGTGTGCATCTGTGGACAGCTGATTTGCATGTGCAGTGCATCATGGGTACGGGTGACCTAACCCTATCCTGTCTACAACAGCAGACTGTCTGTGGGGTGACGTGCAGGCTCTCTGCAGCCAGCCAGGGGCTTGCTGTCAGCTATAGAGCTGTAGCCCAATGGTTATGTCACTCCCTGTACAGCCAGAGGTCATGGGTTTGAACCCACAGTGGGGCCCTTTGATAGGGCTGTCCACAGCTTTATTTTTATTTACTGTACATATGTCTATGCCGGCAAAACCACACACAGCTTACTATACCCATTAGGTGCCTCTGAGGGTGCTTTATAGGGCGCCCTATAGGCCACCTTATGGTTGCCATCCATATAGGGTGCACTATACATTATCCTGTGTCGCAACATACATGGTGCCCTATAGGGGACATTCTAGGGTGCCTTGGCGGACAGTGCACTGTAACATGTGCCTTACGGGCATCCGTATGTTAACACACTGTGAGAGCGGGTTTACTAGTGGTGGGAAATAAAATATAAATGGAAGGCCTCCTACAGCACTCCTCACCATGATACATACTGCCCCAGCCAGCCTTGTTCACTGGGCACTGTGAGAGGTTGAACCCCTGGCCCCTGCACCATTGGTCAGTGTCCTAACCATTGTGCTGTGGCTCTGTTCCTGTGTTTGTGCATCCGCACACAGCCTTGTAGCCATCAGCGCGCCATCTTGTGGCGCACTAAATTAACAGTGCGCCGACTTATGCCGCACAACATGGATATGCCCCTAAAATAATGCCTCAGCCAGCTGTCTTCAATGGGCACTGTGGGGAATTGAACCCATGATCCCTGCACGAGTGGTCAGTGTCTTAACCATTGTGCTATGGCTCTGTTCCTGTTATTTGCACATCAGCGTGCCACTTCTCCCTCTCACTATTGGACTGCCCCCTCACACATCAGCGCGCCGCCTTCTGCCCACCGGCTCGCCGCCTTCTGTTGCCCACATTTATCAGCGCACCGCCTTCTGCCACCCAAATTTACCAATGCGCCGCCATCTGCCGCCCACACTAAACAGTGCGCCGCCTCATGCCGTAATAAAAATAACAGTGCGCCGCCTTCTTCTGCCGCCCAAAATTAATATGCCTCCTAAGCACTTTTGCCCATAAATGTTGGTGCCTCAGCTGGTCTTTTTTGTTGAGCGCAATGGGGGTTTGAACCCCTGGCCCCTGCACCATTGGTCGGTGTCTTCACCGTTGTACTACAGCTCTGCTGTTTGGTTTTGCAGCAGCGCCCCACTTAGCCTTCCCACGCGCTAATGTGGGCCCCGCACATTAGCGCGACGCACACACGTACGGTCCAGTTTTTTGCTTTTTTCTGCCTGGCCCGCCCACTCCTTATATGGCACCAGCACACTAACGGGGACCCGCACAGCAACGGAGTTTAGTAAACATACCCCTAAGTTGCATCCATGGTAATTAGCAGGCCTATCCGATAATACAAGTGAAGCTAAAAAATGGGGCCAAAACAGAGACCTGGAAGCAGTGGTTGGGTCCCGCCTGGCCTTTCCAGTGGTTTTAGGCCAGGACTTCCCTAAATTCATGGATGTCTGGGACAGGAGGAAAGGCAACCTTGACGAGATGAATGAAGAGGATTTCCCAGAACATTTCCCCTTAGAAGACCCAGATTTAAGTCCTGGAGGCAACATCAGTGGGAAATGGCACATATAGGGGCGGCTATGATTGAGAGCTCTGTTGAGGAGGGGAGTACACCAAAGGACATTGTAGACAAGTCTCAGGGGAACCTAGCACCACAATGGGAGACCCTAGGAGACGAGAACCCCCCATTGGGGTGAGCTGGTATAGGAAATCTGGGCCTGTTTATAAAAGCCCAAAGGGTGGGCTCACGAATTAGAAGGGACCCTAGTAGACAGTCTGGACCCTTCCCCTACTTTTTAGTACAGCAAGACCTCCTTTATAAGGGTTATCCAGGGGACAATAGAAGGAGAAGATCTGGAGCAGTTAGTGGTTTCCCAAGCCAATCACCAGCAGATAATGGAGTTTGCTCATAGTCATCCCTTGGGGGGGCACCTGGGGGTGGACAAGACCCAAGAACAGATTCTGGCTCAGTTTTACTGGCTGGGGCTTTACAAGCTGATGCAGCTCTTTTGCCAGACCTGCCCTACCTGCCATCTTCACAATCCAGTAAGGGTTAGACCTGCCCCCCTTGTGCCCATGCCCATTGTTGAGACCTCATTTGAAAGGGTTTTGATGGATTTGGTGGGACCATTGGAATGTACTCCCTGAGGAAATAGATTTATCCTGGTGGTCACGGACTATGCCACCTGGTACCCGGAAGCAATAGCCATGCAAAATACAAGGACCACTACATTAGCCAATGTTCTTAGGGAGATGTTTTCCCGACTGGGGAACCCAGCTGAAATCCTTAGAAACCAAGGAACACTATTTGTCTCTCGTGTAATGAAAAAATTGTGCAACCTATTGAAGGTCAAAACCTTTCAGACCTCGGTATATCATCCCCAAACCGATGGCCTGGTCGAGCGCTTCAATTACCCATTAAAATAGATGTTTATTTATTTATTTATTTATTTATTTATTTTTCTTATATACCGCGCTCTTAAATCAGTGCGGTTTACACATGAACAAATATAAACACAATGGTACAAACAGCATTGGTTTTTTTACAATGAACAAGGTAAATAAACTTGGTAAAACATGGTAATTATATATAAATAACTATATACATGGTAACTATATACATGGATATTTTGGTTAATTATTAATGCCGTGGATAAGAGGTTAATTAAATTAAAGAGTAAATATGCTAAATATAGTGAGAATAAATATGTCCTATAGTGAGCAG
Organism: Ichthyophis bannanicus; assembly: GCA_033557465.1. Lineage (NCBI taxonomy): Eukaryota > Metazoa > Chordata > Amphibia > Gymnophiona > Ichthyophiidae > Ichthyophis > Ichthyophis bannanicus. The sequence continues at coordinate 1,785,559,945 of CM066032.1, forward strand.
GTAATAATCATCATAATTATGTTGAAGAAGTTCGTGAATGTAGAAGGGAAAGAGTGGGATCTGTTACTCCCCTACCTTCTGTCTGCTATCAGGGAACTACCCCAGAGCTTGACCAGGTTTTCCCCCTTTGAGTTTCTGTACAGTCAACAACCCCAGGGGATCATGCAGATACTGCGAGAGACCTGGGAAGATTAACCCAACCTCCACCAGAATCTAGTGGATTACGTCCTGCAACTGCAAAAAAAGTGGGAGCATCATCCAGATAGCACCTAGAGAAAGCCCAGGAGAGTCAAGTCCGGGCCTATAATCGGGGGCAGTACAGCAGACCTTCCAGCTCGGGGATTGGGTGCTGCTGTTACTCACGGTCTCGGATAGTAAACTGTTTTGTAAATGGCAGGGCCCATATGAAGTCATTAAACAAATGGGACCCAAAAATTACAAGGTTGCACAACCAGATAAAAGGAAAAAGCTGGAAACCTACCATATCAATCTTCTGAAGAAGTGGACTCCAGCCCTAACAACGATGGTCCATGAAGAGGAGTTTGGGCCCATTGTACAGCGGTCCTCTGAACCGGGCCAAGTTCCGTTCGGAGAACACCTGACAATTACCCAGAAGGGAGACTTAGAACAGTTGCTCCAGAGGAATAAGGATATGTTCTCCTAGGTTCCAGGATGTACCCACCTGCCTACCATGATATCAACATGGATCCCGGCGTGACAATATGCCAATGACTCTACCAACTCCCGGAAGCACAGATGTAAGTCGTGACAAAGGTGATAGAAGAATCCCAAAGTGACTGGTCATCTCCCATTGTGCTAGTGCCTAAGCCAGATGGAAGCATTTGATTTTGCATTGACTTCCGGAAAGTAAATGCAGTTTTGAAGTGCACTGTTTATCCCATGCTCTGGGTGTATTTTGATGCTGGATCTGAAAAAGGGCAATTAGCAGATTCCCCTAATGCCAGTTGCCAGGGAGAAAACCACATTCTCAATGCCCCAAGGTCTATTTCATTTAAGGGTCTTTCCTTTTGGGCTTCATGGAGCTCCTGCTACATCACCCCAATTCTGAAAGACCTACACATACTTCCCCTCGAAGCAAGAACTAAATACAAAGCCATCCTACTCACCCACAAAGCCATCCATCAAACACACAACACCCAGCTTTGCACCCTACTGTCTCGTCCAGCCCACGGCAGAACTACCAGACAAGCCTCCAGCAATTCCCTCACCGTCCCTCACAAAAGAACCAAATGCTCTCAACGGACATGCAATCGAGCCTTTGAACTTTATGCCCCATCCCTATGGAATTCTCTACCGAGCTGTCTCAGAAACAATGCTCATCTACTATCTTTCAGAAAACAGCTAAAAAACATCCTTTTCCAAGAATACTTCAATACGACTCCCACCAAAAAGTACACTAACCCCTGACCTCGCCCACCATGAACCTCTGATTCAAAGCAGCACTAATCTGTCCATGTCCAAAGTCTGTCTCATGTCAAAATCATCAATGTTGCCTCCTTGGTGATGGCCCCACCCTTATACTTAATTTCCCCACCCCTTTATGTAACGCCGCTTTGACCCAGTGAAAAGCGGGATATAAATACAGTTAAATAAATAAATGATCACCTAATAAGACCACATGGGGGATATGCAGCTGCCTACCTCGATGACATTGTAATCTACAGTCACGACTGGAGAACACACTTTTCCCATCTACAGACCATGCTAATAAGTCTGAGGAAGGCCAGCCTGATTACCAACCCATGCAAATGCTTCTTGGAAGGCAAAGAGGCCCAATATCTAGGATAAATGGTAGGGAATGGTCAAGTATGACCGCAAGTCAAGAAGGTGAAGGCCATTTCCAAAATACCGCTGCCTGTGAATACAAAACAAATACGGGCCTTTCTGAATATGGTCGGATATTATCACCGGTTCATTCCGCAAATGGCGGCAACCACCGAATCCTTGACTCGGCTCCTCCAAAAGTAGTCCAGACAAGGTCCTCTGGACTACTGAGTTGGAGGAGGCCCATTGGAAAGTTTAAGGCAACTTTGTGATTTAGACCAGTCCTGGTCAGCCCAGACTTCACAAGGCCCTTCATCATCCAGACAGATGCTTTGATGGTGGGTCTTGGGTCTGTCCGGGCCCTGGACGTGGGAGGTGAAGAACACCCATTGGCATTTATTAGCTGGGAGTTGCTGCTCCAGGAACAAAAGTATGCTATAATTGAGAAGGAGGCCCTAATGATCAAATGGACCCTTAAGACATTCCAATATTATCTACTGGGTCACCCCTTCATGTTGGTCATGGACCATCAGCGGCTCAAGTGGCTGACAGAACATAAGGACACCAATGGTCAGATCCACTCACAGAAGTCATCTTCCCACCCATCCTCAACATAACCATAAATTTAAACAATTCAATGCAGCCAACTTTCTAGAGCAAACAATCCCATCTCTTGACCTACTAAATGGTAAGAGACTGAACCAAGAGTACCACATTTCTAAATGGAATGAAATCCTAGCTGCAGCCTCTCTACTCCCACCTAAACAATTTCCTCAAAAGCACCGCAAAAGAGCCCCCTGGTTCTCTAAAAAACTAAGAAGCCTCAAAAGAGAGCTTAGATGTCTTGAACGTAAATGGAAATGCTCTCATGACCCTAAGGCACATATTGCGTACACAATTAAACTCCAAACCTACTGCTCTGAAACCCTCAACCATAAAAGAGAATATAATGAAAATATGATCCATTGGTCACTTAATAAACCAAGAGAGCTTTTCTCCATTGCCAAATCCTTAATAAATGAACCCTTACAGCAGGACCAGCCACCAAAAATAACTGCACAAGCTATAGCTAACTACCTGATCTCTAAATTCCTCCTGCCCTCATCAACCAATAGCCCCCAGCCTATTGCTGACTACAGCACCCAACCTCATGAACCAACCTCCCCAAACTCATGGAATGAATTTGATCCCCTTACATTAGATAACATATCTAATGTTATAAAAGATTTAAATGCCTCTACCTCTGCCCTCGACCCTTGCCCTGTTCCTTGGATCAAATCTACCAGACGTTCTCTCAGCCCCTACATCCTGCATATTGTACAAACCTCCTTCCAGACTGGATCTGTACCACCGCCACTTAAGTGTGCCACTATCCGTCCAATCCTAAAAGGAACAAAACTTGACCCCACTTCCCCTACTTCCTACAGACCCATCTCTAGCATCCCTTTCCTTGAAAAGATAACCAAGAAGCTAGTCCAATCCCAACTTCAGAACTTTATTGATGATCACTCTCCCCTTGATTTATTCCAACATGGTTTCAAAAAGAACCATGGAGTTGAAACCCTCCTTACCTCCCTACTAGATTCCTTGTACCTGCACACCCAGAATCCTACCCAAGGATGCCTACTCATATTCCTCGACTTATCTGCTGCTTTTGACTCCCTTCCTCACCATCAACTCCTAAACAGACTCCATGAAATAGGACTAAGAGGCACAACCCTAAACTGGTTCCGATCCTACTTAGAGGATCGAACCCAACAAGTCCGTATTGGAAATGATACCTCCCTTCCATTTATCCTAAAACAAGGTGTCCTCCAAGGATCTATTTTATTTTATTTATTTACATTCTCTTATATACTGTGCTATTCTGCATCAGTGCAGTTTACATTGAACAAACTGAAATTATATTGAACAGGGCATTATAACTTAGAGATAACTATTTTACAGGGAACATGGGCTATGGAGGGTTAAGTGGCCTACCCAAGACCACAAGGAGCACCTGTGGGACTAGAAACCCCAGTCCTTCCAGCCCAGGGTTGCTGTCCTCTAGTGGGATTTGAACCCCTGAACTTCCAGCCTGAAGTACCTTGCTCCAAGCATTAGGCCACTCCTCCACTCCACTCTAGTCTATCTGCTCTACTATTTAATATTTTCCTTCAAACTGTCTGCAAGATTTTCCAAAGCTAAGGCATTCAGTACCAATTATATGCAGATGACATGATGTGCTTCACCCCATTTAACCTTTGTAACCCTAACTTTACTAAACTAAGTGAATGCCTAACCAGCCTAAAATCTTGGCTCTCCCAGCACAACCTCCTAATTAATAAATCCAAAACTGAGGTTCTCCAGGTATTTTCCAATGCCTCATATACCCCACCTCCAACCCTTACTATTGGCGATCTCACACTCACTATAAAAAAAACAAGTAAAATATCTTTGTATTATCCTGGATCAGAACCTCTCCTTCAATGATCAAATAAAGAGAACCACCAATACAATATACGCAAAGCTACGTACCCTCCGGAACCTCAAACCTCTCTTAAGCCCTGACTCTTTTCGTACTGTCTGTCAAGCCCTCACAATCCCTTCTCTTGATTAATGTAACCATATCTATCATGGCCTTCCCAAGAACACCATACAACCGCTCCAACTAGCCCAGAACACGATAGCGCGGCTTATAACCAACAACCCCAGACGATCCCACATCATACCAGTCCTCTATGATCTCCACTGGCTCCCCATTCAATACAGAGTTAAATTCAAAGTGCTTACCCTTACACATAAAATCATCTCTAATGAGTCAGCTCCATGCCTCTCCCCACTCCTTCCCTTCTCCAATAACATAAGAACATGCCGCTCCATTACCAAAAACCTACTGACCATTCCTACAACTAAAAGACATTGCAAACAATCTACCAGTAACAGGGCCTTCTCCCTCTATGCTCCATCCTTATCGAATACCCTTCCTCATGAGCTGTGAAACTGTTCAAACCATTCCGAGTTCCGAAAGAAGCTAAAAACTCACCTCTTCCTTGAACATTTTTCCCTACCACCCTAGTGCCTAACCCTTTACATTCTCCTCCCCTGCCCTTTCAAAAATCTATCATGCAACCATGTGGTATCCCTGTATACACCTTTGTAAATAGTTGATCATTGTTCATTGTTCTTTGTAATTAGTTCATATTGTTTACCTATGTATCCCTGTTACTTTTTTCCATGTAAACAGTTGAAACATAAATAAATAAATAAATCTTGTGCTGGTTCCTCACCTTTCGACCCTTTCTTTATGAGGTCAACCATCGTTCTGGCAAGACACATCTAAACATGGACTTTCTGTCCCACTTGGTGCCCCGGTGCCACTGGCTGCTCACCCTCATAGGGTTGCGCTGAGAAGGAGGGTATGTGATGAGGTGTATGAGAAGTTCCCCATCCCCTATATTGATATACCTCCAGCTAGACTAAGGACATTCCCCTTTAAGCACCAGAATCCAGGCCCCTTTAAGGAACCTGGCTTGAATATACCTGGAAGGGTATGGCTGGGGACAGCCCTTTTAACTGGGAGGGAAGAGACAAAGGGAGAGAGAAAAGCCCGAGGTGTTCCAGAGTACAGAGTGACCACCTACCTCTAAGGAGACACTACGGAAAGGTAAGAGCTGGGGTGCCTCCATGTTGGTCAGCAGGCCTGTGGTAGTAATGCTGTGAAACCCAGAGTGAAGGAACTTTGGGCGAGCGGAGAACTGTTTCTCTGCTACTGCTGTGAAACCCTGTAAATAAAGCATTTTCCTTTAACCCTCTGCCTGGATCCGTGGGGGTTTGTGTCCTGCCTGCTCACATCATACTACAGGTATTATGGGTTTTTTTTATTATCATCTTGTTATTATCTGTTTGTAGAGGTAAGTTACCGCTGGGGAAGGCACCCGCCAAAACACCTCTTCAACAACCACTACAACAGCATATCAGATACACAACCACAGGATTGAACGCAGCACACAACTGTCCCCCTCAACTAAAAGTCTGAATCATTGTACATAGTTATAAAGTTGTAAACTGTTAAATGTAAATAGTTCTACTACCGTTCCTTGTAATAATGTTCTGTTCTCTGTGAATCGTTTTGATAAACTTGAAAAGCGGTATATAAAAAAATGTTAAATAAATAAATAAATAATGCACACTTTTTATATTTAACATGGTATTAGCAGGGGGCATCAAGCTAACTGCAACAGGGCGGGTACATCTGTCTCCTGTAGTTACTATACTGCAGCACTACAAACAGGCCACAGAAGAAATTATACCACCCATTGAGATGGCATTAGTTGCCCCCACACTACCTGTGCCAAATAATGCAGGCTTCAAATGCCCATTCTAGCTGTGCTGCCCAGCGGGGGCCCATATTACTTTTTAGCCAATACCATGTGCTAATCCCGTGTCACCTCTGAAACGCACGTTAGTAAACATTCCCCATTATTCCCTTAATGGAGAGGTGTGGTACGATTATATATTAAAGATAACATAGAGTCAAATAGGATCATATTTCAGCAGAGAACAAATAGGGTCACTCTAGATAGAGATAAGTATAATAGTAGGGATATACTACTGTCTTTCTGCAAGAATCAAGAAACAGAACATAAAGTGCTACCAGAAATTAGTCAGACTAATAAAATTTGCAACACACCAATACTGGGAGATTTCAAATACCTCAGTATTAATTAGATGAATATCGCATCAGGGCATGAAAGATGGGTAAATCTAACATGCCATAAAAAACTGTTTTAAAGATCAGTTAGCTCTGGAACTGACGAGAGAGGAAACTACTTCAATTTTAGTTCTCAGTGGACTAGAGGACCTGGTGCTAGGGCTAACAATGATCAGACTGTCTGGCAAAAGCATCCAAGGTGCAATATAATTTAATATAATCTTCAGGAGAATATTATGTAAATTTGCTGCAGTAGCATTGAAGTGTTAAGTTAGGCTGATAAAATAAGGAAATTAGTTAGGCAGAAACTACAGAAGTCGGAAGGGTTAAAACGAAAAGTGGAGATTGTTTAAAATCTTGAAGGCCTCAACAATGTATTCTGCACATTAAAAAAGGTTAAAGAAAGACCAAACAACTGCCAGTGTGATTAAGTAGTGCTGTGAAAGAGGTTATTAAAGCCAAATAGGCATCTCTCAAAAAAAATTGAAAGAAGTCCAAATGAGGAGAATGGGAGAGAGCATAATTACTGACAATGTAGATTTAAAGCAGGGATAAAGCAGGCCAAAAAGGAATTTGAAAGAAAACGTTTAGAGATATATATGGAGCAAAATTTTCTGTTCATTTTCAGTTTGGACTTTTCTCCAAATTTTTGGACATTTTATGTTTTTTTTTTTTCATGCATTCTTTAATTTAAAAATGCAGTGCACATTAGAGCTTTTCAACGCATAATTTTTGAGAATAACATACAATAAACAACATGCATTAAATGACAAGAGTCAACTATCTGCCCTTGATGCATGTTTCAACAGCATGAAATGAGCAAAATAATAATGCCATCCAAAGCAAATGCATTAATTCATGGGTTAGCATGCATTAAACTGATAGCAAACACGAAGGGTCATGATTACTAACAGGTGCTGTTAGCATGAAGTTTGGGCTGTGTTAAGTGCCTCATGATAAATATGCCAGCCTAAATAGATAACATGTAATTGGGGGGTTAGGGGCAGAATGTGGGCATTGACAGCACATCGCAGTTAGCGTGAGTATTATGGGTGTGCACTAACCGTGAATGTTCCCATTAGCATGTGATGGTGAACATTAAAGGGCACATTAGCAGTATGCTAAAGGCAGGGGGATGGATCCACACAGGCCTTCATTCTATGTAGTTTAACAGCTCAAATGTGCGCTTCCAGAGTGCCCTTTTGTAAACATGCCCCTATATCGTTAAGGCACACTAACGAACCCAATGCACGCTAATGGGTGCACCATCCCTAGAAGCTTTTACAGAACCCTTCAAATTACATTCGACTCAACTCATTCAAATTATGTTAAGCCTGAAAATGGTTAATAATGGGATATTTGTACTTAAGATATTTGCCTGCCGTTTTAAAGATACCCCGAGTACATTGGATTTGAGCCACCTTAATAATATGCTTGCGATTTCATGGCATTTGCAATTTTTACCAACAGAAACCAAGGGTTCCAGAGGCTATCTATTAAAGATGTACATGTAGAGCCTGAGTTTTCATAAGTCACATTTGCAAACATTGTGCACCTTGTGAGCATGTGGTAGATGCAATCCATGTGTACCAATCCATACCCTCTTTAACAACCTAGTCATAGGCCTTGACAATATCCAGCAGGGATTTATTCTTATCTTTCTGGACATTGCAGCCGCCTTTGATTCAGTTAACCATGATACTCTTCTTCAACGCCTTCAAGAAAAGGGCATTCAAGGCCTAGCTCTATCTTGGTGCAAATCATATTTAAGCAACAGATGGCAACAAGTCCGAACAGGCTCAGCGACATCAGAACCATTTCCTCTGATGCAAGGTGTACCTCAAGGGTCATCCCTATCTGCATTAATGTTTAACATCTATATGCAGCCCATTTGCACATTGATCCGTTCCTTCAACATCCAATGTCTAGCCTATGCGGATGACATCCTGATGTATGCTCCTTTCAAGATTCACCAGCCAGACTTCGCACCAATAGTAAGATGCTTTGAAGCTGTAGCGAACTGGCTCCTCACACAAAACCTACATATAAACCACAACAAAACAGATGTCCTGTTCGTCACGAGGAGCTCAAGTTTCAAACCACCATCTTCACTACAAGTCAACACGATGGAACTGAAGGCACAATCCACAATCCGATATCTAGGTATTACGCTAGATCAGCAGCTCGACATGTCAGAGCACATTAAGAACTCCACCAAAGCAATATACCATAAGATCTGATCACTTCTACATCTCCGCCCATTACTTGACTTTTCTGATTACCGATCAATCTTCCAAGCCTTGGTAATCCCACATCTAGACTTTGCCAATATCATCCTCCATGGGCTCCCACAATCAACACTGAACCCTCTCCGTCTGGCCATGAACTCAGCTGCGAGAGTTCTCGTAGGAGTATCACGTTCCGACCACATAATGCCAGTCTTGAAGAGCCTACACTGGTTACCTCTACAGGCCAGAACTCTCTATAAAGCTCTAGTCATGACATTCAAGGCCTCAAGGATCCAACCCCTCTTGCCCATCAGTAATCTTATACATGTCACTCCAGCTAATAGAACCAGGAGGCCCTCTTCTTTGAACACCATTGATCTTCCAAGATTGCTGACGAAATGCTCTAAAACAACAGCCTGCAGAGCATTCTCCCTTTTCGCACCCAGAGCCTGGAATGCCCTCCCACCTGAAATCAGAGCCATCACAAACTTATCGTCATTCAGGAAAGCTCTTAAATACCACCTATTTCTAATATATTATTCGGAATCTACACCCAGTGAGCACTGCTCCCCAGGCGACTCCATTTCTATGACCCCTTCAGAAAATGGTTAAGCTACACGACCCTTACGCTCACCACGCCCTGTCTTTACCCCTTTACCTGCGCTTGCACTCGTAATGTATTTACTACAAACATGTAATTAATTATCATACCATGTATATAGTTCTCCCAGTTATCTCCATGTTAGTTTACCCTGTTCATTGTAAAAAACAATGTTGCCTTTTACATTGTGTTTGTTTTTGTTCATATGTACACCGCACTGATTAAAAGAGCGCGGTATATAAGAAATGAAAATAAATAAATAAAATAAAATAAATACCGATCCTTGTGTACTTTGCACCTGAAGACCTTGCAAGAAACATTTCAAAACAAAGTTCCTAGCACACAGACGCTGTCACACATCTTTCACAGCTTCGACACCAGACAATGTGCCAGATTGTGTTTCACCCTTGTAGATACCCGACCAGCCATGAGAGATACGTAGAATACATTTGCTGTGCATGCCCCGTGAGATAGCTTGGATTTAATTAATGTTCTTAAGTGAGAGGTTTTGGTGAAGAGCAGGCCCTCACAAAATGAAATCCACGATTACATCTCTCGAACAAGCAGTACGGATATGATAATTTGGAATATGTTTCTCAGATTTACCAGCACACAAATATAAGCAGAGATTTATAGAATATTTGCACCTCTAAAGAATTACGTAAGTAGTAAGTTGCTAGTGAATCCAAACAGCAATCTATAAATGTGATAATAAGCTGTGGAGTATATGCCACTGTTAGTTATGTTTGCCTGCATAATTAATTTATATAAAAATTTTATGTGCTATTCACCAGCTATATCTTCCTGCTCGGAAGTTAATAAAGCAGAGTACTTATATGTCTATAAAGGCCATGGGTAATATATTTTCAAGGACTATTTTCATTTTTTGCTTCTGGCAAAACTCTTGACATTAAGACCCCGAGATCTTATAAGCCGAGGGTTTTATTTTCGTTTTTTTTACTTAACTATGAAGAGAGAAACTGATATCACTCTTTCTTGTGAAATGCTAATTTCCTTGCAAGTGACCCCCTGTGATTCTTTGGAGGATGGAAAGATGATTAATTAATACAGTTTTGGCGTTTCTTATGATATGATTTAAACTCGGATCTAATGGCTGAGAATCCATTTGTTGTTTCGGCAGTACGGACAAATTAGCTATGTTTCCAGGCACAATTAGTTGCTAGTCCTTCGCTTTCATTCAGCTGAGGGCTGAAGGACAAATCCTTGATAACAAAATCAAGCACTTGGGTGATCAGCTAAGATTTCTGTCTGGAAAGTAATTTATCATGCAAATGGTGTCTGTTTCATTTCATGGAAACTTGAAAACAGCTTTCTGCATGATTGAAGTCTTTTGTCAGCTAGATCCCCTTCCGTATTAACAAAATATATTTCTTATCTCTTTAAGGGCAAGAAGGTAGCAAAAGACTGAGGAAGGAATACATTTGTGGTATGTGAGACGCACAGTAGTTTCAGTGGTATAAGGGTGAACTGGTCCTTGGTAGGGCTGAGTCCATGGTGGAAGATAGATCCTTTTTCATGGCATGGTAAATGTATATACATTTTACACCTAGTTTTACAGACAGCTGTTATTCAGCAAGACTGAAATGTCTGCCAGCATTAGAGTTCTTCTTGTAAGAAATGTATTTGTTAAAAACAATAGAGTCGATTCTCAGAGATATGGACGCTATATACAAATAAGCAAATGAATTATCTACTTGTCTCTATGCCCAGTATTCAGCAGCCCAATTTATATATGTAGAATTGCTGAAAATCTGCCTAAGGTTCCTATGTGCTAAAGTGTTGACATGGAGCCCGATTCCAGTAGGGCACATCCAGGCCGCCCGGATGGCCACAAGCAAGACGGGTCTGTTTGGACCCAATTCAGGACCATGAGAACAAAACTTTCCCACAGTAACCAGAATTGGATAGGCGCCCCTGACTCCCGTGTTCCTGGCCCTCTTTTCCCCACTGCCCGACCCAAGGCTAGCCTGCCATGGACTGGATTGGGCGGCAGGGACCCCCGCACATCATCAGTTTTTTGCTGCTTATTCCATCTGTGAGGTAGAATAAGCAGCGCATCCCCATGAGCCCAGCAGGACGTACATGGCCGTGAGCTAAATTGGCCCTGTATGTTCTGCCGGACTGGCCCGCCCCCTCCCACCCCCTCCCGCCCCCTGCTGGCTCTCCCTGTCCTGATTCTCAGGATATACGGGATCAGCCGGAGGGGGAATCAGACCCGGACACCTTGCGGGGCTGCACATCCTGCTGGAACGTGCTCCTCCGCAACCCACGTCCCAGAATCAGGCCCTTAGTATAAAAACAAGTGCAAAATGCCTGGAAAAGTGCAAATGTTTGGTGCTATTATTTTGCGCACAGTGCACTTCAAAGTGGTAAAATGTTTTATGTGAAGTTCACTTCAACTGAAAATGTATGTAAAATTATCATTAATGAGCTGTTGGAATGCAAAATCATGCAAAGCAGCTCATTAATGCACAAAATGCAAAAATCAGTGCAGGAAAAAAGGCTTTGTAGGCCAGTTTTCACAGAAAACATAACTAGAGCTCAAGACATAGAAACATAGAAATATAGAAATATGATGGCAGAAAAATACCACATGGCCTATCTAGTCTGCTCTTCCGTATCAACTACATATCAACTAAAAAGTCCCCCTTTTACCTTTAGAAATCCTCTGTGTTTGTCTCATGCTTTTTTAAATTCAGATACTGTCCTCGTGTCCACCACCTCCACTAGGGGGACTATTCCAGGCATCTGCCATTTTTTCCGTAAAGAAATATTTCCACATATTACCGCTGAGTCTATCCCCTTTCACTCTCATCCTATGTCCCCTTGTAGCAGAGCTTGCCTTCAATTGAAAGAGATCCTCCGGTGCATTTAAGCCACGGAGGTATTTAAATGTCTATATCATATCGCCCCTATCCCTCCTTTCCTCTAAAGTATACATATTAAGATCTTTAAGTCTGTCCTCATATGCTTCATAATAAGGACCAAGACCTGTAGCTATTTTTTTCCAAAGTTACAGATGACAAAAAAGGCCCCTTCATGTTGCAGCACTATCAAATTGGAGTCCTCCCAGCTTCCCAAACCCCAGCTACCCATTTAATAACCAAGAGTCGGCCTGCTAGCCCGTCCCCTTCTCCATGAACCCAGACTCACCCATACGAGTCTGAGAGAATGGGGGAAGCAGTAATTCCTACTTCCTCCTGCTCTGGTTGCTATTTATATGGAAACAATGCTGGCTGATTCCTAAAAGTAATCTCATGGTGTTACTGCTAGGAGTTGGCTAGCACCATTTTTAATAAGATAACTCCTAAGTAAGGAACAAGTGGTGATGGTTCCTGCTCCCATTGTCCTTGGATTCTTAGGAATGAGTCTGTTTCTAGGGGGTGTGGGATGATAGATGTCAATCCTCATTTATGAAAGGGATGGAGCTTTGTGATATGGGTGCTTCTATAATTTTAGTCCCATGTCTAGGTTGGGGCTGGTGGTGTTGGAGCCACTGGATCACCAGGGAGTAGAGGTTCTTCTGAAGAAGTGGATCCAGAGGTCTTTATTTCAGGCCAGTGAAACCTTTAACCTTTATTTTCCCAAGGTGTCTTGCAGTGTGCACCCAACAGGCTAATGATATTATGATTAGTTCTTGATCATATTACACATTTTACACCTCTTTTATTATTTTAACCATATTTTAAAACAATGACCTTGTGATGTTGATCCCAGATAATGTTCTGCATCATCATATCGAACACAGTGTGGTACATGGGCAGTTGGCCCTCCAAGACAACTATGAATGGATGGGTTTATCAATTCTATTGTGACTTCATGCCAGAAGGTCAAATGAATCAGTGCTGAGAATGGATCACTAACATGGCAGTGCAATCGCCAAGCTGCAACTACTGCAATATTGATAGCATTCACAAACAGATTCCACCACAACATTTTCCCTTTGATTCTTGGTGGAGGTAGGACGTCAATGGCCCTCACACCACACAGCATGCCGATAGCAGTGTGCTTGGGCCTTTGACTCCTATGCACTGGAGAGGAAGGTGACTCTGGTAACTGGAGTCGATACCGATCTCCCACTCGATGTCCCTACCTCGGTGAGCAGGACAAGGGTCTTCATGATAGGCTGTAAGGAGTGCAGTGATGCACAATGCATCACAAAGCTTGCATTTCACAAGGCTTCCACCACCATCAAGTGAGCTTCTAAGGCTCGAAGGTGTTCCTTCAGAACCGCCACCTGCGAGGGGACTGATGCTGCAGTCGCAGACATCAGTGTCAACATCTCGGGTGGGGACTCATGATAGGTGCATCAGGAGACATCCGGCTGCCATCCTGGGCACTGGAAGTGGACTCTGCTGTTTGGGTCAGATCCTCCCACCAGGGAAGCTTGGCTGGCCACTCCTAGCCATCGCTTTCTGCATCATATCAAGAAGGGCTGCGATGACACTGCACCCATAATTTCTCCCATTGCTTACCCTTCAACATAAATGGGATCTCTTCAGGGGATCTCCCCTTGCCACTCGAGCCCCTCTGCCATGAGTGAACATGCTGCTCAATCCCCTTGACTGGCTCGGGACTTCACAGGCATATGCAAGGGGATTGGGGCTGAGGAGGCTGACTTATATGAGTTGAAGGGGGAATCCTTCTTCTTTTCTCGACCTTTCAACACTCGGTTCATCATTTGTAAGCAGAGCTTGCAGAACGCTGGCTCATAATTAGGTCCAAGGCATTGCAAGCACCAATTATGCCAGTCAGTGATAGAAATGGTCTTGCCACACTTGGTGCTATTCCTATCCTGTTGTGTTTGAGAACACTTCTAGTTCTCCACAGATGTCTGCAGGTTCCACTGGATTCAAATCATTTTCATTTGTTTGGTCATATTCACTATCTCCATGTCAATTGCCTGTCTTAGGGTATAAAAATCATGTTGTCTATAATGTAAAATGTAAGTGCATATGAGTAATTGTTCATCAGCAACAAGAACAACATGAAACAACTTTGAACATAACATTACTTTACATACAATCAAGAATAATTATGTTACCTATAGGCACATCGGCCTATACTAAAGAGCATGCCCCAAAGTTCCAAAAATGGAACATAGTTGAATGCAGTCATTTTTCTCCAAGTATATTAGCATTGTCACAAAGCAGACACATTATTTAAAATAAATCAAGGCAGTTTACCTGAAATGAAATTTCCACACTACCAACGTTTTGCTCCAGAAATATTTTGTTAAAAAAATAAAAAAAATTGCTAAGTTCAGAGAGCTGTTAGTCAATTACATCACACTTTTGGAACAAAGTAACTGCTGATTCTTGTACTATGTTCTTTCCTGTTTGCTATCTAGGGCAGAGATAAACAAGTAGCAAGATTTTCTTATTTATTTGGCACACAAAAAATTGGTAAAATAAAGGTTTTAATTTGCTGATGCCACGGCATGAAAGGCATTTTTACATTTTTTTCTCGGGCATTGTAACAGCCTGGAATGCTTTTTGAGGTAACCAACCCTCCACTCTTTGATAAATGTTGGTGGGGGTGGTTGAGGGGGCTCCCCCAACTCACATTGCCTATGGGCACCCAGTATTTAAATCTGGCCCTGTTCGTAGCTCATTGTGAGTAACATGTAGGTTCTGTAGTTATTTATCTGACCCCAAAGGATTTACAATCTAAATTTTGTACCTGGGGCAATGGAGCAACAATAGGAACGGAACTCCGAGTTTTCTGATCTAACTATTACGCTACTTTTCCAAGACTCTAATGTGTTTGTCCATTTTTCAAGAGCACATGTGGCAATGCCGTAACTGTGTATAATGAAACAGTTTGCATATGAAGGATGGTGCTAAATGATAAATGTACAGTGGCTGCATCTGTCAGTTGGGTTTTCTGTATAAATGTGCTTGTAGATGACCATTGTTGACTGAGACTGTGGTGTCCGAAATATAACTTTTTAAAAACATAGGGCCCAATATTTGAAAGGCATTTACACAGTTTACAGAATGGGAATATTCAATGGCATCTACACAGTTATTGTCATTGAATATCACCGCCTATGTCCCCTATGTGCCCCGATGCTATCCGATTAGCATCGGGACATGTTGGGAGCATTCAGGGATGGAATGGGGGCAGGAATTGCTGGTAACTGGGTAGCTGCGATATTGGACTGCTACCCGGTTAGCGATCCGTGCCTAAAATTGGCAAGCCTCTAGTTTTAGGTATGGATCGCTTACTGGATAGTGGTCTAATGCCCTTGCTACCCGGTTAGGATCTGCCGATGAATTCACTTGGCGCCAAACCTGGATAGTCAGTGTCATCACCACAACATTGAATATCTGGGTTTAGAGCTCAGCGAGCAGGGCTATGCTCCGATGCAGCGCATAGCCCACCCAAATGAATATCAGGCCCATAAGGATCAGAATTAATTGTGATAGTGTAGCAAATGGTTCTCTTTGTAAATTGTACCACCATAGTTGTGTTTGACAACAGTATATAAACTTCCTTTCATTCTTATACATTATATATTTACATGCATAGCAAGACCCCCCCCCCCCATCCCTTTCCATAAAAAAATAGCTTGCATTGTTCAAAATTTGGAAAGATACATACAGTATGGATGAAATTTAAGAATACAGGAAATGCTCTATAAATCAAAGGTTTTGAATCACAAAGCTTTGCAGAATAGTATAGCTTTGCACCTCATGATAAATGGGTGCCCATGGTTGCTGACAAATGAGGGGAAATGCCTCTGGAGATAGTCTCATGTAATCTAATATCCCAGAAAACTTGACAACCCACTTAACCCAACCTTGGCTACAGTGCACAAGCATACGTTTTCCATGACATATGTTCAATAACGCTGAATATGAACGAGTGCTCTTATTTCTCACAGTTCCCTTAGCGGGCTTCTGTATAGATACATCACTCTCTATGAAAAAAGTGCTTCTTATGGTTCCCTTGTACAGTACCCTCTTGCAGCTTCTATGCACATACTAGATCTCAATTGTTCAGCTAATGCTACTTAGGGGTATGTTTACTAAACCACGGTAAAGTCACAGTTGGCCATGGCAGCGTTAAGGTGCCTGAAGCCATATAAGGCAGTGGGTGGGTAGGGGCATCTCGGCATTAGGGTGTCTTGGGCCTTTTAATATGCGCTAACAGGAAAATGTGCAGTAAGGTGCCCTAATATGAGACAAGCCGCCCTGAGGAGAAACAAGGTGACCTAAGGGAAGACAAGGCATTCTAAGGAGAGACAAGGCGTCCTAATATGTGACAAGGTACCCTAAGGGGAGACAAGGTGCCCTAATATGAAACAAGATGCCCTAAGATGGAAAGCATGCACCTTAAGGCATGAAAATGGCTGTAACCCAAATGCTGGATAGAGTACCAAGGAATGTTAATGTAAAGGTGATGGAAGGAAGGACAGGTGGGAGGTGATGGGACTGCCATGTTGGCGTGCACCTTATGTGGCAGCCAGTAAAGCAGATGAGCATGTTGGAGGCAGCTGTACTGATGCACAGGGGGGTGCCAATGTAAAGAGCTGCAATGCCAGTGTGTGGCATAGGATGGGGGAGACATGTCCCCCAGCGAAGACAGAAGCAGCAGGATGTTTACAGTGACAGGAAGACAGAGTAGTAGTGGTGACATGCAGATCAGCCACAGGAGA
Organism: Ichthyophis bannanicus; assembly: GCA_033557465.1. NCBI lineage: Eukaryota > Metazoa > Chordata > Amphibia > Gymnophiona > Ichthyophiidae > Ichthyophis > Ichthyophis bannanicus. The sequence continues at coordinate 1,785,576,936 of CM066032.1, forward strand.
GGCAAGCACAAAGAGCCAAAATGAGGAAAAGAGTACCAGTGTAGGTCATGGAGTAGCAGCCTGCACAAGAAGATATGACTGTACACAGCCAACAGAGGCAGCTAGATGGGCTGAAGGACAGATGGTGGCTGAGGAGAGGGTGGTATGGGCTGGCAGCACCAATGTGCAGAGGCCTGACTGTTACAGGCATTAACATGATCTGAGTAGCACAGTCACAAAAAAGAACAAGCACAGAGCAGCTACAAACCATCCTACTGAGTAGTTTCTACAGCCACCCTGAGAGTGAGGATGGGTGCCCACCACCAGGTCCCCAGTACCTGCAGTGTAGAGATGGTCACTGCCGCCTGTGCTACAGATCTCTATCACTGCCAGTGTGTGGTAGGTATTGTCTGCAGCACATTCCAGTCACACCTGGCCCTGTGCGACAGGGACCCACCTAGAACAGTGCATGTCAACACCCAGTGTTACAATGCTGATACCATGACTGCCAACTACCAGGGGACAGGGAGGGGCACAGAATTCCTCTAGACTTACATAGGGTTGTTATTAGGGTCCTACTGGCCCTACCAGTACCACTGGAAGTAAGCCTGGAACACCTCCTATCCCAGGTGCATAAGTCTAGCATTCACCCACAGCAAGCACAATCAGACTGCACCTGCTGCATACCACTGGGCTTTCCAGTCATGCACACATCAACTACAGACAGTCTGCTTGTCAATACACATTGCATGCACACAGAGTAACCATAGACACCCAACAACTAGTTCAGGGATGAGGTGCCCGCGCCTGCAGACAAGAAGTGCACCCACATCACTAAAAACAGGTGCCATATAGTACTATGTGGATACATAGCCATGCAATGGTCACTGCTCAGTCAGAGTGAGAGTGCCCTTCCAACAGAACATGCTGTGGTCACCCGGTCCATGCATGTGGTAGTTGGGCACTACGACATCTCTCTCTCTCTCTCTCTTTCTCTCTTTCATATCGATGCACTGTGCAAAACTGGGGATGGTTGGCACTCCTGCCTGCCACTCTGGTCCCAATCTAAGCTCAGGCATTGTTAAAGTGTTCTCATTGTGCAGGAGCTAGTAGTGCATTCTGATGTTAATGGTCACTCAGTGCTCCCATGCTATCTGCCTGACTCTCCAGACAGTGGAGCATGTTTGTGTGGGTGTTTGTACTCTTGTTAGCCAATTGTACATGGTTTTGTACCTGCTCTGTGGGATAAAAATTTAGCCACAGGGTCATACACTACATCAGGCATGTCCAACTTCGAAAAGGTTGTGATCTACTTTTTCCAGCCAAAGATGCCGGTGATCTAACACCATGAAAATTAAGTTTCAAATCAGTTTCAAATTAAATTTTAACCTGATAAAGTTGGAGGATTCCCCCCACCCCCCATTTTTAATGAATCTTCTGTAAGTTACTTGGATGTGATCAACTGTTAAGCAAATTAAGCAAACACAAAACAGAGAGACGAAGATCCAGTAAGCACTGTGAGGGGAAGTGGAAACTACATTTTTTTAAGTTTTATTGAGTAATAACTTTCTTTAACTGTCTTAATAACTTTCTTTAACTTTTATTGAGTAATTTGTGTTGAATTTAGGTCAAGTATTGATCCAGGCTGATCTTGCACAATCTTTAATATTTCACTCTTGCTCATTAGTGAGACGTCTGAGCCTGCATTTCATCCACCAGCTTTTTGAAGTTGGGTGAATATTGCAAGAGGGCCAGTCTCAGGGAATCCTGGAGATGTTTATCTGTCATGTTGGAACGTTGTGTACTCTTTGTCATTTTCAGATGGGAAAACACAGATTCACACAAATAAGTTGAACCGAAACAGGAGTGTACAGCTTGACTGCATCTTCTCAAGTTGGGAAATTTGTCTCTAGGCACTAGCTTCCAAAATGATTCTTGCTCAGCACGGGTCTTGAGAAAAATGCCATTTTTAAGGGTTAATATTTTGTTTTCAAGAGATGGCTTGTTCAATGAGTAATTTTTAATGATAGCAGCTGCAGTTTCTTTAATGTTCACATCTACTTTGAATGGGTATGACAAGTACTCCACAACTGTTCCAATTTTTTGGAAGTCACAGAATCTATTTTCAAATTCCTGGATAACAGAACAAATTTATGTCACATACTTATTGTTCTGAAAAACAAAATTTGGATATTGTCTCAGATGGTCCTGCGTATTAGGAAAATGATCAAAAGTGTTGTTTCCAAGGTCAGTCATCATTAGCTCAAATTTGCTCTTGTAGGATGAAACTGTATTCATCATCTTGCCAATGCATTTGTTTTTACCTTGTAGTTCAAGGTTCATATCACTTAGGGGCATGTTTACTAAAGTCCGCAAATCTGCGCGGCGCAAAATAGCGCACGGCAACGCGGCATTGAAACGCGCAGAAACGCGTTTAAATGCCCCGCACACGTGCTTGTCACCCCCGCACAGGTACGCGGTTCAGTAACGGGCCCCATACAAGTGCGGGCCCGCAAATGTCCGATAGAGGCGTGGAATGGCTAAAGGAGGGCGGAGGAAGGCTCCGGAGGGGCGGAGGGACGGGGTCAATGGGTGGAGAGTGGGAGGGGAGAGGCTCCCCGCACAGTATCGGGCCCGAATTTACATGTAAAAAATAGCGTGAGTGAAACACTCGCGGTAGAGGGCATATAAAGGGAAGAGAAACCATTTCCGTCAGCAATGTACAGCAAAACCGGGGAAACCTGCAAAACGTCAGCAGTGTGATACATGTGCACAGCACAAAACTGCAATGAAAAATAGGAAATGACCACAACAAAAGCATTAAAATAGTAAATCAGCTGGGGAACAGGTATAGTAATGCGCAAAAGTTAAAAACACACCCATCAGAGCTCCAAAAAAATAAAATAACATATGTTTGGAAAGGGGCACGGAGCGGAGACACCTCCAAAAACGTCTCCGTGTATTGGACCCTTCCTGGGAGTGTTCCCTATGGTTGTCCATCAATAGCACTGTTGCCCAGCTTGGGAATATGCTATCCCCCTCTGTTCGGACGTCATACCCATGTTATATTTGCACGTTTGTCACCAGACAGGGTGAAGGAGCTCACAGTAATAATGTGCAGAGCAGGTTTTGGAACCCCACCCTGCCAGGTCTACTATCTCCAGGGACTGCACTGTCTCTGTGGCCACAGTGTGGTGCAGTGGACAGAGCTGGTACCTCTAGGACCAGAGGGTCACATGTTCAAATCCCAGCTGTGGCACATGCCAGCACAATCCCAATATTTAACCCACCACCAAACACAGATAGCAGAGACACCCCTTTATTGCACAGAACAAAAGCATGTTGCAAACACCCATATTTTACCCTACACCACACACACACCAGCACAATGTGCATCACCAACAGCCACTTCCCCCAAATTCAGTCCTGTAGTGCCACAACTGTAGGGGCTAAGGACACGTAGGTAGAGGTTAAGTAGGTAGAGGTTATGTACGACAGATGTGCCTGTACATGCCCTCACCCCACGTGCCAAGGGCCAATTGTGTCCCTGGTCATGATCATGTAATGGGTGGCCCACGTTCCACAAAAACCTTGCTAAAGAACAACAGCTAGACCGCTACACCATGTGAGCCAAATACAGTCCTGGGGTTCCACTACGCAATCAGGTCATATGCCTTTGCAAGGATAAGGACATGCCAGCATGTCGGCAGAAGGGTTCAGATGGTGGAGGGGGCAGTGGCTGCTAGCCACAGAGGACAGTGGCCAGGCCATGTGCAGGCTGGCACCGTCCACTGCAACAGACAGGCCCTGTCGGATGTACAGTCATGGACCACCCAGGGATTGCAGCCAATCAGTGGCTACACGGTGGTGCAGTGCACACAGACAGTGTGTGCAAGAACAGAGGGTCACAGGTTCAGAGCCCAGCTGTGGCTACCGCCAACCCTGTCCACATATTCACCCCACAGCTACACCGTGGTAGTAAGGACAAACCTTTATTGCTGAGAACATAGGCATGGTCAATACGCCTATCTTTTACCACACCAAACACAGACACCATAAACAGGCACATTATCTACAGCAGAGTCTCCCAAATGCAGTCCTGGAGGGCCAAACACCATTCAGGTTCCATGCTTCCCCTAAGACAGATGCCTGTGCTGCAAATGTCTGCACCACCCCCATGCTATGCAACTGTAGCCCATGCATATTCATAGGGGACAGCATGAAGGCCCGAACAGTGTCTGGAACACCAGGACTGGAGTAGGGACACTCTGCCGTAAAGCAAGAGGCAACAGGTCCAGACGCACCCACACCCACAGGCCACATTGGAAAAGCCCCCTGGGGGGGCATCTCCCAGATCTAGCTCCTGCGTACCCTAGCAATGCCACCCTATACCTGGGTACATGGTACACAGACCACAAACGTTTGATGTGGGTACTGGCAGGTAGACAGTCCTACGCTCAGCACTGTTTGCTCCTTGTGCTCCAGCAGAACAAGCTGTCGGCTGTCTGTGGTGCGTGCCCCAGGTCTGGCCCCTGACAGTATTTACCACCCTGGGGAGTGACACGCAGCAGTACTGTGTACCATATCCATGCCTGTACCCTTCCCAGGACTGGTGTGGAGGGCACGTCGAATGACTCCCCCAATAGTAGCACAATGCTGGCATAGGTGAGGGGGGGGTGTCTGTCTATACAGTGTGTGTTGGCTACAAACACCCTCCACAGGCCACACTGCCAGCACTGTTGCCAGTATTGGCCTGACAATGTGCATAATGAGCAGCAAGGTACCATGGGTATAGCTCAGACAGGGTGTGCTGGCCAGGATGCATCTGCACAGGGCATGGGGCACTGGCTGGGACATTGTAATGCCCAGCCACCACCTACACAGACAGGGTGACCTCTGTATGTGCTGCTGGTGGATCACTCTCACCCTGAGCGTGCAGTGATGACAGCATGGCTAGGCACCCCCATAGTGCTGTATAGCATTTCTCTCCTGTGATATATATGGGTGTCCTGTTGGGGCCTCTTCATGGACTGATCTGCCTGTGTGTGCTGCCACCCCAGTTTGGGGTGCATGCAATCCCATCAGGCCTATCCAGCAGACTCTGCACAGCTGGTATGTGTCCTGATGGAGCTCCTTGCAGGGTGCAGCAGCTGATGGCTTGCTGCAGGAGAATATCAGATAGTGCTGGGGTGCACCCCTGAATATCCAGGCCTACTTTCTGTCTGATAGTGTGTTTTGGATGTGTGTGGAGCTGCTTGGACTGCCCTGTAGGGTGTCTGTCCCCCAGCAGGACAGGGGTTGATGGCCCACTCTACTGCCATTGGTGTGGGGGAGGGGGGAAGGATGGGGATCTGTTGATGGGAGACCCTGTTTGGGGGGGGGGGTGGGTATGTTGCCCACCTATTGGGGGGGGGGGGGACCACCAACTAAGACAGAAGGGGGTATCCATGATGAGTTTGCAACACCTTCTTATCACACAGGTTAATACTGATTTTGAGCTCTGGCATGGCCTCATTCAGCCATGGCCGTTGTTGTGGACCTGGTCCTGGGCGCCACCTCCCACCCTCAGGGTGAGCACATTACCTGCACAATGTGACGGTGTGTAGCTACCCCTCGCCGGCAGTCCTCATGCTCAGGCCCCCCACCAGGCCGAGGTTCTGTGTGGGTGGACACGGACAGTTCCCCCTACCATGCCGTGTAGCTTTTGGGGTGCAGTCCCCATCTTGTGTGCATCTGTGGGCAGCTGATTTGCATGTGCATTGCATCATGGGTACGGGTGGCCTACCCCGTCCTGTCTACAGCAGCAGACTGTCTGTGGGGTGACGTGCAGGCTCTCTGCAGCCACACAGGCACTTACTCAGAGCTGTAGTGCCGTAGCCCAATGGTTCCGTCACTGCCTTTATAGCAGGAGGTCATGGGTTCAAGTCCACAGAGGGGTTCTGTGATAGGGCTGTCCAGAGCATTGTACTTTTTTACTGGACATATGTTTATGGCATCAAACACACCCTTGCCATACTGTACCCATAAGGGTGCCTCTGAGGGTGCATTATAGGGCGCCCTATAGGCCACCTTATGGTTGCCATCCATATTGCGTGCACTATAGATTATCCTGTGGCGCAGCATACATGGTGCCCTATAGGGGACTTGCTAGGGTGCCTTTGCGGACTGTGCACTGTAACATGTGCCTTACGGGCCTCCATATATTAACACGCTGTTAGAGCGGGTTTACTGGTAGTGGGTAATAAAATAAAACTATAAGGCCTCCTACAGCACACCTCACCATAATACTTACTGCCCCAGCCAACCTTGCTCACTGGGCAATGTGAGGGGTTGAACCCCTGACCTCTGCACCATTGGTCAGTATCCTAACCATTGTGCTATGGCTCTGTTCCTGTTTGCTGTGCACATCAGTGCGCCACTTATGCCGCCCACTATCGGACCGCCCCCTCATACATCAGCGCGCCGCCCTCTGCCCCCCCAAACCTAACAGTGCGCCGCCCTCTGCCGCCCCCAATGAACGGTGCGCCGACTCATGCCGTTAAAAATAAACAGTGCGCCGCCTCATGCCGTTACAAATAAACCATGCGCCGCCTTCTGCCGCCCAAAATTACTATGCCTCCCACACCACTTTTTCCCACTACATTTGATGCCTCAGCTGGCCTCTTTCATTGAGCACAATGGGGTGTTGAACCCATGGCCCCTGCACCATTGGTCAGTGTCTTCACCGTTGTACTACGGCTCGGTTGTTTTCTCTACCCGGCAGCGCGCCACTTTGCCTTTTGGCGCGCTAATGTCGACCCCGCACATTACCGCGACGCGCACACGTCCGGTTGCTTACTCCCGTTTTTTTTCTTTTGGCAGCCTGATCCGCCCACTCCTTATATGGCACAGGTACACTACCGCGGCCCCGCACGATAAGAATGTTTAGTAAACATGCCCCTTAGTTTGCCTGTAAAGTCAGTGAGAAATGTCGGATCACATAACCATTCCTCATCTTCCAACTCTGCTTGGTCATCTCCCCTCTCCTTCAAAAAACTTCTTATTTCATTCAGCAAAATCTTTGCACAAAATCATTCATGAAATCTTTGCAGAAATGTGTGCCTACTTAGCCACCTTACATCTATGTGCAAAATGATTTCCACTGCCCCTTCATCAAGAGTAAGATTGAAAAGCCGTCTTTGAAGTGATCTTCCACGAACTGAATTTACAATTTTGAAAGCGATGTCCATGACAGTCTTTGTATTGAGTCTCTTGCTTGCCAAAACTTGCTGGTGAATGATGCAGTGGTAAAAAAGGAAATCTGGGAAGTAGTCATGCAGTTTACAGAGGGCTATGAAACCATTAACCTCACCTGTCATCAATGTTCCCTCTAATTTTCTGTTGGCTGTGTGCGCATAAAATATCAGCTGTGTGCAGCTTTTGAAGGAAGGTTAAATTTCTGTGCGCCACATAACGACACTCAGAGTTATATACTTTAAAATGTGACTACACGTCAGAATACAGTATGTACACCACATTGATTTTAATCAAATTAAATGAAAATAGACAATTACTAAATGAAGCGGGAAATTTCTAGTAATTACAATCATAACTTTTACATTTTAAGACGTCTGTGTTGTTTTCTATCAGAATCAGCCGTAATTTTTGTGCGCTCTGTTTTAAAGTATGTGCGCTCGCTCGGCGAGGTGTGTGCGCGCACACACGCACACAGCTTAGAGGGAACAGTGCCTGTCATTGCTCTTGTTCCTTCAGTAATGATGGAAACAAGTCTATGCAATGGAAGATTACACTTTGTCACAAAAGAATGGAAAGAACTGAATATTTCCTGACCGGTAGTTCTCCCTTTTAAAGAAATCTTCTTTAACACTGAAGTCTTCAAAAACCATCCGGATAAAGACTAGTAAATGGGCTATGTCTCTTATGTCTGTAGATTCATCCAGTTGGAGTGAGAAAGCAACACAATTGGAAACATCCTCTAACAATTGTTCAGTTGTGTCTCCACACATCTTTTCTATTCGCCGCACGACGGTGTTTCTTGACAATTGTACATCTTGAATAGCAGCTATGATCTCTTTCTTATTTTTAAATCCTTCAAAAAGATTGTCAGCTGCTTCAAGAAAACAATATTTTACAAATTCCCCTTCAGTGAAAGGTTTGCATTTCTTTGTGATCAGGTTGCTGACCTTGAAGTATGCTATGGTAGCATTGACCGAATGTGACCTTGGCTTCGCCATCAACTGTTGCTAAGTAGCCAATTTTGTTTTAAGTTCTTTTAGCTTCAGTTTACGAATTTCACTTTTGGGTGGAAAATCAGCATCAAACTTATTTCTATGCAGAGCCTTATAATGACGTTCCAGATTAGCCTTTTTGGGCAAGGATACTGGGGCGTTACAAATTAGACAACAACACTTGTCTTTCACCACGATGAAGAAGTAGTCCATTTCCCATCCATCATGAAAGTGGTAGGTTTTGCTCTTCTTTGGAACACTCATCTTTGTTATACTGGGGTGGCTGGATGTAAGAAGGCCAAATCTGTTAAGTTAGTATGAACACTGGCTGAATCTGGTCCAAAACTGTCACTGTCCCACAGTATTAAAGATCAACAGGAACTGAAGACCTCTGGATGATGTGCAATACAAGGACTGGAGATGCCAAAACCACACTTGCAGTTCTAAAATTTAAAATAAAAATTCATCATAGTGGCACCATACCACCAAACAATCATCAAAAAACCTCAAACACCTGTCCAGCAAACCAGATAAAATCAAATACCGCCAAACAAGTTCAAATACCACCACACGCAATTTAATAAATTTTACACACAGTGTAGAATCAACGCAAAGGCAAGGCAAAATAAAATTGCGGTGTAGAATCAACGCAAAGGCTAGGCAAAATAAAATTGCAGAGGCAAGCAAAGGTCACAGTGGTTTAAACCAATTTGAAGGTAAGGCATAGGCAAGTTAGAACAAAATTGGAAAAGCCTGCCAAAATCACCAAATTCTTGACACTTTGTTGTGTCTGCCCGAAAACGTTTAATGAAAGCGAACTATAAAGTGACCAATGACCAGCAAACAACACAACTAATACGGTAAGCGTATTCAGGTAAAGCCCGGGCGAATGGATATCGCCCAGGATATAACACACTTTTAAGGGGTGTTGGGGCGGGGGCAGGAATGGGTGGTTCTGAGAGGCAGGAGACCAGATATGACGCCGGGCCTGTGGCATCTCGTCACGGGGCATGGGTGGCAGCCCCCTGGGGTACCCACAAACTATTGGCATGAAAACAAGTGCCCCCAATACACCTGCAGGCAAGATTCTCGCAGGCAGGGAAAAAGACAGGCAAAGGATCAGCAGCGGTAGCAAGCCCTCAGCAGACGACCTGCCAGCACAAGCTCTCTCCTAGCGACGGGGCGAGTTGCTGGAGAGAAGGAGCCAAGTGGGGCTGGCGATCTACCTCTGACCCCTCTGCGATCTACAGGTAGATCACGATCTACCAGTTGGACATGCCTGCACTACATGATCCACAGCCAAGACCCAAATCTCTGACCCTCAGGTCATATACGCACTAACTATGTGTCACAGTGCTGCCACATGGTTACAACAATCCCCGGGAATGGCATGCTTCCCATCAGACAGACTTTAATATATTTTGCATCTTGCACTGGATCAGGGCATGGCTTTGATCTACTGTATGAGGGTAACACTGCCCCCTTTGCCAACACCCCCCACACCATGCTGACATGCCCATGTGCTGTCAGTGTTGGTGGTGTGCAGTCCTAGGCCAGCCAACATGTGGGTTGGCGGGTGCCTAGGGCGCAGTGTCCAGAGTGTGTGGAGACATATGAGGACGGCCCCTCTCCACAACCATCTGTTTCTGCAGGGACCCCATCACCACCTGCCAATGTTATGACTCTTCAACCTGTGGAGGAGACGGCTGAGGGGTAGTTTGTTAGAGGTCTATAAGATATTGCCTGGAGTAGATTGGGTAAACATAGATCAATTGTTTATGCCATCAAAATGTAGTAGGACAAGGGGGACATGCAATGTGGCTACAGTGTAAGCCATTGAGGACTACTGGGAGTGAATGGTTTCCTAGTCAACGCGTATTCAAACTCTGGATGTCGTAAAGGCTGTTAGTGTAGCTAGTTTCCAGAAATGCTTGGATAGGTTCCTTGGGAATGGTACATATACCATTACTAAAAAGGAGCCCAGAATATCCCCTGCTTGCCCAATACACGCACTGTGGATCCTGTGTGTCTTTTGGGGAAACTGCTAGGTACTTGTGACCTAGATTGACCATTGTTGGACACAAGATACTGGGCATGATGGACCTTGGACTGACACAGTCTGGCATATTTGCACGTCTTATGTTCTTATGTGCCACCTAGGCAACTGCCTGGTCCACCTGTGCACCAGCGGCCCCCACTGCATGACCCACATGCACCCTCCTTTGCTCCATTTGCACCATCAACATAGTGTCCTTTCATACTTGGGCACTATGCTGTTGCTGCTAATGGAGCACTACTGTTACTTTCTTGGGCTCACCTGTCTGTGTATCACATTGCAGACATTTAAAAAGGCGCACTCTCCTCAAAATACACTCTTTCAACAAGGTTTTGATATTTGTTAGGTTTCCTGCCATTAAGGTGCCTTCGTTAAGGGAGCAAGCCTTGTTCCCGTCCACTCCCTGCATATTGACCCCCACTCTCCGCCCCTTGGTTGCCTACTCCCCGCCCACAGGGCGCTTTACGATGCTGGTACCGTTAATGCGTGCTAAAGTAGCATTTAACACGCATTAAGGGCACAAGTGCACCATTTACGCATGCTAATGGCACACTTGCTCCTTTACCACAGTTTAGTAAACATACCCCTTAATGATTTAGCATTAGCATACAGGCAGAGATGTATCATTCAAAAGCGAGGACCCTAGACTTTAGTAAATCTAGCATAATGGTTTAGAATTTTGTGAAACATAATTTGTGGATTTTTTGGTTGTCTTTGGGGTATGTTTACTAAAATGCATTAAGAGTGCACCAGTTAGCAAGGGTTAACAGCAGCGGTAAGGATGTTATGGTGCGATAAAGGCCAGGGTGGGGAGTAGGAATTACGGCATTAAGGAACTAGGTTCCACTTAATAGGTGCTAGTAGGATACCGGGCATTAAGGAGTCCAGCATGCACCATAATGCCTGAAAATGGTAGTCCCCTTAACAAAGGATAAGGGAACCTGTGAATGTCACATTTGAGGTGATGGATGGAAGGAAACGTAAGGACTGATGGACATGTCAGATCCATATGTAACCTATGTGTTAGTCAGTGAGTGGGATGAACATGTGGAAGGCATCTGTATTGTATCAGTTAGGGGTACCCATGTAATTTGCTGTAATGTCAGTGTGTGGCATAGGATTGGGAAGAAATATGCTCTGGAGGAGCCAGCATCACCACGATGTGGGTATCAAAAGGATGACTGAGCAGGGGCGAAGATGTGCAGATCATTCACAGGAGAGTGTGAGTGATACATCTGAATGTTGAAAATATTCCTGTGTGGGCCATAGTGCAGCAGCTGGCAGGAGAATACATTATTTATTTATTTATTTTATTTTACAGCTTTTATATACCGCGCTATTTGTCATCAGTGCGGTTTACAGTGAACAAAATTATACTCAGACATAGAGATCTAGTCAAGTTTACAAGTAACAGGGAGTAAAAACAGGAGTTAACTGGGGAATAGTATACAGTAGTAAAACATTTAACAAGGCAACTATTTACAACGCTTTAGCAAAGGTTGAAAAGACATTTCTATCGAAAGGAACTCTAATTTGGTATAGCCTGAGATATGCGCTAAAAAGAACTACTTGCTTAACCATGGTCATTTGTTTGGGTTGAGGGGGGCGGAGAGGGGGGCGCATGACTGTACATGGTGTGCACATGCTGATGGATCGGCTGGAGGATGGATGGCGGTAGATGAGAGTGTAGTATGGCCTTGCTGCCCTGATGTACCTGATATGCCTGCACAATTTCAGTGAGTGTTGAAAGCATAATAGCTGTGCCATGGGGAAGTTCCATTACCAGCCATATGGGTATGACAGTTGTCTCATCTTTTCTAACCACCATATAATATCCATGACAAATGTGCATATAACAACCGGACAAGTGTCTCTCATATTGGCCATATGGGGCAAGTAATTATGTGTGATGATCCCTGCAGGTGGTCCTCCCAGGAGTGGAATGTGTCGGCATGTACTGCATATATGTGATGGAGCCAAAGATGTTCAGTCACAGTCATGATGAAATATTCCAATCATGTACATCTCATGTGTCATACATCCGCAGAGTGATCATGTCAGACCCTTTGCAATGTGCTACAAAACAGCCAATAACATCATGCTGTCATACAGGCATGATTGCAATGTGCATGTCTGCAGACCCAATGTGCTATTGTAACACATAAAAAAGTGTAAGAATGTGTGTCCCCCAGACAGTGCAGACCCTGGACTGTTACTGGCAGTATATTGAAGTGAGTTTTCCACAGCCACAAAGAAAATAAATGGGATTCAAACCCTGGTCTGTGCTTGCTGAGCCAGAGCTCTGGTCATTTGGCTACACCTCCACATTTGTCTGCATAATAATGTCTGGAATCAAAGAGCCTGCAGGTCTCTGATTGCAATGGCCAAAACCCAGGACATGAAACAATGTGGCTGGCACATTCTGAGACAGTGGTACACCACACCTAGTGCCTGTCTACAGCGGCACACATGCAGTATGCACTGCACCAGACATGCAGTACTGTAACTTCAGAACAGGCACACGGCTGCAGAATATATGTCTTGTCCAAAGGTCAAGTTACATGTGAGGTCAAGATGTCCATCCCTCCACTGCACTTCCAACGCAAAACAACAGTTACATGCAGAGGTCTGCTGTGCCACAGTGTGGCACTAACCCCTGAGGCAGCACATGTGCAGGGCGTGCAGTCCCTTGTCACCTGTTGTACATTGCAAGATAGGTACACCTGCACATACATCTAACTCAAACCACATTCATGACCCCTGCAGTCCATTGCAGACCATCCTGCCCTCCTTGGGGGGCCATGCACATATCGCCCACCATCATAGAAGACAAGCAGGTAATGGTCAATGCTCCAGTAACCACAAACACCACTATGGCTGCAACTGGGACTGGGTGCCAGTACCAGTTAGCCCCTCCATTACCCATGACGCATTGCACAATCTGAGCACATATATGCAACTGATGGCCATATGGAGAATGCAGCGATCCATCACATCAGCACTGTAATATGCAGGGACAATGTGTGTTTCCTGCACATGACAGCTGCAATATGTGAAAATGATCTGTTTCTATAGTCACCTTGATTGCAAGGGAGGGCACATATCATCTGCTCCTCAGAGCAAGCCCTGCAAAAGAGGGACTCTTCAGGTTCTGGACCAGATTTACTACTCACTGCCAGTGTGCAATAGGTATTGTTTGCAGTGTATGATGCTAGTCATTTGGTATTGTGTACAATTGCAGCATCTTAGAATGGCCTGTCTTACCTGGGCCTTGTGTCTTGTTCTTATTGGACAGGAACTCTTCTATGACATCTCATCTCAGTTCCTAAGGTCGTGGTGGCTGTTGCCACAGAACCCAAATGCAATGAGTGCTGTCTAGGTATGCAAGGATGTGTGCTGACACCAAGCAGAAGATCCTGTCAAGATCATAGTTACCAGCACACTGCCAACAGCCCAAGAATAGCTGTTAGCCTCACTTTCTGGGAACTCCAGTCAACCAGATCAATCCAAGACAGGCTGCATATGTTGGGCAACACAAGCTTGTATCAGTCACTCATATACCACCTGTGCCCAGTTAGCTAGTCGCCACCTGCTGCTTGTACACATAGCCACAATTGGCTTTATACAAACAGCATGGACAGCCAACAGTCTGTCTAGTAAATAAACTACCATAAAAGAAACAACCCACATATTACTGTAGCTTGACCTGCTATAGGGCCATGTGCATACATAGCTGTGACATAGAGTGAGAGTGGCCTCTCAGCATGAACATATGTGTGCACCCAGGCCATGCCCATGGCAGACCCTTTCTAAGATGGCTCAGCTATTGACCTAAGCTCCACCACACATACATCCTGTGCAAACAGCTCTGTTTTGGCAATACTCAGAATCCTCTGCTCCTCATTATGTACCCTTTTATCTTGGACTTGGGAACAGCTTATGCAATGTGAGGCACGGTGAAAAGTAGGCCAGAGACAGGCTGAGAGTGCATGCTGGCCCACAGAGGTCTACGTCTGTCACATACACAAATACGGTGTCCCCCATCACAGCTCTTGGCAGTGAACATTGAATCTAGTTCCATGCTTGTAATCACATATTATGTCATTTCCCTAGCCATGGACATTCTAAACTTGGCCAGTGAAGCACATGCACTCTCCCATGTGCAGATGCATTGCCCCCTCCCCCAAGAACACGTGGAAGCATGGCAGGTTGGACACGGGGTTGGACATGGGGAACAGTTGCTAGTGACATCTATGTCATCATACCCTGTCTCTTTGTACTCTAACACTATCCTTGTGACTGTTACACTCAGCGCCCATGGGGAGCCAATGTGGCTATCATGCAGGCCCTCTGATATAACACATGCAGACATTGAGTAGGTCCGCATAGGTTCTGGCCATGTGAACAGATGCTCTGGCCAGCAATGCCACCTATGAAGGGCACATTGTGAACATGTATGGTACTGTTCGCTGCACCCCTACCCCAACCCCAACATTCACCTCCAAGCACTGACTTCCCATATGGTAGTGGGTGATGCAGGGACCAACATGACATCCTGTGTCACATTTTGGCAGCTGAAAGTGTGCACGCAGCATTCAGAGGTCAGTGTCCTACTGTCACAATTAGGCACACAGATGCATTTGGACTCTCATTTGGGGTAATAGGTAATGTACTGCTGGATGCTTTGGCCAATGATCAGTGACAGTGTTGAGGTGGTGTTTTTTGTGTGTGAATTTGCCTGATACGTACCTCCCTGTATGTGCATACACTGCATGGAGCAATGAGTCCCCTCACTTGTACTCTGTGAATGCAGAATGGGACAAGAGCAACGTGCATGCAGGTAAATTGCAGATTCCTGCCACTGTCACCAACTAAGTGAATGCATTGGACATTTACAGAGGCCAGCCCTCCCCCTGAGCCTAGTTCCTTATAGGCTGCAGCTGTGCCAGGTGGGCTGACACTGTTGCCATGGAGGTCCACAACAATAACTCAGCAGGAGGGAGGGGTAGCCCCTCAGGTAGGTTAAGAGAAAATTTAAAACTTTACAGCAATGGAGTAGGTAAGGGAACCCACCACTAAGGACAAATTAGATAGATAAAGATTTGGAGACAAACAGACTCACAGTTATTTGGAGACAAGCAGACTCACAGTTATGCAGAAAACTCAGCAAAAATCACCTCTTGGGAGAGCTCTGGAAAGCACTCCTCTTCTTAAGGAACAGAAGGGCAATCTTTCAGAAGACTGTGTTCATGAAAAACTAGCTCAACTTAAAATATTAAAATAGACAAAGCGATGGGACCAGATGGAATACACCCAAGAATACTGAGGGAACTTGGGGATGTTCTAGCAGCTCCACTGACTGACCTTTTCAATGCCTCGTTGGAGTCGGAAGTGGTGCCAAAGGACTGGAGAGAGGTTGATGTGGTGCCTTTACACAAAAGCGGAAGTAAGGATGTGGTTGAAAACTACAGGCCGGTTATTTTAACTTTGGTGGTGAGTAAATTATTGGAAACGCTGCTGAAAGAGAAAATAGTGAGGTTTCTGGAGTCCTGCAGATTACAGGATCTGAGGCAGCATGGATTCACCAGAAGCAGGTCTTGTCAGACAAATCTGATTGATTTCTTTGACTGGGTGACCAGGGAGTTGGACCGAGGGAGAGCCCTAGATGTGGTGTATTTAGATTTCAGTAAAGTCTTTGACACTGTTCCTCACAGGCGACTTATAAACAAACTGAGCACACTAGGGATGGACCCTAAAGTTACTGCTTGGGTTAGAAATTGATTGGGTGGAAGGCGACAAAGAGTACAAGTAAATGGAGCTCACTCTGAGGGTGAAGGGAGATAGATTCAAGAGTGATATGCGGAAATATTTCTTTACGGAAAGAGTAGTGGATCCATGGAATAGTCTCCCAGTGGAGGTTGTAGAGGTGAGGACAGTAGCTGAATTCAAAAAAGCATGGGACAAGCACAGAGGATCTCTAAAGGTAAAAAGGGGACTGTTGTAGTTGTTTATATGGAAGGACAGACTAGATAGGCCATGTGGTCTTTTTCTGTTGTCGTATTTCTGTTTCTATGTTTAGTGCCTTTTCTTAATAGGGCACCATGCTGTTGCTGCCTATGGAGCACTATTTTCACTGATTTGGAGACTCCTGTGAGTGGAGTACATTGCATACTTCGAAATAGGCTCTCTCCCCTCAGAAATAGCCCTCACTGTGAGCTTTCAGATGGTGTTAGCATTCACAGTGCTGGGAGCTCTAATGCACAGTAACACAACCTGACGTTAAATGACCACACAGTCTCCCCACTCATTCTGTGCCCCATTAACACCCACTCTCCACCTTCTTTCATCTTAACACTACGGGTACAGTTTCCGCACATTAATCCACATTATTGGTGCTTTCCATGGCGTTAACTGCTAACAGGCGCCGATAACACATGTTACCGGCACACTTGCTCACTTACCGCTCTCCAGGTAACATACCCCTTTGTGTTTAGCTCAGTACAGGAGGCAATGCATTTCTGTCTATATAGCGGTGGTCAACATTATTGGCACTCTTGCAGTTCAACCCCTTAATATCCAACAGCTCCTAAAAAAAAGTGGCCAGTAAAATGGATTTCAATTATATAGGCACACAAATTTTACAAATTAAAGAATCAAATAAAACAAGACTAATTAAAAAAAACAAAAAAGTAGGAAATGTATAAAAACCGGGACATTGCTAGGACATGATTATTGATGCCCTTATACAGTAAACAATTCAAATCAATTTAAACAGAAGAAACATGTAGGTCAAAAGGCTGATCTGAGCAGTGAACCGTATAGGTAGTAGAGGCAGGTCAGAGAATTACTGGGCCTGATATACTGTCAGCTGTGCTCTCTTTCTGTCAACTTTGATTGAACTGCTGTGAAAGAGACAGAGGGCCAGAAGGCATGTGACCAGGGTCGGAAGCCATGATTATGCCTCTGATATACAAGCTTGCACTCTGTGTTGATCTCTACCATCCAAATCTGATCTCTCACGAACAGCTCTTTGGATGTTGTCAATGAATGCATGACCACTGTACATAGTTATATAAATCTGTATTGATATGTACAAAAGGTTCTTTGTTCTCTCTTCACATTTAACATATTTTTCGTGTTTATTGTAATTGGTTATTGATTTTCATTATAACTCGCTCATTGTATCAACTTAGTCCCATGTAAACCCTTTCGACTTGTAGAAAAACGGCAAATCAAAATTTGTTAAATAAATAAATGACCACCAACAAGCAAAAACTGAATCCCAACAAATCAACTGCAAGACACTTTTCAGGTTCTGCTATTAATCCTGTGCTCTCCCTGCTACTCTCAGGTTTCCCTCTAACTCTTATGAATTTTGTTAAAATTCTCGGCTGTTATATGTCAACTCATCCCTTACTTTTGATGAACAACTGTTAAGCCCTGCTTTAATTTTCTGCAGAAACTACTACTACTACTGAGCATTTGTATACCACTACAAGCTGTACGCAGCGCTGCACAGACATGTAAGAGACAGTCCCTGCTCATCAGAGCTTACAATCTAGTCAAGACAGACAACACAGTAGGTATACACAGGGGTACATCTAGGGGGAATGGTAAGAAAACTCAAAAGAGATCGGGTAAGTCAAGATCCAAAAGCGGCAGTGAAGAAGTGAGTTATTCAGTCCTACATTGAGGAAGAGGCTTTAAGGACACTACTAAATGCTTTGGTTGTTGGTCATCTTGTCTAAGGTAACATCGTGTACTATGGATTCAAAACAGCTCATCTAAAAAGGCTGAAAATTATACAGAACCCAGCTGTTAACTGTGTCACTCCACTTCTTATTTCAGAGCTCTTACTCCACATAGTATACTGTGCTTACGTCAAGATTTTACTTCCATCACACAAAGCCACCTTCTCTGGTATTCCTTCCTACCTTTCTAATCACCTGCTCCTGGTCTCTTCATCCCAGAAAAGTGCAGCATGGAAATTTTTGTCATTTACTATATTTTTCTTGCTCTCATTTGCTCCCTCATGTTTTCCCTTCCCTTTGGATTTCTTTTCCATCATACCTACAGGTGGATTCCTCCTACCCCCAGGGCTGGTGCAAGGATTAGAAGTGCCCTAGGTGGGCATTCCATCCTCCCGCCCCCTCCACCCCCACACTCATTGCTACTGCTGCTGCCTCTCTCCAGGGTCATCAGTGGTAGCAATGGCTCCGAAACTATGATGCAGCACTTACCCACCATCTCCAGTGCTGTGTTGCAGTTTCTTTCTTGCAAAATCTACCACTTCCGCCCCCGTCCATTGCATACTTCTCGAAGCCAGCATCATAGGGGAATGGAAGCAGTAGATTTTGCAACCATGACACAGCCCTGGAGATGGTGGGTAAGTGCTGTGTCATGGTTTTGGGGTTATTGTCACTGTTGCTTGGGTGGTTGTGGTAACAACACGACGGTGCAGGTCAGATTACTGAGGGTTTTATCTATCGCAATAAGGGAGAGTAGACCCTCATACCGTAGAAAAAATGTACCTACAGAAAAACAACTGCAATGTGTCTATGGAGAAAAGAACCACTGGTCTCAGACTAAATCCAGCACTTCTCCTCTGTAGTCTTTCTGTAGAAGTAATGTGCCCTTTTGCATCAATGACCAGAACTGGTTCTTAATCCAACAGATTTTTCTCAAGCAGTTTTTTAGTATTCAAGGTCATTTTTCATACTTCTCAAACAAAATGTGAATTTAAGGAGATTAAGAACCAGTTCTGGTCATTGATGCAAAAGGGCACATTACCTCTACAGAAAGACTACAGAGAAGTGCTGGATTTAGTCTGAGACCAGTGGTTCTTTTCTCCATAGACACATTGCAGTTGTTTTTCTGTAGTACATTTTTTCTACGGTATGAGGGTCTACTCTCCCTTATTGCGATGGGTGGTTGTGGTGGCAATGGGCAGCAGCAGCTGCCCCAGAGAGCCACGCCTAGTTTGTCTAATGGTAGTGCTGATACTGTCCTACCCTAAATTTAAGAAGGGACTGAAGATCTCCTTTTTCTTTAAGGCATATGGAAAGACACCAGAGGCTGAAATTAGGTGAGTTCTGACGCTCGCCATTTGTTCTTATTTACCGTATAGGCACAGCTGGTTCCACCATAAGTGCCAGCAGAGAGAAGCAGAATGCTTCCAGTTAGCAATTATAAGATTCAAGGCTACACTCAACATAAAATCTAGCAGGAAGTGACATGCCTTCCCAAGGGAAGGGATGTTGCTTAGAGACCGAAACACAACTATCTCCCATGTGAGTGGAGCCCTAAATTTTAGAATGTCTTGAACCCGCTCTCATATTGGGACCCAGAACATCTGAATGTTAGGGCAATCATAAATCATATCAGCGGAGGGCGGAGCTAGCCAGGTCCAAGATGGCTGCCTAGATCTCGAGCTGCCCCAACACTGTGAAGAATTTTGGCCCCAGCACCTCCCTGACAACCGATATCACTGTCGGGACAGATTTAAGTGGTGCTGGTATGCCTTTGGGTAAGCCCACTAAGCTGGAATATCCTGCTCCCACCAGCTCCGGAGTCAAACGAGCCAAGTCGGATCCCCCGTCCCCGCAGAAGATGGCGCACGGCGCAGGCGAGTCTCCTTTGGGCCTGCAAGCTCTTTTGGATGAAATACGGGCGGTGCGGGATATGGTCACTGCAAATGGTGAAACACTTACCATGCTTCAAGCAGATATGGGGGAGTTAAGAGACCTGAAGGTGCAAGTGATTGCAATGGCGGAGAAACTCACGCGCGTGGAAGAGGTGGTCGCTGCGCATGAGGACCGGCTGAGGTTGGTCACTGCCAATGCTAAGCGAATAGCTTTACTGGAACGGAGCCTGGAGGACTTAAATAACAGAACACGGAGAAACAATG
This sequence comes from Ichthyophis bannanicus, assembly GCA_033557465.1. Taxonomy (NCBI): domain Eukaryota; kingdom Metazoa; phylum Chordata; class Amphibia; order Gymnophiona; family Ichthyophiidae; genus Ichthyophis; species Ichthyophis bannanicus. The sequence continues at coordinate 1,785,597,106 of CM066032.1, forward strand.
TGAGAATCGTCGGAGTTCCGGAGGGAGCTGAGGGTGCTGATATATCTGCCTATATAGTTTCTCTGGTGCCCAAATTGCTGAACATTGCTTTTGAGGAACTGTTTGAGATTGAGCGGGCGCATAGGATCCCGACATATCCGAGATCTAACTTGCGGCAGCCACGCCCTATCATTTTTTGTGCTCTGCGGCATTCTCAAGTCATAAAGATTCTGGCAGTGGCTCGTATGACCCCCTCTCTCAAGGTCAATGGTCAAAAAGTGGCTTTTTTTCCAGACTTTCATAAAGCAACAGTGGATAGGAGGAAACAGTTGCTTGCCTATCGCCCTCGACTTCAGGCCCTGGAGGCCCGATATGGTCTCCTATTCTCTGCAAGGCTACGGGTGACTTTGCACAATCAAACACGCACGTTTGAGGATCCCGACATGCTTAAGGCCTTTGTGGAAGAGCACGAGAGGATGCGGATGCATTGACTGATCTGAGCACCGGAGTGTATTTTTGATCTTATCTGTGGTGGAGAGAATCAGTGCGGTTGCTGTCTTCAATGAGGAAGGACATGGATCTTTAATGTGTGGCTCAGCTCCTAGGTTTAGTGTGAAGTAGGAGCATAGCCTAGTTGGTATTTGGATGGGCAACGGTGGGGGCAGATAGGGTGGGGGGTGTAGGGGGGGCAATGGGGTTAAGTTCGGGGTGTGGGTAGCACTGGGCAATGCTGGCTTTCCTCAGAGGGCCCCTTAATTGGGGATGTGTGTTGTCTCCTTATGGTTCGGGGTGTTTTGTTAAGCTTATGTTAAGGCCTAGACCTAGAGATAATAGTTCTCTTGTTGTTACACTTTATTGCTACTGTGTTACAAAGTTTTGCTTGTGTATTCTGTCCCATGAGCTCTATTAAGTTTATTTCGTTGAACGTGAAGGGCATCAACAATCCCATTAAGCACAAGAAGATCTTAGTATATTGTGCAAGGGAATGGGCAGATGTGGTTTTATTACAAGAAACCCGTTTATCCTCCAAGGAAACTCATAAATTGGGGCTGGGAAAGTATATCTGAGTTGCCCACTCGGCCGCGATGCAGGGTAAAAAGAATGGAGTGGCAGTCTTAGTTCGGAAGGCCCTTCTTCCAAGAATTGAGACCTGTCACTCAGATTTAGAGGGCCGTTGGGCCTCAGTTTTACTATACTTATGTGGGAAGAAGCTGGCCATTCTAAATTTGTATGCCCCTAATGTTAATGATATTGGCTTCTTTCATGCGATAGCGGATGAGCTGTCCACTTTTTCTTGGCAGGATATAGTGGTTGGGGGGGACTTCAACCTAGTGTTGGATCCCTTGATTGACTGCAAACCTTATCGCTCCCACTGATCTCATTCAGCTACGTCAGTGGTTACATCTATCATGCAAGATTTGGGTTTATCCGATATTTGGAGACTTTTGCATCCGGAGGAGAGGGATTTTACCTTCTTCTCTCTTCCCCATAAATCGCAATCCCGGATTGATTATTTTCTCATTTCTAAAACTCTTATCCCCACAGTGAAGGCGGCTACTATAAATCCTATTCAGATTTCTGACCACGCGGCCATAACGTTCTCTGTAGTGTTGGAGGCTCGGGAAGGTTCCAAACACAATTTTTATTTTAACATAGCGTTACTGGGGGATAGGGGGTTCTGTGATTATATGCGACAGGCTATACAGGAGTATTTCAATATAAATTTGCCTGGGGAGACCTCGGAGTGGGCCTGGTGGGAGGGATTTAAGGCAAATATTCGAGCTAAAACAACAAGTTACACAATCTCTTTGGCTAAACAGCAGAGGGGGAAGTTACTCGCTCTGGATCTGCAAATAAAAGCGGGGGAGCGGCTGTTGGCCGCTAGAGCGGATTCTGGTATTTTGTTGCATTTACAGAGGCTTAGATTCCAGTATAATTAAATTTTAAGTGCGGAGGCTCAGTTGTTGCTGCGCCGGCAACAGACCAGAAACTATTTGGAATCCAATAAGTCTGGCAACTTGTTGGCCAATATCTTAGCTCCCCGCGTAACAAAGTCTAGAATCGAGGTGATTAAAGGTGATCAGGGGTCTTTTCTAAAGAATACGGAGATTGTGGAGGCCTTCCGAAATTTTTATGCTAAATTATATTCTTCGGAAGTGGAGACGCTGGAAGAGGATTTTCAGGATTTGGTGGGACATTTAACTCACCCGACTCTCACGGACGCACAGAAGAGTGCGTTGGACGCGGAGATTACGATAGCTGAGATTAGGGAGGCCATAAAAGCGGGAAAACCTGGGAAAGCGGTAGGGACGGATGGAATTCCCTGTGAATTCTACCAAGCGTTTCTAAATGAGTTATCACCTCCGTTGTTGGATTACTACAAGCTTCTTGCAGTTCAATCGCCTCGAGTCGGTCTGTTTAATAAAGCTACTGTCATAGTTCTTCCCAAACCGGGTAGAGATTCGCAAAAAGTAGAGAACTACCGCCCCATCTCCCTGCTGAACGCGGATTACAAGGTGTATGCGTCTGTTTTGGCGCGCAGGCTTTCCAGGGTAGTCCCTGATCTGATACATCCAATGCAATGTGGCTTTATAACAGGTAGAGCCACCTCGGATAACACTCGGCTTTTCCTAAATTTATTGGCGGTGGTGGAAACCCAAGAGAGCCCGATGGTGGGTCTTTCTCTTGATGCAGAGAAAGCCTTCGATCGTCTGGAATGGGCATTTTTGTTTCGAACATTGAAATGGTTCGGGTTTGGAGACGTTTTCCTCCGTTCTATTCAACTTTTGTATACCAATCCGTCTGTTCGTATCTTTGCCAATGGGGTTCTTTCCTCCTCCATGGCGCTGCATAGGGGAATGATGCAGGGTTGCCCTCTATCACCTCTTCTATTTGATCTGGCCCTTGAACCTCTCTTGCTCCTTGTTCGTTCCCATCCAGAGATTAGTGGGGTGCGGATTGGGGATATGGAGGTCAAAATCTCGGCATATGCGGACGATCTGTTGTTGTTCGTAGCTCCCTCTGCGTTGGACGCCCTGATGGTTGAGATGGGGAAATATTCCTGTATGTCGGGATATAAAATTAATTGGTCGAAATTCGTTGCATTCTGCTTAAACAAGTACGCGTTTAAGTCATTGATAGAGCCGCACCCCTTTGTTTGGACCACCGACGCTGTTAAGTATCTCAGGGTCCGTTATATGAGAAACTTGGATGATATTATTGCAGTGAATGGGAAAGTATTGGGAGAACTTGTTCAGGAGTTTACCAAATCATGGTCTCCTTTACACTTATCATGGTGGGGTAGACGGGAATCCATCAAAATGTTATTGACTCCGAAGATTAATTACGTTCTGGAAATGTTGCCGTTGCGCTTTCCTTCACATGTATATTGCTCCATAGAGCGCTGCCTAGTCAAATTTCTTTGGCAGGGTAAGCCCCCCCGAATTGCAACCCGTAAGCTGAAGGCGAAGAAGGAAATGGGGGGTGTTCAATTCCCGGACTTTAAGAACTATCACATGGCCTTCCGACTTAAGCAAGGGGCATTATGGTTGGCTGAGGCCGCGCAAGGGGGGTCTCCTGTGTGGTTGGAGGTGGAGAAGCGGATAGCTCATCCGATTCCTTTGAAGTTATTAATGGGTATGAATTGGCCAGACTCCTTCCCATTTGGCAGAATCATATCTGCCACTCGGGATGCTTTCCAATTGTTGGAGCAGTTAGTCTGTAAAAAGTCGCCTTTGTCAGGGAAGGCTCCCATTTGGTACAACAACTGGTTCAAAATTGGGCATAAGGTAATTTCTTGGAAGGGATGGCAAAAGAAAGGGATCTGGACGTTAGGTCACCTAGTGTTGTTGAGAAATTGGAAGACGTTTAAGGAAATACAGCAGGAGTTCCTGCTTTCTGCTTCTTTCTATTTTCAATGGGTGCAGTTAACCCATTGCTTATCTAAGGCCAGAGTGGATGTGGGCGAGTTGACTATGGAATGGGAACTACAGAAATGGGTGGATCTTGGGGGCTCCGGGAAGGGTGTAGTGTCCCGATTTTATGCTTTTTTGCGAGATGCTTTGCAGAGTTACTTAATGGGGCTTGAAAAGGTTTGGGAGGCAGACTTGGAAACCCACATCCAGCCGACAGATTGGAAATGGATTTGGGTCAAGGCAAATAGGGTGGCGCACAGTGCTGCATTGCTGCAATCCCTTTTTTTTCTGACTCACAGAGCTCATATTACTCCAGTAAAACTATCAAAATGGGATAGGAATGTTAAGAATGTATGTTGGACATGTAATGGTACCCCGGCCACCTTGAAACACATGTTGTTTGATTGCCCTCACGTTCAAACTTTTTGGCTAAAGACATGGGACAGAATACAACAAATTTTAGATTTGCAGATCCCTTTAAAATGGCGGACAATTTTACTACGCTCTGCTGATGAGACGTTATGTTTAACTAAGGACAAACTTTACTTGTTTGACTTTATGATGGGCGTTGCTTTAAAATCAATTTTCACCTGCTGGAAGGATCTCTCTAAGTTGGACTATAATCAATGGTGGACTCTTCTGTGTATGTACAGTGGTTTTGAGAAAGAGCAGACCCATTTTGGGATCGCCAGAACTTTAGCCTGTTGCCGAAGTGTACCTGCCCAGGTAGCGATAAAGGGACAGTTCCGAATGGACAAATGGCAATGCCTTGATGACTTTGTTGCTAGGTCTAAATATTAGATAGATATTGTGTAACCATAAGGAGACCGGGGGGGGGGGGAGGGGGTAGGTAGACGGAGGGAAGGGAAGGGAAGGGGGGAGGGCTGGAAGGGGGGTGGCTGTGTGGGAGAATGTTGTCAAGATTGTACGAATGTGGTAGATGTATAGTTGTGTAAAATGAAAATAAACGTTCTAAAAAAAATAAATAAAATAAATCATATCAGCCAATGTGCCTATATCCCTTTGACAAGACCAGCAGGTGTTGCCAGCAGAAGCGTTCCATTTGGATAACCTGACCAGCAAGAAATGAACTCTATGGGCTAAAAGGTATAGGGGGTCATTCTGAATAACGAATAAGCCATCTACATGCCTAAGTTGGACGTTTTCGGCACATAAATGGCATGTAAATGTCTAGTCGCGATTCCAACAACAAAATGTTTTACACGTTCAGACAAGAAAAATGGGTAATCTGGACAAAGGCATGGAGGGGAGGAATGTGGGCACGTCGAGCTGCTAAAACGTCTAAACTGTATTCTGATGAAAACTTGTACGTACAACCTAGACGTCTAGGTTAGACCTGCTAAAACATGGAATAACCGCCTATGTAGGCTAAAGTAGCACTGTATTGTAACAACACAGAAGGACATCTATGTTTAAATAAAGCAGAACTGTGTCATAAAAGGATCTAGACAAGTTCCTGAAGGAAAAGTCCATAACATAGACATGGGGAAAAGAATTACACAGCCTGGAGTAAACAATATAGCATGTGCTATTTTTCGGGGATGCTACTCTGTAAATGTGATCCAGACCAAAATGATTTGGAGCCTGCATCAGAAGCCTTATGAGAAGAGACTTGAAGTCCTAAATATGTACACTTTGGAGGAGAGGAGGGATAGGGGAGATATGATTCAGACCTTTAAATACTTAAAGAGAAATAATGAACAAACAAACAAACCTCTTCCAAAGACGCTGCAAAACTAGAGGGCATAACATGAAGCTGCAAGGGGGTAAATTGAAAGGCAATGTCTGGAAATACTTTTTCACTGAAAGGTGTTGGATGCTTTGAATGGCCTCCCAATGGAAGTGGTGGGGGCAAATACAGTGACAGAATTCAAAATGGCATGGGACAGACACAGTGGATCCCTTCACAGCAACAGGATAAAATCAAAATAAACTTAACTATCTAATTTCTCAACAAATAGGGGTGTCCTACACGGAGCAGTGGGTTCACCCCTAAACAAAGACATGGAAAGGGGTGGCCTGCACAGAGCGGCAGGTGCACCTACTCTTGCCATCTTACTGGGCAGACTAGATGGACCATACTGGTCTTTATCTGCCGTCATTTACTATGTTACTATGACAACACCTCCTTGTGACCTTGAGCTGATCACTCAATGGCTCAGCTGACTGCAGGTCCATACAGTCTCTGTTTATCATCAGACATTACCAATTGACGGTAAGATGTACCCCACTGTGACTGCACTGCAACAGCAGTATACTAACAGGCAGTTACATGCATAGAGCTGTAACCTACTTGGGAAACATGAGTCATGTATGACGTCATTACTGTTACTGTACAGCTTTGGCTCCATTACATCTCTGCAGTACATGCGGATACATCCTATCCTTCGGATAGTCACCTGCAGGTATCACCTCATGTCCATACATGCCCCATTTGCCCTGTTCGGATGACAACTGTGCAATTGTTCTCTGCACATTTGTCTGAACTATTGTATGGTGGCTGTGTAGCTGGGAGAGGTGTGAGTCCCACATGTCTGGTATCAGGTCTTCCAAGTGGCACTGACGCACATTTTCATGCACAGTACAGATACATTGGGGATGGTACCTATGGCACATCGGTGCTGCCAGCCCCATACCTCTCTCTCCTCAGCCGCCATCCTTCCTTCAGCCCATCCATCTGCCTTTGTCGACTGTGTGCAGTCATGTCTTCTTGTGCAAGCTGCTACACCTCGGCCTACACTGGTACTCTTTTCCGCATTTTGGCTCTTAACACATGCCTCTCCTGTGCCTGATCTGCATGTCACCACTCCTACTCTGTCCTCCTGTTGCTGTGCACATCCTGCCGCTTCTGACTCTGGTGGGAGACACATCTTCCCCTTCCTATGTTACACACTGACATTGCACCATTTTACATTGCCCCCCCCCCCCCCGTGCATCAGTACAGCTGCCTTCTACATGTTCATCCACTTTACTGACTGCCACATAGGATGCCCATGGATATGGCAGGTCCATCTGCTCCTACCTGTCCTTCCATCATCACCTTTACATTGACTTTCCTTGGTGCTCCTTTATCCCGCGTTAGGCCGTTTTTAGATGTTAAGATGCATGCTTGTCATCTTAACGCCCGATAACGCATGTTAAATGGCCCTTAGCACCCTTTACGCTAGAATGCCTCCTGCCCACCCAGCGTTCTTTGTGCATGTAACACCCCTTATCGCTGCTGTTAATGCTTGTTATCTTAACACCCTTTAGTAAACATACCCTATTGACTTTCCTTGGTGCTCCTTTATCCAGCTTAGGGTTAAAGTTATTTTCAGATGTTAAGGTACATGCTTAACACCTTAACGCCCGATGTCCTGTTAATGCATGTTAAATGGCCTATAGAGCCCTTTACGCCAAAACGCCTCCTATCTGCCCAGCACCCTTTACACATGTAATACCCCTTATCGCTGCCATTAATGCCTGTTACCTTAACGTCCTTCAGTAAACATACCCCTATATATCCATGAAAGGGTATCATTCTTTCCTTCAAAAAAACTGAAAACATCCTCTCTTTATCTAGAGGACCCAAATAGTGGCCACCATGGTACCCCTATTGGTGGTCTCCTCAACTGAGGTCTCAAGAAGAGTGGCTAAATCACCAGAGGGTGGCTGATACAAACTACCACCAGAAATATTTCTAACAGATGACTTAACATAATATGCACTCATATTTTCAGGGAGAGAATCAGCATCCAGGTGAAGAATATTTACAAAATAAGCTTTAAGCATTTCATATGCAGAAATTAAATTACAAAATGGAACATTAACAAAACGTAAATTCAATGATCGAAGAGAGTTTTCAATCCTTTCCACTTTGTTTTCCAACAACAAATTTTCCTTCAACAATGCACCATTGGCCTTTTCCAGGGCCATAAGTTTTCCATTGGCGATGTCCACCTACGGGCCCTGTGATCGTAACTCCCCCTCAAAGAAGATCAATGCCCTTCTTTCTACTCACCTCTGGAGCTTAGGCACTGGTAAATTTAAAAAGTTTGCCTACTGCTACTTTCTGAGTTTCCATTAGATTGGCTTGTGCCAGTCAGATTGGCTCATGCCAGCAGTAGTGGTGGTTTGGAGGATGTAAGACTGATGGCAGGGCAGTAGGGGTGGCCCAAGATTGACAGTGGGGGCACATGATTGATTGTTCACCTAGAGTATAAGATTTATTTTCACTAGCCTTCCTAATTCCATTTGCTTTAAGACCATGCTCTATGATCTCTGGGGAAGAAATCTCCACTCCTATGGGCACCATCTTCTTAAACCCAGACCTGGTCTGAGGAGATGGAGAGTTCAAGGGGACTGAGAGAAGGCAAGGAGAGCAAACACTCATATTCAAGAGCAACATCAGTCATTAATAACTTTATACCCAGCATCCACCCTGAGTATGTGATTTCCTCTCCATGCACTCATCCAGTCTTTATGCTGGATCCATTTTCTGTCGTGTCTGCTGCAGTGCTTTAACCACTACAACATCACCACTGGACCCTGCAAGAGGAGGTGAAATTCTTCCCTCATCTTCATTGGTAGATGATAGCAGACAGCAGCAGGCTGGTGACATGGAGAGGTAGGACTTCCATCAGAAAGCTCACTTCTTGAACCCCTCCTCCCCTCCCCGGAGTGAAATAGGGACAGGCCTGATGGAGAAAAGAGTAGAGGGAGGAACAGAAGGAAAATAGAGGGAAAGGGTGCATGTGGAGGCACTGCTCTTACTCCTGCGGCATTGCCTAGGGTGTAGGATCTATATGGGCCTGCATTATTGGGAGTTTCTGGAAGCATTTGGGGAACTTCTCACTGGTCTGCTGGAAGAAAAGAAAGCAGATGGGTTGCTTGAATATTTATTTTGTTTTATTTCCAAAAACTTTCTATACTGCCTCTCAGGCAAACAAGTCCTTCGCTGTGAAGGACTTGTTTGCCTGAGAGGCAGTATAGAAAGTTTTTGGAAATACTAAATACTATGTTTACTAAAACCATAAAAAGTAAACATAAAAAACACAACACTACTCAAGGTTTCTTCTGTGGTAATTAGTGATTTGGTTGGGCTAACTGTGGTCTAGTCTTTGCAGATGAGTATAGATGGGATGAAAAGAGAAAGTGTGGGTTGGAGTGTGGTGAACTGTTAATGGAAATATTTATTAGAGTTGATGACTGAGTGATGGTGGATTTCCATTAGAGAGAAAGGTTAGGTAAATGATAAGAGCATGGATTTTTAAGCTGACTGGTGAGCCTTCTTGGCAGTGTGACCTGTGACATCGGTTGGGTTGGAAGTGGTATTGCCTGGAGAAAGAGGGGGGATTGGAAGTGTTATAAGTAGCCTCGAGATTGGTCAGAGGTATTTAGCAAGCTATTATGAAACTCTTCCAAACTGTGACAAGCCTGAGCTTTGTACTTGAAGATATGCTGTGAAGGAAGTGTGCTTCCACATTGACTGCATGGAGCAAGTATTGATGATAAGAGTTCTGATTCAAGCCAAAGGACTGTAGTGGCTATGCCCAAAAATCTGAAGAGGAAGGAATGCACAAGGGAAGCTATAGGTAGTGGAACTGACCTGCTTCCTTCTTCATTTCAATTCTGAAGTCCTCTTCCATCCAAGCTGACCGATGCAAGCTCAGGAATTTGGCCTTCTTCAGATATTTGATCTACACAGAGAGAGAGGGAGAGACAAAGAGAAACATAAACAGAGAGACAGAAATTGTAGTGACTTTAATGTGATTGCTTAGGCCTTAATGCCATCTTGCAGGTACACCATAGTCTTGTGTGAGTATGTGGCTAGCTTATCCTTATGAGTATGAATAAACTGGTGATGCATTCTTGGAGTCACATTTATTTATTTAGACAGTTTTGTATACCACCTTATCCTTCAATCAAAGCAGTCACAACACAATTGGGGGATACATTTAACATGTGGGGATATGAGACACATACACTAATACTTACAGGAAACATGGGCAATGGAGGGTTAAGTGGCTTGCCCAAGACCACAAGGAGCATCTGTGGGACTAGAAACCCCAGTCCTTCCGGCCCAAGGTTGCTGTCCTCTAGTGGGATTTGAACCCCTGACCTTCCGGCCTGAAGTACCTTGCCCCAACCACTAGGCTACTCCTCCCTGGTCATGTCAAGCAGAAGAATATACCTAGCTTCTTGTGATCCTTTCCCTGTATTTAGCAACATCTTCACCTATATGCAGAACACTACTACTGCTCCTCTTGCTCCTCCAAGGCGATGGAATCTTGTGTCATCCATGGCCAAGGCAACAACACAATGGCCACCTGGAAGATGTGTGCCTATGCAGGATATTGGTTCACTTCTGTTCACTTAATGGAGCAGCATGGTAGCCCATTCTGTTTTGCCTTTTTCGGATTGTTCCCTCATGGCTCCAGATAGCATTCCCATGTGAGCACTTATCTCGAGGTAGAAAGTGTTACTGTTGAATTGCTTGGACAGGCATTCCTAAACTCTGGTGGTAGCCTCAAGTTTCCTCTGCTGCCCTGCACTGTGAAGAGGCAGACTTCGTGGCTCACCATAAGCTGGGCAAGGACAAGTCTGTCTACCTGCCCACTCTAGCAGCCATTTTGCCAATGTCACTTTGTCTGCAACATCAGAAAACAGGTCACATAAGTTGTGTAAAGGCACACATCCACCTTACATGTACATTGTACACACATACTTTTCATCAGACAGTACTTGTTTCTGGGAGCATATAAACATATAGGGCCCAATATTCAAAGGCATTCAAATGGTTAGTGCCACTGAATATCCCTGATTAACGCAGCGACATGCCCCGTTGATAACGGTGTAGCATCGGGGCATATCGTGGGCGTTCTGGGCGATATTGCACCGCTGCCCGGTTAATTACTCATGGGTAAAGATAGACGCAGCAAAAGATGTCCTATCTTTACCCATGGGAGCTAACTGGGCAGTGGCTCAATATCACCGCTGCCTGGTTAGCTTCTGCAGCAGTGGAGGCTGTGCGGCAAACATGGATATTCAATGCCAGGGCCGCATATGACCCCAGCATTGAATATCGTGCTAGTCACCAGTGCTGAAGATCAGGCCCATATTTTATTAACTATGCAACCCCTTTGGCACGCTTTATAAAATACCAGCACATGTTTAGTTGGTCTTTTTCTAGGTGTACACACCTGCCTACCCAGCCTAGATTAAATTACCTACACACTCTCTATAGATGTCCACCAGACTTGGACATCTTCATGCTGGGGACATCCAGAGACACAGTTTCTAAAATGACTTTGGAGACATCTCCACGTTTTGGATGTCTCTATGCCCATTTTCAGACACATGGGTTGTCATTGGTTTTACACAAATAAAACTCTGCCTTTCCACAATATCACATCTGGGAGGGAGGGAGGAGTCGCCTAGTGGTTGGGGCAAGGTACTTCAGGCCGGAAGGTCGGGGGTTCAAATCCCACTAGAGAACAGCAACCTTGGGCTGGAAGGACTGGGGTTTCTAGTCCCACAGATGCTCCTTGTGGTCTTGGGCAAGCCACTTAACCCTCCATTGCCCATGTTCCCTGTAAGTATTAGTGTATGTGTCTCATATCCCCACGTGTTAAATGTATCCCCCAATTGTGTTGTGACCGCTTTGATTGAAGGATAAGGCAGTATACAAAAACTGTCTAAATAAATAAATAAATCTTGGACTGGGTTCTTCATCTTACATGATATTTGATTTTGTTGTGGTGTATCCTACCATGAAGTAGGGGCATTAGGATCAGGCAGCCACACTTACTGTCATCTCTTGAAGGGCCAGCAAGTACAGCTGCATTAACCACACAAGTGAAAGTTCCATGCAGTTCTACCCCTAGTGGTAGCACTGTGAGTCTACCGCTAGGGGTTATTTTGAGCACAGGTACAGGACAGAGGGAGTTTGCATGCTTTGGGGGGAAGGTTAAATGCTTTGGGGAAGTTCACAAGGAGGTTTGGACTGATGTCAAAAGAGGGTCAGAAGATCAGGGGAGCATCGATGTCAGGGGAGCATCACAATTAATGCCTCAGTCTTCCTCAGATTTTCTGTAAAGTCATGCCTAACAAGTCAGTCCATAATTTCCCTGAAACAAGCTACCATAGAACTAAGAAATTCTTCCGCAACCATGAGCGATGTATAAATCATAATGGACCTGATATTGGAAAGACATTTATATGGTTTACTGCCCAGTAAACCATGCAAATGCTTTAAATTAGGATATTCAAGGGCACTTACATGGTTAGTGCCCTTGAATATCCCTTTCTAACCCTACTATGGTTAGCATCAGGGCATGTTGGGAGCATTCCAGGGTGGAGTAGAGGAGGAGATTGTCACGATATTGCACCTCTACCTAGTTAGCAATTGGCGAGTAAAACTAGGTGGCCTAGTTTTACCCACGGAAGCTAACTGGGCAGCGGTACAATATCACCATATCCTGGTTAGCTTCATGTGCGGGGTTAAGGGTCGGCAGGCAGGGCTATGTGCCGTAGTGGCACATCACCTGTCCAATTCAATATCAGGCCCAATATCCTTAGGAGTTTTTGATGTGGGATTTTGTCAAATACTTTCTAGAGTGTAAATATACTGTATCAACTGGCTCACCGGCAATGTTCCCTCTAATTTTCTGTAGGCTGTGTGCGCATAAAATATCAGCTGTGTGCAGCTTTTGAAGGAAGGTTAAATTTTTGTGCGCCACATAACGACACTCGGAGTTATATACTTTAAAATTTGACTACACGTCAGAATACAGTATGTACACCACATTGATTTTAATCAAATTAAATGAAAATAGACGATTACTAAATGAAGCGGGAAATTTCTAGTAATTACAATCATAACTTTTAAATTTTAAGACGTCTGTGTTGTTTTCTATCAGAATCAGAGCTGTAATTTTTGTGCGCTCTTTTGTAAAGTATGTGCGCTCGCTCGGCGAGGTGTGTGCGCGCGCACACGCGCACAGCTTAGAGGGAACAGTGCTCACCGGTATCCACAGGCTTATTCACTCCTTTAAAGAAATGAGGCAGATTGGTGAGGCAAGTCTTTCCTTGGCTAAATCTGATAGCTGTCCAGATAACAATTTAGGGCAGTTTTTTTTTCTGTCCTAAGTTTTTTGTATAGCTATCTTAATAATGGCACTCACAATCATCACGATATGGATAATTTCTGTCTCCACCCTAGCTCTGCCCCCACCACTTTCTGTATAGTGCCGAGGCAGTCAGAGAAAATATTCAGCGACACTATTTGCATAGTGCTCCTGAACATGGCTCTCACTGGCACTTATCCAATTAGGGAGTACTACTAACCAGATAAATGCTTTTGAACAGTGACTCAAGACAGTAAGGCTAAATAGCCAATTTCTTTAGTAGAGAAAGGTAAATTATAGTGCACCTCAGGGGTCGGTTTTAGGACCAGCTCCTTTTAACAATTGTGTAATGATCTCGAAATGGGAACAATGGGTATGTTGATTAATGAATTTGAAAATAACACATAAGCTGTTAAATCACGAGAAGGTTATGAGGAGTTAAAGAAGGAGTTGGTCAAATGGGGGGACAGAAGGACAAATATAAAGGTATACAGATAGGGAAGAATAACCCTAACAAGGTACCTGATGCCTGGTTACACACTAAGGTGTATGTTTACTAAAGGGTGTTAAGTCTGTAAAAAGCTGAATTAATGAGCGTTAAAGGCTCCTGCAGCATTAAGGGAACAGTAGGCAAAGAGTGAATGTTAATGGGACGGAGAGTGGGTGTTAACATTGGGTGTTCCCTTAAAGCCTGTTGTGCTAATGTGTATTAAAGCCCTTTAATGCTGGGAACCCTAATGGCAAGTAAGACCTCACAGAAAGGGTGCATTTTGAGGGGAGAGAGCCGATTTAAATGTCTGCAATGTGATGCACAGACAGGGGAGCCCAATATAGTGATAGTAGTGCTCCATTAGCAGCAACATCATAGTGCCCAAGTATGAAAGGGCACCATGTTGATGGTGCAAATGGAGCAAAGGAAATGGCACATTGGTCAAGCAGTAAGGGTTGCTGAGGCACGAGGCAAACCAGGCAGCTGCCCAGGTGGCATATCCGTGATGTCTGTCATAATCCAACATCGACATTGGCGGCACACAGACATGCTGCTGCTGTGGAAAGCTGATGTGCCACATGGAGCAGGCCAAGGTTTCCTGGCACCCTAGGCATGAAACACAGCCAACCCCCCTGCTTCCGCTGAAGCCATCTCTGGAGGAAGAGGATGATAGCACCAGCAGCTATAGCGCTACAGGGAGCTGCAAAATGCAGGCACCTGGGGAAATACCACAGCTGTGGCTGCCTGCCTCCCCCGAAGATATATCAGCATCAGGCAGGGATGGGGTCCTGGCAGTGGCAGTTGTTTGGGGAGGATGGCATGTCTGTTAATGTGTGCCTCTGCCCCACTAATTTGGACCTGGTGTCCTAGGCATCTGCCAAAGTCACATGGTGGTCCGGTTGGTACTGTGCACCAACCCCGACAGCATGCTGGCTTGGCAGCATGGTATGAGAGTGTTGACGGCAGGTGCAATGGTATCTGCCTACAGCAGATGAGACCCTTGTCATGGTCCTGTGTGCTGATTACATCACAACATTTGTCCAGACCTGCCTGATGAGGAACAAGTCAGCCTCAGGGACTGATGAATCCATATGTCAGCTCTGTGGCTTGGCACACAAAGCCTTTGTGTATAAGTGTGAAGGGTCACAGGTCCAATATCCATCTGTAGATCATGTATTGCATGTCCCTGTAGATAAACTTTAGCCTACAGTGCAGGTACAACACTAGCATGTGCAACCCCCCAAAGCATTGGCCATCAAGGATACAGACACCCATCAGCCACACAGACAGGCTCCACTATCCACAGCTGGATGGAAAGGCAGGCTGATAGCACTGGCTCACTGAGCGGGCGTTAACAATATACTTGAATATCAGAGCGTGCTACTAATGCCTGCACCATGAGCACACATTAACAATGCTTGAGTTGATATGGAGACCAAAGTGGCAGATAGGAATGCCACCCATCCCCATTTTTGGTGTGTGTGTCTCTTCAGAGTTCTGCAGCCTTCTGCACTGCACTATGCCTCGCATAGCCTAGGCTGTTCCCAGTGTTAGCCTGCAAATGTGCATGATGACGAGCAGAGGATTGTGGGTATGGCCTGAAACACAGTGGTTTGGCCAGGATGAGTCTGTGCCAGAAGTTGGCTGAGACATCGTAGTTCCTGTCTGCAACATGCATGGCCTAGATGGCCACAGCAGTTCACGCTGCGAGAGCACTCTCACTCTGACCGAGCTGGCACTCTCACTCTGACCGAGCTGTCACTGTGGCACGGCTATGTATCCACATAGTGCTATATACGGTCTAGCTCCAGTGATACGGGTGCACTCCCTGTCCTGGGAGTCCAATCACTATGCTGGTTGGTACAAGCTGTAGCATGCATGGTTGCTTTCTGCACATGCATTGTGTGCTGATCAGCAGTCCAGTCACAGTTGGTACTTGCATGGCTGAAAAAGTCCAGTGGTAGATTAGTAATCACAGATGGTTGGGACAGCATCTGACCCTGGCCTGCTCATTGTAATCACTGCAGAACTGCACCAGCAGCCCCAGGCAAGTCTATTAACACCTCCCTCCTCCCTGCATTTAGTAACCACGGTATCAGCTGCTGTAACACTGGACATCAATTTATACTGTTCCAGGAGAATCCCTGTCCGATAGGGGATGGATATAGGACCCAGAAGTGACAAATACCTACAGCATGTTGCAAGTGGGCAGGAAACAAAGTGATTAGCATAACATACTGGCAGTAATGGGGATCTGCAGCAGAGACCACCTCTAGTGGTGCAAACTCTGGGGACCAGGTACTGGGCACCAGGGCCGGCCCGTCCATTGAACGAGAATGTTGTTCGCACAGGGCCCCGTGCTTCAGGGGGCCCTGCGCGAACCACATTCTCGCTCAATGGACTACTGCAGAGGGAGCCGGGGAAGCCCGCGCGAAGCCCCGGCTCCCTCTGCACAGCCTGCCAGCGTGAAGAGCCTTTACCTTCACGCTGGCGGCTGTTTCAATGAAGCCGCGAATGCCGTGAGAGGTTAAAGGGCATTGCCTTTAACCTTTCCCGGCATTCGCGGCTTCATTGAAACAGCCGCCAGTGGGAAGGTAAAGGTTCTTCATGCTGGCGGGCTGTGCAGAGGGAGCCGGGGCTTCGCGCGGGCTTCCCTGGCTCCCTCTGCAGCCCCTTAGACGGCGTGGGGCTCTTCGGGGGGGCGGCTAGGACTGGATGGGCTGTGATGGGGGGGGGAAACAGACTGGAAATGGGCTGTGATGGGGGGGAGAAACGGACTGGAAATGGGCTGTGATGGGGGGGGACGGACAGACTGGAAATGGGCTGTGATGGGGGGGAATGGACAAATTGGGCTGGGATGGGGGAAAACAGACTGGAAATGGGCTGTGGTGGGGGGGAGAACAGACTGGAAATGGGCTGTGATGGGGGAACGGACTACAATTGGGCTGTGATGGGGGGGAGAGGACAGCAAATGGGCTGTGATGGTGGGGGGGATAGGACTGAAAATGGGCTGTGATGGTGGGAGGAATGTACGAAATGGGATGTGATGGGGGGAACTTGGACTGGAAATGGGCTGATGAGCTGGATTATGACAGCAAATGGTCTGTGATGGTGGGGGGGATATGACAGGAAATGGACAGTGATTGTGGGGACGGACGGACTGAAAATGGGCTGGGATGGGGGAAACAGACGAAATGGGCTGTGATGTGGGGGGGGAACAGACTGGAAATGGGCTGTGATGGGGGGAACGGACAAATTGGGCTGGGATGGGGGGAAACAGACTGGAAATGGGCTGTGGTGGGGGGGGGGAGAACAGACTGGAAATGGGCTGTGGTGGGGGGGAGAACAGACTGGAAATGGGCTGTGATGGGGGAACGGACTACAATTGGGCTGTGATGGGGGGAGGACTGCAAATAGGCTGTGATGGTGGGGGGATAGGACTGCAAATGGGCTGTGATGGTGGGGGGAATGGATGAAATGGGCTGTGATGGGGGGGAACTTGGACTGGAAATGGGCTGATGAAGAGCTGGATTAGGACTGGAAATGGTCTTATGGGGGCTGGAATAGGGCGAAGTGGGCTGACGAGGGGGCTAGGATTGGAAATTAGCTGATGGGGGAGCGTGGAGGAAATGGGCTGATGAGGGACTGGAATGGAACTGGAAAAGAGCATATGGGGGCTAGGACTGGAAATGGGCTGATGAGGAGCTAGGATAGGACTAGAAATGGGCTGATGGGGGGAACGTAGGCTGCAAATGGGTGATGGGCTGGAATAGGACACTGGAAATGGGCTGATGGGAGTTGGAAAAGGGCTGGAAATGGGCTGATGGGGAGCTTGGAGTGGAAATGGGCTGATGGGGGGGGCTGGAATGGAACTGGAAAACAGCATATGGGAGGCTAGGACTGGAAATGGGCTGATGTGGAAGCTTGGGAGACTGGGACTAGAAGGGGGCAGATGCTGGGTGGGTCTAGAACTATAAAGGAGCTGATTTTGGGGGAGGACTAGAAAGGGATGGGAAATGAGAATGGAGAGGGGAAAATATATTTTGTGTGTGGGAGGGAAGAAAAGTCTACGAAGGGCCGGGTATTGGAAGAGTAAGTGTAGATTGAGAATGGAAGGGTGAAATTTGAGTGGATGATAAAGCAATAAGGAAAGAAATGGAGGAAAGAGCAAAAGGGGAAAGATCAGTATGTTAAAGCAGATATAGAGAAAAAATTTGAAAAAAATCTAAAAGAGAAGAAAGGAAAATGGATAACTCGCAGAAGACACAAAGAAACCAGAAGAAAGTGACTGGAGCAATTGCAACTGAAAAGAAAATGCACAAGCAACAAAAGGTAGAAAAATACTTTTTTATTTTGAATTTATTAACTGGAATATATCAGCTCTGGGAAATGTGCATTGTTAACATCTTTTGTGTTTTGTTTAGTACAAGAGGAAATTAATTTATAGTTTTATTTCTCCAGTGTTGTTGTACATCCCAAGTTTGGCTTTTGGGGTTCCCAGTTTAATTATTGTCTTCCTATTTCTAAATTGTGGTCCCTTGTTCTTTGGTGACGGTCTATATTCTGCATTTTAACCAAGCTGAGGTATTCTGTTCATGTAGTTTCTATTTGACCATGTCACTTGTTCTCTTTCCCCAGTAGGAGATGCATTGATATTCTCTGAGATGTATTGGTTTAATATTTGCAGTGTTGCCTTTTGATAGGTAGGGTTTGGTGCTTTGTGAGTCCTGGCAGAGCTGTTATGAGATGGTGGATTTGCTATGAGTTCTAAAAGGTCAGTGTTTATAGTACTTCCTAATGGGCCTGGCGGTTGGCACTGGAATATAGTAACGTAGAAATCTATTAGTCTTTCTTTATCCAGACACTCATTAAGAAGCATGTTTACTAAAAATGCATGTTAACATTATGCAAGTATTTATGCAAATGAGGCTCCCTATGCAAATGAGGCCCCGCAATTAATCTCCGCACATGGCCCCGCACCCACCTTGGGCCGCCCCTGCTGGGCACCCATCATCACTCTCAGGGTGACCACTGAAACTGCTCAGTAGCCTGGTTTGTTGCTGTTCTGTGCCTGTATCACACACTGTCAGTGCATCTTACTGAGCCGAGGTGATGGATCAGTGCATTCTCCATTTGGTGATCATCTGCAGACTGCTGTTCTACATGTGCAGTGTATAATGGGTACTAGAGGGGCTAACCTATACAGGCGCGCACAGCAGACATGTTAGGCAGTTACCTGCTGTCACTTTGGATCCAGCCATTGCTATGTTGAGAGTTGTGGAGATGTAGCCTACTGTTTAGTGCAATATCTCAAGAAGCAAGGGTTTGATTCCCACTTGTTTGTTTTGTGACTGTGTGCTACTCAGTTCATTTTCATGCCTGTAACAGTCCAGGCTCTGCTATGACTGGCAGACAACATCCTTAGAGTTTATTATGTTTTCTGGCCACAATTTGGGTCAGCAAACAGACTATTCAACATCATGCCTTTCTGAGAGCATGGCTTTATTGGCTCTGCTGCAGCCCATTGCAGGAGGTCAGATATGTTCACCCTGCAGATGTCTGACCCCCACTAGCACTCCTTTTTCAACAATTTGGAAAGTTTTACTGTGGCATTTTCTGTATGCCATAACCTTCATGGATTGCCCACACCTCCTTGTGACCTTTGGCAGGTCACCTAACTTTCCATTGTCTCAGCTGACTGCAGGTTCTTACAGTCCCTGTTCTTCATCAGACATTACCATGTTTTCAGTACAACGTAACCCAATGTGACTACACTGATGCAGAGGTATACTAACAGGCAGTTACATGCATACAACTGTAACCTACTTGTGCAACATGAGTCAGGTATGGCTCCATCATATCTCTGCATTATATACAGATACATCCTACCCCTCAGATAGATACCTGCAGTTATCAAATCATGTCCGCATGTTCCCCTTTTGCCCAGTTACAGCGACTCCTGTCCAGTTGTTGTATGCACTTTTGTCTGGGTTGTATGGTGGTTGAGTGGCTGGGACAGGTGTGAGGCCCACATGTCTTGTATCAGGCCTTACACGTGGCACTGACACATGTTTTTCCCACACAGTATAAATGCATTGGGTATAGCACCTCGGGTATATCGGTGCTGCCAGCCCATGCCACACTCTCCTCTGCCACCATCCTTCCTGCAGCCCATCCATCAGTCTTTTGGTGGCTATGTGCAAACATGTCTTCTCATGCAAGCTGCTACACCGTGGCCTACACAGGAACTCTTCCGCACTGATCCCAAAGAGCGCGGTATATAATTTATTTATTTATTTATTTAGCTGTATTTATATCCCGCTTTTCGCCGGGTCAAAGCGGTGTTACATAGAAGGGTGGGGGAATTAAGTTGGTAGGGCGGGGCCATCACCAGGGAGGCAACATTAATGATTTTGACATGGTACAGACTTTGGACATGGGACAGACATTGGACATAGGCAGGTTACTGTAGTTTGAGTCAGAGGTTCGTGGTGGACGAGATCAGTGGCTAGTTCACTTTTTGGTGGGGGTCGTGTTGAGGTATTTGGTGGGGGTCGTGTTGAGGAACAGGGTGGTTTTCAGCTGTTTCCTGAAAGATGGTAGATCGTCGTTGTTTCTGAGATAACTCGGTAAAGAGTTCCATAGGGATGGAGCATAAAGTTCAAAGGCTCGGTTGCAGGTCCGTTGCAGGCATTTAGTTCTTTTGTGGGGGATGGTGAGGGAATTGCTGGAAGTTTGTCTGGTAGTTCTGCCGTGGGCTGGACGAGACAGTAGGGTGCGAAGTTGGGAGTTCTGTGCTTGATGGATGGCTTTGTGGGTGAGTAGGATGGCTTTGTATTTAGACCTTGCTTCGAAGGGAAGTATGTGTAGGTCTTTCAGAATTGGGGTGATGTGGTCGGTTTTCTTTTCAGTCTGGATGATTTTTGCCGTGGTGTTTAGTGCTGTTCGGAGGGGGTTTGTCTGTGTGGCTGGAAGGCCGTGGTAGATTATGTTGCAGTAGTCCAGATGTGGGAAC
Organism: Ichthyophis bannanicus; assembly: GCA_033557465.1. NCBI lineage: Eukaryota > Metazoa > Chordata > Amphibia > Gymnophiona > Ichthyophiidae > Ichthyophis > Ichthyophis bannanicus. Next base: position 1,785,617,632 of record CM066032.1, read on the forward strand.
GTCATGGCTTGCATTATGGCTCGGAAGTGTTGGTGGTCAAGCAGGGGCCTAAGACGTTGCACCATTCTTGCTTTGTGGAATATAATTCCGGAGGTTTTGAAAGCTATATATAAGCTATATATAAGAAAGCTATATAGCTATATAAGCTATATATAAGAAAGCTAAATAAATAAATAAAATAAATTTGGAGCCTTCACTCATGCCTCTCCTGTGTCTAATCTTCACATCGCCACTCCTGCTCCGTCCTCCTTTCAAAGCACACATTGTGCCACTTCTGACTCCACTGGGGGACACCTCTTCCCCATCGTAGGCCACCTACTGACATTACGGTGTTTTATGTAGGCACCCCCCCTCTCCCCAGTGCATAGATACAGCTGCCTTCCACGTGCTTGTCACACTTACTGGTTGGCATCTCAAATACCCATGGATCTGTCAGGCCCTTCAGCTCCCACCTGTCCCTCCATTTTCACCTTTACATTGACTTTTGCTGGGGCTCCCTTATCCAGCAATAATGTGACAGCCATTTTCGATTAACACCCAATGTCCTGTTAGCGCCTGTTAAGTAGCCAATTGTGCCCTTAATGTCGGAACACCTCCTACCCACCCAGAGCCTTTTTCACATGTAACACCCCGTTTTGCTTTCGTTAACACCTGTTACCTTAACGCCTTTTAGTAAATATACCCCTAGGAGTCACGACTCGGGAAAAGAATCATAGGGACAATATTTACCCAAGGCAGTCAGCTTTTATTTTAAAATTCTGGCCGCTGCTGATAAATAAAATCTAGTGGGACAGCATTCAAAGCCCTTAGTTGGCCAAATAACGCTGTTGAATATTTTTGCAGACTGTCCCAGAACTATCCGGTTAGCGCAAGGGTGGAGTAGGGGTAGTATGGGCATTAACAAGATAAATGCCAGCAGTTAGCCGGTTAGCATGATTTTCAGTGACCCTTGTCTGTGCAACATAGACTGCATGAAAAGCAATCCTAGGTTGCAATCTAAGCAAGCACCAGCTGAAAATCGTACTAACCAGGTAAGTGCCAGCACTTACCCAGTTTGCACTGCTCAGCCTGCATATTCAGCAGCAGCTCCTATCCGAACACGGTCGCTGAATATCCTGCCAATATTTAAGTACCACAGTTAATCGTCATGGTGTTTTAATATCAGCAGTTTTGAAAATTGGGCCCTAGATCTTCAGCACTGAACCAACAGTACTACCTGGTTAGTAGTGATATTAAGTTCATTTTTCAGGTAGCTAACCAAATAAATTTAGGACAGGCTTTTTGAGATCCTACGTTTATCTGGATAGTTATTCAGTTACCAGACTGAATACCGCTGCTAATCAGATAAATTTCCACTCAAGCTCCACCCGTGAACTGCCCCGGCACTATCCAGATAGTTCTGAAGCAGCCTGAGAAAATATTTGTTGTCACTAGCATGCCAATAAATATCTCAGTGGTCTGCATTTAATGCGGTTAGCAGGTTTTGCTACCAGATATGTGCTTTTGAATATCATCCCTTCAGAGTCACTGTGGATAATGCATTGAAGTCCTCAGCTCACTGTGCAGCAATAATGAAAAAGCAAACAGAATATAAAGAATGTTTTGGAATGGGATGGAGAATAAAATGGAAAATATTTTAATGCCTGATGATGCTGGATTGTTCTCCGAGCTTGATAGTTTGATTGCAGATGTTTTGTCACCAATCGAGAAGACATCATCAGTGCGGGGTTCCAGATGGTAATGTGCTTGAATACTTGCCCTCAGCACTTTGATGCACAGAGATTGATTGGTTGGGTTCCCTAAGGGTTTCTGGGATGTGGTTGCTGTTTCTGAGTCTTGTTCATGATGACTCAGCTCTTTGGTCCTCAGGGATTGATTGTTTGGTTTCCCTGAGAGTTGCTGGGGTGTGGTTGCTGTTCCCAGGCCTTATTGGTGGTGACTCAGCTCCCAGCAACCCTCAGGGAAACCAACTAATCAAGCCCTATGAACCAAAGTGTTGAGTCACTACCAACCCCAATATAAGTACAAACACAAGCATTCAAGCACTTTACCATCTGGAACCCCGCACAGATGATGTCCCCTCAAATGGTGATGAAACATCTGCAATCAAACTATCAAGCTCAGAGAGCAATCCGACATCATGATCGTCAGCCTGAGCTCCAATATTCACAAACATCTCTAATTTTAATGCCTCCTTATTGATTCATGATGTGATCGTACCTGGTATAGTGGGTGACTCATTCCCTGAACTGCCGTAACCACTTCATTATATCATAACCCCTCTTTCACACAGGCCAGAAAGGCTATGGGTAGTGACTATTAAAGTCTCATTTGTAAGGCTCCATTACTCTGTTACCTACCTTAAATCCCCTGTCATCATGCCATATCGATGAGTAGCTCTGACTTTGTACACCCAGTCCCAGTAAGCATACTCCATCCTCCTACAATGCATTCATCATGCTCGTTTTGCTAGTGTATCGACTGCAGGGCTAGGATGCCTTACACACCCCCTGCTTTCACTGCTCTAAAAAGGATTGCTTGCTAATTTTATTTTTATTTTTTTTATTTACATTCTCTTATATACTGCACTATTCTGCATCAGTGCAGTTTACATTGAACAAACTGAAATTACATTGAACAGGGCATTATAACTTGGAGATAACTATTTTACAGGGAACATGGGCTATAGAGAGTTAAGTGGCTTGCCCAAGACCACAAGGAGCACCTGTGGGACTAGAAACTGCAGTCCTTCCAGCCCAAGGTTGCTGTCCTCTAGTGGGATTTGAACCCCTGACCTTCTGGCCTGAAGTACCTTGCCCCAACCACTAGGCCACTCCTCCACTCCAATAATTATGAGGTAAGCATGCCACATGGAAACCTGATATTTCTCAAAACCTAAGAACATAAGATATGCCATACTGGGTCAGACCAAGGTCCATCAAGCCCAGTATTCTGTTTCCAAAAGTGGCCAATCTAGGTCATATGTACCTAGCAGTTTCCCCAAGGGACACAGGGTCCCCAATGCTTGTATTGGTTCAAGCATTGATATCCTGGGTCCCTTCTTAATAATGGTTTATGGACCTTTCCTCCAGGAACTTGTCCAAACCTTTTTTTAAACCCAGCTACATTAACAGCCTTTACTACATCCTCTGGTAACAAATTCCAGAGTTTGATTACACGTTGAGTGAAAAAATATTTCTTTTATTAGTCTTAAATAGCTTACCCTGTAACTTCATTGCATGTCAAGGGAGGAGTGGCCTAGTGGTTAGGACAAGGTACTTCAGGCCGAAGGGCTGGGGGTTCAAGTCCCACCTGGGGACAGCAATCTCAGGCTGGAGGGACTGGGATTTCTAGTCCTATAGGTACTCCTTGTGGTCTTGGGCAAGCCACTTAACCCTCCATTGCCCATGTTCCCTGTATGTGTGTCATATCCCCTCATGTTAAATGTATCTCCCAATTGACCGCTTTGACCCGGTGAAAAGTGGGATATAAATACAGCTAAATAAAATAAATAAATAAATGTCCCCTAGTCTTTCTATATTCTGATAAGGTAAACAATCGATCTACATTTACCCGTTCCACTCTGTTCATTAATTTATAGACTTCTATCATATCTCACCTCAGCCATCTCTTTTCCAGGTTAAAGAGCCCTAACCTTTTTAGCCTTTCTTCATAGGAGTATCCTTCCATCCCCTTTACCATTTTGGTGGCTCTTCGCTGAACCTTTTCTAAAATCGCTATATCCTTTTTAAGATACGGCGACCAGAATTGCACACAATATTCAAGGTGCGGTCTCACCATGGAACGATATAGAGGAATTATAATATCTTTTGTTTTATTTTCCATTCCTTTCCTTATGATACCTAGCATTCTATTTGCTCTCTTGGCCGCCGCTGCACACTGGGCCGAGGGTTTTAACATGGTATCCACAATGACACCTAAATCTTTTTCCTGGGTGTTGGTTCCTAATGTGGAACCTTGCATCGTGTAACCATAGTTTGGGTTGTTCTTCCCTAGGTGCATAACCTTGCACTTGTCCACATTAAATTTCATCTGCCATTTTGATGCCCAGTCTTCCAATTTATCAAGATCTTCTTGCAATTTTCCACAATCCTCTTGGGTTTTAACAACTTTAAATAGTTTTGTGTCATCTGCAAATCTGATAACCTCACTCGTTATTCCACTTTCCAGGTCATTTATGAATACGTCAAAAAGCAGCGGACCCAGCACAGATCCCTGGGGTACACCATTAATCACCTTTCTCCATTGGGAAAACTGGCCATTTAGCCTAACCTCTGCTTTCTATCTTCTAACCAGTTCCTGATCCACAATAGTACACTGCCTCCTATCCCATGACTCTTTAGTTTTGCCAAAAGTCTCTCATTGGGGACCTTGTCAAAAGCTTTCTGAAAGTCCAGATACACAATATCAACCGACTCACCTTTGTCCACCTGATTATTCACTCCTTCAAAAAAACATAACAGATTAGTAAGACAAGATCTTCCTTGTCTAAAGCCATGTTGGCTGTCTCCCCTTAGGTCATGACTATCTACATGCTGAGTAATTTTATTCTTTATGATGGTTTCTACCATTTTTCCCGGTACTGATGTCAGGCTCACTGGTCTATAGTTTCCCGGATCACCCCTGGCACCTTTTTTTAAAATTTAGTGTTACATTGGCGATCCTCCAATCTTCAGGTATTAGAGATGATTTTAATGATAGTTCACAGATTACTAATAGCAGGTCTGCAATCTGGTATCACTTCAGTCATGGGTAACATCCCTACATCTTCCTTAGTAAAGACTGAAGCAAAGAATTCATTCAGTCTCTCCGCTATCACCTTGTCGCCTCTTAGTGCTCCTTTAACCCCTTTATCATCTAATGGACCAACTGACTCTCTCACAGGTTTTTTGCTGCGAATGTACTTGAAAAGGTCTTTACTTCGCGTTTTTGCTTCCGCAGCAAGCTTCTTCTCAAATTCTCCCTTTGCCTGCCTTATCAGTGCCTTGCATTTGACTTGCCAGTGCTTGTGCTGTTTCCAGGTTTCGTCGTTTGGCTCTTTTTTCCATTTCCTGAAAGATGCTTTTTTGGCAACAACAGCTTCTCTGACCTCACCTTTAAACCATGCTGACAGTTTTTTGGACTTCCTTCCACTTTTCTTAAAGCGTGGAATACAGCTTGTCTGGGCTTCCAAGATAGTATTTTTCAACAACAGCCAAGCCTGATGTACGTCTTTAACCTTTGCAACTGCTCCTTTTAGTTTTTTCTTAACTGTTTTCCTCATTTTATGATAGTCTCCCTTTCGAATGTTAAAAGGTAGTACTGTGGATTTCCTTACTATCCCTCCTCCACTAATTAAATCAAAGGCGATCATGCTATGATCACTATTGCCAAGTGGCCACAACAACCTTATCTCTTGCACTAGATCTGGTGTTCCACTAAGGATTAGGTCCAATATGACTTCCCCTCTGGTTGGTTCATGAACCAGCTGCTCCAAGAAGCAGTCATTTATTTCATCTAGGAACTTTATCTCCCTAGCATGTCCTGCCGTGACACTGACCCAGTTGATACCGGGGTAGTTGAAATCACCCATTATTATTACTGTGCTGTAACGTTTGTTAGCTTCCTTGATTTCTTTGAGCATTTCATCATCCATTTGGTCATTCTGGCCAGGCGCTCGATAGTACACCCCCACTGCCATTGCCTTCCCCCTTTTACATGGAATTTCAATCCATATAGATTCTATAGCAAATTTTGTTTCCTGCAAAACTTTAATCCTTTCTGACTCAATGCCCTCTCTAACATAGAGAGCAACCCCTCCACCAATTTGATCAGCTCTATCATTACGATATAGTTTGTACCCAGGTATCACAGTGACCCACTGGTTTTATTTTATTTATTTATTTAGCACATACTTGTATACCGCTGCTTCCAGCGATCAGAAGCGGTTTGATTAAGAGAACAGAGAATGTCAGATCAATGACAGAAATTTCAAAGCATTACAGTGTGATTAACAAGGTTATGTGATAGGTTATCAAAACAAAAATCAAACGTGTTTCATTACAGTGTACAATAGATTTACAAATTGCAAGGTTAAAACAAATTACAAGATTACAAAATTAAAACAAATGGGATTATAACAGGATTTCATTGAACTATACAAGATTAATGACATGTTTCATTAAGTTTACAACAGGATAGTTATGTGGGGGGGTGGGGCGATTACAATTATACTTTTCAACAGTATATAAACATTTGTGTTTTTACATATATATATATATTTTTTTTTTTAACTTGAAATTTTTATTGGTTTTACTGAATACTCAACAAGAAAAACAGTCTGTAGCAGTAACAATTTTCCCCCTCCCTCAATCCCAAGCCCAAATACACCACTGCAACACAAGTGTAAGAAAACAAACGAAAGCTAACAAAAGCTACATACATGTCCCTATACATCCTACCCACCCTCCCCCTTCCCCTAAGTCCCCCCTCCCTCCATTCCAGTAGCTTGTGCCTCCAAATAGACCACCAAAGGTTTCCACCGCTTAGAAAACTGCGCCCCCTGCCCCCGCTGGAGTGCGGTAAGACGCTCCATATTCAAAACCCTGTGTAGTCGGGTATGCCACTGAGATAGCTCCGGTGGCGCACTCTGCTTCCACTTCCATGCAACATCACATCTAGCCGCAACAAGGCATGTAAGAAGCAATTTACGCCATCGAAAATCCAGGGCATCCGGCCACACCCCCAACAAAAATAAGGATGGGCTCAATTCCGGCACCACCCCAAAAATCACCCCCAATTGAGCTCGGATCATCAGCCAATACTGAGCTATCACGGGGCAGTCCCACCACATATGGAGATATGTCCCCCGGGCACCGCAGCCTCTCCAACAAAGGTCCGAGGCCCCAGGGAACATCCGCTGATAGCGAACCGGAGTGTAGTACCATCTCATCATTAGTTTATACGCATTTTCCTGGATAAGGGTGCAGATGGAGGATTTCGATATCCCCTTAAAAATTGCCAACCACTCCTCCTCATCCCACTGCACCCCCAGGTCCTTTTCCCATTCTAACATATAATTAGGTCTACCCGCCCCTTTCTGAACTCTTTGGAGGCTATTATACAGCAGTCGGATCAATCCTCTGGATTGCTGATGGCCAAGCCAGAGGGCCTCCAGGTCATTAGGGCCCTCTGTCATCTTATCCAGGTTGTCCTTCCGCCGCAAATAATGCGTCACCTGTAGGTGCGCAAACAAGTCCCGGGACCCCAACTGAAACTCGGCCTTTAATTGCTCAAAGGACTTGGGTTCCCCCATATCAATCAATTGCATAAAATTATCCAACCCTTTCCGGGCCCAACTAAGAAAAATGCCCTCCCTTCCCGGGCCAAAGGCAGGGGTAGCCCGAATGGGGGCCAACAAGGAATGCCCTACCCAGACAGTAATCCGCTTCCATCCCCGCTGCCATTCACCCCATAAATGTCGTATGAAGGGATTCGGGGTCCATTCCCCCCTAAGCACCCCCTTCTGTAGCCAAGGGAGATGCGGGAGATGCCAACCCTCCACCCAGAATTGTTCAAGGCCATAGAATCGTTTAGTAGTTGCAGATTCCCGCCACTCCACCACCTGTCTCATCTGGGCGGCCAAATAATAATCCTCAATCCGTAGCATTCCCAGTCCCCCAGTCCTCCGAGAACGATACAATACTTGACGCGCTATGCGTGGGGGTCGATGCCGCCACACAAAGAGGAACATTTTCCTTTGTAGGCATTGGAGGACTAGACGGGGCACCCGCACCGGTAAGACTTGAAAAAAGTACAGTAGCTTAGGCAGCACCATCATCTTAAGGGTAGCTATTCTACCGAGCCAAGAGATATCCTCCTTATTCCACTTACCCAGATCCCTCTCGATCTGGTCCAGCAAAGGGGGGTAATTCGCCCCATACAACCTCACAGGGTCCGCCGTTAAGCGGACCCCCAGATACTGAATATCCCAGGAAGCCCAACGGAATTTATAATTCCCTTGCAGATGCGACACCAAGGAATCGGACAGGCTGACATTGAGCGCCGCCGATTTATCCCAATTAATTTTGAAGCCCGCTACCTTCCCATATCGCTGTAATTCGTTCATATAAATGGGTAAAGCTAGAATAGGGCTGGTCACAAACAATAGCATATCATCGGCGAACAACGCCACTTTATGCTCCTCCGTACCCACCCGGAATCCCTGGGCATCCGGATTACTGCGCAAACGCCTCGCCAGCGGTTCCATAGTCAAAGCGAAGAGCAAAGGAGATAACGGGCACCCCTGACGAGTCCCCCGTGTCAAGGGGAAAAACTCCGAATAGCGGCCATTCACTTTCACAGCTGCTACCGGGCTAGCGTAGAGCGCTTTAATCCAGGCCATCATATTTACCCCAACCCCTATTTTGTCCAGCACCGCAAACATAAAGCTCCACTCCACCCGGTCGAAAGCCTTCTCAGCATCGACACTTAGCAACAACAGGTCCTGATTGAGCTGCCGCGCTGACCACATCACCTGAATGGTTCGCCGTATATTATCCCCCGTATTCCTCCCATGAATGAACCCAGTTTGATCCGACTGGATCAGCTTAGGCATAAGGGCCCCAAGGCGATTCGCCAACACCTTTGCAAGGATCTTCCCATCCGTATTTAGTAACGAAATTGGACGATAAGAGCCACACAAAGCCGGGTCGCGGCCCGGTTTTACCAACACCGTAATCCCCGCCTGCTGCATGGAGGGTGCTAGCGGTTTGCCTTGCAATACCTCATTAAAAAGCCGCTGCAATAAGGGGGCCAACCGCTCCGCAAATTTTTTATAAAACAGAGCCAGAAAACCATCCAAGCCAGGCGACTTATGCAGAGCCAGGCCTTTGATTATTAATCCAATTTCCTCCAAGCCAATCGGCCGATTAAGCATTTCCCTATCCAGATCTGTAAATTCTGGGAGTCTATCCCCATCTTCCAAATATTCCCCCGCTCGATATTCTAATCCTCCAGATGAGCTGGTATATAATGTCTGATAATAGTGCACAAATTGCTCCCGAATCGCCTTGGTGCTAAACAACAGTTGGTCTCCGGGCCCCTTAATTTTAAGTATGGCAGATCTGCGCTCCTGATCCCGCAGTTTCCTAGCTAGCAATGTGCTAGCCTTATTATTAAAAGCATAGTAATGCTGATTAACCCGTTGCAATTGATAGTGGATGGTTTCCGTCCGCAATTTCATTAACTGCGACCGAGCACAATCCAATGCGGCCCGCACTTTCACACCCCCCTCACTTTTGTGACGCTTTTCCAGCTCCGAAATCGTAGCCAGTAACTGGGCCGCCCTCCCCTCCCTCTCACGCTTGAGCCGCGCAGCCCATGCTAACAATTTCCCCCTTAAAACCGCCTTGAGCCCATCCCACAGTATCTCCCAAGCCACCTCTCCGGTATCATTCCATTGATAATACTCATCTATGGCTGCCTCAATATCTTTAATGACCGCCGCATTCTGCAGTAAACTTTCATTTAATCTCCAGAAGGTCCGGCCCTCCTTATCGGGCTCACCTCCAAACTCGACCCACACGGGGCCATGGTCAGTCCAGGTGATCGGCTCTAAGCCCGCATTAGTGACCCTACGGGTCCAGCTTTCGTCCCCCATAATAAAATCTATCCTGCTATAGCTATGGTGGACCGGGGAATAAAAGGAAAAGTCGCGCTCTTGGGGGTGCAGCTGGCGCCAAAGATCACACACTCTAAATTTCGCCACCAAGTCCAATAATTGCAACCTCCCCCTACTCCCATCCCCCGCACCTGGCCGCTGTCTATCCCTCTGGGGGTCTAAGACTGCGTTAAAATCCCCCCCTAACAATAGTGCCCCGTGTATTTTATTGGCCAACCATCCCGATAAATCCTCCCAGAAGGACGTATGGGGGTCATTAGGACCATATATGTTAACTAGTGTGACCTCCTGCCCTTGCAATGCCCCCACACCAATAGTACCCGCCCTTTCATCCCCTTCATTACGCCCCCCACCTGGAAGGGAACATCATTCCGGATCATTATGGCCACCCCTGCCTTTTTATGGAATCCCTCAGCATTGAACCAGATATTACTAAATGCCCCATATCTGACCAAAGATTCATCTTTTGGCAACAGATGGGTCTCTTGTAGAAACACCACCTGCCACTTGTGATGTTGCACCTCCTTAAGCAGCAATTTCCTCTTTTGTGGGGAATTAAGTCCGCGCACATTCAATGAACCTACCCTAAGTCCCGCCATTTAACCCAATACCAAAGAAAGAATGCGTAAAGAGAGCCACTGATTATTAGAAACCCCCCCCTGCCCTCTGCCCCCCCTACCACCCCTCCCCCCTCCCTTTCCCCCTCCCCTCCCTTCCACCCCACAGGCCATTCTTCCCTGTGGCTCCTACCGGAGGACGAAACCCCCCACCCGAGACCCGCCCTCAACCTTCCCTTCGAAGCCCCCCCTCCCCTAACCTTCCCCCCCAGCCTTCATAAAGTCCAGGTAACTCATTCATACCATTCATCCCATTCATCCCTCAGCCACTCCCCCCCCTCTTTAATTACATTACTATAATTCCGTCCCTCATTCAGTACCCCCAAACACTCCCCCAGCCATACTCTAAACCCCCCCCCCAATCTCTCACTGACATAATATAGCCTGTCTCAGCCAACCTCCTGCAGGGTAAGCCCTACAGTAGTCCAATGTCATGACTTTAGCCAAGTAAAATAAAGTATCTCAGCATCAGGTAGCCAACTGTGATCCGTTGCGATCTCCCTCCGCCGCCGTCGAAGATGTCCCGGAGAGGCGCTGGAGCCGTCGGCCCTTGGAGTTGACCCGTTGCCATCGCTGTTGATCCGAGAAAGACCCCGGTCCTTTCAAACGATCTCCCGCTGCGGCCTGGGGACGAGTCGGAGGCAAATTAGGCGCTTTTGCTTTTTCCAAACAGTTCCAAGCCTCCTCCACAGTCCGGACTCGCTGGACTCTCCCCTGCACTTCAAATTGTAGCCCAAATGGAAAGAGCCATTTATATTTAATATTTTCAGTCCGGAGATATAGAGTCACTGGGCGCATGGCGCGGCGACGTTGCAATGTGGAGGGAGCTAAATCTTGAAAGATCTCGACCGTCACATCCTGCCAATCTACTTTGCCCTTTTTGGCTGCAGCTTTCATTATCTCCTCTTTCAGTGGGTAGCTCGTGAGGCAAGCTATAATATCCCGAGGTAAATTCCCTTGGGGAGGCCGGAGGGCCCGATGCGCTCGTTCAATTCCCACCAGCCTCTGAGCTCCAGCAGGCTCCGGGGACCCCTCTGCCAGCAAGGCCCCACAGATGTCCTGAACCACCTGCTGGGCCTGTTGAAATCGCCCCTCTTCAGGCACCCCCCGGAGGCGTATGTTGCAGCGCCTCGACCTGTTTTCCAGGTCTTCAATCTTATCGCGCAATTCCTCCCGATCCTTCTGCCACTCCGCATAAACGCTGTGAATGCTCTCACCCGCCATTACAGCCTCCTCCACGTGCTCTTCCAAAGAGTCCACTCTATCTCCCAAAGCTTGCAAGTCCACCCGAAATTCATTCAGCATCTCCCGCACCTCCTTTTTCACCCCCAACACCTCTGTTTTTATCTCCTTGCACCAGCGCCACAAGTCACCTCTCGTGCATTGCTCCTCCGCATTCTCCGGTTCTTCGTCCTCCGCCATCTCAGCCCCTGCTCCCCGCTCCGTCTGCGAGCTCGCTGTAGCGTAGGAGGAGCGAAATTTTTCTAATTTCTTTTTAGCTGTGGACATCCCTGAGGCTGAGCGCACTAGAAGGCTGTATTATGTGCACGACTGCGAGGGCCCGATTCGACACTGTTAGCTATTTTGCTCCCAGTTCAGGGAGAGCTCTTAAGTCAGGCAGCCATCTCAGATGGTGACGTCACGTCCTCGATCTACATATATATATTTTAACGCAGATTTATGATACACTGTAGGTCACTTGGTGTGTGCGTTGTTGATTTATGATACGTTGTAGGCCTCTCGAAATAGGTGTGTCTTCAGGTCTTTTCTGAAACCCATCAGGTCAGTGATTGATCGCAATTCGGGTGGGAGTTGGTTCCAAAGTGATGGGGCAGCGAAGGAGTATGCTCTGTTGCTTGTGGCTACATTAACTGATCTTATACTTATTGGTACTTGCAGGTTGTTTATGGTGGCAGTTCTCCTGTTTCTGTTAGCAGGTTGTAAGGTGATTAGGTTTGTGAGGAAGGTTGGTGCCAAATTGTGGATGGTTTTAAAAGTTGTCACCAGGATTTTGTATTTTATACGGGCTATGATGGGGAGCCAGTGCAATTCCATCAGCACCGGGGTGATGTGTTCTGCCACACCTGTTTTAGTGATGATTCTGGCTGCGACGTTCTGTGCCATCTGGAGTATGTTTAGTGTTTTATTTGGAAGGCCCTGCAGGATTGCATTGCAGTAGTCGAAATGTGGTGTGATGAGGGCTTGGGCTACTGTCCTAAAGTCAGTGGGTTCTATGATGCTCCTGAGAGGTTGTATAACCCTGAGCTTGTGGAAAATGGCCCTGTTTACTAGACGGAGGTGCTTTGCCATCTTTAGTTCGCTATCCAGTGTTACTCCTAGGTACTTTATTTCATTTTTTGTGTGGTATGTGTTTTCACCTAGTGTAATTAAAGCTGGCGGGTTGAAATCCGATTTTCTTGAGATGAACATGACTTCGGTTTTTTTGTGGTTAATGGCCATGTTGTTTCGCTGGAGCCATGTTTGCATGTCTTTTATGCATTCTTCTAGCTGCGTGTAGTTTGGGTTGCTTGCATCGAGTTGGGTATAGAGCATAATATCATCGGCGTATATGTGATAATAGGTTTTATGCTTTTTGAATATTTCGCAGATTGGTCTCATGTATACATTAAAGAGAAGCGCGGATAGAGCTGAACCTTGAGGTATGCCTTGTGTTTGTGGGAAAGCCTCTGCTTTTTCGTTATTGAATTGTACCTGTTGCATTCTGTTGGAGATATATGATGAGAACCATTTTAGTGGGGTTCCTGTTATTCCTATATCCTTCATTCTGTTCAGTAGTGTTTGATGGTGAACAGTATCGAAAGCTGCGGAGATGTCAATGAATATGAGAATGAACATTTTCTTTTTGTTTTCAATCCCTTTGAGTAGATTGTCCAGCAGTGCAATAAGTAGGGTCTCGACCCCATGGTGTGGCCTAAAACCGTATTGGTGTTCATCCAGTGTTGTGTTGTTGTCCAGGTGGTCTTGTAGTTGTTGTAGAACGGCCTTTTCAATAATTTTCGCTAGAAGGGCTATGCTGGATATTGGGCGATAAGATGCAGGGTCTTCTCTGTTGAGAGTCTTGTTTTTTAGTATTGGCCTTATGACGGATCTCTTGAGTTGGTTTGGCATGGTGCCCTGTTGGAGTGATTGGTTTATTATGTGTGCGATTTGGTGAGTGATTTCTGCTTTTGTTGCTTTAACCCATGAGGCTGGGCAAGGGTCTAGGGGAGAGGTGGTGGTGTTGATGTTTGAGATTATATTAATGACCTGTTTGTCCCCAATGTTGTAAAATTTGTTCCAGCGGGTGATGTGTGTTTGTATGGCTGTCTCGGTGGGTTGTGTCTCTGTGGTGTACACGTCTAGTGGAAGTGCATGTTTGGGTCCAATCTGTGGGTTTAGTTTGCTAGCATAGTGATCAGCTAGGGCCTGGACCTTGATTTTATCGTTGTGTTGGTCCTCTTGTGTTGTTTTGGTGAGGGATTTGACCAGGGCGAATAGTTCTCTGGGTTTGTTTAATGCTTTACTTAGTAAGTTTGTGTGGTGTCTACGTTTTGCTAGGTTGGTTTCGTTCTTGTATTTGGAGAGAATGGTTAGGTATTGTGTTTTACGTTCGTTGGTTTTGCTTTGTCGCCATTTTCTCTCTGTTCTTCGTAGTTCTCTCTTTAAGGTGGACAGGGTTTCAGTGTACCATGATTCTGTTTTGAGTTTGGGGTTGTTGTTTGTTGCTTTCTGTTTGGGTTCAGACATCTCTTGAATTCCTGAGTTCCAATTGGTTATTAGACTGTCGAGGTCGGTGCTTTGTAGGTCTACGTGCGAGGTGATGGAGTTTATAAGGGTTTCGCTGTTGTATTTATTAAATCTTCGGCGGGTGCGTGTTGGTAGTTCAGGTTTTGGGTTACTGGGCGGTGTGTAGATCCTGATTTCAATTTTGTGGTGGTCGGACCATGGTACTTGGGTTATTTTTATTACAGGATTGTTTTCCGTGTTTGGTTGTTGTTCTGCGGGTGTGAATACCATGTCTAGGGTGTTACCTTTGTTGTGTGTCGGTTCGTTTATTATCTGTTTGTAACCAAGTTGTTCCATGGCTTCCATGAAGGTGTTGGCTTGGCATTGTGGTAGTGATGGAAGGTTTATGTCTCCCAGGATGATTTGGTATTTTCTGATTGCTGTGGTTGAGATGCATTCTAGTGCTGTGGCCAGTGTTTCTGGGGGAGAGGACGGTGGTCTGTATATTAGACAGGTTGCTATTGTGTTGTTTTCTACTTTGAGTATGTCAATGTCCTTGGTGTTGTTGTGTGTGGTGCTGGTAAGTGATAATGTGGATTTGGCTGCGATCAGGACTCCACCTCCTCTTCTAGATATGCGGGGGCGGTTGTATATCTTGTATCCGGGGGGGATTATTTGGTTTGTTATTGCGGCGTCGGTGTCTGTGATCCATGTTTCAGTGATGCATAGGATGTCTGGTTGTTCGTCTGTGATGATGTCACGTATAATGTGTGTTTTGTTCCTTATTGATCTAGCATTGATAAGGATGATGGTATGGTAGTCTTTCATCTGGTAGTCTGTTGGCTTGTTTTGTTTTTTGTTTTTTCTTGCTAGGTATTTGATATGGTTCGCTCTCTTCTGTTTGGTGTGTTTTGGGTCTCGGGGTGCTGTCTGGTTTCTGAGGGGGGGTTGCAGGTTTGGATGGAGTGTATGATCTTGGTGGGGGGGTGGTGTGAGGAATATTGAAGTTGTTGAGGCAGTGCTGTTATTAATAGAGGGTGGTATATGAAGTAGAGTGGATTCATTATGTGATATATGGTATGGGGTTGGTTGAGGTTGAGAGTCAGTGTGTGGGTATGATTAGGTACAAGGATAGGAACAGTATATGTTTGATGAGTTCCATTTTTTTTTTTTTTTTTATTCTGTTGGATGTTTCGTTGTTGTGGTGTAACGCTCACTATCTTTTGGGATAGAATGTTATTTGTTCACTACTAGAGTATGTATTTCTTCTCTAAACGGTGGGTCTGGGATTAGGTGGGGTGTACTGTGTTTCTATCTGCACAACATATATTGCAATGTGAGGCTGACAACGATTTTTAAAATAACTGAGTTTAGAACTTTTAAATGTGTCTATATGCAGTTAAAGGCATGCAGAGCTGGAGGTAACTATGCTTATGACTACAGGTGGGTGGAGGGACAGGTACAAGGATAACTATAGGCATGCAAAGTTACAGGTAAAGATGTGGTTCAAAGGCATGCAGGGTTACATGTACAATAATACGGTATGGTATCGCTATTATCATGCCAAAGATGAACTTTTGTAGTGATTGTGTTCAGCAAGAGAGAGGTAGTGCGGTACCTGTACAAACTTTGGTGGGTGTAGTCACTCTTAAGCGGAGCGGTACTTACAGTTGGGGTTGCTGGTGCCGGTTGGGATGAGTCTCTAAGCGAGCTCAACCTGTGAAAGGGAGCTCAAGCTTTTTTAGCTGGGCTGCTTACTGTGTGTTGTCATTGAGGCTGTCCTCCTTCCACCATGTCTCTGATATTCCAATCATATCTAACCTTTCATTTAGTGCTATATATTCTAACTCTCCCATCTTAATTTTTAGACTTCTAGCATTTGCATACAAGCATTTTAGAGAATGTATTTTATTCATATTAATTTGGCTATTGTTAGACATGGGTAATTTAGGATCTTTAAGCTCTGTCTGCTCCATACTTGAGGGCATTTGGGCTACTTTACTCTTTTGTGGAACCTCTCTGCTTTTGGTAGTATCCTTCAAAGATACATTCTTCCGAACCATCCGCTCTTGGGTGACTGTCGGCTTTCCCCTAATATCTAGTTTAAAAGCTGCTCTATCTTCTTTTTAAAGATTAATGCCAGCAGCCTGGTTCCTTCCCGGTTAAGGTGAAGCCCATCCCTTCGGAAGAGCCCCTCCTTTCACCAGAATGTTCCCCACTTCCTAACAAATCCAAAACCCTCATCTCTGCACCATTGTCTCATCCACGCATTGAGACTCCGGAGCTCTGCCTACCTTTTGGGTCCTGCGCGTGGAACAGGAAGCATTTCAGAGAATGCTACCCTGGAAGTTCTGGATTTCAACTTCCTACCTAAAAGCCTAAATTTTGCCTCCAGAACCTCCCTACCATATTTTCCTATGTCATTGGTACCGACCTGTACCAAGACAGCAGACTCCTCCCCAGCACTATCTAAGACCTTATCTAGGTGGCGTGTGAGGTCCGCTACCTTCGCATCAGGCAGGCATGTTACCAGGTGATCCTCACATCCACCAGCCACCCAGCTATCTACATGCCTAATGATCGAATCACCAACTATAACGGCTGTCCTAACCCTTCCCTCATGGGCACATGGCCCTGGAGAAACTTCCTCGGTGCGAGAGGGTTTTACATCACCTGGAGGACAGGTCCTAGTTACAGGAACACTTCCTGCCACACCAGGGTGATGCTATCCTGTCACGTGACCTCTCTCCTCCATGGCAACAGGGATGCTACCAGACTGGAGGTGGGACTTCAGGACTATATACCTGTAGGTCTTGTCTATGTACCTCTCTGTCTGTCTTATGCTTTCCAAGTCTGCTACTTTAGCCTCTAGAGAACGGACTCATTCCCTGAGAGCAAAGAGCTCCTTGCACCTAGTGCACACGTAAGACCTCTCACCAACTGGGAGAAAATCATACATGTGACACTTAATGCAAAAGACTGGAAAGCCCCCATCCCGCTGCTGGACTGCTATCTGCATCTTAGTTTTAAGTTTGTGTTTAGATCTAAGTTCTTTACTTACTAAGGGTTGCTATGGATATTTATACTAAAAAAAACTGTACCTAATACGTGTAATATACCTTGTTCACCTGAAGCTTAACTAATCTCAGGTCCTTAGTGTATGACTGATTTGGGTAATGAGCTTCATCTGAGAGCACCTCCTGTCTTGTAAGATGTGTAAGTACCTATAAAGCTACGATTATCCCAGGGGAAGGAGGGAAATAACACTTATTAAAAGAGGGCTGCTACACAGTACCCTGTCTTGTGCTGCTGAGGTAAGCTATATTCTGATTTGATTTAAATTATAGCTCTTAGCTGCTGCTAGGCTCTATCTTCTTATGAAATTTAATCTACAAGCTCTCTGCTGGGTTCTAAATTTAACCAGAAAGCTCTTTTCTGTGTTTTAAATTTAAGCTAAAAGTACTTTGCTGATGCTAGGCCCTGAGTGACTATTAAATTTAGACTACAAGCTCTCTGCTGGGTTCCAAATGTAACCAGAAAGCTCTCTTCTATGTTTTAAATTTAAACTAAAATTACTTTGCTGTTACTAGGCCCTGAATGACTATTAAATTTAAACTACAAGCTCTCTGCTGGGTATGAAATGTAACCAGAAAGTTCTCCTCTGTGTTTTAAATTTAAACTTAAACTGCTGCTACTAGGCCCTGACTGATTTAACAAAAATAGTGGGTTCACAGATTAATTAGCTTTAATACAAAGAATTCCTTTTAGAAAATTACCAGAAGTATATACTCACAGTTGCAGATCTCTCTCCAGAAGTAACAGTCCCTTTTTCTAGTCCTTCAAGACCCTGTTGTTTAGATTCATAAAGAGCACAAAAAAGTCCATCAGTTGTAACAAGGCAATGGAAAACACCATTGTTTGGTGCTACTAAGTTACTGGACAAAGTGGGCCAGATACGCAAGGAAAGATGAGTTCCTAAATGTAGGCATCTAAATTAGGCTGTTAGATCTGCCCTCTATTTTCAGTCAGATTTAGGAGCCTATATTTTGTGTTGAAAATTTACCTATTTGTTTTTTGAACACCACACCCATTGCCTAAAGGGTCTCCTTCGTAAGAATAATACACTTAGCATGTAATTTTATAAGTCACGCCTGGATTTACACATGTGTTTATGTGCATAAATCCAGGTATTTTAGTCATGTACCTAGGTAGATGGGTATTTAAATATGCATTTAATGTGATCACTAGTCTGAACAGAGCCGTACCAAGCCATAATTATACCCTGTGGGACTTCCAAATTTGGAGCACTCCCCCTCCCTCAATCATCACAAGTTTGCCATTTACCCAGCATCTCCCCATCATGCCTTACACTAAGGGGTATGTTTACTAAACCATCCTAATGTTACCGGCGCTAGTTGCAGTAATAAGTGAAGAATGCCATATAAGGAGTGGGTGTTCCGGCGGCGAGGTAGCAAAAATCTGTATTGCGCGATAGTGGGCATCGTGGCACATTAACGCACGTTAACCCTAAGTACATGCCAGCGCAGTGCTAGACATTATAACAATGTAGCCCACTGGTTACTGCAATGACTGTGGAGATAGCGGTCATGGGTTTGATCCTGCAGTGATGTAATCTAAAAAGGCTGTCTGAGGCATTTTCTTTTAATTTAAATCAGTGCTGCCAGCAAAAACACCCTAAAAGTGCTGTAACCTAAGGTGCCTCATAAGGCGCCCTATAAGGCGCCCAATAGGTCACATTATAAAGTACCCTGTCTGCCAAGGCACCCTATAATTTTCCCTATAGGGCGCTGTATAGGGCGCCTTATAGGGCGCTTTACAAGGCGCCTTGCAGGGCACCCATGAGGCACCTTAGGCTCCAGCACTGTGAGGGTGTTCCTGCTGGCAGCACTGATTTAAATTAAAAGAAAAAGCCTCAGACAGTCTTTTTAGATTACACCATAGCAAGATCAAACCCATAACCACTGCCTCCACAGTCATTGAAGTAACCAGTAGGCTACACCTCTACAGCTACTACCACACTGCTGGCTGGCTACAGAAAGACTGCAGGTCACCACACAAACTGTCTGCTGTGGTTACCAGGATAGGGCAAACCCACCCGTACCCATGATGCACTGCACATGCAGATCAGCAGTCTACAGCTGATCACATAATGGGGTATGCACCCCAACAGCACCTAGTCCTGGTAGGGGGAACCGACCGTGTGTGTTACTGGCACAGAGTAGCTACAGACCGCGACATTGTGCGGGTCCTGTGCTCACCCTGAGGGTGAAGTGGGGCACCCAGCACCAGGTCCGCAGCATCTGGCTTGGCTAAGATAGGCTGTGCTGCAGATCCCCATCAGTGCCAGTGTGTGATAGGTAGTCCTTGCAGACAAACCTATGTCCATTTGTATTTCTCAGTCACGTTTAGCCCTTGTGGACTATGATGCACCCAGAGTAGTGCATATCCTGTGTGGGTACCATGGTCACATGTTATGGGGGGGGGTGTTTGGACCCAAAAGCGGATTATATAGCACCACCCAACCCACCCTCTGTGGCTCAAGGGGGGGGGGGGATAGATCCAGATTGTACATCTCTGCAATGGTGGTAGTAGAGAGGACCATCAACCCCAGTGATGCTGGGGAACAGGAACCCTCCAGGGTAGTCAATGCAGATCTGTACACATCACATAAGGTAATGGCAGACAGGAAGAATGCTGGACAAGCTCAGCTACCTCCCACCACTATCTGAGATTCACCAGCAGAGGACACAGTCAGTCTCCACCCACTGCACCCTGCAAGGTGTTCCAGCCATACACATGCTAACTGCAGACAGTCTTCTAACTAGTACATAATGCATGTTCCTGGAGAAACTGTGTGCACCCAAAAATGGGATATGAGCACACACACACACCAAGCAGGTATGTCAGTGTTTGGGCCCCAAAAAAAAGAACCCACAAATATCACTTGAGAGAAATGCTGTATAGCATTATGGGGGAACCTAGCCATGCCGTGGTCACTGCTCAGTCAGGGTGAGAGTGACCTCCCAGCATGACATGCTGTGGCCACCCTGTCCATGCAGGTGGTAGTCAGGCACTACAATGTCCCAGCCATTGCCCTATACCCTGTGCAGATGCATCCTGCCCAGGCCAATCTGTCCAGGCCACACCCACAGTACCTTGCTCCTCATTATGCACATTAGCAGGCTAACACTGGAAACAGTGCAAGTAGTGTGGGCTCAGTAAGATGTGGGCAGCCACAACACACTGGATAGACATACACACACTCCCACACCTATGCCAGAATTGTGCAAATATGGAGGTCTGTGGCAGCCCTGGCTGCCTCACCAGTACTGGGCACAGTGCAGGCATTGCTATGGTATGCAATGCTGTTGGGGTCACTCCCCGGGGTAGTAAACACTGTCAAAAGCAATAACTGAAACACACTGCACAGATATCAGAAAAGTTGCTGTGATGAATCTCTATCAACAAATCGTGTTTAACTTAGGATTTGTTAGCTGACATTAATCATAGCAACCTTTTGATATATGTGAAATGTGTTCCCAAGTTTAGGACGGCATTGCTAAGGTATGCAGGTGCCAGCATTGGGAGATGCTGCTCCACGCAGGGCCCAACAGCCTGACTCTCCATGAGGCATTGGATAGTGGAGCCTGTGGGTGTGGGTGTGGGTGCCCCTGTTGGCCACTGCTCTAGGGCAGAGGCTCCCAACTCCAGTCCTGGTTGGCCAAACACTGTTCAGGTTTTCATGCTGCCCCTAATGAATATGCATGAGGTACATTTTCATACAATGGGGTGGTGCATACCAATGCAGCACAGGCATGTTTATTAGGGACAGCATGAAACCTGACTGGTGTTTAGCTCTCCAGGTCTGGAGTTGGTAAACTCTGCTCTAGGGATTGCATATGTGCTCTGTAGAGTAAAATGTAGGTGTTTCAGGCATGTTTATTCTATCTGCAATAAAGGTTCTGTCTTTATTACCACAGTTTAGTACTGTGTAAAATATGGGGACAGGGTTGGCAGGAGCCACAGTGGGAACTTGAACTTGTGACCTTCTTTCCCTGAACACACTGGCTGTGTGTACTGCACCAAACTGTTGCCACAGGGGCAAGTCCTTCCCTGGGGATACCATGACTGTTTGTCAGGCAGACCTTGTCTGTTGCAGTGCATGGCACCCAACTAAACAGGGCTTGGCCATGGTCTGGTGTGGGCAGATGCCACTGCCCCCTCCGCCACCAGCACCCCTACGCCACCATGCTGACATGCCCTTATGCCAGTGGTGCTGGTGGTGCGCAGTCCCAGGCCATCCAGTGTGCTGGTAGGCAGCTGCCTATGGTATGGGTTGTCGGGTAGGGGTGCCTACATGGACATGCGTGCTTCCCCAGGCACTGCCTGCCAATGTCATGTGCCCTTTGGGGTACCTGCTGGGTAATATCCCCTATGACACTGTGGGACACACACTCATGCCCATGTTGGACTCTCATCAGTTGATGTCTTGCTGCTTTACAGTTTTGGCATTCCTATGTGCCACCTAGGCATCTGCCTAGTCCGCACTATGTCCCAGCTGGACCACACCATATGATGCCTGCAGCCCCCTGTATCCAATTTACAGCATCAGTACAGTTGCCGTTTCCTACGTGCCCACTCTGCTGTTGCTGCACATGTGCACGCCATAACAAACCTGCCCAATATAAACAACAACAACCCTGATCACCGCTATTTCAATGTGGGATCATTCACTTTGTAGGGGGACAGAGCATAGACCCTTCCAAACATGATATCTTCCTTTTTATGCTTTGTCAGTAGTGTTGCTTTATGTTTATCATTAATATCACTATTGGCCAGCTTGGTTATTGTGATTTCAGATGTGGTTTTGGTCATTTTCTATGTTTATTTACCTTTTTGTGTCCTGCACATGTATCACTACTATCACTTTTCTGGGTTTCCCTGCCTTTGCTGTACATTGCTGACTGAAATGGTTTCTCTGTCCTCCAAATGTGCCTAGTGCAAGGTTTTCACTGGCGCTAATTATTAGAGCTTTATTTCACGGTGTTAGTGTGCATGGATCCACTCCCTGCCCACTCTCCTCCCATTGACCCCTTCTCTCCGCCCTTGGGGAGCCTTACTCCACCCTCTGGGGTGCCTTTCTCCTCCCTCTGCGCACCTCACCGCCGCCGGAGATGTTATCACGCGATACGTGACGTTATCGCGTGATAACGTTACGTATCGCGCGATAACGTTACGTATCGCGCGATAACGTTACGTATCGCGCGATAAGGTCACCGTTGCTACATTAAGACGGTTTAGTAAACATACCCCTAAGTCCAGCTGGCTCCCCGTTCTGCTGTCCTTTCCCCGCTGCCATTTTTTATGTTTCCTTGGTGGCAGTGAAGGCAATGATAGCAGAGGAGCAGACATCAAATTGAAAAAAACACCCTGCGTGTGGGTCTTTCTGGCTCTGCGTTTACCTGCATACCTGATCCCTTCCTCCTCTGACTTATGCCCGCATCAGAGGAAGGCAGGACCAGACCAGCCATTCAAATGCAGGTCTTTGTAACTCCGCACTTGAATGGTTTGGCTGGTCCCTCTCTCCTCTGATGCGGGCATATGTGTGATCTGCTGGGCTCTCAGACTACAAAATGAAAAAATGAAAGAAACAGTGCAAAATTAATGTCAGAGTTAAGGTACCCAGATGCTCTTAAAATTCTGGTCTGATCTTATATGAATAAAAGTTGCTGCTTTTTCCTTCACATTTTAAGAATAAAAAACAGTGCATGGGCACAATTTTAAATGTGAATCTTTTTATCAAAGTTATTAATTACAGTACATTAAGTGTTGTTTTTCTTTAGAAATTAACTAATATCAATGATTTGTTTTGCAACTGGTTGGGTTTAGGGAAAGGAGTTGCAGACCACAGCTAGATGTGCATAATCTCTTGAGTTATCTTTATTTGAAGACAAAGCATGCAAATTGTATAAAATGGGAAGAGAATGAATGAATCCTTTCACTTGGAAATGTTCCACCAAATCTATCAGGTCAAAGGTTCTAGCACAATAAAGGAGTATGTTTACTAAACAGCGGTAACGTAACAGCATCTACGTTAACGCACGTTAAGTAACATTAACGCACGTTAACGTTACTTAATGTGCGTTAACGTCACATAACGTGTGTAAACCTTACTGGGTGCGTTAAGGACCAGTGAGGGGTGGAGAGAAGACAGAGAGAAGGGGGTCAATGGGCGGGGAGTGGGCGGGGAGAGGCCCCTGCTACACTAATGCATTGATCCTAAGGCCAGAACAGTACCATGAGTGAAAACCTCGCGTTAGAAGTACATTTGCAGGAGAGAGAAACCATTTCAGTCAGCGATGTACAGCATAGGCAGGGAGCCCAAGAAAGGTGATAGTAGTGCTACCTGTGCAGTAACAGCATAGTGACCAGGTATGAAAAGCCACTTTGGTGATGCCACAAATGGGCCATATGGGGCTGCATGCAGGACAGGCAGTGGGTGCAGCCGGGGTGCAGAGGGGATTAGGTAGCCGCCTATGTGGCACATAGGAACACAGAAACAAACCAGCAGCAAGACAGCATATGACCATGGCCAAACATGCACATCAGTCAGTGCTCTACAGTGTCGCATCCAGGGGGCACATGGCCAGTAGGTACCCCAAACGTCACACAGGAAGCACAATGCCTGTAATGGGGAAGCAATGCAAATCTGGGGGTCATGCCTACAAGGGTCCTTGCACCTTCCACAGGCTACGTCCAAAATAGACCAGACACCCAACTAAACAAACACCTGTTACTGCAGCTCCTGGAGGGCAGTGCAGAGTGCGACCACATGTCATCGGAAATAGATGTACACCCAGTAGTCCAAACCGGGTACACCGTACCTGCACTGCATGCCCTAGCCAGTCCATAGTCTGCTGGCATAACACCAGCTATCTACCAGGTCCATCCTAGCCAATAGCTGCGGGATCAATAACCTGACACCCAAAGCCAGCATCACCCATTTTGAAGGGGCATAACAGTGGCAGGCAGAGATGGGTGGGATGTGGGGATGTACAGGTAGGCCCCACCACCCCAGAAGCCAGACACTAGGCACCCGCCTACCTGTACAGTGGATGGGCTGGGACAGCGCAACACCATCATAAACAGCATATGGACATGTCAGCATGGTGTGGGAGAGAGTGTTGGTGATGATGGGGCAGTGACACCTGCCCTCAGGGGACCAAGGCCATGCCCACCTCCAGGGCGTCATGGACAGTGCAACAGACAGGGTCTGGAGGATGAAAGGCAAAAGTAGTCACTGGGACCACAGCCCTTCTGTGTTAGCAGGGTAGTGTAGTACACACAGACAGTGTTCCCTAGAACAGAAGGTCGCAGGTTTGCATCCCAGCTGTGGCTTTCACACAGTACACCCTCATGTTTTACCCTACAATGCAGATAAACCATCAGAATGTGCAATCCCCAAGCAGCGACGAACAGGGCGACAAACACCCACTCACACAGCCTCCACCCTCCAAAGCGTCATGGCGGTTCATGCTGTTGGCTACAGCACGGAGCTACAGTTATCACCAGTGCACAACTAATACATCCTGCACAGTTGAGCAAAGTCGGCACTGTGATCAGGACCAGAGTGCCTGGCAGCCTTGCCAAACACCCGTATCTATGCACAATGATGCATTAGGAGAGTATGTATGTGAATGTCCAGGCATTGTTTTGTGGCTGGCCACACCTCACAGGGCCCACAATGTCCCACTGTTACCAGCGCTAGGCTGCAAATGTGCATAATGAGGAGCAAGGCATTGTGGGTATGGCACAGACAGGACGGATTGGACAGGATGCATCTGCACAGGGTGTAGGTCAATGGCTGGGACACTGTAGAGTCCGACCACTACCTGCATGGACAGTGAGGCCATAGCATGTCATGCTGTGAGGTAACTCTCACCCTGACCGAGCAGTGACCATGGGATGTCTATGTTCCCACATAGTGTTACATTCCATGTGTCTCATGTTATACCTGGGTGTTCCCAGTGCTGTTGGTAAACATAGTGCTATCTGCTTGGTGTACATTGTTTCTCTTTAATCATGTGCTATGGATTGGCTAGTGGACTTTCTGCAGCTAGTCTGTACATGGTTGGAACTCTCTGAGGGTGCTGCAGGTGCATTCTGACTGTGCAGTTTGCTGGTGAATGTCAGACTGCAGTGGAGGCTTTACAGGCATATATACAGCAGTACTGTTGGGGTGTCACTGGCCTAGTCACAGTTATGGCTGTGGGTCACAAACCCTGGGGTGCTGTCCATTGACAGCAGGATGGGGTTTGTTGGTCATACAGCCATTGTTCCACACCCTCAACTGTCAAAAGGGTGTTTAGGGTGCCATGGGGTATGTACTTTCTACTTCATCAACCTGTAGAGGCACAGCCACACAAACATGACGTGTGTCTAGACACCCTCCCACCCAAATAGCAGGTGTCAATGGAAGCCATACCCTAACACTGGGTACACAATAATTTGGGTGGTGATGTGACCCAGAGGGCCACATGTGAGTGTGTACTGCAAATGGACACCAAATAACCTTCAGATGCACTGCAGGGAACACCTGGCACACAGCGGTAGTGACGGGGACATACAGCAGGACCACTCACTAGCTGCATATGTGCTGCCGACCTAGTGCTGTGCAGCCATCCTATCACTCAGGGTGAACCCTGAATATGCACAAGGCCCGTTCTGTAGCTGCTCTGGGGCAGCACCACGCAGTGTCCGGTCTTTTTTCAGGCTGAGGTACCGGAGAGATGCAGATCCCATTGGGTCATCAGCTGTATACAGCTAATCAGCATGTGCATTGCATCATGGTTACTGTTGGGGGTTGCCCTATCCTGGCAGACAGCAGGCTTCTTGTGTGGTGCCCTGCAGTGTTCCTGTATGCAGCCTTTGGTGTGGTGCTCACATTGGTGGTGTAGTCTACAGGTTTGTGCATTGACATTTGTGCTACTGGTCATGGGTTTGGTTCCTCTCTATTCTCTTTTGATTTTATGCCTGTCATACACAACTACATTTCATTCCTGTGACAGTCATATCTGTGCAGATCTGTGCTGTTGCCACATTATACCCTCATCACAGTTGCCAAACATCCTTCTGTCTGTCTATATGTGTTTGCCAACTGTGTGGCATCCTGCCCTAATGTGCAGACTGCTACCCCATGACCTGCACTGTGACCCTTTTCTGCATTGTGGCTCATCATGCTTGCCTATCCCATGTCTGCTCTGCATGGCACTGCTACTCCTCTGTCCTCCTGTCATTGCACCTATCCGGCCACCTCTACCTCCTCTGGTGGACACACATTCACATCTTCTGCCACACACTGTCATTGTTGCACTTTACAGTACCATCACCCTGTGCATCGGTACAGCTGCCCCCATTATATTTGTACACTTTACCAGCTGCCACATGGCCCTCACGCAGATTTGGCAGGTCTTTCACCTCTGACATTTACTTCCTTACATCACTT
Source organism: Ichthyophis bannanicus (assembly GCA_033557465.1). NCBI lineage: Eukaryota > Metazoa > Chordata > Amphibia > Gymnophiona > Ichthyophiidae > Ichthyophis > Ichthyophis bannanicus. The sequence goes on from CM066032.1 coordinate 1,785,644,183, forward strand.
GTTAATTGACTTTCCTTGCTACTCTTTGCCGTGTTAGAGTTAATATCTGTGTTTGGCCCATATATTTCATGTTTGTGACCTTGGTCCACCTTACTGCCCTTAGCCAACATTTCTTGGGTCACCTTAACATCTTTGGGCCATCTTTAGCATCACCTTCAGTTCGGCCAGCTTTAGCATCACCTTCAGTTCGGCCAGTTGGGGCACGTTATATGCTGACTTGGGGGGTGCTACCCTTTCGTGCCACCCTCTGGGGCACATTATGACCCACCTTGGATGATGTGGTGCTCTATGATGTGCCTTATGGTGCGCCCTAAAAGGTGCATTAGGTAACGGAACTTGGGTGAGGGTTTTTTGGCTGGCAGTACAGGTTTTTGAGATGTGTCTGACCGTTACAGGCAGGAAAATTAATTGTCTCTGACAGCCTAATGAAATTTGCCCACTGAGGGATCAAACTCATGATTGCTGTATCAGCAGTCATTGTATTAACCAGTGTGCTACACCTCTATTTCTTTGATCCTATGCCATGGCACGAGATTAAGGTTAATGCGCGATAACACGCTACTGCGCCCTCTATAGCGTGATAACAGCAAGGCACCCTCTATTGTGTGATAAGCCGCCATTGCTACCTTACCGCAGAAACGCCCACTACCTTATATGGCATTCCTCACATTATCGCTGCAACTAGCGCAGGAAACATTAAGACTGTTTAGTAAACATACCCCAAAATCTCAGACAAGCGAGAAACCTGGCATGATTTAGATTTGAGAGAAAGAGAATATGTTTGCATCTTACTTGACTTTGCAGCAGATTTGTTTTATTATTTTTTTTTTATCCTGGGGATATTATGAAAGAGGAGAAGTTTAGGTGATAGGGTTATGAGTCACCAGTGACAGGTCTTGTGCTGAGAATTGAAACTGATGGTGGCCAAAGCTTCTCAGGTAATTGACTGTTTATGCCTTCGGCTTTATTCTGATCGTCCTTCATCAGGATGATAACATCACCACCTAAACCCTCTTGGTAAACCATTTTCATAATCTCTGATCCTGTCTGCAGTGACATTTAAATGAGTAAAATCTTTTTTCATTAATCTATATGGTTTTCTTTCTCTGTTCTTAGTAAAATTCTAAAATGGAAGTTTGAAACTGTGCTAGAATAATTTTGCTTAATGTATTCTCTAATGTCAGATAGGAAATAAAATATGAATACATTCATATAAACTGTCTAGAGCCAGATATGATATGTGAAGTCATTTTTTTTGCTACATGGAAAGATGAATTAATTTATTAAATTAATTTATTTATTAACATCATCACAAAATTCAGATGCCCGGTGTGACTCTGCTGTGACAGTGCTGGTAAACACACATGCTATGGTTTGACAAAGTAGCCTGCCACTGGAACTGCTACCCCACGGCCATGTTAGCAGCATGTGGTGGTGATGGTGGCAGCAGCTTCTGCATGGTGCTGAAGATACCTTGCTGCCTGCATTGGGTGTCAAGTGCAATGCTGCTCTGTGTACTGTCAAGGGCATGCCAAGTCAAGTAGAGCCCATACTGTGTGTGGTGTTAGCATGGGCGCATGTTATGCCACCTACTGAAGTGTGGATAGGTGATCCTGTGCAAAGTCAGTTCATGCGTGGTGAGGACTATGTGTCAACCATGCAGATCCCACCATTTCAACACTGTGCTTCACCCTGCCCATTCACGACCTGGTAGAGGGGGACAGGAATGGCATGTGGGAACTACCTGCATGTGCACTGCTGCTGTAAGGTCACCCACAGCTGTGCCATGCTGTCTGGGAGGGAAGGATCAGCTGGCATGCTGACCTAGTTCGCCTTGTACATGGGCCAGCCCTGGGTACTGTGAACCATCAGCAGCTGCATGAGAATTGATCATGCATTTCCTAATGAGAAACAGTGTATGACCCTTAACCTGCAGTGTGAGAGAATGTGTGGGCAAGCACAATTGATGACACAGCACACATGTGGCATCCATAAAACCCAGCAACTGGAAAGTGGTGTCTGCAAACTGCTATCGCCATTGTGCCCTGAATGTGAATGTGCTCTGTCTGGGCTACATCATCAGTTCCAAAATGGTGGCCAGGTTCACTGTGTACACCCATGACTCATACATCCTACAGTAATCTGCAGTGTTCCTGCACTTAGACAGGGCAGGGTTGGCTCAGGATGCCCCCTATGTGCACATAGTGACTGAATATGTGCATGTGGGGTTAAAAATATGACAGTGAGGCATGAAGATTAGGGACTATAATAACACCCCATGTCAGAGGTAAAAAAAACACGCTGCTCTCTCAGTTGCCAAATGATGACCGGGACCTGTGTGTGAACCAGTGACCCTTTCATGAGTAAACACTCAGTCATGTGGCACATCCATCTGAATCATATGGAAGTCTAAATTATGCAATGAGCTCTGCCAACTATACTTTTGCAAGTGGTGGGATACAAATGGCAGGCACAGCATATGAAAAGCTAATATGAGAATTACCACTGTCATGGGAAACGCAGCAAATGTGATTGGCAAAGGCCGACTTGGGACTGAACTACTGACCCTTGGATATCTAAGTACATAGTTCTTAAAACTCTAGCTAGTTGAGCCACCTGTGACTAATGGCACCTACCAGTTTATCATAACCTCACCATATTTGGAAAGTAGCTGCATCACTGCAGGCAACCCTCCCTCCTGTCACTGAAACACAAGGGTAACCATGTGTAGGACAGAGCTGCAAAGTTTCCATGTGAACCAGTTGCAGGGGTCACAGTGTCAGCCAGACCAGCCTTGACCATTATGAATTCATAATGCATCATGGGACCAGGGAGGTTTCTCCAAATGAGTTAGATTTGCGCACACCGTGACAGTCATGAATCTCACTTCTAAGCCAGGGCATGTGGAATCTGATCTCAGTCACTCAAATTTACTGTTAAGGCTTGGTGTAGTACTTGCATCATGCCAAAGAGAGCTTCCTTTTGGAGATCATAAGATTTAACATGTATGGGTAGTTTGTCAAGATGTGCTTGGTTATTCTTCTTTCTCAAGCCTGTGCCACTCAATACGATGAGAAATATTTCTGTATCTTTATGCCACATTGTGTTGGTCTCTGACTGTATTTCTTGGTATTTCAGGATCTTCTGCATCTCTACATGATTCAAGAGTAGTCACTTGGAACTGACACCTCTATTATCAATTCCATTCTGGTGTTTTTCTCCTTAACCACTATATCCGATTTCTGTAATGCTTACAGAATTTCCAATGGATATGGTGCGCTACTTTATTATGTCTTTCTGTATAGAAATTTTCTGCCATCAGAACTTCACAGCCAGCTATGAGGTGAGTCACCATTTCCAGGTCTTTCTTAGAGAATCAACATACTGTATATCTGTGTTGCCAATTTTTTCAATGCTTGCTGTAAACCATCTCGTCCATAAGACACTGTCCTGGGCTGCAACTATCAATCTCCCATCATTCGTCCTCCTCTTCACTTGATTGGTTGACCTGTCCTGTAGTTACTTCACTCTCCTGCAGTTCCTGATCTCCAAGTTCCATTTCCCCCTCTACCGCTCTTTCTGGTTCTGTGTAATCCTTTCTTATGGTATTCTCACCCAGGTCTCCTCCTTCTCCCTGTATTTCTTTCTCCACAGAAGACCTGAGATGCTTTAAGATATTATCATTCACATATTTCTTTTCTTTGATCTGCAAAGTTAAATATCTTAAATTTGCATCTGTTGCTTTTTGCCATTTTTCTTGTGGAAAATTTCCTCTTTCTTCCAGATTTTGGTGGATTCTCTTTGTATACCCTCTTGATTTAAATATAGGATTTGTAGCATAAAGTAGCAGTACATTATCTCTTTCTTAGCTGCAGAAGTTCACTTAACCATAGTTAATCCTCTTAACTTTTTCATCAATTACTGTGGTTTATCTCCTGCCACAGTGGGTCCATGGACATGCTCACCATGGTCTCTATCTGTGGCAGGGATGCTATATACATCTGTAGTGCTTGCACTCTTTCACCACCATCGCTAGCCCTAGTGCGTAAGCAAGGGGAGCTTCGTTTTACCTTGGGTGATGTGTGACTAGTATGTATTTTTAGTTCCCACCATACTTTAATTATAGTGACGCCTTGCTGGGATTCAGTATAGATTTTGTACCACAGGGTCACCGTGTGAACGTATCCAGCAAGACTTGGTGAGGGACTATAATCTCAACAAAAGGAGGTGCACCGTCGGCGTGCCTGCACCTGAGGGCCTCGCCCTTTGGCATAGCCCTTAGGTGAGGTACGAAGGCGAGCACAAAATAAAAAAGAAAAAGGGGAACAGGCCCACCTACAAGACCCACAGAAGCTGCACAGAAAATGCCAGGAAGCAACCAGAAAGAAAAAAGCAGCAAAACGTAAGTGATGGAAACAAGTGAAGGAAACAAGACCATACAACAAAGACAGCCCAAAAGACAACATGCACACAACCCTGATTCTCCCCACACAACTCCTTCCACCGCAAGCACCCAGCCAACACCCACACACAAACACACTATGGCCCCCACCAACAGCATGGACATACACATGCCCACAGTATAATCACGGGAACACACACAGAACACCCGTGCTCAAAAGACAAACCAGGCACAAGACTGACACCCATGCAAATCCAAAGGAAGCACACGGAACAACAAACACCCCAGTGTCAATATCAATAGAGCTCATAAAAGCCAGATCCATTCGTAACAAGAGCTACACAATAGCAGACCACATAGATGATCAACAACCTGACATACTTTTGTATCACAGAAACATGGCTCACCCCCACCGACAATGTACTACTCAATCAATTAGTGCCCAACATATACACAGCATACAACTGCCCACGCACTCACCGGCGAGGAGGAGGAGTCTTGATAATTGCAAAGAACAGCCTAAAGTTCAAACCACGAAGTGCCACAGACACCCAACAATGCAACACCATCACTGTCGAGAACAAACACATGGCCATATGCCTCACCTACAGAGCACTCCATGCACAACCTGATGAACTAGCCTCCACCCTCGAAGTAGTCTGCACAATCAGCTCAAGCCACAAACCCACACTACTGCTAGGAGACTTCAACCTCAAATCTACCAACGCCAAAGATGCAGAAGCTTTCCTTCAAGCGATGAGTTCACTTCAATTCACCCAAATAATTAACACCCCGATACACAGACACAGATCATAGCCAGACCTCATCTTCGCACCCAACTATCTAATCAAGAGAGCACTAATTTCAACACCCACTGTCACGCCAGTACCATGGTCAGACCACCACATATTTAAATAAACATTGTGCCACAAGGAGGAAAACAAAACAAATACCCGGACAACACACCCACACATAGAAGATTCAAGAGCTTCGACAGGGACCAATTCCTAGAGGACACTATACCACACCTGACCTCAGAAACGGATGATCTAGAAGCTCAAATCAGAAACTGGAACAACACCATCAATGACGCCGCCAAAGTCATGGATTATAGACCCAAGAAAACTCGCCGCACCAAATTACATCATAAGCCATGGTACTCAAAAGCTATACGGAGCGAAAAGAGGGAACTCAGAAAATTAGAACAGAGATGGAGACACACCAAGTTGTCCAATACCCAGGAATTATACCTAACAAAGCAAAAACACTGCAACGAACTCATCAACCAAACAAAGAGAGAATACCACACAAACACCATAATCAAATCCAACAACAAACCTAGAGAGCTATTTGAAATCGTGAAAACCCTCACCAAGGAACAGAAAGCAGAAAACGAAGTACAAATAGAACCACAAAAATTTGCTGACCACATCCAAGAAAAATTCCATTCTGCAGTACAACCAAGATCAAACACAACCACAAAGCCAAACTCATACCCGAAAACATGGGGCACATTCAGCACCCCATCCACATAGAAGCTCTCTCACATCATCACCACACTCAATACAAGCACGGCTCCAACAGACCCATGCTTAGTGACATGGATCAAAGCCACCAAATCAAGCTTCATCCACACCATACACAACATGGTGCACAGTTCTCTGACTCAAGGAAACATGCCAAATCAACTAAAGCTCGCCACGATAAGACCTATCCCGAAGAAATCCACACTCGATAAGAACAATCCAGCAGCATACAGACAGATCTCAAGCATACCCCTACTAGCAAAAATAATTGAGAAGGCAGTACAGCACCAACTACAAGAACACATTGACAACCACGCATCACTAGACATCAACCAACATGGTTTCCGCCCCAACCACGGGGTTGAAACACTCCTTCTATACCTCTTCAATAACATTCTCCACCTCATAGACAACTCCAAGAAAGGAATACTAATGATCCTCATCGACATTTCATCAGCATTTGACACAGTGGATCACAGAACCCTACTGGAAAGACTACAGAACATTGGGTTACATGGAGCCACCCTGAAATGGTTCCACTCATACCTAACCGACAGACAGATACAGGTCAAGGTAGGCCCCAACACTTCCCGACCCATAAAAGTCCTACAAGGAGTACCACAAGGATCAGCCTTATCAGCACTCTTATTCCACCTCTACATCCAGCCAATATGCAATATCATGAAAGAACACAATATACAATACACTATGTACGCTGATGACATCATGATATACACACCTATCACAGTCGACAACCCGGACTACTCCAAAATAACAAACTGTCTCATACACATGACCAGCTGGTTTCAAAACAACAACCTCACCATAAACTATAGCAAGACTGAGGCATTAATCATCACCCAAAACACTGACTTTGTCCCTCCACCCAACATCAAGATAAAAGACACAACCATACCCATAAAACCGGAAGTAAAGTACCTCAGAGTAACCCTGGACAAGGAACTGAATCTACAATCACACATAAGCAGAACCATCAAAAGCGCATACTACAGGATGAGAATTATCCGACGCCTCAAGCCCCTCCTTGCCCCAGAGCACTTCCGTACAGTCTGCCAGGCACTAATAGCCTCACTTCTAAACATCTGCAACCCAATCTACCTTGGTCTACCAAAACAAACACTCAGACCACTGCAATTGGCACAAAACACAGTGGCTCGCATAATATCTGGTACAACAAGACAAGAACACATCATACCCATACCGAAAGATCTACACTGGCTCCCAATCAGCTCACACATCAAATATAAGACAGTTATAAACATCTTCAAGATCAAATAACAATCTTCTGCCTTCAGCCTACAAGCACTCATACAACCTGACAGAAGCACATGACCAATGAGGAGAGGCACTTCCAATCGTGTTAATACCCCAAAAGACCTCACCAAGGTCCACAAGGACACCGCGGAATGAGCCCTTTCCCTGGCTGCACCAGTAATTTGGAACACGCTCTCAGACGAACTAACAACAGACCTCAAAGACTTTCGGAAGCAACTTAAGACAACACTATTCATTGAACACTATGGCCACGTCACATGATCTACTCACCAAGCAAGAACGAAAGGCCTACCCCCTCCCCTGACCCTGGTACATAAGATTGTATAATAGCGCACAATGTAAATAGCTCAACAAGAATCTAATATACACCAACAGAAACACACAATCAGTATCACTGCATGAGCACACCTGATCCACTCTTATGATTGTTTGCTGTGGAGACCTCCTTGATTGTAGGAGAAGGCGGGATAGAAATACTTTTAAATAAATAAATAAATAAATCTCATCCACTAAGAAAAGCACAGCAATTCACCAACCATAGCTATTTTATTTATTTATTTATTTACATTTTCTTATATACCGCGCTATTTTCCATCAGTGTGGTTTACATGGAACATTTTACATACACATTTCAAATGACTTGATTTGTGTTTACAAATAACAGGAATAGTAACTTGGAAAGAAACAGGGGCAACTATTTACATCTGTACAATGTGAATTGATTGGACATTTGCGTAGATTTGCCTAGCTGGATGGTGAGTGATCAGTGGTGCTGTCATCCGGGTAATGTAAGAGGAAGAGGTAATGTTTCATGGCTTTTCTGAACTGGGTTAGATTGGTGATATCACGGATACTGTGTGGAAGGGTGTTCCAGCATTTAGGTGCGGCGAGCTTAAAAGCCCTGTTCGTTGTGCTTTGGCAACACTTAGTCGTTTCTTTTGGGACTACTAGTTTATTGGCGGCATGAGATCTTCTAGATCTATTGGGGGGGGGTATCAGTATGAGATCGGATAAAGATGGGGCGAGTCCATTTATGATCTTGAAGGTAATTAGTATGGTCTTGAATGTGATCCTGCCTTTTATAGGGAGCCAGTGTAATTGTTTCAGGATGGGTGTCATGTGTTCCCTCATGGCAGCGCCCTGGAGACCTCATGCTGCTGAGTTCATTGCTAGCTGTAATGGAAGCAAAGTGGATTGTGGTAGACCATGGAGTATTGCGTTGGCATAGTCGATATGTGGCAATACCAGAGCTTGATATACTGTCCGGAAGTCATCTGGTTCAAGTAGGGAGCCTAGGTGTCTGAGGGATCGGATTTTATGGTATATGGCTCTTGCTACATTGCTTATATGGGTCTTCATGTCTAGTCGCTGGTCAAGTGTGACTCCCAGGTATCTGATGAAGGGTTTGGTCAGAGGTTCTGCATCTTGGACCTTCAAGTAAGGAGGAGTGATGAAATTTGGGTTCCTTGTGATGAAAAGGACTTTGGTTTTCTTATGTTGTATCCGAAGATTTTGCGTTTGGAGCCAGCTGGATATTGCATCGAAACAGTCTGTCAGTGGGGAAAGGTCAGGGTTCTCAGTATTGAATGGCATATATAGGAGAACATCGTCAGCGTACAGCTCACCTTGAAGGACCGGATGATCTCGCAGATAGGTTGCATATATATATTAAACATGAGTTGTGACGCAGTGCCAGGCACCGAAGCCATGGAGACCAATAGTGACCCCCTGGTAGAGTCCGGTACTGCAGGCAAAAGAAGAGATTCACACTCTCAGCATAGCCTGCAGGCAGCCAATCAGTTCACCTCAGAGGAGGAGAGAAGTGAACCCATGGATTGGGCACGCCCTAGGAGGAGGCGGGTTTCCCAGAGCAAGGGTCCCTTCTTAAACAAAGAGAGGGAACACAGTGAGAGAGAGAGAGAGAGTGGAAGAAGAAGGAGAAGCACTAGAACGAATGCAGAAACAGGACCATTTGAGAGCGTATGGAAAAGGAATGAAGGAGTGAATGCTGCAAGTGGTTGGAGAAAGGAAGTTCCTTTTTACCCACGAGAGAGTAAGCAGAAGCTACGGGGAAGGCAGGAAGTTCCTCTGACTGCAGAACCCTGTGACCTGACTTCACAACCTCTGCCCAGCTGCACCAGGAAGGAAGCTAATTCCTCAGCAGGAGAAAAGCTCACGTTTCTGAGAAGCAATTTCCTTCCATGGAGAGAAAGATATGCTGGCAAGATAGTTCCTGAGCACTCTCAACACAAGGTATCTGCTGTTCTTAATCCTTATGCAAACTTTTATAAACCAAAAAGAGAGAATCCTGTGTGCAGAGGACAGGACAGTTTCAGGGAATATAAAGGGAGTTTATTTTACCCTGAAAGCTCTCCCTGTAAACCAACTTTTATTCAGCCTGTAATTCCTGTGCTTAATAGAGAAGCTGAGGAGATAAACACAGCAAAAGAGTTTACAGATAGATTAAACTATCCAGGTTTAGGAGGACCTACTTTTGAAGCTGTGCTAAAAGCTAGGACTGCTGCCAACAGATGTGAGATTCCTCCACTCGATAGCAGAGAGCAGTGGGGGCAGGGAATCTCCACCTCGGGACCAGAATGTTTAATAAGGGAAAGCCCTGCTGCCTCATTACAGCCTGTTAATCAGCTGTTTAAACAACAGCAAGCTTTGCCCCTAACCCCTGCTAGCAGCCAAGCAGAATACCTCCTAACTGAGCTGAGAAAACTATTGAATAAAAGAGACATTTTATTACCAGCCAATATTCAAGCAGGGAACAATCCTGAGGAAAGGATTTTACCCCACGGCCCTTTGCCGATGCGAGAAATCAATCAGCCGATGGATTGCTCGATAGGACTGATTGATAAGCCTAAGGAAACCAAAGCTTGAGTGATTATTCCTGAATTTAATTCTGTTTATTGTTGAGCCAGAATTGCTGAAATTTACCCACCAGGACTGTGATTGGGTAATTGCAAGAAAAGGCTATTGTGCAAAGGCTGTATCCTGGACTGTGAGTTAACTGTTCAAGGGAACCATTATACTTTATATCCACTCACCTGTACATGACCAGGAGAAAGACACATGAAGCAATGTGTTTTCTACTGAAGAAGTTTTGTTAAAGCACTTTATTGGAAAACCCTCTGTTTGCAGAATCCTGAGTTAATGACTTTTCTGTTTCTGTGTGCCTCACGGAGCGGGGAAAATAAACATCCTTTTGAAAAATAAATTTCTTGTCACCCATATTATTCATTTGGGCCCCCACAACTACACAAGCCCTTTCCCTCCTTAACCCACAAGGTTGGGGAGTGAGTGAAGGTGTTGACAGAGTGCAGAGAGAGATGATCCTTGCGGGACCCCTTGACTCTGGTGGAAAGGTTCTGATGTTGTTTCTCCTGATCTTACATGTTGCCATCTATTGGAGAGATATGACTTGCACCATTTAAGTGCAGAGTCACATATCCCCTTCTCCTGGAGGCGGTGTAGGAGGAGATCATGGCAGACTGAGTCGAACGCGGCTGTGATGTCTAAGAAGAGGAGCACATATCTCTGGCGTATGTTATCAATTCATGTTATTATGATACTGAAGAGGATGGTGAGGAGAGTCTCCACGCTGTGAGCAGCTCTAAAACCGTGCTGACATGAATCAAGTGGGGCAGAAGCATCAATATGTTCTTGGATTTGTGTTTGAACTTCTTTGTCGATGATTTTCGCCAAGAGTGGGATGCTTGATATTGGCCTATATGAGTCTGGCTTCTTAGGGTCAAGCTTACTGTTCTTTAGTAGTGGCCTGATAGAGGTACATTTGAGGGATTGGGGAAAGGTCCCATTTGTGAAGGAGCAGTCCATTAGCTTGGATAAAAAAGGGCTGACAGTTGATTGTAGCTCTTTTATCCAGAACACCGGGCAAGGGTCGGTTTATGCAGTGGTTGTGTTGATTCCGGCGATTATATCTTCAATTTGTTTTTTACGCTTGGAAAAAATGGACAGTGGTGCTAGTGATCCTGGTTTGATTGGAGTGTTGGGAGCAGTGAACTTATTGGTCTGGCACAGCTTCGTTTGTAAGAGGTCAGCGAAGACTTGAGGATGGATCAGGCTAGGTTTCTCAGGTGCTGGCTCTTTTGTTGGGTTCTTTACCAGGGTGAATAGGTCATGTGGTTTGTTTAGGGACCGCTTTAGTGTGTCTGTGTGGAATCTTTTTACGCTCTCTGATATTGCTTGGCAGTGTTTTTCAAGTTGCACATTGTATGTTTTTAGATCATCCGTGGAGTGGGTTCTGCGCCAGCGTCTTTCCATTTTTCTTAGGCAGGTTAATGACGCTCTAAGTTCAGCGGAGTACCAGGCTGCAGAAGTTCTTTTCTTAGTTGGATTGTTTGATGGTGGTCGTAGAGCAATAGCAGTGAACTTTTCATTCCAGGCAGATACCAGCTCATCAGGGTCGATCAATGTCAAGTCAAGGAGTAAGCGAGTTTGGTCGAGGATCGCGTCTTTGTCAAAGCTATTGAATGGTATGCTGCACTTCCCCTTGACCCCTGGGACCTGCAATGAGGATCCCAGTATGTGGAAGCAACTCATAGAAACAGCACACTTCACTGGCATCCTATCAGTAAACCACACACCTGGGCTAAAGCACAGAAAATCTGAAAAGGATTGTCACGTCACTGAGTTACTAAAGTGAGATTTGCAGCTGCCTTTCAAATACTCTGTCTGATGGAATGTGGAATGTGTAGCACAGAATGTCAGGAGACACACAAGGGAATCAATTTACCAGCAAACCGTAAATAATTTATGACAAAAGTCCATGGCATAAGAAACACAGCAACAAAGACAGTTCAGGTAGCCACATCAGAGTAGCAAATGGCTTCAAGCTTCTGACCTTTGGATGTGTAAATACATGAATCAGTGCTGCAGTTCAGAGACCCATTTGTAAGTGTTAAGCATAAGTGCAAGCCACCCTACCTGGAGAGGCTGTGTCTCATACTTTGCCAATGTGATGTCTTGCAGCTCATTAATGTTTTCATGATTGCTTTTAACAATGTCAGATTTCAGCGCTGTCCAATGTTTCTCCATTGGATTTAGATATGTACTTATTGCTGGGCAGTTCTAAACACAACAGGCCCAATTTCCGAAGCCCTAGGCACATGCTACATATGTAAAAGCCATCAAGAATCACTAAAACATCACCTCTCTACTTATATAATTTTTTGTCGAAGCTAAGCTGTAGGAGGGATAGTACTGTCATCTATCCCACACCGGACAGCTAGCTGCCTTTTTTTCTTTTTATGGTCCTGTATCACCAATCGATAATTCTTTAAACAACATAGAATTTGTACTTAGCTTAGAACTCTCAATCTCAGCTTTGTCATTCCATCACTCCAAAAGGGAAAAGTTCAGCATGACGCGCGCGTTTCGAGCCAGAGGCCCTGTATCAAATGCTAGAGTATTCGTTGTTTCGGTAACGGAATCCCAAAAAACACCGTCCTTGCGGCTGAGGTATACGTCTCTCCTCTATGGGTGCAGTGTGCAAATTCGCAAGCTTTAAAACAGGAGCTCAACCAATGAGAGGAGGAAATACCCCACAGAAAGGGGAATCCCAATTCTGATTGGTTCCTATAGAATATCATCAGACAATAGAATGCCATTCCACTTCTCGATTTAGACCCTCAGGTTCCACGGTATTTAAATGAAAAATCCATCTTTGTTCAAGTAATTGGAGTTGTTGAAGTCGGTCTCCCCCTCTAGGATCAGCCGGAATATGGTCTATTATTGACCATTGGAGGTCGTCAAACAGATGATTCAATTGCAAACAATGTGACACTATCGGTGCTGTCAATACTTTGCTACGCAAGCGAGAAGCATGTTCCATTAGGCGTGTTTTGATTGCTCGACTGGTCCTACCTATATAGAGCAACGAACAAGGGCATATTAACATGTAAACCACAAAACTTGATAGGCAGTTCGTATCCCAGCGCCTTACAAAAAGATGTTTTGTTTTCGGGTGTAGCCATTGAATTCCCGTCATAGAAGTCACACAAAATTTACATGATCCACATGTGGAGTGTCCAGTTTCAATAGATGGTCGATCAATTCTATCGGGTAATAATGTAGTTTTCATAAGCATGTCTCCAAGATTTCGCACTCTGGCAAAAGCTACTCTAAGAGGTTTGTTAAAACATTCTAATAATTGTAACGTAGGCCAATGTTGTTTTAAAATTTGTAAAACTGCTGAGCTGCCTTCAATAAATGGAAGGATTCCTACAATTGAGTCATCTGAATTTTGACAAGTATTTGTATAATGGGGGTCAAGTAGCCATTCACGATGGACATATCGTGCTCTCCGCATTACTTTTCGAATAATATTAGAAGGATAGCCCCGGTTTGATAACCGACGGCTTAATTCGTTAGCATGGATCAAATAATCCTCAAGCGTATCACAATTTCGTCTTAATCGGAGAAATTGACCAAAAGGTACACCTCGTTTAAGAAGACCTGGATGATAGCTCTGGAAATGTAATAAACTGTTCCGTTGAACGTTTTTCCGATATAAAGATGTATGAAGAGTGGAGGAGTAGCCTAGTGGTTAGAACACTGGCTTGGTAACCAAGCAACCAGGGTTCAATTCCCACTAGCACTCCTTGTGGCCTTGGGCAAGTCACTTAACCCTCCATTGCCTCGGAAGAAAGGCCTGGCAATCTACTTCCGGTGACACTGCCAAGAAAACCCAGGAGCTTCTGGGTCGCCAGGAGTCAGGACTGACTCGAAGGCACACATTGCATTTTTTGAAGACTACCATCAGATAGCGTGATCTGAAGATCCAAAAATTCAATTGTGGTAGGGTGAACATGCGCTGTAAATTGGATATTAGTCCTTAAGGTGTTTAACCATTCTAAAAACTCTGTGAGAGCTGACAAGTCGGAAACCCAGATAAAAAATATATCATCTAGGAACCTTTTCCAGAAAAGAACATTTGAAAAACGTGGTGCTTGGTGTAGTTCTTAACCAGGGCTCCACACATCAAACAGTAAGTAGGGATTTGAGGGTTTCTTTGTTTGGTTTTTTTTTTTTGTTACATTGCTAACTCTCTGACTGGGAGCTCTTAAAAGGGTTTTGTGTATATTTTTTAAAGCAAGGTTAATTTCATTTTTGCTGTTTTAGGGGAACTCTACTTGAGCACAGTAGTATTGCTGAACTCTGTAACCCCCTCAGGTTCAGGAACTGCTAACACCTAATCATGGGTTAGTGGGCCTGTTTCCTGAGTGCAACTGAAGCCTGCATAAAAAGGCTGCTTTGCCCTGCCCTTTGAGGCCTTCTTAACCAGGGCTCCACACATCAAACAGTAAGTAGGGATTTGAGGGTTTCTTTGTTTGGTTTGTTTTTGTTACATTGCTAGCTCTCTGACTGGGAGCTCTTAAAAGGGTTTTGTGTATATTTTTTAAAGCAAGGTTAATTTCATTTTTGCTGTTTTAGGGGAACTGTACTTGAGCACAGTAGTATTGCTGAACTCTGTAACCCCCTCAGGTTCAGGAACTGCTAACACCTAATCATGGGTTAGTGGGCCTGTTTCCTGAGTGCAACTGAAGCCTGCATAAAAAGGCTGCTTTGCCCTGCCCTTTGAGGCCTTCTTAACCAGGGCTCCACACATCAAACAGTAAGTAGGGATTTGAGGGTTTCTTTGTTTGGTTTGTTTTTGTTACATTGCTAGCTCTCTGACTGGGAGCTCTTAAAAGGGTTTTGTGTATATTTTTTAAAGCAAGGTTAATTTCATTTTTGCTGTTTTAGGGGAACTGTACTTGAGCAAGGTAGTATTGCTGAACTCTGTAACCCCCTCAGGTTCAGGAACTGCTAACACCTAATCAGGGGTTAGTGGGCCTGTTTCCTGAGTGCAACTGAAGCCTGCATAAAAAGGCTGCTTTGCCCTGCCCTTTGAGGCTTTCTTAACCAGGGCTCCACACATCAAACAGTAAGTAGGGATTTGAGGGTTTCTTTGTTTGGTTTTTTTTGTTACATTGCTAGCTCTCTGACTGGGAGCTCTTAAAAGGGTTTTGTGTATATTTTTTAAAGCAAGGTTAATTTCATTTTTGCTGTTTTAGGGGAACTGTACTTGAGCACAGTAGTATTGCTGAACTCTGTAACCCCCTCAGGTTCAGGAACTGCTAACACCTAATCATGGGTTAGTGGGCCTGTTTCCTGAGTGCAACTGAAGCCTGCATAAAAAGGCTGCTTTGCCCTGCCCTTTGAGGCTTTGTTAACCAGGGCTCCACACATCAAACAGTAAGTCGGGATTTGAGGGTTTCTTTGTTTGGTTTGTTTTTGTTACATTGCTAGCTCTCTGACTGGGAGCTCTTAAAAGGGTTTTGTGTATATTTTTTAAAGCAAGGTTAATTTCATTTTTGCTGTTTTAGGGGAACTGTACTTGAGCACAGTAGTATTGCTGAACTCTGTAACCCCCTCAGGTTCAGGAACTGCTAACACCTAATCAGGGGTTAGTTCCCTCCCTACCCACCCCGACTCCCACCCACCCCTAGTGAGCAGTCTTGCTTTATAGGGCACCTCCCCCTTTAACAAATCACAGTGAATTGGACCAGCACATTTTGAATATAATTAAAGAGATTTAACTGCTTTTTCTCTGAAAGGACAGCTGCGAAACCAGCTGGTACTTCGTAGATCTCTCTCTTTTGCTTTAACAGATACCTAAGCTCCACAAACAGAACAATGGCTGGGAAAAATCGTATTGCTAAAGCTGTTGCCCCCGTTACAGCTTCTGCCTCGGTCCAGACAGAAGTCCTATTGCCAGTTGAAGAACCGGTTCCATGTGCAGGGTGCCTGCATGCTGAAGCTCTGAGGAAACAAGTGGAGGAACTCAGAGAGGAGGTGGCGAGGCTGAGGAGTATTCAAGACAGTGAGAAGTACATTGATGAGATGCTGCTTGCAGCAACCAGGCTCTCCAGCACAGGAGAAGATGGGTGCCAACAGAATGTCGATGGTTGGACAAAAGTCACCAGAGCCTGCAAAATCACCAATCCAACTTCTCCAGCCCTTGAAATGAAGAACCATTATGCAGCCCTGGAAGTGGAGGAGGTGAAAGCATCCCTGGAAAGGGAAGAACCAGAGTTTAAGTACCCCATAGTTGCAGAATCAGTGACCAGAAGGAAACGAAGGGTAGTGATGGTTGGAGACTCTCTTCTGAGGGGTACTGAGGCATCCATCTGCCGACCAGACTTGATGTCCAGAGAGGTATGCTGTCTGCCTGGTGCCAAGATCCAAAATGTTACGGAGAGTTTGCCGAGACTCATCAAGCCCACTGACTATTACCCAATGTTGCTAATCCATGTTGGAACAAATGATACTGCCAGGTATACCTCGGAACGTATCAAAAGTGACTTCATGGCTCTGGGACAGAGGGTGAAGCAGGTAGGTGCACAGGTGGTGTTCTCTTCAATCCTCCCTGTTGAGGGTAAAGGCCAAGGCAGAGAGGCTCGCATCCTGGAGATTAATGCATGGCTGCGTGGATGGTGTCTTCGAGAGCGTTTTGGTTTCCTAGACCATGGGATGCTGTTCCAAGGGTTACAGAGCAGAGATGGCATCCATCTGTCCAAGAAAGGTCAACACATCTTTGGTAGTAGACTGGCTAATCTACTGAAGAGGGCTTTAAACTAGATTCGTTGGGGATGGGTGAAGAAAGCCCCCAGGTAAGTGAAAGCCCCCAGGTAAGTGATACATCAAATACCTTTATGGAAATGGGTAACAGGGGTAACATATGGAAAGCAGTGTGTATAAATGCCCGTAGCATGGGAAATAAGATCTCTGAAGTTGAAGCTTTGGTGGGAGTGGCTGACTTAGATTTAGTGGCAGTTACAGAAACATGGTTCACAGAAAACCATGACTGGGATGTAACTATACCTGGCTATACTTTATTCAAAAAGGACAGGGTAGGAAGAAGGGGAGGATGAGTAGCACTATATGTAAAAACTACTATTAAAGCTTTGGAATTACAGAGCTTAAAAGGGAGAGAGGAGGCATTGTGGGTTAGACTAGAAAGAGGGAAAGAGAAATCTATTTGCATTGGTGTGATATACAGACCTCCCTCACAAGAGGAAAAGGTGGACAGAGAGTTAATTGAAGACATACGCAGCATTGCTAGGAAAGGGGAAGTGCTACTGCTAGGAGATTTTAATATGCCAGATGTTGATTGGCACATTCCTGCTGCAGTATCATCTAGGAGTAAGGAGATCCTGGATTCTCTACAGGGAGAACTATTCAGGCAATTGGTAACAGACCCCACACGTGAAGGGGCCATACTGGACTTGGTGCTTACCAATGGTGAAAGTGTTTCTGATGTTGTAGTGGGAGATCATTTTGCATCCAGTGATCACCAGATGGTGTGGTTCAGTATTAGGACTAGGGCTGTTAGAATCCATTCCAAGGTGAAGATCTTAGACTTTAGGAAGACTAAATTTGCGATGATGGGCCAATGCCTCAGGGAGTCGTTAGTGGGATGGGAACAGCTGGGGGATGTAGAACAACAGTGGGCAAAACTGAAAGGGGGTATTTTAAAGGCAACCAACCTTTTTGTTAAAATGGTAAACAAAGGCAAAAGGAACAGAAGACCACTATGGTTTTCGAAGGAAGTAGCTGAAAAAGTGAAGAAAAAGAGGGAGGCCTTCATGAAATACAAGAGATCACAGAGAGAGGAAGACAGGCATCTGTATTTGGAAAAACTTAGAGAAGCTAGCAAAGTAGTCAAGAAGGCAAAGATTCAAAAGGAGGAGGAAATAGCCAATGCAATAAAATGGGGGGATAAGACATTTTTCAGATATATTAGTGAGAAGAGGAAGGGCAAAAGTGGTATTGTCAGACTCAAGGGTACAGGGGGGGAATATGTAGAAGCTGATAAGGATAAAGCGGAATTACTTAACAAATATTTTTGTTCTGTGTTCACAGATGAAAAACCAGGAGCAGGACCTCAGAAAACACCCACAAATATGAACAGAAGCGAGGGACATCTTGAACAATTTTCAGAAGACTGTGTTCGTGAGAAACTAGCTCAACTCAAAGTAGACAAAGCGATGGGACCGGATGGGATACACCCTAGAATACTGAGGGAACTTGGGGACATTCTAGCAACTCCACTGACTGACCTTTTCAATGCCTCGTTGGAGTCGGGAGTGGTGCCAAAGGACTGGAGAGAGGCTCATGTGGTGCCTTTACACAAAAGCGGAAGTAAGGATGTGGTTGAAAACTACAGGCCGGTTAGTTTAACTTCAGTGGTGAGTAAATTAATGGAAACGCTGTTGAAAGAGAAAATAGTGAGGTTTCTGGAGTCCAGCGGATTACAGGATCCGAGGCAGCATGGATTCACCAGAGGCAGGTCTTGTCAGACAAATCTGATTGATTTCTTTGACTGGGTGACCAGGGAGTTGGACCGAGGGAGAGCTCTAGATGTGGTGTATTTAGATTTCAGTAAAGCCTTTGACACTGTTCCTCACAGGCGACTTATAAACAAACTGAGCACCCTAGGGATGGACCCTAAAGTTACTGCTTGGGTTAGAAATTGGTTGGGTGGGAGGCGACAAAGAGTACAAGTAAATGGAGCTCACTCTGAGGAGAAGGATGTTACCAGTGGTGTGCCCCAGGGATCTGTCCTTGGTCCGATTCTTTTTAACATCTTTGTTAGTGATATAGCGGAAGGGCTGTCGGGTAAGGTTTGCCTCTTTGCGGATGATACCAAAATCTGCAATAAAGTAAACACCCAGGAAGGTGTAGATAACATGAGGAGGGATCTAGCTAAGCTTGAAGAATGGTCTAGAATTTGGCAGCTGGGATTTAATGTTAAAAAATGTAAGGTCATGCATTTGGGCTGCAGCAATCCAAGGGAGCAATACAGCATAGGAGGTGAAGTACTTTTGTCCACTAAAGAAGAGCGGGACCTAGGCGTAGTTGTGTCCGATGATCTTAAAGTAGCTAAACAGGTAGAAAAGGTGACGGCAAAAGCTAGAAGGATGCTTGGGTGCATACGGAGAGGAATGGCTAGCAGAAAAAAGGAGGTGATAATGCCTCTGTATAAGTCTTTGGTGCGACCTCATTTGGAGTATGGTGTGCAATTCTGGAGACCGCACCTTCAAAAGGATGTGAACAGGATGGAGTCGGTACAGAGGGTTGCTACTAAGATGATTAGTGGTCTTCATTATAAAGCATATGAGGACAGACTTAAGGATCTTAATATGTACACCTTAGAGGAAAGGCGGGATAGAGGTGATATGATTGAGATGTTTAAATACCTCCGTGGCATAAATGTTCAGGGAGAGATCCTCTTTCAATTGAAAGCAAGTTCTGCGACAAGGGGACATGGGATGAGGGTGAAGGGAGATAGATTCAGGAGTGATATGCAGAAATATTTCTTTACGGAAAGAGTAGTGGATCCGTGGAATAGTCTCCCAGTGGAGGTGGTAGAGATGAGGACAGTAACTGAATTCAAAAAGCATGGGACCAACACAGAGGATCTCTAAAGGTAAAAAGTGGACTGTTGTAGTTGTTGTTATGGAAGGACAGACTAGATGGGCCTTGTGGTCTTTTTCTGTCATCATGTTTCTATGTTTCTATGTTTCTATTTGAGAAGTTTCCATATGACCCATGTATATGGTAGCGATCGAGGGGGCACAAGTGGCCCCCATCGCAATCCCAGAAATTTGCTGATAGAAAACACCCTCCGATACAAAGTAATTTCTTGTTAAGACCAATTCCATCATTTGTAGGAGAAAAGACCTTGGGAGACGTGCCGGAGCTGACTGAAAACAGTCTCCTAATAGTGTAAGTGCCTCCAATTGATCTATCTTTGTATACAAAGAAACCACATCTAGTGTAACTAGAATAGCCCCTGGAGGGATGATCAATGTTGAAAAAAATTGCAATAAATGGGATGTATCTCGAAGAAAAGAGGTCACTTGACTAGCTTCTTGTTTTAAAAAAACATCACAAAATTTTGAGAGAGGCTCTAGTACAGAGTCCCTGCATGACACTATGGGACGTCTCGGAGGTCTTATAAGGGATTTATGAATTGTTGGCACTAAGTATAGAATGGGGATACGCGGATGTGCAGCAATTAGAAATCGATGTTCTTTAGTAGTAATCCAACCTTTTTGTAAAGCTTCTCCTACTAATGACTTAATTTCCATTAGAAGATCAGCTGTAGGATCCTTGGTTAGGACTTGGTAAGTGTGGATATCCTCCAAATGCTGATATAATGTCATCTTATAATCTTCTAAAGTCCATAGCACCAAAGCCCCTCCCTTGTCAGCTCTCCGTACCACTAATGAGGAATCTGACCTCAACTCCGTAAGAGCTTTCCAACTACTACTATCTAAATTTGAAGAATGATGTAGAGATGAAGTTTCTAATTGTCTAATATCTCTCAACACCAGAGACTGATATGTAGACAAAACAGGGTCAGGTAATCCAGGTGGAATCCAGTGAGAATGGGGCTTGACTACAGAAGCATCAGGACTAAAAGCCTTTCCTTGAAAATATTGGATGATGTGTAATTTACGAAAAAAAGTTGCAAATATAGTCTCATCGAGAATGCATCAAAACGTGCCGTAGGTACAAAAGAGAGACCCAAATTCAATAACTGTTCCTGAGATGGTGAAAGTGATTTTTCTGTTAAATTTACTATTATTGAATGGCCTGCCGAGACCGTTGCCGCGTGTTCGGAGGCTCCCAAGTGTCTTCGTGATACGCACCTCTGGGTCGGCGCCACCGTCCAGAGCGAAAATCCTGACGGCCCCTCCTGGAAGAGCTTGGAGTAGATTCAGTGGTACTGTCATCTGTGTCCTCTGATGATCTATCAAAAGTTACCGTTTTTCGTCCTCCTTGCTCCTTTTCTGTAGATTCATACATCCAGAAATAGATTTTTTCTGAATCATAATCTGATTTATCTCTAGAAAATTTCTTGGTCTTAATGGATTTTAAATAGTCAAAAAAAATTTTGATTTGTCTATTAACTTCTTCTAATTTAACAGTATATGCTTCAACTCCTAAAGAATCTTTTAATGCAGTTTGGGCCGTGTCTATCTGTTTCTGTATAACCTCCTCCTCATGGATTGTTCGTTCCAGAATCAAAGCTATTAGATCAAAACTGCATTTGTTAAGTATTTTATTCCAATTGGTAACGAATGTTTCATCCCATTTAAACATCTTCGGGGCTCTTATCATTCGAAGACCTCTTGGTATTATTCGGGTTTTTAAATACTGGGTCATACTTGCACCATGTAACTGTGCTCTTACTAAACGTTTACGAAGGGTTTTATACGCCGTTACATTATTTCCTACTGAATCTTCTTTGGAGCAAGCATCAAAGAGACAAGGGCATTGACGTAATTTTTTCAAATGCTCCTCTGAATATGCAAAGGTACCTGCCGCCATAGTGGGTACCTATTAAAGCTATATATCACCACCCTGTAGTGAAACAATTAAGACATCAAGCTATCAAGAATCACTAAAACATCACCTCTCTACTTATATAATTTTTTGTCGAAGCTAAGCTGTAGGAGGGATAGTACTGTCATCTATCCCACACCAGACAGCTAGCTGCCTTTTTTTCTTTTTATGGTCCTGTATCACCAATCGATAATTCTTTAAACAACATAGAATTTGTACTTAGCTTAGAACTCTCAATCTCAGCTTTGTCATTCCATCACTCCAAAAGGGAAAGTTCAGCATGACGCGCGCGTTTCGAGCCAGAGGCCCTGTATCAAATGCTAGAGTATTCGTTGTTTCGGTAACGGAATCCCAAAAAACGCCGTCCTTGCGGCTGAGGTATACGTCTCTCCTCTATGGGTGCAGTGTCCAAATTCGCAAGCTTTAAAACAGGAGCTCAACCAATGAGAAGAGGAAATACCCCACAGAAAGAGGAATCCCAATTCTGATTGGTTCCTATAGAACAGCGATGGCGAACCTATGGCACGCGTGCCAGCTGTGGCACGCGAAGGCCTTGCAGCTGGCACGCGGGAAGGTCCGCAAAAAAAGAAAAAGCTGGCTCTGACTGCTGCCGCGGACGCGGCAAGGGCAGAATGCAGCGTCCCGCGGGCCCCCTCCGCCCGCTAAGCCCCTCTGCAAGAGCTTTCAGATTGGCGAGGGAGAGCGTCTCCCTCGCGTCTCTGTTATGCCCGCAGGGGCTAATGGGAAATTTCCCATCAGCCCCTTTAGACGCGAGGGACTGATGGGAAATTTCCCATTAGCCCCTGCGGGCTTAACAGAGACGCGAGGGAGATGCTCTCCCTCGCGAATCTGAAAGCCCTTGCAGAGGGGCTTAGCGGGCGGAGGGGGCCCCGCGGGACATTGCAATCTGCCGCGGCAGCAGCCAGAGCCTGCTTTTTTTAAAAAAAAATTTGCCAGGGGGGGGGGGTTAGGACTTCTAATGGGCTAGGGGGGGGTAGGTCTGCTAATGGGCAGGTGGGGTTAGGACTGCTAATGGGCTAGGGGGGGGTTAGGACTGCTAATGGGTGGGTGGGCAGGCGGGGGTGTTAGGACTGCTAATGGGCAGGGGGGGGTTAGGACTGCTAATGGGCTGGGGGGGTTAGGACATCTAATGGGCTGGGGGGGGGTTAGGACTGCTAATGGGCTAGGGGGGGTTAGGACTGCTAATGGGCTGGGGGGGGTTAGGACTGCTAATGGGTGGGTGGGCGGGTGGGCGGGCGGGGGGGTTAGGACTGCTAATGGGCTGGGGGGGGTTAGGACTGCTAATGGGCGGGCGGGCGGGGGGAGTAGGACTGCTAATGGGCAGGGGGGGGGTTAGGACTGCTAATGGGTGGGCGGGCGGGCGGGGGGGTAGGACTGCTAATGGGCTGGGGGGGTAGGACTGCTAATGGGCTGTGGGCTGATGGGGGCTGTCTGGAAATGGGGTGATGGGGGTTAGGACTGGTAATGGGTTATAGGGGGGGCTTAAACTGAAAATGGGGTGATGGGGGTTTAGGACTGGAAGTGGGTTGATGGGGGGGCTAGGACTGGTATTGGGTTGGGGGGTTGCTAGGACTGGAAATGGGCTGATGGGGGGCTAGGACTGGAAATGGGCTGATGCAGGGACTAGAAGGGAATGGATGCTGGGTGAGGCTGGAACTAGAAGGGAGCTGATGTTGGGGGAGGATTAGAATGGGATGGGGCTGGGAGAGTAAAATGGAGAGGGGAAAAATATTTTGTGTGGGAGGGATAAAAAATCTACAATTGGCCGGGTATTGGGAGAGTAAGTGGGGATTGAGGATGGAGGGGTAAAATTTGAGTGGATGAAATAGGAATGAGGAAAGAGCAAAAGGAGAAAGATTAGTATGTTAAAGCGGATGTAGAGAGAGAGAATGGAAAAAAAAAACTAGAAGAGAGAAGAAAGGACAAATGGACAGCAGATGATGGAGAGTTAGCAGAAAACATGAAGAAGAAAACCAGAAGAAAGTGGCTGGAGCAATTGCAACTGTGTAACTGAGCTGAGGTATTCTGTTTATGTAATTCCTTTTTGACATTGCCACTTGTTCTCTTTCCCCAGTAGGTCATGTATTGTTATTGTCTGAAATGTATTGGTTTAATATTTGCAGTGTTGCCTTTTGATAGGTATGGTGTGGTGCTTTGTGAGTCCTGGTAGTGCTGTTAGGATACGGCGGGTTTGCTATTGGTTCTAAATGGGCAGTGTTTGTAGTAGTTCCTAATGTGCCTGGCGGTTGGCACTGGATTATAGTAATGTAGAAATCTTTTAGTCTGTCTTTATCCATACACTCATTAAGAGACATGTTTACTAAAAGTTAGTGTATGTTAGCATTATGCAAATATTTATGCAAAGTGACGTGCTGGCACTTTGAGGAAATTCTTTGGTTTTGTGCGGCAGTTTGGGCACTCGGGCTCAAAAAGGTTAGCCATCACTGCTATAGAATATCATCAGACAATAGAATGCCATTCCACTTCTCGATTTAGACCCTCAGGTTCCACGGTATTTAAATGAAAAATCCATCTTTGTTCAAGTAATTGGAGTTGTTGAAGTCGGTCTCCCCCTCTAGGATCAGCCGGAATATGGTCTATTATTGACCATTGGAGGTCGTCAAACAGATGATTCAATTGCAAACAATGTGACACTATCGGTGCTGTCAATACTTTGCTACGCAAGCGAGAAGCATGTTCCATTAGGCGTGTTTTGATTGCTCGACTGGTCCTACCTATATAGAGCAACGAACAAGGGCATATTAACATGTAAACCACAAAACTTGATAGGCAGTTCGTATCCCAGCGCCTTACAAAAAGATTTTGTTTTCGGGTGTAGCCATTGAATTCCCATCATAGAAGTCACACAAAATTTACATGATCCACATGTGGAGTGTCCAGTTTCAATAGATGGTCGATCAATTCTATCGGGTAATAATGTAGTTAATCCTTCCATTAATCCTTCCATTTATTGAAGGCAGCTCAGCAGTTTTACAAATTATAAAACAACATTGGCCTATGTTACAATTATTAGAATGTTTTAACAAACCTCTTAGAGTAGCTTTTGCCAGAGGGCGAAATCTTGGAGACATGCTTATGAAAACTACATAATTACCTGATAGAATTGATCGACCATCTATTGAAACTGGACACTCCACATGTGGATCATGTAAATTTTGTGTGACTTCTATGACGGGAATTCAATGGCTACACCCGAAAACAAAACATCTTTTTGTAAGGCGCTGGGATACGAACTGCCTATCAAGTTTTGTGGTTTACATGTTAATATGCCCTTGTTCATTGCTCTATATAGGTAGGACCAGTCGAGCAATCAAAACACGCCTAATGGAACATGCTTCTCGCTTGCGTAACAAAGTATTGACAGCACCGATAGTGTCACATTGTTTGCAATTGAATCATCTGTTTGACGACCTCCAATGGTCAATAATAGACCATATTCCGGCTGATCCTAGAGGGGGAGACCGACTTCAACAACTCCAATTACTTGAACAAAGATGGATTTTTCATTTAAATACCGTGGAACCTGAGGGTCTAAATCGAGAAGTGGAATGGCATTCTATTGTCTGATGATATTCTATAGGAACCAATCAGAATTGGGATTCCCCTTTCTGTGGGGTATTTCCTCTTCTCATTGGTTGAGCTCCTGTTTTAAAGCTTGCGAATTTGGACACTGCACCCATAGTGGAGAGACGTATACCTCAGCCGCAAGGACGGCGTTTTTTGGGATTCCGTTACCGAAACAACGAATACTCTAGCATTTGATACAGGGCCTCTGGCTCGAAACGCGCGCGTCATGCTGAACTTTTCCCTTTTGGAGTGACGGAATGACAAAGCTGAGATTGAGAGTTCTAAGCTAAGTACAAATTCTATGTTGTTTAAAGAATTATCGATTGGTGATACAGGACCATATAAAGAAAAAAAGGCAGCTAGCTGTCCGGTGTGGGATAGATGACAGTACTATCCCTCCTACAGCTTAGCTTCGACAAAAAATTATATAAGTAGAGAGGTGATGTTTTAGTGATTCTTGATAGCTTGATGTCTTAATTGTTTCACTACTGGGTGGTGATATATAGCTTTAATAGGTACCCACTATGGCGGCAGATACCTTTGCATATTCAGAGGAGCATTTGGAAAAATTACGTCAACGCCCTTGTCTCTTTGATGCTTGCTCCAAAGAAGATTCAGTAGGAAATAATGTAGCGGCGTATAAAACCCTTCGTAAACGTTTAGTAAGAGCACAGTTACATGGTGCAAGTATGACCCAGTATTTAAAAACCCGAATAATACCAAGAGGTCTTCGAATGACAAGAGCCCCTAAGATGTTTAAATGGGATGAAACATTCGTTACCAATTGGAATAAAATACTTAACAAATGCAGTTTTGATCTAATAGCTTTGATTCTGGAACGAACAATCCATGAGGAGGAGGTTTTACAGAAACAGATAGACACGGCCCAAACTGCATTAAAAGATTCTTTAGGAGTTGAAGCATATACTGTTAAATTAGAAGAAGTTAATAGACAAATCAAAATTTTTTTTGACTATTTAAAATCCATTAAGACCAAGAAATTTTCTAGAGATAAATCAGATTATGATTCAGAAAAAATCTATTTCTGGATGTATGAATCTACAGAAAAGGAGCAAGGAGGACGAAAAACGGTAACTTTTGATAGATCATCAGAGGACACAGATGACAGTACCACTGAATCTACTCCAAGCTCTTCCAGGAGGGGCCGTCAGGATTTTCGCTCTGGACGGTGGCGCCGATCCAGAGGTGCGTATCACGAAGACACTTGGGAGCCTCCGAACACGTGGCAACGGTCTCGGCAGGCCATTCAATAATAGTAAATTTAACAGAAAAATCACTTTCACCGTCTCAGGAACAGTTATTGAATTTGGGTCTCCCTTTTGTACCTACGGCACGTTTTGATGCATTCTCGATGAGACTATATTTGCAACGTTTTTTTCGTAAATTACACATCATCCAATATTTTCAAGGAAAGGCTTTTAGTCCTGATGCTTCTGTAGTCAAGCCCCATTCTCACTGGATTCCACCTGGATTACCTGACCCTGTTTTGTCTACATATCAGTCTCTGGTGTTGAGAGATGTTAGACAATTAGAAACTTCATCTCTACATCATTCTTCAAATTTAGATAGTAGTAGTTGGAAAGCTCTTACGGAGTTGAGGTCAGATTCCTCATTAGTGGTACGGAGAGCTGACAAGGGAGGGGCTTTGGTGCTATGGACTTTAGATGATTATAAGATGACATTATATCAGCATTTGGAGGATATCCACACTTACCAAGTCCTAACCAAGGATCCTACAGCTGATCTTCTAATGGAAATTAAGTCATTAGTAGGAGAAGCTTTACAAAAAGGTTGGATTACTACTAAAGAACATCGATTTCTAATTGCTGCACATCCGCGTGTCCCCATTCTATACTTAGTGCCAAAAATTAATAAATCCCTTATAAGACCTCCGGGACGTCTCATAGTGTCATGCAGGGACTCTGTACTAGAGCCTCTCTCAAAATTTTGTGATGTTTTTTTAAAACAAGAAGCTAGTCAAGTGACCTCTTTTCTTCGAGATACATCCCATTTATTGCAATTTTTTTCAACATTGATCATCCCTCCGGGGGCTATTCTAGTTACACTAGATGTGGTTTCTTTGTAGACAAAGATAGATCAATTGGAGGAACTTACACTATTAGGAGACTGTTTTCAGTCAGCTCCGGCACGTCTCCCAAGGTCTTTTCTCCTACAAATGATGGAATTGGTCTTAACAAGAAATTACTTTGTATCGGAGGGTGTTTACTATCAACAAATTTCTGGGATTGCGATGGGGGCCACTTGTGCCCCCTCGATCGCTACCATATACATGGGTCATATGGAAACTTCTCAAATACACCAAGCACCAGGTTTTTCAAATGTTCTTTTCTGGAAAAGGTTCCTAGATGATATATTTTTTATCTGGGTTTCTGACTTGTCAGCTCTCACAGAGTTTTTAGAATGGTTAAACACCTTAAGGACTAATATCCAATTTACAGCGCATGTTCACCCTACCACAATTGAATTTTTGGATCTTCAGATCACGCTATCTGATGGTAGTCTTCATACATCTTTATATCGGAAAAACGTTCAACGGAACAGTTTATTACATTTCCAGAGCTATCATCCAGTTCCTCTTAAACGCGGTTTACCTTTTGGTCAATTTCTCCGATTAAGACGAAATTGTGATACGCTTGAGGATTATTTGATCCATGCTAATGACTTAAGCCGTCGGTTATCAAACCGGGGCTATCCTTCTAATATTATTCGAAAAGCAATGCGGACAGCACGATGTGTCCATCGTGAATGGCTACTTGACCCCCATTATACAAATACTTGTCAAAATTCAGATGACTCAATTGTTGGAATCCTTCCATTTATTGAAGGCAGCTCAGCAGATTTACAAATTTTAAAACAACATTGGCCTACGTTACAATTATTAGAATGTTTTAACAAACCTCTTAGAGTAGCTTTTGCCAGAGGGCGAAATCTTGGAGACATGCTTATGAAAACTACATTATTACCCGATAGAATTGATCGACCATCTATTGAAACTGGACACTCCACATGTGGATCATGTAAATTTTGTGTGACTTCTATGACGGGAATTCAATGGCTACACCCGAAAACAAAACATCTTTTTGTAAGGCGCTGGGATACGAACTGCCTATCAAGTTTTGTGGTTTACATGTTAATATGCCCTTGTTCGTTGCTCTATATAGGTAGGACCTGTCGAGCAATCAAAACACGCCTAATGGCACATGCTTCTCGCTTGCGTAACAAAGTATTGACAGCACCGATAGTGTCACATTGTTTGCAATTGAATCATCTGTTTGACGACCTCCAATGGTCAATAATAGACCATATTCCGGCTGATCCTAGAGGGGGAGACCGACTTCAACAACTCCAGTTACTTGAAGAAAGATGGATTTTTCATTTAAATACCGTGGAACCTGAGGGTCTAAATCGAGAAGTGGAATGGCATTCTATTGTCTGATGATATTCTATAGGAACCAATCAGAATTGGGATTCCCCTTTCTGTGGGGTACTTCCTCTTCTCATTGGTTGAGCTCCTGTTTTAAAGCTTGCGAATATGGACACTGCACCCATAGAGGAGAGACATATACCTCAGCCGCAAGGACGGCGTTTTTTGGGATTCCGTTACTGAAACAAGGAATACTCTAGCATTTGATACAGGGCCTCTGGCTCGAAACGCGCGCGTCATGCTGAACTTTTCCCTTTTGGAGTGACGGAATGACAAAGCTGAGATTGAGAGTTCTAAGCTAAGTACAAATTCTATGTTGTTTAAAGAATTATCGATTGGTGATACAGGACCATAAAAAGAAAAAAAGGCAGCTAGCTGTCCGGTGTGGGATAGATGACAGTACTATCCCTCCTACAGCTTAGCTTCGACAAAAAATTATATAAGTAGAGAAGTGATGTTTTAGTGATTCTTGATAGCTTGATGTCTTAATTGTTTCACTACGGGGTGGTGATATATAACATATGTAAAAGCCGGCATTATGTGTGTAAAACCGCCATAACTGTGTACATCAGATATTCAACAAAGTGGCTTGAATCGTTGAGGCCCAGCTATCCGCACAGCACCTGGTACTGAAGTTCAATGGTGGAATGGGGGCGTGTCACCATGAAACCCACGTAAAGTGAATTTCCGAAACCCATGTGTGCTGACATTGGACATCACTAACCGCATAGCCTTAAGCAATGGTTCCTGGCACACACAATTGCTTATGGTGAGAGGCAAACCTGTGTAATGGCGGAATAGTGCACAGTAGAGCAAGGGGAGCATATGCAGCCCTGTATCCAAACAGTGCAGATGTAAAGTGATGCTGGACAGGCAGAGACGCCATGTGGGTCATGCACATGGTGATCCAGAGGTGGAGACATGCCTGTTGTGCCCGGGCACAGTGGAAGAGTCGACAGGCAGTGCATATCCAGCAGCAGGCAGTAGCCCAGCACCCGAGACACAGGAACTGTGCCCCACATGTACACAGGCCCAGGGTGAGCTACCTGCAACTGATGGAGGAGGGAATTTCCAGAGATACAGACTGAATGGGGCAATGATAACCGAGCTGTGCAGCATACTCAGTGTGAACCTAAAGCCCTCCACATCCAGAAGCCAGGTCCTGCCAGTGGCTATGATGTTGACCACTGCCCTGGTATTCCTTGCAACTGGAAGCTTCCAACATGTGATGAGGTGACTGTTGGAATCACGCAGTCCACTGCCAGCCACTGCACAGGAACATTCACCAGGGTCCTGCTGCAGAGGATGTGCCATCTTGTATTGGGTCAAGCAGTGGATATCCCGGATCCCCTTTAGAAATGGTTTATGGACCTTTCCTCCAGGAACTTGTCCAAACCTTTTTTAAACCCAGCTACACTAACAGCTTTTACTACATCCCTTGGTAACGAATTCCATAGTTTGATTACACATTGAGTTAAAAAAATATTTTCTCTCATTAGTCTTAAATAGGTTACCCTGTAGCTTCATTGCATGTCCCCTAGTCTTTTTATATTAGAATGCTAGGAATCATAAGGAAAGGAACTGAGAATAAAGCAAAGGATATTATAATGCCTCTGTATCATTCCATGGTGCAACCGCACCTTGAATATTGTGTGCAATTCAGGTCGCCATATCTTAAAAAGGATACAGCGGGATTAGAAAAGGTATAGAGAAGAACCACCAAAATGGTAAAGGGGATGGAAGAATACCCCTATGAAAAGAGGCTTAAATGGTTAGGGCTCTTCAACCTGGAAAAAAGATGGCTGAGGGGAGATATGATAGAGGTCTATAAATTAATGAATGGAGTGGAATGGGTTAACATAGATCAATTATTTACATCATCAAAATGTAAAAAGACTAGGGGACAAGCAATGATGCTACAGTGTAACCAATATAAGACTAATAAGAGAAAATATTTTTCCACTCAACAAGTAATCAAACTCTGGAATTTGTTACCGGGGGATGTAGTAAAAGTTGTTAGTGTAGCTGGGTTTAAAAAAGGTTTGGACAAGTTCCTGAAGGAAAGGAGCATAAGCCAATATTAAAGGTGACCTGGAAAATCCACTGCTTGTCCCAATACAATCTTTGTCTTCCGGGGAAACTGCTAGGAACGTATGACCTCGATTGGTCACTGTTGGAAACAAGATACAGGGCTTGATGGACTTTGGTCTGACCCAGTATGGCATATCTTATGTTCTTATATATTCTTATGTCCATACCACCACTCTTCTCCTCCATAGCACTGCCACCAACACCACAGCACCACCAATGCCCCTCCTCCACCATCAACGTTCCTCCTCCACCACCAACGGTCCTCCAAAACTCCAATAATCATCTCTCTCTCTCCAGGCATTCCTCTCACTCTCTAGCCCCTTGGACACTGAAAGATGGTTACAGGTGCCTTTTATATGATGGGGCAATGACATCTGTCCATGCACATGGAGCAGGCATTGTCATAATTGCAAGTTTAAGAGTGTCATTAGAGCACTCTGGCCTCCTCTTTCCTGCTGATGACTCCCTGGAGAAGTGAGATACTGTATGCATCATTGTGCACTATTCCCTACATGGCGGCACAGTACTGGTCCAATTTACCTAGACAATTAAAAAAATTGTCTCTTTTTCAGTTGAAAACTTGGCTGTTTAAATTTAATTAGTTAAGGTTTGTTTTACAGATATTTCTTTATCTTTTTATTTTATGTTCACCTTTATTGCTGCAAAACCACACAGAACCACTGTGTTGATTGGGATTGCTGTGGTTTACTAGTCTGTGTTAGATTAGGTTAGATCATGTCCAGCACTGCAGCTAAGGTAAGTGCCCTTCCCTTGGGAGTGTGTTTGATTTTCCTTATTTATTAAACAGGTTTTTTATACTGCTTTATCATTTCAGTCAAAGCCATTTATAGTGTCATGCGAACTTGGTAATGCACATTAAACAGGAACATTGATACATTGGATATATCTGAGGCAATGGAGGGTTACGTGACTTGCCCAAGACCACAAGGAGTGCTAGTTGGAACTGAATGTTGGTTTCTTGATTTCTAAGCCAGTGCTCTAACCATTAGGCTACTCCTCATTTTGCATAGCCATGGTTTGTGCATGAGTATAGTAGATATGTCTGTGAGGCCAGGGTATGGGTGCTGGCCAACACATGCCCTCCTCTGGCAGATGTAGTCCTCAACCTCATGAGTTGCAGGATACTGTCTGGGGTGAGGAGTTTGCTTTCTGCAGGTAGTGGGCTCTTTTAGACATCATTTTGTGAGGAAATGTGGCACTAGAGAGGGGGGGAGGGGGAGGAGAGAAGGAGAGGGAGGGGGAGGCATGGTTGGATATAATTGACTGCCCCACATGCTACCTCTTTCCCACCCCCCACACCATACCACATTTTGGCATAACACTACTCACTGCAGTGAGGTATAACAGTCAATAGCAGACTCTCCATATGCCCAGTATCAAGCGGGCCATGTTAGTTTCTCCACATCTTCCCATATAGCCTACATATGCTCACATACTGAGGAGGTTCATGGGAAATGGGCAGCCCCAATGCTGCGAGACATGGCCACAATTGCAAGCAGAGTGACCAGGGTTGAATTTCTGCTCTAAGGAACCTGTTCAGAGTGTACAATGTTATCAATAAAGCTTTTAGACACCACTTGCTGTTACACCTTGCTCCTCGTTGTGTTCCCTTGTTTCTGCGAGAGTGTGTGCTCTTGATCAGGATCCTATGGTACATACGAAACCGTTTCTGAACATCATTCTGAGCTGTGCTCTGAAAGGTGGCAATGTGGGTGTGTTTCCAAATCTCACTGCTAGGACTCTGAGCTGATTTTGGCTCAGCATCTCACATTTCCTGTACTGACTGTATATCATCCCTAGCACTGGTGGCATCACTGTTTTTGAATGCATGTATTGTGCATATGTATTCTACAATGCCAGTGTACACACAAAGTCCACAGTGTGACTTATCCATGCTCTCAAGTATGTGAAGTTGCTGATTCTAAACATTGAAAGAATGTCTGTCAGTCCCGTGATGCTTCCAAATGATGCCGTTAGAGATTCAGGACTGCATTGATACCTCACTCCTGGAACTGGCTGATCTTAAGGGTTGCCACTGCTTCCTGGACCTGATAACCCTAGCAAATCAGGCCAAAGATGGGGGGAGGATGTGCAGTAAGAATGACTTATGAATATGAAACTGTACATATCTAGGTTATAAGAACAGCCCTACGGGTCTCTTATGTACATTCCTTGGGTTTGTGGGTCCATCTTGATGCTGCACTTACAGGCCCAGTGGGGGGGAGGTTGTAGCTATCTCAGAGCTGTCATTTTTTGCTGGGTGATTGCTACTGACACATACAACTTGAGTAGCTGCTGTAAAAATATGGTTACCTAATAAGGGGAAAGTCACTGGTTTGAGACCCATCCCAGATCTGAGTGGGCAAGCCACATTTTCGTTGTGAGTGTCTCAACTATGACTTGTCATGTTATGGTAGTGGCTTCGCGTGCTGTTATTTGTGTTTTAAATATGTTGCATTGGTATCAGTACTGGAAGTCCTATAATGCATCTGGCTGAGACAGATTACCAGGAGTGGTCTAAAATCTCATTCCTGGAACTGACTTACTTATCAACTATGCACGATTGATGGCATAGTCCATATTCCAGGAGTACAGAAACAGGGACACCTTGAGCAAGGAGTGTACTCTCTCTTTGTTTACTTTACAACTGTTCTGTGTTTATTGCATGCTCTCTTTGATTTCAGTAGTATCCAGGACTCAACTGACTCCACTGGGGGATATTGGCATGATTCTAGTACTGCTCCCCAATTGGCTGATGTTTGCAGATCTCCAGTCTCCATCACCTTTCAGCCAGAGTCTAAGTCACCTTGTTGACAAGATATGTGCAATGAAAAGGTGGCTCCGATCAAGTGGCTTGCAGCCACTGATGTCTTCATATTGCTCAGTCCTACATCTCCTCACTCTCATTTACTCCCACATCTACATATAGGGAATCCTGGATGTGTTCACATTGGCCTGAGGATATGGTCAGTATATGGCACAGACCTAACAATTTCTGGATGGCAGCTCCTTGCAAGAGGAGGTGCAGCCTAGTGGTAAATGTGGGTTTTGGCCTGTCACAGTCACCTTCATAGGCCGATAAGATACATCTACAACTCTTATTGGGATCACATTTGTTAGAACAGTCAAGAGCTGCAGCATCGCTGGTAGTCAACATGTAGTGGCAGGGGTAGGAAAACACACACACAATTTCAATACCTATCCAAGCGGTTCACATTGCAGGAAATGTGCATATTGTTCACCCTGCAGATGGGCTGCTTAGCATGCTGTGTGATGCAGCATGGTATGTATGTTCAGAGCTGCACCAGCTTGGAAGCTGAGAGTTGGCTATCTACCCAGACACAGGTGTGATACTTCACCCCTGTTCAGATTCCAGGCTTGCTTTGCATTGTGCTGACAGTGGAATGTGAGGCGGTAATAGAGGAACACTTGCAGGCAATGGTCATTACGATGTGTGTATGCTCATGTGCCTGTTCGCTATGGGCGTGTTCAGGGCATGTTGTAGTGACACATGACATCTGATGTCAGCAATGCCGGACCACATGTAAAACTGCTGCAGGAACCTGAGGTTCTTAGATGCTGACCCGCACCTGTTGGCTGGGATGACTGCCCACAAACAGCATGTGCTGTTCCCCATTTCAGGGTTTATCCCAGTGCATACAGAGATTGGTAGTTCCTCCATGGCAATCCCTAAACAAAGTTAGCTTGCAAGTATTTAAATGAAATGGGGTCAACCACAGACTACATCCAGTCTGTCAGGCACATCTGCAGACAGTTGTGAACCACAGATGCATGTCCCTCATTGCATCAAGATAGTCTTGTCATATATATGGCCGGGAATTACACAGGAGTTCCTGGAAATTGGTGGGTGCACACACCAGGGTAGGTGCTGCAGGATTTGATGATACACACACCTTGCTGTGACATGGCTCATTCAGGCCTAAGAGATAGTTTTCATGTTAGGCACCTCCATGATAATCAGGTGTGACCACACCTGCATTTCCAACAATCTCATCAGGATGCATCTGATTCACAAGAGTCTGACCAGCGCCATTTACCGCCTACTACAGTCACAATATCTAACTGATGGCACTGCATGCCTTAGCAACCTGGCCGAGTGCAGTGGCCAACAATCTCACAACGCACCCAGCATGCCTGATCTTCTCATGCCTTTCCCCTAATACAGACTGACAATACACTTAATGTAGTCTAAAAACTTTCACCTATGTCACAAATAAAATTGTGGACAGAGAACACATCTCAATATCTTTCACAAAGCTCATCCTGTGCTCCTCATTGCTCCATGGTCTTTCATATCATGTTGCTGATACACCTCCAAGATCATACATATGGCAAGTCACAAACGCCCACAGCATATAAACTATATCCCAAAGGAGAAAGTACTGGAGCTTCATGGTTCATCCTACTGGCCACAACATATGAAACCACATTCCATCATCATTGCCCCAATTTGGAATATGTACGTGGATTCCACAAGTGTTTCAGCTTCTCAGAAGATGTGTGGAAATAACTTCTCTTACATTACGTACAAAGTGGCTGTAACTGGCAAGCACTCGTTTGTTAACAGTCACCATGCCACTTATGATGTGTTGTTTCCAAACATCAGAACAGTGAAAGTGCTCAGGGATTCCATATCAATATGAAGATGTGGGACAATGATGACAGAATAGGAATGGCAGGTTGAGTATTTTGGGTCCACTAACACCACCTGTTGGTCCCCCTGGATATATTCCTTTGGGACCTTGTTTATGCACTGCAGAGGTTTGTGTCTTGCCATGTGTATGATGTTAGAATCATCTTTGAAACATGTCATTTGGAAATGATAATGGAATATGTAAGACACAAAAAGTGAGAAAATTTGACCACATCACCCCAGTTCTGAGAGTTCTCCATATCCTCCCAAAAGAAGCTCGTATCAAATACAAATCACTGGTACTGATCCACAAAGCATTTCTTTAACAACCATCACAGCTACACACACTCCTGAGAAAACTGCACTCGGAAAGAACTACCCGACAGCTTGCAAACAGCACCCTAATTGTACCATATGAAAGCACCAAATTCAACAAGTAAACCTGCAACAGGGCATTCAACCTATATGCACCTTCCTCATGGAACCCCCTGCCAATAAAAATCTGATGCACTACAGAGCTCTCACCATTTAGAAAGCAACTGAAAACCCACCTGTTCAAGGAACATCTAGGACCTGAGTGCAACATAACCCAATGAAATTGAAGACTGGATATAAAAAGCTGAGCAAAACTGGACAAGAAGGATTGTAAATATGTTAGATATGTAAACCCATTGTGATTCCAGTGTTTAAACTCCCCCTCCCCCTGGTGTTGAGCCCCACCCTCAAAACCTATGCCTATTATTTGTTGTAAATGAATTTGTTGAATTGTAAACCACTTTTACCAGGTGAAAAGCAGTATATAAGCACAGCTAAATAAATACATTAAATAAATTAAATAAATAAACATATTTTGCAAAGATATTGAGCAATGTTTTGGCCACACCAATACATGCTGGGATACGTACTTCTCATGTCTCTGAAACACTGCGTCTGAAAGGGCAGCCTGCATTTCTCTGCATGCAGTGCAGTTCTATCAGGATGACACACAAAACAACAATTCACTGTTAACACATGGGACATTGCAATACCAGTTGCTTGGGACAACTTCCCTTATGAGGCAATAATGATTTCACACATCTATTTGTACATATTAGCTCACACACTTGTACATAACCAATACCTTCACAGACATGTGCACCCTTGTAGTTCAGAGTTGCCTGGTTTTCGAGATTCAGGACAGAGCTCCTCACACAGTCCTAATGTTGGTCAGGCTCCTCACGCAGTCCTAATGTTGAGAGTAGCTCATCCTGAGGTATTTAAGGACTTGCAGCAGAACATAATATGAGTATAAGCAAGGTGTACACATACTATACAGCATTGCTAGGTGACATTTGCACCACAACTGCCAAAACAGCTCAGTCCTTGGCCTGCTTAGGTTGACAACCATGTGATTTCC
The DNA here is from genome assembly GCA_033557465.1 of Ichthyophis bannanicus. Taxonomy (NCBI): domain Eukaryota; kingdom Metazoa; phylum Chordata; class Amphibia; order Gymnophiona; family Ichthyophiidae; genus Ichthyophis; species Ichthyophis bannanicus. Next base: position 1,785,681,071 of record CM066032.1, read on the forward strand.
ACTATATACATGGGGCCTGATTCTGTCCTGCAGGGCACGTCTAGCCCCACGGGATCAGAATCGTGATCAGGCCTGTATGTGCAGGCCAGGACTGTGATTCTGTCCCGGCCTGCACATACAGGCACTGCCAGGATAGCTCAGTCAGGTATTTAAATGCAGCCGCGGCACTAAAGTTTATTTCCGGCAGTCCATCCCCCAATCTGGCCTCCTAAGGTCAGGGTCGGGCTGTGGGGAATAAACCCTGCCCCCCAACCCCTTCCGCGCCCCAGGCCATTAAAAAAACACAACCAGCAGGGAAGTTAGTCTGAGGATGCTGCCAGCACGAATAGCGGGGAAGGACGTTCCGTTGGGATATCCATCCCCGCTATTTGTGTCTCAGAAAAACCTACCTGGCTATTAAATTCAATGGGACTAGATAGTTGTGTGTGAGCATTGGCTGTGTGCCTGTTTCTGAGGTGTCTCCTATGAATAGATATGCATTACTACACATCTCTCACCGGGGCACACCTGTCTGCAATATCCATAATCGCCACATTAACACATAGCAGCTGTGAGACAGGCTGCCACTTCCAGTTTTACCTGTGCTTTGTTATTCAGTCTGGTATTTGTACCCCCAGGTTTAAGCTGTGACAGCAGTATTGCGTGTCACATGATGTTTCAGAGTCAGCAAGTCAGAAATCCAGGCAAGGACATATATATTGGGATAGTAGCCATCCCCAGCAGCTCCAGATGTAAGGAGAGAGCAAAGGATTTCACCACACTATGATGAGGCAGCGCAGGTTCCCTGATGTACCTTGCTCACAATCCACTATGCCTGACCATGTTTGGTACAGTCTAGATGCAGCTGAATTGGCAGGTGTTACAGTTCAAAGTGTGCTTTGGGGATACTCTCTTGGAGACGTGGGAATCCCATGCTGATGCATATTGGTCCCTGGCACAGTGATTCCCAGAGATGAGGGGCAGAACTAAAATATCCAGCACTTCCTGACAGTGGGAATGTGAGACCCCCAGATGGAGCATATATTCCACCTCGGGAATTTGGGCAGAGGATCACACATATCCCGTTCCTCGAATGATTTCTGAGTGCTGGCTTGGATGTCTCATGATCTGCAACTACCATCAGAAAATCAACACACAGGAAAGAACCGATCACGGTAGAAAATGGTTAACCTTCCGGAAAGTGGACGACCAACAGATAAAAGCCATCATCACCAACCTAAAAACCACCACCTCCCCTCTTGACCCCTGTCCAGCCTCCTGGATCAAGGCAACCAAAGAGGAAATAGCACAGCACATCTCCCATATAGTGAACCTATCACTGCTGCAAGGTCTCATTTATTTATTTATTTAATGGGTTTTATATACTGCTTTATCATTTCAATCAAAGCGGTTTACATTGTAACTTAAACTTGCCATCACTCCTCAAGAAGTCACTTATACGCCCCATCTTGAAAAACAAAACACTCAGCAAAGATGACCCTACCTCCTACCGCCCAATCTCAAGCATAACCTTCCTCGCCAAAATCATTGAAAAGGCAGTACAGCAGCAGTTACAGGACCACATTGATGATACAAATGCCTTGGATGTGCATCAATACGGGTTTCGACAACATCATGGTGTGGAAACCCTCCTGCTAGCCTTGCTGGACAATCTACTTAAGGGTCTGGAGAACAAGAGCACGATGTTTATGCTTATCACTAGCTAATGTTAAAATGTAAATAGTTCTGTAACAATAATCCATGTTAAACTGTATTTAGTTCTGTAACAATGTTCCATGTTATCGTTTATCATGTTAACTGTACATAGTTATGAAAAAAACGATGTTCTATGTAAAACCATGTTCACTAAATGTTACCTGTAAACCGCCTTTGATCTTTGGAAAAAGCGGTATAGAAATAAGCATAAATAAATAAAATAAATAAATAAATAAATCTTCATTGATATCTCAGCTGCATTTGACTCAGTGCACCACCCAACACTTTTAGAACGACTTGAGTCCATAGGCATTGCAGGGACCCCACTAAAATGGTTCTCCTCCTATATAACAAACCGAATGCAGCAGGTCAATTTCAACAATGACAAAGCAACTCCCTTCCCGCAAACCCAGGGCATTCCGCAAGGTTCCGCCCTCTCCTCTCCTATTCAACTTATACCTGCAACCAGTGTGCAAAATATTCCAGGCCCACGAGATCAACTACCATATCTACGCTGATGACCTAATGCTCTACACACAACTAGATGCAAACAACCCGAACATCAGCAAGCTGGAAAAATGCCTACTCGAGCTTCAAATCTGGCTCCAACACAATAACATGCTCATTAACCACAAGAAGACAGAAGCAATGTGTATCTCCAGGAAACCAGGTTTCGAGCCCCCCAAAAATGTCACCATGAACAACAATAAGTACAACATAAAATCAGAGATAAAATATTTAGGTGTGATGCTTGACAGCAACCTAAATATGGACAGGCACCTGCGAAACACCAATCGAGCCATTTTCCACAAATTAAGAATCCTGCAGCTTTTACGTAACATCCTCGATCATGATGACTTCAGATCTGTCGCCCAGGCCCTCATCATTCCACACCTAGATTACTGCAATGCCATACTGCAAGGCTTGCCGAAGAAAACTACAAATATTCTGCAAATGGCGCAACATGTTGCAGCCAGAATCATCATGCAAAAAAGACTCTCTGACCACATTACACCCACCCTAATTGAGCTGCATTGGCTCCCCATCACGGCCCGCATTCAGTACAAATTACTAGTCACTACTTTCAAACTTATCCATAATATAGCACCCTCTCACCTCAACAGCTTGATTTCCAATCCACCCAACAACAGAAGTAGGAGAGCAGCGAACCTCAACACCATCTGCCTCCCGAGATCATTCACAAAGGCTAATGCCTGTACCACTAACAGAGCTTTCTCGTTTACAGCTCCTACACTCTGGAATCGGTTGCCAAGTGATCTGCGTGAAATCTGTGATCTAAAGGACTTTAGAAAAGAGCTTAAGACGCACCTTTTCAAGTCCCATTACAACCTAACATCATGAGCTACACGCAACCGCGTGTAAATATACAGATACAGATCACTTATAAAGTTTTAACAGTTTAGTCAATTGTAAATATGTACATAACAATCAATTGTGAATATGTATATAACAAGCAACTATAAGCCTGTAACCTGTATTTTGCTGTGCCCCCCCCCCCCCCTAATCAGAGTGTATTCAACCTAAATTCTGGCCAGTACAGCCAACCTCACCATGTGTTACAACCGCTGCTGATCACTGTACGCTAAATAAATAAATAAAATAAACTTGGACATTCTAGAACAAGCAGGGTTCATTCATATGCCAAACATCATCCATAACATGTAAGAGAGTCTGTGCAGACACATTCACACCTACATCTGGCCTGAGTTGACACCTATGCAAGTATGTGACCACACAGCCAGCCAGCCAGATTTGAGTTTTGCTCTTATTTTGACTCAGTCTTTCCTGGGTGATATTATTTGTGTGGCTGAGATCATTTTTTTGTTATTTTGATACTAACCAGATATTGGCATCGGTAGCTGGACAGCTGAGATATTCAGTGATGGAACCGGATATCTTCATCCGCTGAATATTCAGTTTTAAATAAAACAGAGACTGCTAGGCATTTTATTTTGTCTAGCTCCACCTGCTGAATAAGCCCCCCCCCCCCCCCCAGTAGTTCTGTCTCTCTCTGGTTCCCCCTGATAGGATAATAGCAAACATGCACTCCCTACCGATTCCCTTGAAAGTGAAATAAACCAGAACCTCATGTGTTACTTGCACAGTGTCTCTGGGAATTGTCCTGGGACAAACTAGTCCATTGAAATGCAGGCAGGATATAGTTTATGGGCCAGCTCAAGCCATGGGACACTAAGCAGCAGAAACAGAGAGCATTTTTCTTAAGTTAGCATGCAGTTTGGAGGAGTAGCACTGACTTGCTAACCAGGAGACCAGTATTAATTTCCCATTAGCACACCATGTGCCCTTGGGCAAGTCACTTATCTCTTCATTGCCTTGGAAGAAAGGCCTGGTAATCTACTTCTGGTCACAATTCCAAGAAAACCTGGGAGCTGCTGGGTCACTAGGAGTCAGCATTGACTCTAAGGCATGCTTTGCATTTGCAACATGCACAGAAAAAAAAAATTAAAGCTGAGTGTCTGGTACTAGCAGGCATGCATTTTTGTTGGATTCTTCTTGACAGTTCTCATTCCTTTGTCTCAGAGCATTCTTTAAACCCCTTTTCCCTCCTTATCAGCTAAGTATGCATATTAAGGAAATGTAAAATGCCCCATACTGATTTGATGTTCCAGAGATTGCTGGCATATACTGGCAAACCAAAAGTTGCCCTCTTGCGACAGAACAAGCAAATGAGAAATGGATGCAAACAGCAGTTAAGTAGAGCCAATCTGAGCCCCCTTTCACTTTGTATGGGGTGTCTCCAAAGGTCACTGAGACATAAGAACATAAGATATGCCATACTGGGTCAGACCAAGGTCCATCAAGCCCAGTATTCTGTTTCCAACAGTGGCCAATCTAGGTCATATATACTGTGATAAGGAAGCTTATCATAGCTCAGGAAGGAGCTATAGAAAAGGTGAAGTGTCTCTGAACAAGCAACCTGTCAGTGCTGGTAGAAATGAGAAAACAGAATTTTGCCATAAAAGACTACCAGTCCCAGAATGTACCAGGTTTCCAACAGCCATGAGAGGAGCTGAAGTGAGAAAACGTGTGTTCAATCAAAAGGGCTATGAGGTGATCCCCAAGCAATCATTGCAAAGGGCAGGGCTTGATTCAGCACAGCTGTGCTGTGCTAGGATGTAACACTCATCTTAAAGGGCAAGGCCTGATTCAGCACAGCTGCGCTGTGTTAGGGAGGAGCACTCATCTAAGCAGAATAAGAGTAGAGTTTATTCTACAGATGACCATCTTCATGATCACCTTGGATATCCAGAGAATTATCCTCAGTTTCATCTGAAGGATCATCAGAAGCAGAAGCCAAACCGAATGGACAGAGAGGGAAAGAGACCCTTTGGAAGAAGGAAGAGAAAAGCCTTTGAGAGGTCTAGAAGAGTCCAAAGCAGTACGTATACTGGGAGGTATTCCAAGGGCCAGCATACACCATTGGACTGGGGAAAGCCAGAGGAATGGTGCTGCAGAGCTAGGAATCACCAGAGGCTACCTGTGAGGGAGACGGCTGCACGTGGAAGGGACCCTAAGACCCGTGCCAGAAGGTATGTGAAGAGAGATCCAGTGTCCAGGGATCTGGATTGGAAGGCTGGACATAAGAACTGGACTACATACTGGCCAGGCTATATAGAGAGGAACTCTAGCAGCAATGGAAGCTCAGATATGAACACTGATCTATGCCCTAGCTATAACCTTGAAAGACAGCAGGGAAACAAGTATTCTCCTGAATGTGCTCCATTGAGAGATTCATCTGTGCCAATCCATGATATTGAACCCATGCTTGTTGAACAAGGGGGAATAATAGCAGATGAGGATCCTGTTTATATGGACGGCTCTCTATCTAAACTCCGTTGGTAACTTTCTGTTATAAAGTACAGCAACCATCACAAAGAAATACAAATTTGTTCTTTAATCTACTCAGAAAAGCTCCTGAAGCAGGATTTGACCCACACAGTGGAAGGCAAGCCAGCTAAGGGGTTTCAGCTGGTAACTGCTAGCAATTAAGCCTTACCTAATTGCTTATGAGCTAGGAGAGAATCACTTCTGTATCTGTGTAGGAAGTAATCAGAAGTTAATCTGAAAAGAACATTTTGTTTCTTGCTTTGTGGCTTTTCATTTGTTGTTTTCCTGATTTTGACTTTGTTTTTCCAAGTTAACACTGAAAGCAAGTTACCTGATTTTATGTGCTACCAAGCATATCTGTGTTGGGAGAAATAACCCCATAAATAAATATCTTATTGGCTTTACCCAAGAGCACAACTAAATTATTGTCAGCAGCTGTGTCTGGTGTGAATGAACTACATTGCCCACAATCCCTTGCAAATCATATGGATATATGCACTTGACAAGACTGTGAAGATTCTCACCCAGGCAGCCGTCTGACAAATGGCGTAGTTTTTCGGATTGCTTTTGCACAAAGGGGATTTACTTGCTGAGGATTACAACTAAAGTTCAAGTTTAAAGCTGGAAAAAAAGATTTTCCCTCAACTGCACTTTGGAGGAGAAGTAGATGTCCCAGGAGGAAAAGACCCTGTGCAGAGCTGGATTCATCACTGACACAAGGTAATAAGTACCTGGGCATGTCTAGTGGTGGATGGGAGTAAGGCACAGGGGTAATTGAAAAAAAAAAAAGAGTAGAAAAAAACACACCTGTTTGGAAGGTGGTGCACTTTGGTTTTTTTTTTCTTTGTTTCTTGCAGGGATCAAGATGGATCCCAGGGAACTAGCTGAATGGATGGCAGCCCAGTGTAGCAGGCAACAGGAGCTAGCACAGCAGGCTCAAGACACTGCTATGAAAGCCTTAATGGACCAGCAGAAGCCAGTGCTTGATCTGGTGCAAGCCCTAGTTGAGCTGAAGAACCAAAGTGGAACAGATGCAAGACCAGCAGTAAATACTGGTACACCACATGTGGACAGTGTGGGACTCAATCAAGGGATTGGGGCATTTAGTTTTGGGAAGCTAACTCCAGATGATAATGTTGATGATTTTCTAGAGTCTTTTGAAAGAGTGGCACAAGCATTAGCATGGCCAGAGACCCAGTGGACAGTAAGGCTGGCAGCCTCATTAACTGGAGAGGCGCTTGCAGCTTATAGAGCAATGCCAGCAGCCCAGGCTTTGAATTATAAGGATGTAAAGACTGCTATTAGAGATCGCCTAGGGTTGTCTATTTCAGAGTATAGGCGAATGTTTAGAGCTACTACACTGAGAGTGGGTGAAACACCCAGGGCTCTGAGTCAGAGAATCAGAGGTTTAGCTGTAAAATGGTTGGAGCCTGAGCAAAAGATGGTAGAAATGTTATTAGATATTATAATGCTTGAACAATTTATGTCTGGGGTGTCTAAAGATTTGCACACTTTCCTTATACAGCAAAATTGCCAAAATCTTGGAGAGGCAACCATGCTAGCAGAGAGATTCTTGGGAGCCACGCAGGCTTGCCATAGAATGGGTGGCCCTCTGAAGATAGGTGCTGAGGCAAGTTGTGCTGTATCAGAAAAGAAAATAGTTGAAAATATTTCTGAAAATAAATGTACTGTGCCAAACCAGATGACACAGGGGAGTGAAAAGAAATGTTTCAAGTGTGGAAGCTGGGGACATTTAGAGAAGGGATGCCAGTCACACACTAGCTTAATGGGTCTGGATTTAAAACAGCCCAAAGAAGGATTTCTTTTGATGGTTGATGTGCAAGGAATTACCATAAATGCTTTGTTAGACTCTGGGGCAGACCAGAGTATGATGTCAGAAAGGCTTTGGAAGAGAATAGAGGCCCAAGAAGGATTTGTGCCTAGAACCCCTGAAAGCCAAGTTCACATCAGATGCATTCATGGTGCTGCAACATCACATCCCACCTATAGGCTAATGGTTAAGTGCCTGGGGGAACAAGAGGAAGTCCTGGTAGCAGTGGTGCCTAGGCTACCCTTTGATTTGGTTCTAGGAAAGGACTGGCCAAGATTTAAGCAGGGTCTAGTGGAAGGGCTAGGAAAGAAGGAGGGAGAAGGAATAATGGAAATAGCTCCCGGGCCTTTCTTTGGAAGTCCTCAGTCCCTAGCTAAAAAGATGGTTAAGCTTCCAGAAGGCCAAACTATGGGTAATAAGAGGGGCCTTGTATCCACCCGCTCGCAGGCTAAGGTAGAGAGCCAGCAGAAGGAGGAGGGAGAGCAGGCAGAGTTATTAGGAGACTTACCCTCTCATGATGATTTAATAACCCCATCATCTGGTAAAGTAAGAAAGTTGAAAGCACAAAAGCGGCGTGAGAGACTTTGCAGAGCACAGGGTAGGGCTGAGATGTTAGCTGGTCAAAGTTTACCCTGGGTGCCAGCTTAGCTAGTGGCAAAGTTTCCTAACTTTCCACAAGAGCAGCGAGCTGATCAAGCACTCACCCGAGCTTTTAAGTATGCTCAGGAGGTCAGGGAGGAATTGCCCAGATTCAGACTAGATAATAAAATATTATATAGAGAGAGTCAGGACCCCAGAAATGGGACCATACGTACACAATTGGTGGTACCCACAACTTTCAAAGGGCTAGTACTTAGATTAGCACATGATCATCCAGTTGGAGGTCATAAAGGGATGCAAGGAACGCTGGATCAAATACTTATGCGTTTTTACTGGCCAGGTATTTTCAAAGAAACTGCCCAGTTTAGTGCTGCATGTCCAGCGTGTCAGCGAGTTACAGCGGCTCACCCACCGGTGGTGCCATTGATTCCCATGCCAATTATTACAGACCCAATTGGTCGCATTGCCATGGATATTGTAGGCCCATTAGTCAAAACGCCCCGAGGTTTCCAATACATCCTAGTTATGGTAGATCAGGCAACAAGGTTTCCCTGGGCCATACCATTGAGGAATGTTTCTGCAAAAACAATAGCTTTAGAGTTAGTCAAATTGTTTTGCGAAGTGGGATTCCCAAGAGAGGTGTTGACTGACCGAGGGTCTAATTTTGTATCCAAATATTTGGCCCAGGTCTGGGATGCCTTTGGCATTCATCACGTGAAAACCTCAGCCTACCATCCACAATCAAACGGTTTGGTGGAGAGATTCAACCAAACTCTCAAACAAATGTTGAGAAGGGGGTTAGCAGGAGAGGTAAAAGAATGGGATATGTTATTGCCCTTTGCCTTATATGCCTGCAGGGAAAGAATTCAAGTGTCCCTAGGTGTAACTCCATATGAATTGATGTATGGTAGGGCTCCACGGGGTTTGTTAGATATTTTGAGGGAACAATGGATTGATCCTGAACCAGGAAGTCAGGAGGTGCCACAGTTTCTACGTGACCTGAGAGCACATTTGAAAAGGACGTCGCAGGTCGCTGAGAGGAACCTGCAGGACAGTCAAGTGCGCCAGAAAGGGTGGTATGAAAGGAAGGCCAAAAGCCGCCAATTAAGCATTGGTGAAAAGGTTTAGGTTCAAGTAGCAGGTACAGCCCCAAAATTTGAAGTACAGTGGAAAGGGTCATGGAAGGTTGTTAAACAAGTGAGCCCAGTGTCTTATATGGTAGAAAATGCAAGAGGGCGTAGGCAGACCTACCATATTAATGTACTTAAGTCTTGGAAGGAGAAGCCTGTAAATAATAATGACCCTGAAGCCAGTCAGGAAGTAAGTGAGCTTCAAAAAGATAACACTCTCGTAGGTATTACGGACTGTAGGAAAGAAGTTTCACCAGTTAAACCAGTCCGTAATAACTTAAGCAGGGGGGTATGTGATAAGGAAGCTTATCATAGCTCAGGAAGGAGCTATAGAAAAGGTGAAGTGTCTCTGAACAAGCAACCTGTCAGTGCTGGTAGAAATGAGAAAACAGAATTTTGCCATAAAAGACTACCAGTCCCAGAATACACCAGGTTTCCAACAGCCATGAGAGGAGCTGAAGTGAGAAAACGTGTGTTCAATCAAAAGGGCTATGAGGTGATCCCCAAGCACTCATTGCAAAGGGCAGGGCTTGATTCACGTTATCTATCTCCAGGGACTGCACTGTCTCTGTGGCCACAGTGTGGTGTAGCAGACCCAGCCAGTGCCTGTAGGACCAGAGAATCACAGGTTCAAGTCCCAGCTAGGGCTTGTGACAACCCAGTCCCCATAGTTTTACCCATCACAAAACAGTGATAGTCAGGACACCCCTGTATTGCAGAGCACATAAGCATGGTGCAAACACCCATATTTTACCCCACACCGCACACAAACCATACCAATGGCCATTACCTACAGCCAATTACCCCAAATTCAATCCTGGAGTGCCACAACTCAATCCGGTCACATGCTTTTTCCAAGATAAGAACATGTCAGCATGTTGGTGGAAGGGTACAGGTGGCGGAGGGGCCAGTGGCTGCAAGCCACAGAACACAGTGGCCTAGGCCTGTGCAGGCTGGCACGGTCCACTGCAACAGACAGGCTCTGTCACATGTACAGTCATGGCCTCCCCAGGGAATGCAGCACATCCATGGCAACACAGTGGTGCAGTGCACACAGACAGTGTGTGCAAAAACAGAAGGGTACAGGTTCAAAGCCCAGCTGGGGCTACTAACAAACCTATCCACATATTTTTCCCACAACTAAACCGCGATAGTAAGGACAAAACTGTATAGCTGAGAACATATGCATTGTTAATACGCCTATATTTTACCACACCAATCACAGACCCCATAAACAGGCACATTACCTAGAGCAGAGTCTCCCAAATGCAGTCCTGGAGGGCCCCACACCATTCAGGTCCCATGCTGCCTCTAATAATGATGCCTGTGCTGCATATCTATGCACCACCCCCATGGTATGCATATGTAGCTCATGCATATTTATGAGGGACAGCATAAAAACTCGAACAGTGTTTGGAACACCAGGACTGGAGTCGGGAAACCCTGCCGTAAAGCAGCAGCCAACAGGGCCAGACACCCCCCCCCCCCCACAGGCCGCATTGGCCAATGCCTCCTGGAGAGGCAGGACATTGGGCCCTGCCTGTATCTCCCAATACTAGCAGTTGCAAACCTTAGCAATGCCACCCTAAACCTGGGTATACGGTACACAGCTATCAAACGCTTCCTATGATAACTGGCATATATCAATTCCTACGTTAAGCACATTTTGGCCATTGAGCTCCACCATAACAATCATTCTGATGTTTGCGGTGTGTGCAGCAGGTCTGGTCCCTGACAGTGTCTACCACCCTGGGGGGTGACCCCCAACAGTATTGAGTACCATATCCATGCCTGTACTGTGCCCAGGACTGGTGTGGTGGTTATGGCTGCTGACCTCCTCTATAGTAGCACAATGCTGGCATAGGTGTGGGGGTGGCTGTCTGTCTATCCAGTGTGTGGTGGCTGCAAACACCTTCCACAGCCCACACTGCCAGCAATGTTGCCAGTATTGGGCTACCAATGTGCATAATGAGGGGCAAGGTACCATGGGTATAGGCCGGATAGGGTGGCCTGGCCAGGGTGCATCTGCACAGGGCATAGGGCACTGACTGGGACATTGTAGTGCCCGGACACCACCTACACAGACAGGGAGACCTCAGTATGCCCTGCTGAGAGATCACTCTCACCCTGACTGTGCAGTGACCACAGCATGGCTAGGCACCCCCATAGTGCTATATAGCATTTCTTTTGTGTGATAGATATGGGTTTCCTTTTGGGGCCCAGTCACTGATATATCTGCTTGTTGTGTATGCTGACATCCCAGTTCTGGGTGCATACATCTCCATTGGGAACATGCACTATGGACTAACTAGCAGACTGTTTGTAGCTGGTATGTGTCTTGCTGGAGTGGCTTGCAGGGTGCAGCAGCTGATGGCTTGCTGCAGGAGAATAACAGATAGTGGTGGGGTGCAGCTTACCAGAACCTGGTATAATGTCTGTCTGCTATTGTGTTATGGATGTGTATAGAGCTTGTGATAAGGAAGCTTATCATAGCTCAGGAAGGAGCTATAGTAAAGGTGAAGTGACTCTGAACAAGCAACCTGTCAGTTCTGGTAGAAATAAGAAAACAGAATTTTTCTATAAAAGACTACCAGTCCCAGAATGCAGCAGGTTTCCAACAGCCATTAGAGGAGCTGAAGTGGGGAAACGTGGGTTCAATCAGGAGGGCTATGAGGTAATCCCCAAGCACTCATCTCAAATGGCAGGGCCTGATTCAGCACAGCTGCGCTGTGCTAGGGTGGAGCACTCATCTAAGCAGAATAAAGGTAGAGTTTATTCTACAGAGAATCATCCTCAGATTCTTGGAGATCCTCATCTTGATCAGTTTGGATATCTTCATGATCTTGGACAGCTTCATCATCTGGAGGATCATCAGAAGCAGAAGCCAGAGCGGACGGACAGAGAGGGCAAGAAACCCTTTGGAAGAAAGAAGAGAATAGCTTTTGGGAGGTCTAAAGGAGTCCAGAGCAGTATGTATACTGGAAGGCATTCCAAAGGCAAGCTTACACCATTGGACTGGGGAAAGCCAGAGGAATGGTGCTGCAGAGCTAGGAATCTCCAGACAGTACCTGTGAGGGAGACGGCTGCACGTGGAAGGGACCCTAAGACCCGTGCCAGAAGGTATGTGAAGAGAGATCCAGTGTCCAGGGATCTGGATTGGAAGGCTGGACATAAGAACTGGACTACATACTGGCCAGGCTATTTAGAGAGGAATTCTAACAGCAATGGAAGCTCAGGTATGAACACTGATCTATGCCCTAGCTATACCCATGAAAGACAGCAGGGAAACAAGTATTCTCCTGAGAGTGCTCCATTGAGAAATTCCTCTGTGCCAATCCATGATATTGAACCCATGATTGTTGAAGAAGGGGGAGCAGTTATAGATACAGGCTGTGAATACATGGATTGCTCTCTGTCTAAACTCCTTTGGTAATTTACTGTTACAAAGTACAACAACCATCACAAAGAAATACAAACTTGTTCTTTAATCTACTCAGAAAAGCTCCTGAATAGGATTTGAGCCAAGCAGTAGAAAGTAAGCCAGCTAAGGGGTTTCAGCTGGGTAACTGCTAGCAATTGAGCCTTACCTAATTGCTTGTGAGCTCTGAGGGAATCACTTCTGAGTCTATGTGTGAAGATATAAGCAGTTAACCTGAAAAGAACAGTTTTTCCCTTCTTTGTGGGTTTTGCTTGTTGTTTGAAACACTGCTAAGAAAATATTAGCTAAAGCCTACAGAAAAGACCAGTTTGTTACCAACCATGTCTTTATTCTTTTGCTTTGATTGCCTGACAAGTTCAACTATTGTTTTCCTGATTTTGTTTTTCCAAGTTTAACACTGAAAGCAAGTATCCTGTTTTATGTGCTACCAAGCATATCTGTGTTGGGAGAAATAACCCCATAAATAAATATCTTATTGGCTTTACACTCAAGCACAACTAATTATTGTGAATGGCTGTGTCTGGTGTGAATGGACTACATTTCCCACAATCCCTTGCAAATCATATTAATATATGCCTTTGCCAAGACTGTGAACATTCTCACCCAGGCACCCGTCTGACAAGCTGCATTGACTGCCCTGTGGGGTGTTGGTTCCTCAGCAAGACTGGGGTTGATGGTCCCCTCTACTGTCACCTTTGCTTGCAGGAAAGTACAATGTGCATCTATTGATTGGAGACCATGTTTGCCACCCTCAGACCTGGGAGGGGGAGGGGGAGGGGGAGGGGGGGGGTGGTGGTGGTGGTGCATGGCCCACCTGGGGGTCCATGGGGGACTACACCTGACTGAGACAGACAGAGATATCCATGGTGTTTGTGCAAAATCTACCTATCTTACACATTAACACTGCTTTGGACCTCCAGCAGCCATGGAAGGTGTTGTGGACCTGGTCCTGGGTGCCTCATCGCACACTCAGGGTGAGCACAGTACCCGCACAATGTGATGGTGTGTAGCTACTCTGTGCCAGTAAAACACCCGGTCCATACCCCCTACCAGGCCGAGGTGCTGTGTGGGTGCACCCGGTCACTTCCTCCTACCAGGCCGAGGTGCTGTGGGGGTGCATTCCCCATCTTGTGTTCATCTGTGGACAGCTGATTTTCATGTGCAGTGTATCATGGGTACAGGTGGGCTAACCCTATCCTGGAGACCACAGCAGACTGTCTGTGTGGTGACGTGCAGGCTCTCTGCAGCCAGCCAGGGGCTTGCTAGCAGCTGTAGAGATATAGCCCAATGGTTACTTCACTGTCTGTGAAACCAGAGGTCATGGGTTCAAACCCACAGTGGGGTTGTATGATAGGGTTGTCTGAAGCATTATTTTTCTTTAATGTATATATTTTGATGCCAGCAGAAACACCCTCAGCGTACTGTACCCATAGGGTGCCTCTGAGGGCACTTTATAGGGCACCTTATGGTTCCCGTCCATATAAGGTGCACTATACATTATCCTGTGACACAACCTATAGGGGACATATTAGGGTGCTGTGGCAGACAGTACACTTTATAATGTGCCCTATGGAGTGCCATATAGGGTGTCTTTTACGGCACCTTCCATTACGGCACGTGAGGGCGTGTTTACTGGCAGCAACTAATAAAATAAACATATGGTGCTGCAGGAACAGATATGTACATTGCAAAGCTGATGCCACAGCCAGCCTTACGTATTAGGCACCCTGGGGAGCTACCTCATGACCCCTGTATCAGCAGTCAGTGCTTTAACCATTGTGCTCCACTGCTGCTCCTCCATGCATGTCAGCGCACCTACGTATGCTTTTCATTCCTTAAACTGCACAGTGCTGCCATCAAAAACAGTACTCTGACCTTGTGGTACCTCATACGGCACCCTCTAAAACGCCCTATAAGCAACATTCTAGGGTGCCTTGGTGGACAGTGCACTTTAAAATGTGCCTTATAGGGCACCTTATGTTAACACGCTTTGAGGGTGCGTTTGCTAGTAATGATAATTTATCTAAAAATAACATACCCCCTAAAGCACTCTTCCCCATAATACACAATGCCTCAGCCAGCCTTGTTCATTGGGCACTGTGGGGATTGAACCCCTGTTTCCTGCATCATTAGTCAGTTTCTTAACCATTGTGCTGTGGCACTTATCCTGTGCTTGTATATCTGCGCGCCGCCTTATGCCTCTCAATAATAGAACAACCTCCTAAATCAATAGCGCGCCGCCTTCTGCCGCCCATTATTTGTATGCCTCCTAAAATATCACCTCAGCCAGCATCATTGAGCACAGTGGGGGATTGAACCCCTGATACCTGCACCATTGGCAGGTGCCTTCGCCATTGTGCTGCGGCTCTGCTCTTCTGTTTGCACATCAGCGCGCCACTTATACCTCTCAGTATTAGAATGCCGCCAAAAACATCAGCCCGCCGCCTTATGCCGCCCAAAACATCAGCGAGCTGCTTTATGCCGCCCAATATTTCTCTGCCTCATAAATTAACACCTCAACCAGTGTCATTGAGCACTGTGGGGGATCAAACCCCTGCTCCATTGGTAACTGCCTTAACCATTGTGCTGTGGCTCTGCTTTTCTGTTTGCACATCAGCACGCCACATATGCCTCCCGCGCAGCTATCCAATGAGCTAAGGTGCGGGGCGCACAAGGGCGCCGCGCACCTTAGCGCATATGTCAATCACGGCTTTTCTTCTTCAGGCCAGAACGCCCACTCCTTATATGGCACCCGCACACTACCGGGGCCCGCACTTTACCGGGGTTTTAGTAAACATGCCCCTAAATTTCATCTGCCATTTTGATGCCCAGTCTTCCAGTTTATCAAGACCCTCTTGCAATTTTCCACAATCCTCTTGGGTGTTAACAACTTTAAATAGTTTTGTGCCATCTGCAAATTTGATAACCTCACTCGTTATTCCATTTTCCAGGTCATTTATGAATATGTCAAAAATCAGCAGACCAAGCACAGATCCCTGGGGTACACCACTATTCAACTTTCTCCATTGGGAAAAGTGGCCATTTAGCCCAACCCTCTGCTTTCTATCTTTTAACCAGTTCCTGATCCACATTAGTACACTGCCTCCTATCCCATAACTCTTTAGTTTTGCCAAAAGTCTCTGATGAGGGACCTTGTAAAAGGCTTTCTGAAAGTCCAGATACACTATATCAACCGACTCACCTTTGTCCACCTGTTTATTCACACTTTCAAAAAAACATAACAGATTAGTAAGACAAGATCTTTCTTGTCTAAAGCCATGTTGGCTGTCTCCCATTAGGCCATGACTATCTACATGCTGAGTAATTTTATTCTTTATGATGGTTTCTACCATTTTTCCAGGTACTGACGTGAGACTCACCGGTCTGTAGTTTCCTGGATCACCCCTGGAACCCTTTTTTAAAAATTGGGGTTACATTGGCAATCCTCCAGTCTTCAGGTATTAGAGATGATTTTAATGATAGTTCACAGATTACTAATAGCAGGTCTGCAATCTCACATTTCAGTTCTATCAACACTCTTGGATGTATACCATCTGGCCCAGGTGATTTGCTACTCTTCAGTTTATCTAATAGTTGTAATACATCTTCCCGATGTATCGATATTTCCTTCAATTCTTCCGCACCTTTAAATACCATTTCAGTCATGGGTAACATCCCTACATCTTCCTCAGTAAAGACCGAAGCAAAGAATTCATTCAGTCTCTCCGCTATCACCTTTTCGCTTCTTAGTGCCCCTTTAACTCCTCTCATCTAATGGATCAACTGACTCTCTCACAGGTTTTTTGCTACGAATGTACTTGAAAAAATCTTTATTTCACGTTTTTGCTTCCACAGCAAGCTTCTTCTCAAATTCTCCCTTTGCCTGCTTTATCAATGCCTTGCATTTGACTTGCCAGTGCTTGTGCTGTTTCCAGGTTTCATCATTTGGCTCTTTTTTCCATTTCCTGAAAGATGCTTTTTTGGCAACAACAGCCTCTCTGACCTCACCTTTAAACCATGCTGGCAGTTTTTTGGACTTCCTTCCACTTTTCTTAAAGCGTGGAATACAGCTGGTCTGGGCTTCCAAAATAGTATTTTACAACAACATCCAAGCTTGATGTAAGTCCTTAACCTTTGCAACTGCTCCTTTTAGTTTTTTCTTAACTATTTTCCTCATTTTATCATAGTCTCCCTTTCTAAAGTTAAAAGATAGTACTGTGGATTTCCTTACTATCCCTCCTCCACTAATTAAATCAAAGGCGATCATGCTATGATCACTATTGCCAAGTGGCCCCAATACCCTTATCTCTTGCACTAGATCTGGTGTTCCTCTAAGGACTAGGTCTAATATGGCTTCCCCTCTGGTCGGTTCATGAACCAGCTGCTCCAAGAAGCAGTCATTTATGTCATCTAGGAACTTTATCTCCCTAGCATGTCCTGCCGTGACACTGACCCAGTCGATACCGCGGTAATTGAAATCACCTACTACTGCGCTGTAACTTTTGTTAGCTTCCTTGATTTCTCTGAGCATTTCATCATCCATTTCATCATCAATTTCATCATCCATTTCATCATCAACGCACGCTCGATGAAAAACAAGCTTCCCATATTTAATGACTTAATATCTGATCTAAAACCAGACATATTATGTGTCACCGAAACCTGGCTCTCTGATACCAACACAGTCTACCTAAATCAACTTAATAATGAAAACGATAACACATTCCACAAACACAGAGCTAATAGAAAGGGCGGAGGAGTATTAATGATGACGAAAAAGATATTATGTGCCAAAACAATCCAATCAAACATCTCTAACAACACAGATACATTATTAATAAAAATTGGCCTCATGAAACTCTACTTAGTATATAGACCCCCAGACCAAAACCCAGACTGCCTCGACTCTCTTATTGAACTCCTCAGCTCATCCACTGAACAACAGCCTATAATTATGCTAGGTGATTTTAACCTTCCCTCACTACCAACAATGGATTCTAAACTATTCTTTGATACTATATCAGACATGGACTATCACCAAATAATAAACACACCTACACACATCAAAGGAGGAACTCTCGATCTTGTCCTTCTTCCTAATACACTCGTAAAACTAATCAATCCAAATTCCATAGAATGTACACAGATACCCTGGTCTGATCACTATATTATCAAATTAAATCTTACATATCCCACCACTAGCACTAACAATCACACTAGAAGTGGCCCAACTACAAGATTTAAAAAGTTTAACAATACAGAATTCATTGACTTAACAATCCCCCACCTCTTATCACCAGCAACGAATTTGGATGATACTGTCAAAAACTGGCATAAAACCATCAACAATGCAGCCAAAATTAATCATACAAACAAAAAGAGCACCTACTCTAAGACTAATACCAACCCATGGTTCAACACTACTCTAAAACAAATGAAAAGGAATCTTAGAAAACTAGAATTCAACTGGCGCAAATCTAAATTGATGATACACAAAGAAATTTACAACAACCACCTTACTAAATACAAAGAAACTCTAGACAGCACAAAGAAAAAATACTATGCTGAAATACTATCAAAATCATATAACAGACCAAGAGAGTTATTCTCCATTGTCAGAAATCTAACCAACCCTCAAACTTCTGGCAATGAAATTACTGACATCTCAGTACAAACCTTAGCCGACCATTATCAAAACAAAGCAAAAATGCCGTCAATGTCTATAGACACTATTAACATATCACACCAGCCTTCAGACGAATGGTCAGAGTTTCATCCTATAACTAAAGAGACACTAAAAAATATCATCTCCAGCCTTAACACCACAACTTCTTATCTAGATCCATGTCCAGTAACATGGATAAAAAACACACTTCCAATTTTATTACCCTACATTATCCCAATAGTTAACCTCTCACTAACTCAAGGTTACCTCCCACCATCACTCAAACATGCACAAATACGCCCAATCCTTAAGAACAGCAAACTTGATAAAACCTCGCCTGTATCTTATAGACCCATCTCTAGCATACCATTCTTGGCTAAAATAATTGAAAAAGTGGTTCAACTACAGACACAGGATTTTCTAGACTCATCTTACCCACTTGATGAGCAACAATATGGCTTTCGGCCCCGCCATGGAGTTGAAACACTCCTTACAGTTTTAATTGATACGCTACTAAGAGGGATTGACAATCATAAACAGGCCTTCATTCTACTTTTCATTGATATTTCAGCTGCGTTTGATATCGTACACCACACAATAATGCTCAACAACTTGAGACAAATAGGCTTAAACTCCACAGTACATAAATGGTTCTCGTCCTACCTAAATAATAGAACGCAAAATGTAAGAATTGGGAATCAAACCTCAACTATATATAAACAAGAAATTGGATTACCACAAGGCTCAGCGTTATCAGCCCTACTTTTCAATATTTACATAAAGCCAGTCTGCAACATTTTCAAAAAATTTGGAGTACAATATCACCTATACGCAGATGATATTATGATGTACATTCCATTCACGATACCCAATCTACCGCTTCAACTCCTATCGGACTGCTATAATGAAATCACAACTTGGCTAAAAACACAAAACCTCCACATAAATCATGCTAAAACTGAAGTTCTAGTCGTGACTAAGAACAAATCCTTTATCCCCCCAACACACATAAGACTTCAAAACCAAGAAATCAAAATAAAAAATGAAATAAGATATCTAGGCGTTATACTAGACACACACCTTACGATGGAAACCCACATAAGCAATACCATAAAGAAAATTTATTTCAAACTCAAAACCCTCAAACAACTACATCCTCTAGTATTCTCACACGACTTTATCAATATAATCCAGGCCACCATAACTCCCCATTTTGATTTTGCCAATCTAATACTAATTGGCATATCAAAACAAAACATCAAACAAATGCAATTGGCACAAAACGCAGCTGCTAGAATTATATTGAAAGTTAATTCACTCCAACACATAACACCAATACTAGCTTCCCTCCATTGGCTACCAATTCAAAGCAGGATAATTTACAAAACAATAATAACCTCATTCAAAGCCTTATATGATATGGCTCCAACTACGCTATGTAACTTAATACACAAAGAACCATCTAAGACTACACACAGAAAAGGACAATTAAACAAACTAAAGATTCCGAAAGATTACACAAGAGCTCATAAATCAACAAATAACAGAGCCTTTTCTCACATAGCCCCAACTATCTGGAATTCCCTCCCAGAGGAGTTACGAACACTATCTGAGATAATGGAAGTCCGCAAAAAATTGAAAACTTATCTATTCACCAAACACTATAACAACTTAGATAATCCCTCACCCACATTAGATAAAGGCTAAACTGGTATCTGACTGCTCCATATAAAAACCCTTCAACTCACACAGATAGCACACTTAGTGAAACTCCTTTAATGACCCCACATCTTATGTCCTTTCACTTCCATATATATATACATATATATATATTTGTATATAGTTTATTCTGTTCTGTATTGTCTCACATTGTTTAGACAATATATTGTCTAGTTAATTACTTCATTCCTCAATACATATACTGTTTTGTTAATCATTATACTTATAAGATGACGTTCCTTGTAAAATATATTCTGTTAATCATTATACTAATAATGTGACGTTCCTTGTAAAACAAACTTTATTTTATTATTATTTATTTATTACAAGTTCTTATATACCGCACTATTCGGCATCAGCGCGGTTTACATTATAACATAAAGACCATAACAACAAGCTGTTTGGTTTACATCGAACAGGAGTACAAACTTGGAGAACCGGGGTAAACTATATACATGAGATAATTACATAGAAAAGAATAGAGTCTTAATAATATCAAGAACGGCATGGTGTGTTCATGAGTGGGTCACTTCCTCTGGTTCAATTGCTGGTAGGGTAGTATTGAAGGAAGAGGTGGTATTTGAGTGCCTTCCTGAACTGGAGTAGGTCAGTAATGGCCCTTATGTCAGAGGGTAGAGCGTTCCAGCATTTGGGTACATAGAAACTGAAGGCTCTGTTTGAGGTTGTCATGTTGCACTTTGTCAACGCCTTCGAGGTTGTCAGTAGGTTTACGGCTGTTGTTCTTCTGGATCTGTTGGGGGGTACAGTGTGAATCAGATCTGTGAGTGAGGAGGATGAGATACCCTTGATTGCCTTGAATGATAGTACTAGGGTTTTAAAGATGATCCTCCCATGGATGGGGAGCCAGTGAAGTTGTTTAAGAATGGGAGTTACGTGATCGCTTCTGGAGGCTCCGTAGAGGACTCTTGCTGCGGCATTCATGGCCATCTGTAGTGGGCTAAGAGTGGATTGGGGGAGACCTTGTAATATGGCATTTGCAAAGTCGAAGTGTGGCAGGATTAGTGCTTGGTATATGGTTCGGAAGTCATCCGGGTCCAACAGGGAACGCATATGCCTAAGCGAGCGTATTTTGAAGTATACAGCTTTAACTATGTTATTTATGTGATGTTTCATATCCAGACGTTGGTCCAATGTAACTCCAAGGTATCTTATTGTTTCTTTAGCTTGTAGGTCAGCTTCCTTGACACTGACGTGGGCTGGAGGGGTGAAGTTGGGGTCTTTGGAGATGAAGAGCACCTCTGTTTTTTTATGTTGAATGCGAAGGTTTTGTGATTGGAGCCACTCTGAGACCGAATTGAGGCAGTCTACCAACGGTGCCAGGTCTAATTGAGTTGTAGAGAAAGGCATATATAAGAGAATGTCATCTGCATATATCAAGCAGTTGACTTTGAAGGATCTTATGACGTCGCAGATGGGCTGCATGTATATGTTAAATAGTAGGGAAGACAATGAGGAACCTTGAGGCACACCTTGCTTTTGATGGAAGCGTTTTGACTCTTCTGTACCGGACTTCACATATTGCCATCTTCCATCCAGATAAGAGTTACACCATTCTAATGCACTGTTGCAGATACCTTTCTCTTTCAGTCGTCCGAGGAGAATTTCGTGGCTTACCGAGTCGAACGCCGCAGCGATGTCTAAGAAGACGAGTACAAATCCTTGTCGGATGTTGTTAATGCCTATGATAATGTCGTTGAATAGGTTAGTGAGAAGGGTCTCGACCCCATGATATTCTCTGAACCCATGTTGGCAGTGATCTAGGGGAGCTGTGGTGTCTATATGATCTTGGATTTGCCGTTGTGCCTCCTTCTCAATTATCTTGGCTAAGAGGGGAATGCTAGCTATAGGCCTATAAGATTCGACCTTTTGCGGGTCTAGCTTGGGGTTTTTCAAAAGTGGCCTGATGGAAGTCTGCTTGAGTGCTGCAGGGAAGTACCCTGTTGTGAATGAGAGGTTCATTAGATTTGCAATGAAGGGGCTGAACGCACAACGTAGCTCCTTAATCCAAAAAGCTGGGCATGGGTCCGTTTGTGCAGTGGAGGTATTGAGAGATGCTATGGTGTCCTCGATGCATTTAGTGGATGGTGTAGAGAAGTTATTTAGTGGGGTTGCATTCGTTGGTTCTTGGAACGGGACTGTTGACACCTTGTTAGTTTGCACTATCTTGGATTGCATGTAGTCAGCGAATTTCTGTGGATGAATCTCACTGTGTTGTTCGGGAGAAGGTTCCTTTGAGAGGGATTTGACCAGGTTGAAGAGGTCACGTGGTTTATTCAGTGATCTCTTTAGAGTGTCTGTGTGGTATTGTTTCATTGTGGTTGTGATTGCTTCACGGTGTGTGGAGAGGTGAGTACGGTAGGCGGTCTGATCTTCAGTGGAAAGTGATCTGCGCCAGCGGCGTTCCAGTCTGCGGAGTTGGGTCAGAGAGGATCGCAATTCAGGAGAGAACCATGGGGCGGTGCTTCTTTTTCTCCTCTTTGTGTTATTGGAAATTGGAGGTTGTGATATGGCATGCAGATTGGAGTTCCAGGAGGTGATTAGTTCGTCGAGGTCTGGTATGGTTTTGTTGAGGAGTGATTGGGTCTCAGCCAAGATGTGTTCCCTGTTAAATGGTCTAAATCTTCTTGTGGGCGTCTGTGATGTGCTGTGCATGTTTTGGCTTCTGTGCAGCTTCTCATTGATGATGGGGATCTGGAAAATGATCAGTTTGTGGTCTGACCAGGGTACATCAACGATTGATATTGGTAGGTTGTGGTTTTGTTCAAAGACTGTCTGAGGAGCAAATACCAAATCCAGAATGTTTCCCTTTATATGAGTGGGTTTATTGATAATTTGCTTGAGTCCCATGTCTTCCATAGCACCAAGGAAGGCAATTGCGTGGTTTTGGGATAACGATGGGAGATTGAAGTCACCCATTATCCAATTTGGTTTATTGGGATTGAGGGTGCTGGCAGTAAGGTCAATAATGGTTGGGAGGTCATCTGGAGACGTGGACGGTGTCCTGTATAAGAGGTTGAGGGAGATTTGCTGGTTTGTAATGGAGAGTATGTCTAGATTGTTTGAGCTAGAGGAATCTGTTATGTGGAAGTTAAGGTCCGATTTGGATACTATGAGCACCCCTCCTCCTTTTTTGTTTTCTCTATGTCTTGTGTGTATGGCGAAATTGGGTGGTAGAAGTTGGTTGATGAGAACGTTATCTTCCGCTGATAGCCAGGTTTCTGTGATCATGAGTATCTCTAGGTCATAGCGGGAAATTGTTTCAAGAACCACAGGCCATTTTTTGCGAATAGAACGCGCATTTATGATGGCACATCTTAGGGGTCGGTATTTCGGAGGTTCTTCCTGGGTGGGTGTATTGGGTAGCTGGAGTGCTATGTGTATCAAATGGGAGCGGCGTGTGTAGGTGTCACTTCCTGGGTGGGAGTATGGGGGTCCAGACCACCTTTTTCCATGGCTATTTAAGATGGGGATAGTTCCATGAGATATGTAAAGGGCTTGGGAGGTTCCGAGCCAGTGAGTAAGTAGGAAAAAGCTGATAAGGGCGAAGAGTTGGAGGGCCATTTTGCGAGTTCCTGTTGTGTGCGAAGTACTGTAGATATGTTGCAGTATAGTGCAATAGCAGGACAGAGAGTACGGTAGTGAGACACAAAACAGTATGGCAATGGACAACGGTATATGATGCTACTGACCACAGTATAAGAAGCTATTGACAGTGTTATATAGTCTACTGACAACAGTATAGGTACTATCAACAAGGTTATATAAGCTACTGACAACAGTATATGAGGCTACAGATCATAGGATATGTGAGACCATAGGAGAATATTGATATTATATAGTCTACTGACAACAGTATAGGTACTATCAACAAGGTTATAT
The DNA here is from genome assembly GCA_033557465.1 of Ichthyophis bannanicus. Taxonomy (NCBI): domain Eukaryota; kingdom Metazoa; phylum Chordata; class Amphibia; order Gymnophiona; family Ichthyophiidae; genus Ichthyophis; species Ichthyophis bannanicus. Next base: position 1,785,704,920 of record CM066032.1, read on the forward strand.
AGGCTACTGACAACAGTATATGAGGCTACAGATCATAGGATATGTGTGACCATAGGAGAATATTGATATTGGCTTAGATGGATGTGCTGGAAGACTCATTTATAGTCAGTGTTTTAGGAGTGGTATACTTGCTGTGATCGGTAGGTGGCTTGGTTCAATGTGAGAGCGAGGTCTGCCATAGGTGCGCTCCAGCTGGAGGTTTGAAGAAGACGGAGATCTTTTCCAGATGATGTTGATGAGGTTAGTTTCAAACCCGCCGGGCAGTCGAGATACTGCTGTGCTTATACGGGTTATCTGTGTTTCTTGCCGTGCCCCGCCTAAGGGCCACGCCAAAGGCGCGGGCCCGCCAGGCGCGGGCGCGCCCAATGGCGCGCTGAATTTAAATGCCCTGTGCTGCTCCGATTGGGCAGGGAAGGCTTCACGGCCCCTCCCGCTGCTGGTGGCTCGATCCCCGGGAAGGGGAGAGTTGCTGGTGGTGGCGGGGGTCCGAAGAGGCCTGCGCCCGATGGCGCGCTGAATTTAAATGCCCTGTGCTGCTCCGATTGGGCAGGGAAGGCTTCACGGCCCCTCCCGCTGCTGGTGGCTCGATCCCCGGGAAGGGGAGAGTTGCTGGTGGTGGCGGGGGTCCGAAGAGGCCGGCGCCCGATGGCGCGCTGAATTTAAATGCCCTGTGCTGCTCCGATTGGGCAGGGAAGGCTTCACGGCCCCTCCCGCTGCTGGTGGCTCGATCCCCGGGAAGGGGAGAGTTGCTGGTGGTGGCGGGGGTCCGAAGAGGCCTGCGCCCGATGGCGCGCTGAATTTAAATGCCCTGTGCTGCTCCGATTGGGCAGGGAAGGCTTCACGGCCCCTCCCGCTGCTGGTGGCTCGATCCCCGGGAAGGGGAGAGTTGCTGGTGGTGGCGGGGGTCCGAAGAGGCCTGCGCCCGATGGCGCGCTGAATTTAAATGCCCTGTGCTGCTCCGATTGGGCAGGGAAGGCTTCACGGCCCCTCCCGCTGCTGGTGGCTCGATCCCCGGGAAGGGGAGAGTTGCTGGTGGTGGCGGGGGTCCGAAGAGGCCTGCGCCCGATGGCGCGCTGAATTTAAATGCCCTGTGCTGCTCCGATTGGGCAGGGAAGGCTTCACGGCCCCTCCCGCTGCTGGTGGCTCGATGCCCGGGAAGGGGAGAGTTGCTGGTGGTGGCGGGGGTTTGTTAATTGTTGTTCACTGTAAACCGCAACTGAACTCTGGAAGATGCGGTATATAAATGTGTATAAAATAAATAAATAAATAAATTTGTTCATTCTGGCCAGGCAGTCGATAGTACACCCCCACTGCCATCGCCTTCCCCTTTTTACATGGATTTTCAATCCATAGAGATTCTACAGCAAATTTTGTTTCCTGCAAAACTTTAATCCTTTCTGACTCAATGCCCTCTCTAACATAGAGCGCAACCCCTCCACCAATTTGATCAGCTCTATCATTACGATATAGTTTGTACCCAGGTATCACAGTGTCCACTGGTTGTCCTCCTTCCACCATGTTTCTGATATTCCAATTATATCTAACCTCTCATTTAGTGCTATATATTCTAACTCTCCCATCTTATTTTTTAGACTTCTAGCATTTGCATACAAGCATTTTAGAGACTGTATTTTATTCATATTAATTTGGCTATTGGTAGACATGGGTAATTTGGGACCACATTGTTGGAATGCTATTTTGGCCTTCACTGGGGGGAAAGACACACCATTGCTGCCATGAACTGTCTGGGTGTTTCGTTGATCACAGCTGGGAGGATCACCTTTGCATTGTTGTGGAACATTGATACGTCACTTTTGACTTTGCATGGCCATAGACGTGCTTCTGGGGTCACAGGTGGCATTTGCACTATGGACACTGATAGAGAGGAAACACACATGTGTGCTCTAAGTTGTACATCCATCTGACATTGTGTAGCAGTGTGTGGTTAATGTGTGGCACTCGCATCACAGGCATTGCATCAATATTTGGCTAAACAGGAACATGCAGCCACATATGAGGCACAGAAGATACATTCTGTGCATCCTGCTTATTTGTGTGGCTGACTTCCACTTGTACATGACACACTATTTCCCTGCAGAGAACTGTGATGCCAGCCACCATCTCACGTTGCTGTTTGACCATTGCAGGGTGTGTTACAGTGGATATGGGGCAGCACTCTGTGGTGTTTCAGCATACATGGTGCATGTGCATATGCTCGGCTCATCTCCTACACTGGTGCATGTGCCAGGGTGTGATTTGTGTGGATACATGCACCATTATGGGTGTCTCTTTGTGGTTCTACGTACATCTTTTTGGGTGTGTTCCCTGGACAGATGTGGCAAAGTACATTGATTTGCTGCCTTATATTTGCATGTGTGCACAGTCCCCTTTCTGACATGACATTGCTCCACTCACATTGCGCCATTACCTTTGCAGTGTGGCAGCGGACGGGTCCTTTTGCAGGCTGCATTTGTGCAGTTCCTGTACATTGCCATATCTGACTGCCCCTGTTTCCACGGCAACCATTGTGGTGTGATGTCCACATGGTGCTATCTCTGTATGCTAGTGTGATTCCGTTTTCTTTGCTGTTTGACCACATGTGACTCTCGTCCTGATACGGTGTTCTCATGTTGCATTGTGTCTCTGTTGTTGATACAATGTGTGCATTACAGGTGTTTATGTACACGAGTGCCTGACGTCTGGCCTTTCTCAGTTCATCACATGCTATTCTAGGGTCATCTACACTGCTATGTGACCCACAGACACTCACACATCATGTCTACACATGTGATGGGTGGTGCTGGGGCATTGGGGCATGGCATCATTGGCATGTTTGTGCATTTGTCAGTGCACTGTGTCTGCACCTCACTGTGCGGCTAAATCACATTACATCTCTGAGCATTTGTATATTGCTGTAATGGCGAATACGGCGAAGGGCAGACAGGTGGTTGACATGTTCTGCGCATCTGTGATTACTATCTAGTCAGCACGTACACAGATGGGGTGGGAGGGGTGCTGCTGCGGACAGTGTGGGTGTGTCAGGGGGATCCCGCTTCTATAGCTGTGGTGGGGACGTGTGCATCAACATGGGTCTGTGGGGGGTTGGGGATGGTGACTGCTGTACGTTCGCTAAAACAAGACAGGATACTTCAAGAAGAACACTATCACTGGCTGCACCCGCGCTCTGGAACTCACTCCCCGATGACCTGAGATCAACTACAGACCTCAAGGACTTCAGGAAGATGCTCAAAATAACTCTCTTCATAGAACATTTTAAGGACATCACATGATCTGATCAACGACCACTCACTCTGCCCACCTCCCCTCCCGACCACCTCAGCATTCCCCTCTCCTCTACTCTGCAACTTGTAGATCAGTGGTTCTCAACCTTTTTTGCACCGTGACCCCTTTTACCATTGGTCAACTTGTGTTGACCCCCAATGATAAAATCAAATGCGTCTCTCTTCCTTTACCGTTAACGCATTGTCGCTGTAATCATTTGTTGAATTATTAATATATTATAGGCCATTGCAATATGTTTTTATTTATAAAATGTACTTATTTAAACCACAATAATTAATCACAATAACAAGTAACAATATTTGATTTCAAAATTATTATGATTTTGTAGTCAAATCACTAATATGAAATAAAATTATTTTTTCTACCTTTGTTGTCTGACCAATTTATTCTCTGATCATGCTGGTCCTGATCTGAGATTTCTGCTTTCCTGTCTTCTCTTAGCTCTCTTTCTGTGGTCTATGGTCCATCTGCCATTTCTTATCTCTTCTTTCGTTTTCTTCACTTCTTTCCATCAGCCTATTTCCATTCCCAGTAACCCCTCCCCAGTATCAGCCCCTTTCCAGTCCTCACTCCCAGTACCTTCCAATGTCAACTTGCATTCCCATGACTGTCACTGGTGTCCATTCCCTTCCAGTCCCCCTCCTTCCCCACTGATCAGTCCCTTCTAGTACAAATACCATGGCAGCCCCTCTCAGATCCACTCCCTTCCAGTTCCATTCTCCCATCCCCTCGTAACAGCCCATTTGTAGCCTTAGCCCCCAGTTTTCTTCCAGGGCCAGCAGCTTTATCCTCCCCTCCACACAATCAGCCCATTCCCAGTCAAAGCCCCCCAATCGGCTCACTTCTAGTGCTAACCGCCCCCCCCTCAACCCCATTACCAGTGCTAGCCTCCCCTAATCAGCCCAATACCAGTCCTACCCCCCATCAGCTCATTACCAGTCCTAGCCTCCACTAATCAGCTCATTTCCAGTCATAGCCCCCATCCCGATCAGCTCAATTCCAATGCTAGCTCATTTCCAAGCCTACCCCCTATCAGCCCATTACCAGTCCCAACCCCCCCTTGATCAGTCCATTCCCAGTCCTAGCCTTCCCTAATCAACCCATTACCAGTCCTAGCCCCACCCCCATCTGCTCATTACCAGTGCTAGCTCCCCCATCAGCCCATTATAATCCTAACCCACACTGTCTCTCGCCTCTGTCTAGCATTTATCCCGTCTGTCCAGTATGTCCCCTTGTCTCTCCCCTTTGTCCATGCCAGCCCCCCTCCCTCCATCCATCCATCCATATGAGCCCCCTCCCTCCATCCCTCCATGTCAGCCCCCCTCTGTCCATGTCAGCCCCTCTCCCTCCATCCATCCATATCAGCCCCCTCCCTCCCTCCCTCCCTCTGTCCATGTCAGCCTCCCTCCCTCCATCCATCCATCCATATCAGCTCTCTCCCTCCATGTCAGCCCCCTCTGTCCATGTCAGCCCCCCTTCCTCCATCCATCCATATCAGCTCCCTCCCTCCATGTCAGCCCCCCTCAGTCCATGTCAGCCCCTCCTCCCTTCATCCCTCCATGTCAGCCCCCCTCTGTCCATGTCAGCCCCCGACCTCTATCCATCCCAAACTTCCCCCTCCCTCCCTATATCCATGTCAGCCACCCCTCCATCCATCCATATCAGCTCCCTCCCTCCATGTCAGCCCCCCTCTGTCCATGTCAGCCCCCTCCCTCCATCCATCCATATCAGCCCCCTCCCTCCATCCCTCCATGTCAGCCTCCCTCCCTCCATGTCAGCCTACCTCCCTCCATCCATCCATATCAGCCCTCTCCCTCCCTCTGTCCATGTCAGCCCGCTCCCTCCATCTATCCATATCAGCTCCCTCCCTCCATGTCAGCCGCCCTCCGGCCAGGTCAGGCCCTCCTCCCTCCATCCCTCCATGTCAGCCCCCCTCTGTCCATGTCAGCCCCCCTCCCTCCATCCATCCATATCAGTCCCCCCTCCCCCCTGTCCATGTCAGCCCCCCTGTCGATGTCAGGTTCCCTGCCCCCTCATCACCTCTACCCATGTCTGCCTCCCTTCTAATGCAGCCGCGGCTCCCTGCCTCTTAGGAAACCTTAGCTGTGCCTGTAAAATCATCACAGAGCCTCCCTGTCTCTCGACAGGCTCCGTGCAGCATTGTCCCGCCTCCAAAGGAAGTTTCTTTTGGAGGCGGGACAATGCTGCACGGAGCCTGTCGAGAGACAGGGAGGCTCCTGTGGGCCTGGTTTCCCCACAAAGTATCCCAAATATCACCAAATGCCTGGGCACATGGGAGCCGTTCACCAGGAAAATAAAAACTGAGATCACAGTCACTTGTCAGCAAAACTCTTTTATTTAGTACAAGCAAAAAAGCTGCAAGCACAGATATAAAGTGTCTGTCTGAGGGATCTGAGTGCAGGCAATGTTCTCTACCTCCACAACGGTGAGGGAGAAAAGACCGCCCACCTGATTCTCTATAGTTGCTGTCTTATATACCCTCTGTAGCAACTTCTGCACAAATTCTTATTCCGTGTGCAAAACTTGCTGTGCTGTCTGCAAAAGGCTGCAAAGCCGTCTGCAAAACTTAGAGCTGTCTGCAAAAGTTTGCAGGGCTATCTGCAAAAAAACTTAAAGCCATCTGCAAAAGTCTATTTCCTTGGGATCCACCCTCATTAGCATATTAAAGGCTTTTATTCTTGCTAATGTTGAGTCATTCTGACTGCACCCTGCCATTCCCTTTGTTTCATTAATCACTGTAGCTTCTGGCACCAGTCTTCAGGGTTTATGAGCACTTTGTATCACCAGCTTTGCTTGGCCTGATTAAGTTGTCCAGGCTTGCCCAACTTGCTCAGGCCTGTTCAACCTGTTCAGGCCTGACCTGTCTTTTCTTCCATTCTCTGTGCACTTGTCTTTTCTTAGCTGGGTCCATTCTCTGTGCACTTCTGCTCAGGGTATGGTTCCCTCTGGCTTTACTCTTGTTGTGCTGGGCTCTGGGTACTCATTTTCTCAGCCCATATGTTTTTCTTCCGTGCCATCATAATGTATTACAGCCTCAGGCAAGGATGCAGCCATACTAGACATACCTATCAGCCAATTTCCCTTCACTCCACAACAATTTTTCAGGCACAGCCGCAGTTCCCTAAGAGGCAGGGAGCCGCGGCTGCATCAGAAGGAAGGGGGTAAGTTTGCCGCTGCCGAGAAGGACTCTACATAGCTGACAGACGCAGATAGACGGACCGAGGGAATGTTGGCAATTGTGGCAAGGGTTTTATGGGCTGGCAGCAGAAATCTGCAAAAATATGACTGTTACAGGCATGTACACTATTTGAGTAGGACAGGCATGAAAGGAGGGAACAATAAGGAATTGAACCCATGAACACTGCCGAGAATGGCATTGTATTAACTGGTAGGCTATATCTCTGTGGTTTATGTCACAGCAATGGCTGGGTACAGACGGACTGCAGGTCACTGCACATACTATCTGCTCTGAGTGCCAGGATAGGGTAACCCCACTGGTACCCATGATGCAATGCACATGCTGAATAGCTGTCTACAGCTGATCAGCGAATGGGGTCTGCACCTCTCTGGTACCTCAGCTTGGAAAGACGAACTGACAGTGCATGATACTGGCACAGAGTAGCTACAGACCATGCCATTGTGCAGGTTCTGTGTTCTCCCTGAGGGATAGGATGGGTGCCCAGCACTAGGTCCGCAGTACATGTGGTGCTAGAGATAGGCCCTGCTGTACATCCCCATCACTACCAGTGTGTGACAGGTGTTCCTTGCAGTGCAGCTGAAGGTAATTTGGTGTCCATCTTTATCCTGTAGTCACATGTGGCCCTCTGGGACCAGACACCACCCAGATTAGTGTGTACCCTGTGTTTGGGTCTGGCTGATATGGGCACCTGTTATCAGGGCAGAGGGGTTTCCAGACTTGCATGAGGTTTGTGTAGCAGTGCCTTTATAGGTCAAAGTGGTATACAGTACATACCCCAAAGGGCACACATCACCCTTTTGTAGGTGATGGGACAGCTGTCCCTGTGACGCAACCTCCATCCTGCTAGTATAGGACAGCCCTCCAGGGTTGGTGGGCCAGAGCTATACCTGCGGCTGGGACAGTGGCAGACCAGCAGCAATGATGGGGTAGCTCTGTAAAACCCCAACTGCCTCACACCACTGTCTGCCAGTCACCAGCAGACAGCACAGTCAGACTGCACCTTATAGATATTCCAACCATGCACAGTCTAATGACAGACAGTCCACTAGCCAGTTCATAGTGCATGCTCACAGAGGAACTATGCACACCAAGCAAGCATCTCAGTGATTGGGGCCCAGCACTGGGAACACAACAGGATCACTGGAGGCAGATAATGTAGAGCGCTATGTGGGAACCTAGACATGCCATGGTCACTGCTCTGTCAGAGTGAGTGCCCTCCCAGCATGACATTCTGTGGCCACCCTGTCCATGCAGGTGGTGGTCGGAAACTACAGTGTCCCAGCCATTGCCCCACAACCTGTAAAGATGCATCCTGGCCAATCCGCCCTGTCCGGGCCATACCCATGACACCATGCACATATTATGCACATATCATTATGCACATATTCAGGCTAATGCTGGTAACAGTGGGACATTGTGGGCCTGGTGAAGTGTGGGCAGCCACAAAACAATGGATAGACATACACACACACACTCCTATTGCAGCATTGTGCAAAGATAGGGGTGGTTGGCAATCCTGCCCACCACACTTGTCCCGATCACAGTGCTGACATTGCTAATCTGTGCAGGAGGTAGTAGTAGTGCCCTGGTGCTAACTGCAGCTCAATGCCTGGGCCAACAGCCTGACTCTCCATGCATCTTTGGATTGTGGAGCCTGTGTGAGTGGGTGTTTATACCCCTGTTTGCCGTTGCTTTGGGCTTTGCACATGTTGCTGTTGTATCTGCATTGTAGGGTAAAACATAGGGACATGCTCTGCAGGAACCACAGCTGGGGCTTGAAACTGTGGCCCTCTGCTACTGGACACAATGACTGGGTGTAGTGCACCACACTTACCACAGATGCATGGTGGTCCCTGGGGCTACCTGTACTTTTCCTCAGCCAGATTTTGTATGTTGCACTGCACACCACATACTGATACAGGGCATGGCGTAGGTCTACTGCATACTGGATGACCTGGGACTGCGCACCACCAGCACCACTGGCATAATGGAATGGCAACATGGTGGCAGAGGGGTGCTGGTGGTGGAGAGGGCAGTGGCATCTGCCCACAGCAGACCATGGCCTAGCCCTGTTTAGTTGGGTGCCGTGCAATGCAACAGACAGGGTCTGTGTGACGAACAGTCATGGTATCCCCAGGGAATGAACTGTCACTGTGGCAACAGTGTGGTGCAGTACACACAGCCAGTGTGTTCAGGAGTAGAAGGTCACAAGTTCAAGTCCCAGCTGTGGCTAAGGCCAACCCTTTCCCCATATTTTACCCAGTACTAAACCGTGGTAATAAAGATGGAAACTTTATTGCAGATAAAATAAACATGCTTAAAACGCCTACATTTTACCCTACAGAGCACAGACACCATAAACATGTGCTATCCCTAGAGCAGAGTTTCCCAACTGCAGTCCTGGAGGGCCAAACACCATTCAGTTTTCATGCTGTCCCTAATAACTATGCCTGTGCTGTATTAGTATGCGCCGCCCCATTGTTTGCAAATGTATCTCATGCATATTAATTAGGGACAGCATGAAAACCTGAACAGTGTTTGGCCCACAAGGACCGGAGTTGGAAACCTCTGCCCTACAGCAGCGGCCAACAGGGGCATAAACACCCACACCCACAGGCTCCACTATCCAAAGCCTCATGGAGCGTCAGGCTGTTGGGCCCTGCGCGCAACAGCATCTCCTAATGCTAGCACTTGCATACCTTAGCAATGCCGCCCTAAACTTGGGAATACGTTACACATATATCAAAAGGTTGCTATGAGTAATGGCAGATAACAATTCCTAAGTTAAGCACAATTTGCTGATAGAGCTGCATCATAGCAACCATTCTGATATCTGTGGAGTGTGTTTCAGTTTTGGTTTCTGACAGTGTTTACCACCCCAGGGAGTGACCCCAACAGTATTGCGTACCATAGCCATGCCTGCACTGTGTCAGAACTGGTGTGGTGGACAGGGCGGCCAAAAGCCTCTATATTTACACAATGCTGGCATAGGTGTGGGAGTGTGTGTCTGTCTATCCAGTGTGTTGTGGCTGCCTACACCTTACTGAGCCCACACTGCTTGCACTGTTTCCAGTGTTAGCCTGCCAATGTGCATAATGAGGAGCAAGGTACTGTGAGTATGGCCCGGACAGGGTGGCCTGGGCAGGATGTATCTGCACAGGGCATAGAGCAATGGCTGGTACATTGTAGTGCCCAGCCACCACCTGCATGGACAGGGTGGCCACAGCATGTCCTGCTGGGAGGTCACTCTCACCCTGACTGAGCAGTGACCACGGCATGGCTAGGTTCCCCCATAGTGCTATATAACATTTCTCTCAAGTGATGTTTATGGGTTCTCTTTTCTGGGGCTCAATCACTGACTTATTTGCTTGGAGGGTGTGTTCACATCCCAGTTTTGGGTGCACACATCTGCTCCAGGAACATGCACTATAGACTAGCTAGCAGGTTGTCTGCAGTTAGTACGTGTATGGCTGGAACAGATTGCAGGGTGCAGTGGCTGGAGACTCACTGTGCTTGCTGCTGGAGAATGTCAGATGGTGGTGGGGGGGGCCAGCTGAGCGTTTCCAGGTCTACTGTCTGTCTGCCATTGCCTTATGGATGTGTATAGCTCTGCATTGATTGCCCTGTAGGGTGCCTGTTCCCAAGCAGGACTGGGTTCATGGTCCCCTCTACTGCCACCATTGCAGGGATGTAGAATGTGGATCTGTTGGTGGGAGATCCTGTCCCCCACCCTCAGCCCCAGAGGGCAGGTTTGGTGGTGCTACATAATCCGCCTATGGGTCCAAACACCCCCCCCCCCTTTACTTAAATCATGTGACCATGGCACCAACACAGGTTATGCACTATTCTGGGTGCATCATAGTCCACAAGGGCTAGACATGACTGGGAAATGCAAATGGACACAGGTGTATCCTAGGTGTGCCTGCAAGGACTACCAATCACACATTGGCACTGATGGCATCCTACAGCCTAGCCTATCTCAGCTAAGCCAGGTGCTGTGGACCTGGTGCTGGGCGCCCCACCTCGCCCTCAGGGTGAGCACAGTACCCCCACAATGTGTCGGTCTTTAGCTACTCTGTGCCAGTACCACACATGGTCAGTTCCCCCTACCAGGCCGAGGTGCTGTGGGGGTGCATACCCCATCTTGTGATCATCTGTAGACTGCTGATCTGCATGTGCAGTGCATCATGGGTAGGAGTGGGTTATCCCTATCCTGGTAACCACAGCAGACAGTTTGTGTGGTGACCTGCAGTCCTTCTGTAGCCAGCCAGGGGCTTGTTAGTAGCTATAGAGATGTAGCCCACTGGTTACTTCCCTGGCTGTAGAGGTAGAGGTCATGGGTTTGATCCCATAGTGGTGTTATTTGATAGGGCTGTCTGAGGCATCTCCTTTTTTAATTTAAATTAGTGCTGCCAGAAAAAACACTCTCACAGTGCTGTAACCTTAAGGTGCCTCACAAGGTGCCCTATAAAGCGCTCTATAAGGTGCCCTATAAGGTGCCTTATAAGGCACCCTATTGGGAACATTATAAGGTGCCTTGGCGGACAGTGCACTTTATAATGTGCCCTCTGGAGTGCCTTATAGGGTGCCTTATGCGGCACCTTAGGTTACAGCACTGTGAGGGTGTGTTTGCTGGCAGCACTAATTTAAATTAAAAAAGAAAATGCCTTAGACAGCACTGATTTAAAGTAAAGGGTAATGCCTCAGACAGCCTTACTCATTAAGCTCACTGGGGATCAAACTCATGAGCCCTGTTTCAGCAGTAAATGTATTAACCAGTGTTCTACACCTCTGTTTCTGTGTTCATTGGTCAGCGCGCCTAATTAAGGCTAACGCGCGTTAACGTACCATGGCTCCCTCTATCGCGTGATAATGGACTTTATCGCACGATAACCCGAAATGCTACCTTAAGACCGGAACACCCACTACCTTATATGGCATTCATCACAGTAAGACTGCAACTAACGCCGGTAACATTAAGATGGTTTAGTAAGCATACCCCTATGTTTCTCTCAGATGTACTGTTCATGCAGCCTCCCAATTACATCTTTAGGTGCTGTTTTATTATGTGCCGTTGAGTCAGTGTCAGCTCATGGCAACCCTCTGGATAGTTGTCCTAAATTGTGTGAAATAACCTTTAAATCTCTTCTGAAACACAGTCACTGTGTCAATCATTCACAAGTCTTTTGGTAATTCATTCCACTCGAGTGGCCTGCAATTCAAAAGGCCCTATTTCTGGTTGCCACAAAATGTATTTTCCTGATAGATGGAATATGCAAACTCCGACTGCTCTCTGATCACAGAGATCATTGTGGTCTGTAATTTTTTTAAATCTTTTGATGTGCAAAGGTACTTCACCATCCAAAGCCTGATGAATCAGCATCAATACTTTGAATATAATACACCAGAGGATAGGCAGCCAATGTAATAAAGACACAGACAGATGCTCTTGTAATGAGAGACACTAGTTAACAAAAAAGCAGGTGCATGTTGCATGAGTTGTGGTGCTCAAATTGCATGACATGGCAGTCTGCAAAACAAAGAATTACAATAAACTAATTTTGTTCACACCAATGTCTGCAACACTGATCTAAAATCCCCAGGAGACAAAAATGGTTTCAACATCCACAGCAATTGTAATTTTAGACTTAGTCACCTCTCTAAAGTATAAATTCATCGACAATAAAAGTCCCCAAAAGATCCCTAAACTCTGAAAGTGTGAGGCCACAGAAATCTGATATGCTCCCCCCTCCCCCCCCCCGGTGTTGTTGGGCAAAGAAAGGAACTGGTTCTGGGTAATAACAGAACCTCAGTTTTAGCAGTGTTAAATACAAGTCTCATTGTAGCATATCCCAGAATCCTTTTTTTTGAAAACTCCATTTTCTTTGGTTCAGGTACCACAATTAAATGGGAAAACACTGCTGCTGCAGATCCTACAGTTTTTCTAGCTCTTAGGAGTCTAGAAGTCCTTTATTCCAAAGGTCTTGATGATGCCATAAGATAACCTTGCACTATATCTGGTTGATATAGTGTATCTGGATTTTCAGAAAGCCTTTGACAAGGTCCCTCATGAGATAATCTTGGCAAAATTAAAAAGTCATAGATTGGAGACAGTGCATTATTGTGGATCAGGAATTGGTTAAAAGATGGAAAGCAGAGGGTAGGGCTAAATAGACAGTTTTCTCAATGGAGAAAGGTGAATAGTGGAATACAAAGGGATCTGTGCTGGGTCCCCATCTTTTTTAACATATTCATAAATGGCCTAGGAATGTGAGGTGATCAAATTTGCAGATGACAAAAAGTTTTCAAAGTTGTTAAAACCCAAGAAGATTGTGAAAAATTGCAAGCGGACCTTGAAAAATTGGAAGACTGGATGTCCAAATGGCAGATGAAACTTAATGTGGACAAGTGTGAAGTTATGCATCTAGGAAAGAACAACCCAAACTATGGTTACACAATGCAAGGTACCACCTTAGAAACCACCATCCAGGAAAAAGATTTAGGTGTCATCATGGACAATATGTTGAAACCCTCCACCCAGTGTGCAGAAGCAGTCAAGAAAGCAAATAGAATGCTAGGAATCATAAGGAAAGGAATGGAAAATAAAACTAAAGATAGTATAATGCCTCTGTATCGTTCCATGGCGTGGCCACACCTTGAATATTGTATGCATTTTTGGTTGCCATTATTTATTTAGCAATTTTATTTATTTAGCAATTCTTCTATACCGCGCTATTAAAATCAGCGCGGTGTACATCGAACAAAGATACTACAATGTATACAAACAACATCGAGTTTTACATAGAACAGGGAAATCATAAAAAGGATAAAGCTGAATTAGAAAAGGTATAAAGAAGAACAATAAAAGTGGTTAAGGAAATGGAAGGATACCCCTATGAGGAGAGGCTTAAAAGGTTGGGGCTCTTCAACTTGGAAAAGAGATGGCTGAGGTGGGATATTTTTCTTAATATCACCGCAACTTTTGACACAGTATGTCATGCGATTCTCCTACAGAGACTGTCAGCATACATCAGCATGACATTATGCCTAACATAGGCGTCATGGCTTGTTCCCAGACCTTGGATTTCAAGCAGCTTTGTTACTCTGGTGATGTCAGTCTCCAAACTTAATGAGGGTAGTTTACAAGATGAGATTAGCTCTGACCCCCTGGTGATGTCAGTCTCCGGGTCTGATGAGATTGGTCTGCAACCCCTCCTTGCTAATCAAGTGATAGCAGACCTCAAACAAACCAAATTATGACAGAGGGAGGTGCTGGAGAAGATTTTCACTATAAATACAGAGAAACACAAAAATATCTCTCTCTTCCTATTTTCATCAGACACACCTTACCCCCCACCCTCCCTTCTGCTCTCTTCCTATTTTCATCAGACACACCTTACCCCCCACCCTCCCTTTTGCTCTTTCTTATTCATCGGACATGAGGCCCTGACACCCACTTCTCTCTATATATATATATATTCTTCTAAGGTGACAGTACCCTGAGGGTGGTTCTGCTGGCAGCACTAATATACAATAAAAATAGACAATGCCTAAGACAGCCCTATCAATGAACCCCACTGTGGGTTGTGAACCCATGACCTCTGGCTCCATGGGCAGTGAAGTAACCAGTGGGCTAGAGCTGCTAATAAACACCTTGCTGGCTACAGGAGGACTGCACAACCCCACACCCACATTCTGCTGTGGTTACCAGGGAGATTACATACCACCACCAAACCCACCCTCTGGGGCTCAGGGTGGGGGACAGGATCTCCTGCCAACAGATCCACTTTCTACCCCTCTGCAATGGTGGCAGTAGAGGGGACCATCACCCCCAGTCCTGCTAAGGATCAAACACCCTACAGAGCAGGCAATGCAGAGCAGTACACATCCATAACGCAATAGCAGACAGACGGCAGGTATGGAAATGCTCAGCTGCCCCCCACCATTATCTGACATTCTCCAGCAGCAAGCCTCCAGTCGCTGCACCCTGCACGGTGTTCCAGCAAGACACATACTAGCTGCAGACAGTCCACCAGCTAGTCCATAGTGCATGGTCCTGGAGGAGATGCATGTACCCAGAATGGGGATATCAGCATACACACCAAGCAGATAAGTCAGTGATTGGGCCCCAAAAGGAAACCCATAAATATCACATAAGAAAAATACTATATAGCACTATGGGGGAACCTAGCCATGCCATGGTCACTGCTCAGTCAGGGTGAGAGTGACCTCCCAGCAGGACATACTATGGCCACCCTGTCTGTGCAGGTGGTACCGGGCACTACAATGTCCGGCCATTGCCCTATGCCCTGTGCAGATGTGGCCAGGCCAGGCCACCCTATCCAGGCTATTCCCACAGTACCTTGCTCCTCATTATGCACATTGGAAGGCCAATACTGGCAACAGTGCTAGCAGTCTGGGCTGTGGAGGGTGTTGGCAGCCACCACACACTGGATAGGCAGACACACACACACTCCCCACACCTATGCCAGCCGAAAATTGTACTTAACCTAGGGATTGCTATCTGCCAGTAATCATAGCAACCTTTTGATAGATGTGTACCATATTCCAAGGTTTAGGGTGGCATTACTAAGGTATGCAAGTGCTAGTATTGGGAGATGCATGCAGAGCCCAAAGTCCTGCCTCTCCAGGAGGCTTTGGATAATGGGGCTTGTGGGTGCGGGTGTGTCTGCCCCTGTTGGCTGCTGCTTTACGGCAGAGGTTCCCAACTCCATTCCTGCGGTGCAAAACACTGTTCGGGTTTTCATGCTGTCCCTCATGAATATGCATGAGATACATCTGCATACCATGGGGGTGGCGCATAGAAATGCAGCACAGGCATCTTTATCAGAGGCAGCATGGAACCTGAATGGTGTTTGGCCCTCCAGGACTGCATTTAGGAGGCTCTGCTCTAGGTAATGTGCATGTTTATGGTGTCTGTGCTCAGTAGGTTAAAATGTAGGTGGTTTTTTTGCATGTTTACTTCATCTGCAAGAAAGGTTCTGTCTGTATTAGCATGTTATAGTAGTGGGTAAAATATGAGGACTGGGTTGGTAGAAACCACAGCTGGGACTTGAACCTGTGACCTTCTGCTTCTGAATACACTGGTTTTGTGCACTGCACCACCATGTTATGACAGAGATGGTGCATTCCCTGGTGATACCATGATTGTTGGTCAGACAGGGCCTGTCTGTTTCAGTGCATGGTACCCACCTACACAGGGCTAGGCCACGGTCTGCTCTGGGCAGCTGCCACTGCCCCCTCCACCACCAGTATCTCTCAGCCACCATGCTGACATGCCCTTATGCTGGTGGAGCTGGTGGTGCGCAGTCTCAGGCTATCCAGTGTGCAGGTAGGTGGCTGCCTATTGTGCGTGTTCTGGGGTAGGGGTGCCTGCATAGACGTCCACACTCCCCCCCAGCCCCGCCTGCCAATGTTCCATGCCCTTGGGGTAGCTTTTGGGTACTATCTCCTGTGACACTTTGGGAAACCCACTCGTGCCCATGTTGGACCTTCAGCAATTGCTGTCTGGCTGCTCCGCTGTTTCAGCATTCGTATGGGCCACCTAGGCATCACTCTAGTCCGCACTGTGGCCCAGCTCCACCACAGCATGTGCCGCCTGCGGCCCTCTGTATCCCCTTCTCCGGCATCTGTCCAGTTGCCGTTCCGACATGCCCACCATGATGTTGCGGAACATGTGCACCTGTCCGATGGTGGGGAAAACCCTGAGCAGCGCTATGTCACTGTAGGCTCATTCACCTTGTATGGGGACGGCGTATAGACCCTTCCATGATTTATATCTGTTCTATGGGGCTTACTCAGGGGGGGGGAGGGGTTGATGTTTCTCATTGATACCACTATTGGCCAGCTTGGTTCTTGTTTTTTTCCAGTTTGTTGGGGTCATTTTCAGTGTTTCTGTGCACATGTATCACACTTATCACTGTTTTTTGGTTTCCCTGCCTGGGCTGTACATTGCTGACACTGAAATGGTTTCTCTCCACTGTAATGTGCCTTTAACGGCAGGTTTTCATTAGCGTTGGAATTCAGCCCTGAAATTCAGCATGTTAGTGTGAGGGGAGCCTCTCCCCGCACACTCTACGCCCATTGACCCCTTCTCTCCGCCCTCTCTCCACCTTCTGTGGTGTTTTACCGCGCCACGGAGCATTACGATCGTTAGCGCGTCATGTATGTTTACCGCAGTTTAGTAAACATACCCCTTAAACTTGAATTGAGGCACGTTAAAGATGAATTGGCCTCTGAAAGACAAAAGAAATATAAGCTCTGCACTATTTCACCCTCAGCCCCCCCTGCCTATGACACACCCTATAAACAAAATAATACAGAAGTATCTATAGCTGGGCTTAGGAATGGAAAAAATAAAAATGAATCAGACAGCACAGAGGAAGAAAATCCTAATAGTTTATCTCAGCCAGAACAGAGCAATAACCAGGACCTGTGTCAGGAGGATAATTCAGATGACTCAGACCTGGCACCCAGTACCGAACTCAGAGCACCAGTTAAAGTGATGCTGCAGGACTCTTTAAAAGATAGGGACATGGAAAGGATAGTTGAGAAAGTGGGTCCTATGCCTTTTAATGTAAATGAATGGTGCAAATGGGCCACTGATATTCTGATTCACTGGGGTCTAGGGAAATACAGAAGAAAACAATCAGACTTTGATAGACTTATGCATCTGGCTCTGGGGCCACACTATTATAAAGTTGGCTCTCTCACTCACCCATACCAGTTTGTTAAAAGGGCCATTGAGAAACTATTTCACTGTTCCCCAATGCAAGTATTTAAAATTATTTCACCTCTACCAAATGATACACTGGAAGAGTTTGCATATAGAGCCTGGATTTTTAAAGCATTTCTTAATGAGCAGGAGTCCTGGCCCAATGCAGAAGATTATGGGGAGAGCACGCATAAGGCATTTTTATTAGAATTGCTATCCCCTAAGATTACGAAACACCTTCTGTTATTTTCTGAAGACCCTAAAGCAACCCCTTTTGATACTTTAATGCTCAGAATTGGGTCTGTTTGGAAGACCCAGCCCTCGCAGGTCATAATAGTATCAGAAGCACGGAAGTGGCAAGCTGAGGGATCCTCCCAATACATGAAAAACACAGACAAAGGATACAGAGGACAGACACCTTGGAGAGGACAAAGCAGAGGTACTTTTAGAAATTCCTCAAGGTACATTCCCTTTCAGGAGCTCAAAGCACAGAGAGATGGATTAGAAAAGGAGAAAATTAAATGGGAACAGGACAAACACATACTGCAGGTAGAAATAGATAAATTAAAACAGGACATACGAGCAGCTCAGGACAAACACAAGGCTAGTGCATAGGGATGTCCTGACCTCTTGGGTTCAGATATCAAAATGTCTCAAGCCTTCATAGCCCAGCCTGCCTCCGTTCTCTCAGCAGAGGACTCGATTCCAGAGCCTCTGGATGATGAAACAGATACAGGTCCAGAATACAGTTTAAGGCTTGTAACATCCTTGATACTGGACTCTTGTGGACACCCCAATATTATCAGCAGAATAGGGGGTCAGGATAAACTAGCTTTGATTGACACAGGGGCTGGAATTAGTTTTACAAACAGAGCTTCTCCCACTGCAGATCAGAAAAATATGGAAATTTATGAAGTTCAAATAATTAATGATACAGCTTCCAAATGTGTGGCTATCCCAGTTAAATGGGGTATCCCTGTGCACAGTGAACAAAACAAGGAAATGTTGGAAACCACTGCCCCCACTATAGTGAACACACCAAAAGAAATAATTGGAATTGACGTTCTCAACCAGTTAAATCTGGTGGTGGATATGGCTAATCTTAAATTGTGGCAGTATTCAGGAACTTCAAGTGCTTCTAAAACTTTAGTGCATGAAGTCATTCCCATGCAGTTAGCAACTCAGTGCACCAAGGCAGCTCAGCAGTATGATCTGTGTGTAATTCCCTCAGAGGTGGCTGATATTCCAATCTGGGCACAAGACAAGTTAGATTCTGGGAAAAAGCACACAGAAATACTGTTGGAAGGTGAGGATACTCCACCATAGAAACAATACCCAGTACCTCATCAGGCTATAGAACCAGTGACTAACATTGTGAAGATACTGGAGGAGAGGGGTCTGATTAGACCTATTTCTTCCACATGCAATTCACCAGCCTGGCCGATAGTTAAACCGGGGGGTTCCTTCAGGCTCACTATGGACTCCGGTGCCCTGAATCAAGTTTCAAAATCTGTAGTGCCTGTGGTAGCCTCATACCCTGAAATGATCTCTAAACTGAACCCCAAATGTAAATTTTTCTCTGTTTTAGACATATCCAATAGGTTTTGGAGTCTGCCCCTGGCCCTTGAATGCCAGTACAAAACAGCCTTTCAGTGGCTGAATAAACAATATGCATGGACTGTGCTTCCACAGGACTATAAGAATTCCCCCTCAATATTTCATAAATAAATGCAGGAAGCCCTGTCACTATTGTCTTGCAGAGATAATATAATTCAGTATGTAGATGACAATCTGATTCAGTCTGAGAATGAAGCTGTACACTGGAATCATGTAAGAGAAGTTTTAAAAGCCCTCTTACAAGCTGGTCTTAAAGTTAATCCTGCCAAGGCTCAACTGTGCAAATCACAGGTTTCCTTTTTAGGGGTTACTATTGGCCAGGATGGTAAATCTGTAGATTCTCAGAGGATAGAGCTGATACAAAAACTTCCACTTCCTACAGATCAGAAATCCCTTTTTTTAGCTGTTGTTTAGCTTCTGATTTTAGTCTTACAATTTTCTTTTATCCTTTTTGTGTATTTATTCATATTTTTGAAAATAGTGTTGTCACATTTCAGTGGATGGTCTATACGGTATGCAATCGTTAGTTTTTCAGTTTTTCCCGCCAAAGAATTTGGTTTTTAAGCCATCTGCGCATGTGCAGGAAGCTGCGATGAAAAGCGTTTTTTAGTTTCGCCTGCTGACGGCGTCTTCACTGGTTGTGTCACAGGTTTGGTTCTGTTTTTTATGTGCTGGCAATGGGGCAATAAGATGATTTATGTAAGGAGATAGGTTTTGTTGTTTAATTTTAGCTTTGGCTTTTAGAAAGAGCATGCACAGTGCCTTACTATATGCTCCTTTTTTGCCCGTCGGCACATTGTATGTAGCAGTTATGTGCGCGCGCATGGCTGAGCTTTCGGTAGCTCTTTTTAATTATTCATCCTTTTTAAACATGCACTGCTGCGTTTGTTTTTTTGTAGTTTATGACATTTACTTTTGAAACCCACTGCTTTTGGTCGGCGGTTTTTAGGCACTACAGTGGATAAAAAAAAACCTTTCATTTCCTTTTTTTTGCATGGATTTTAGTTCTTTTAAGGTTTATTTATTATTTTTTATTTATGTACCAAATAATTGAATATGAGTGGCAGGGGTTCCGTTTTTGGCACCGCAATTATAAGGATAAGTCACATTTACATAGGTTTCTGTATCGGGATGACGTTGGTTGTTCTCGTTTTGGGATTGCTATTCTATCGACTTTCACAAGAAGTTTTTGATCTGAAGTCACTTTGGGATAGTTGTATACATACTTACAATTTTAAATGGCATCCTTTTGCCATCCTGCTCATTTTATTTGTTTATTTATTTATTTTTGTATAGTTCAACCTACATCGCTTGTGAGGGGCAGGTTGTTCCCACGGCCCTGCCAATCAAAGTGATTTGCGATATACATTGGCTGTCACATTGGTAGGTTTTTAACTGTATTCTTTAGTGGGCTTTTCTGTATTGTCTGTTGGTTGATATCCATAAGCTGGTCCTTTTTTGGGGGTTTTCTTTTTAGATAAGTGCATAGTCACTTTAAAATTTTACATGTATCCCACTTATTCACTCCTATCTCCTCCAGTTTTTTCTATTACGCTTTTTACTCCCTAGGTATTTATGAAGCAATGTTTATTTTATTTAATTTTATTTCGTTACCAGTTTGTCTATGTTGTTTTATTCATTGTTAAGCATTTTTTATACATTGTGTTCTTTTACATATTGGATATTGCATGTCTTTGTAGTCCTCCTCTCTCTCCTGTTTATCTGGTTTTACAGTGTATGCATTTTGTGTTTTATATTGTTGCATTTTATATTGTTACCTGTTATTTATTATTTAATGCAATATAGTTATTTTATCAATGGTTTATCACACTATGTTTATTTATTGTTTTAATTAATTTAAGATGATTTGCATTTTATCACTTGTTTATGCCTATGCATTATTATATTTGTTTTATTTGTTGTGGTTTTTATTCATTATGTATATGTATGTATTTTTAGTGAGCCGTTAACCCCTGAGGAAGTGGTGAACGAAACACGGCCTGTGTCGGGTTTAGGCACACTTGATCCGTGGAACAATAAAGGCATTATTGGAACTCCCTGCCATGTTTCCTGACTGGGCTCATATGCGGTGCATCCATTACCACTTGGCATGGGAGAAGAGACACTACATAAACTGCTCAACTTTACAGAACTCCATGCCTATATTGATCACCTTAAAACAACATCCACTGAAGTGAATCACACCATCACTTATGAGAATGGACACACTTGCTACAAGATGCTCATGCGTCTGTGTGGGAATTGTTATTTAATTACTCACCTACTGCTGATCATGTCTGTAATGTTTTTATTCACCCTATGCATTATCATAATTCTCCTGTGTTGTAATATGAAACAAATGTACATCTCCTTGCAGCGCATGTCCTACAGAACATCAACAACATTTTAAGGTAGTTACACTTAATTTCTCCAGCATCTACCTCTACATCCAGGCTCATTTGACCTGCTAATTTGGCTAATTTGGCATTTCCTATTACAGTGAATACCAGAGTCAGCTGCAGTCTAGTATTGCTTCCTATGCTCACTCATAGCATCCTTGTACCTTTCGGCTTTAACCTCCTCAGAAATTCCAAATTCCTGCAGCCCTTATGCACTGTTCACTCTCTCTAAGACGGGCACTGAGGTAGCATATTGGGTTCCCCCCCCCCCCCCAGTAGTGGCTGCCCTACCTAAGACACGAGGTTTGGACTCATAAGGGGACTTGTTTATCTCTAGAACACTAGAGACAGTACTGTGCAGGACAGGGGACCTGCTGGACATAGCAAGGTATTTAATACAGGAGGTATTAGACAAGCTGCCTACTATCATGTAATTGCAGTTGGGACAGGTACCACAGGTTTGCTTCCACCATTTCCAGGCACAAATAATAAATACAAATAAAAAAGGTGTGGGATATGTCAGCATACATCAGCATGACATTATGCCTAGCATAGGCGTCATGGCTTGTTCCCAGACCTTGGATTTCAAGCAGCTTTGTTACTCTGGTGATGTCAGTCTCCAAACTTAATGAGGGTAGTTTACAAGATGAGATAAGCTCTGACCCCCTGGTGGAGTGGAGGAGTGGCCTAGTGGTTGGGGCAAGGTACTTCAGGCCAGAAAGTCAGGGGTTCAAATCCCACTAGAGGACAGCAACCTTGGGCCAGAAGGACTGGGGTTTCTAGTCCCACAGGTGCTCCTTGTGGTCTTGGGCAAGCCACTTAACCCTCCATAGCCCATGTTCACTGTAAAATAGTTCTCTCCAAGTTATAATGCCCTATTCAATGTAATTTCAGTTTGTTCAATGTAAACCGCACTGTTGCAGAATAGCACAGTATATAAGAGAATGTAAATAAATAAATAAAAATAAATGTCAGTCTCCGGGCCTGATGAGATTGGTCTGCAGTCCCTCCTTGCTAATCAAGTGATAGCAGACCTCAAACAAACCAAATTATGACAGAGGGAGGTGCTGGAGAAGATTTTCACTACAAATACAGAGAAACACAAAAATATTTCTCTCTTCCTATTTTCATCGGACACACCTTACCCCCCACCCTCCCTTCTGCTCTTTCTTATTCATTGGATATGAGGGACATGAGGCTCTGACACCCACTTCTCTCTATATATATATATTCTTCTTACTATGAGACTCTGACACACACTTCACACATGCACACACACACACACACAGATTCATTGAGGTACACTGAAGCAGCTCTGTAACAACAACTATATAACTCTATTCTGTACCTATGTAATAAGCCTATTTCTATATAAAACTCCTTTTCCAAGCCACACCAGTTTTGGTTGTCTTATTTGTGCTGCTTAACCTACTGTCTCTGTGAAATGAACCCAGGACCAAACGGGGCATAACCAAAAGTAGAGAGCGGCGAAGGATTACATTTTCAAGAAGATTACAGAGACTACACTGTAGGACCGTGTGGGACCGTGTAAATTTGCTGCTCTATTGGTTTTGCTTGCCGCGGCGATTCGGGCGGTGGAGGGATGAAGCCGGCGTCGGAAGTTGTGAGTGAGAGCTCTGCCCCATTACCTGCTTCTGTCAATTACATCCAGGCAGCAGCGCTTTACAAGCAGCCATTTCTGCAGTGTATTCCTGCCTGGCTTGAATTGTGATGAAAAAAAATATGGTCAAGTCTGTTTGGAAGGACTGAGCTGTGGTGGTACGATATTCTACCTCTCTGGATGTTATAATGAGCCTTTCCTCTTATCTCTTCTATTTCCTTGACTATCACTGTATCTCTTATTCTGTCCTATCTTACAAATGGCGTTCTTTTCATATTTTCAGTATCATTTATGTAATATTGTAAACCGCTCTGATGCTTCGGCCTGAGCGGTATATCAAATGTAATAAACATAAACATAAACATTGGCATCATTGACAACACACTCAATAGGATTCGATCATATTCTGAACCATGCACTCTTGGGAAACTGTCAGCTTTTTCCTATTATCTAGTTTAAAAACTGTTCTATCTCATTTTAAAGGCTAATGCCACTAGCCTGGTTCCACCCCGGTTAAGGTGATTACCTCCTTTTAGAAAAGATTCCTCTTCCCCAGAATATTGCCTGGTTCCTAACAAATCTAAAAGCTTCTTACTTGCACTATCGTCTCATCCATGAATTGAGAATCTGGAGCTCCGCTTGCCTCTTGGGTCCTGCATGTGGAATGGGATGCACTTCTGAGTATGCTACTCTGGAAGTTCTTTCCCCCTAAAACCACCTTCCCCCTTTCTCCCTTCTCTATTTCCCTGGATAACACTAGACACCTCCCCCTTTCCTCAGCTTGCAACCTTGGGGTCATCTTGGACTCTCTCTTTCTCTGGGCACATCCTGGCCCATCTTTTGCCAGTGTGAGGCCCCTGGCACCTGGCGGCCTGCAGGGGCCCCGTATGGGCTGGATCCCACATGATGAGCACAGCTGCCCATGTCATGGACTTCTCACTAAAGTCACTCGTGACATCATTTCATTACAAATCATTGAAATTAACTTTAATCAATTACTGACAAACTGACCGACAAAGCCGACAATCATATGTCCACATCACAATTCACAAACAGCTGTCAGCCTGTCAAACACTTAACAATCAAATTGAAAATTTACAGTTTCAAGCATTCTAACTTTGCAATGCATTAATGCACATTCCACGTGCTGACTGCTGACAGTTAGCTAAGTATCAACATGTCGAAGTTCGAACATGTGTTAATGCAAAGTCATGGATAATGCACTCAGAGTCAACTTCTCTCAGAAGGTCCTGCTCGATACTCAACAAGATAAGCATGTTCAGACGCTTGTGTGACATCGTTGATATGAAATGATTCTTAATCAGCTTCAGCTTGCTGAATGACCGCTCACCTGAGCAGTTCATCACTATGAGGCAGAGGAAAATGCGCAGTGCGATCTCTGTGTTCGCAAATGTGCTATGGAGGTCATTATCAACGATGAAGTGATGCAACTGAATTTTGATTCTGCTGCAGATTGTAGCATTATCTGGATCGTCATTCTCATCTTCCTCCAGGTCGTCCGACTCTGACGCCTGTAATGCTTCCTTTCCCAACTTTGTTTGCAGAGCTGCCTTAAATTGTACTAACTCTTCCGCCAGTTCAGGCTGCAGATCAGAGGCATAGCGATTAATTAATTTGCTTGCACCTTCTTGAATTTCTGCATCAGAAAGTGATGAAATTTTACGCAAGAAAACAAATCGGTCAGCCAATTCAGCATATGCTTCCTTGCGCTTCGACAGTGCAGCAGCAAGGCTGTTGATGATAACGATGAATGTGTCAGTACAGAATTTATCACGTGGTTGCAACTGAATCTCAGTGTCCATGCTGGATTCGTCGTATCTGCGATTTTGTCTGCATACTCTCTTGCTGAGATCAGGCCGATAGTTTTCACAGTGTGACAGGTCTTTGCCATGTGCTTCAAAGTGGTCAAACTGTTCACAAAGGCTTTGGATGTACATCTGCAGTGAGTCATAAATCGCAGCAACAGAATTCAAGTTTTGATCAGCTGACTGCAATGACACGCTGTTCGCTTGGAATCTTGCGAGAATCTTCTGCCAGAAAGCAGCCATTATGCCCGTCTCAAGGCACTACATTCGATCGTGCAATCCTCTGGCTTCTTGACACGTCTCTGCCTCGTGTTTGCCCACTTTGTCATCTATAATGTCCTCCAGAGCTTCGACAATC
This sequence comes from Ichthyophis bannanicus, assembly GCA_033557465.1. Classification (NCBI taxonomy): domain Eukaryota; kingdom Metazoa; phylum Chordata; class Amphibia; order Gymnophiona; family Ichthyophiidae; genus Ichthyophis; species Ichthyophis bannanicus. Next base: position 1,785,729,999 of record CM066032.1, read on the forward strand.
TCATCATAGCCCCTCACCAGAGCATTTGCCGCATCGAATCGTGCTGACCACCGTGTGTCGGACAGTCTCTTTAATGTTAGCTGGCCTGTAATCTGTTCCAGCTTGTCCTTGAGGATGGCCCAGCATGCTGTCGAACCAGCAAAAAACACTTACAGCCGGTGGACAAAGTCAAAGAATGATACGGCATGGGCACAACAGGCTGCTGCGCACTGACCAACGAGGTTCAAGGAATGGCCTGCACAGGGTATGTAAGCGGCATGAGGATTTACCTGTCTTATAAGAGCATGCATACCTCTGTATTTGCCGCTCATGTTGCTGGCGTTATCATATGACTGTTCTCGACAATCGTAAATGTTGATCCCCAGCTGTGCAGAAACTGAAGCAAGCTATCTGCAAGCTGTTCACCTTTGTGACCTTGCTGAGGTAAAAATGTAAGGAACCGCTCAACAGAGCCAGATGGCAACGTGTAACGAATAATCACTGTCAGCTGATCCTGGTGTGTTATATCAGGCGTCGAATCAACTGAGATTGAGAAGTACTTAGCAGACTGAACTTCGGCCTTAATCCAATCGACAACTGACTGGCCAATCAGCTGAATTAGTTGATTGCAGATGTTGACAGACAGGTATGAAGTGTGTCCTTTTCCCTTGTTAGCATGATTCTGCAGGTATTGCACCATGAAGGGATCAAATTTTGATATAAGTTCAAGCATTCCCAAATAATTGCCATTATGGGCAAAGCCAACAATCTGGTTGTCACCTCTAAAGGCCAGGCCACGTTCAGATAAAAAGGAAATAGTTTCAAACAACCACTCGAGAACAGCACGCCAATACTCACGTTGTTTGTCACATTGCTTTACTAGTGCCTGATCAACATGTTTTGCTGTGCCACGTCGCATTAGCAGTTTAATCACGGATGGTCGATGAGTAGAACTGACCTCATGCTCCATGATTTGTTGCTTCCTATGCTTCCAGTTGCAAAAACCTTTTGTGCCGAAGGCTACAACACTGGTGACATTAGCTTGCATGGAAAGCAAAATAGATGAAGCTTAGATAGTGAATAGCAAAGCCAGTCACGATCAATGTTCCCTCTAATTTTCTGTAGACTGTGTGCGCATAAAATATCAGCTGTGCAGCTTTTGAAGGAAGATTAAATTTTTGTGCGCCACATAATGACACTCGGAGTTATATACTTTAAAATTTGACTACACGTCAGAATACAGTATGTACACCACATTGATTGCACTAGAAAATATTGTAGAACTTGTGAAAACTGTAAATACACAACAACTTTTAAATTTTAAGATGTCTGTATTGTTTTCTATCAGAATCAGAACCAAAGTTTTTGTGCGCTCTGTTGTAAAGTATGTGCGCTCGCTCGGCGAGGTGTGTGCGCGCGCACACGCGCACAGCTTAGAGGGAACAGTGGTCACGATTGATAGGTTCTTACGACAGCGGATGAGTTGTTTTGAACAGGTCACAAGAGAATTTTCTTGGTTTTCCATCGACTGCATAGACAGTTCTGGTTGTAGTGAAATCCGAGTCCCAGTGGGCACATTGCGCACTACCTGCTGTCGCCCAGTACTCGCGCATGTCTTTGACAATCTTGACGGGCCATTCGCCGAGGTCTGTAGAGTAGCAGACAGCAGATAGACATCGAATGAACATCATCATGTTCTAGAAACTCGGTAACATCCGTTGCAGCATCTTCTGCCTGCTGGAATGGCAGACAGTCCACTTCCATTTTCTCTTCAGTTTTAATTGCTGTCTCATTTACATTAGTAGTCGCAGTCATTGAAGCTTTGACATCTACTCCTACCTCAGCCTCCTGAGCTGGAGCGGTCATGCAGGGCTGAGTTGTCTGCCCAAAGTACGTCATAATCGACCTCGTTCCAGTTATAGCGGCAACATCCCGCTGCGCCTCTTCATGGCGTTTTTGCCAACTGGACTTATACTTGCAGTTTATGTCGCGCTCCCTTGAAGTCATGCCGTTATATTAACTGTAGTTTTGCTATATAATCTGTAATATAAAATATATAAGCAAGTTAATATTACGGTAACCAGTAAAACTAACCACACAGACACGGTTAAATTAAACCAGCAAAACTTAGTAATAGCAGACGACCGTGACAAAACTTGTCTTTACATTACATTTACATTACAAAGAATAGCAAACATATATATTATATTATATAACATATCAGATCTTCAGACCTCTTTGTAGTTTAATACTATTTAATATTATTTAAATTAAATGTTACGCTGTCAGGTGAGGTGTCAGCATCTTTCAGTGTTTACAAGTTAAACCGGAAGTAGATTATGATAGCCTGGTTCCAGTCTGCAGTCTACTGTTCAGGAACACCGAACAAGCTGAACGAAGGACCAAAACATTTACAAATAATTTTAAAAAACTTACGAGTGTAAAATAAAAATGTAAAAAAATAAATTGAAACTAGAATAAGTAAAGAAATAACATAATAAAAAAAATCAAACTTGAAATGTCTTAAACATAAAAAGGACTTATAAAACTAAAACATTACAACAAGCAGCTGCTGGAGCATGCGGGGCCCCTTAGATGCACGGGGCCCCTGGCACAGTGCCATAATGCCAACCCATAAAGATGGGTCAGACACATCCAACAGATGACTAAAACCTGCAGCTTCTTTCTCTATCACATCAGCAAAATTCATCCCTTCCTCTCTACTCATACTATTAAGACCCTTATCGACTCACTAGTCATCTCCTGCCTGAATAGTGTAACCTGCTCCTCTCTGGTCTCCCTCTGAATCATCTCTCTCCCATTCCATCTGTTCAAAACTCAGCTGCACGGCTTATCTTCCACCAGTGTCGCTATGCTCATGTAACCCTTCTTCTCAAGTCGCTTCACTGGCTCCCTCAGTTTGCATGTCCAGTTCAAACCTCTCCTACTTACCTACAAATGCATTCATTCTGAGGCTTCTAACTACCTTTCCTTTCTTACCTCACTCTACACTCCTCCTCAGGAACTCCACTCCTATGGCCTTTTTATCTGTGCCCTTCTCTGCCACTGCAAACTCAAGACTTTGTTCATTCCATCTTGCTGCTCCATATGCAAGGAATAAACTACCCGAGTCTCTGTGTTGGACCCCTTCTCTAGCCCTATTCAAATCCAAGCTAAAAACCTACCTAATTGAAACCACTTTTTGATCCTGATGCTCCTCACACTCTTACATAGTAACTTATACAGTGGCATTAGTACCTCTTCCTTTCTGCTGGTAATTCCTCTTCGTATGCAGCACAACATCCTCCTGGCTTTTGCCACCGCCTTGTCGCACTGTTTTGACACCTTGAGATCTACAGAAATAATCACACCAAGGTCTTTTTCCTGATCCGCACACACCATCCTCTCGCCCCCTATCAAGTACATTTCCCTTGGATTTCTGCTACCCAAGTGCATGACACTGCACTTCTTTGAATTAAATCTTAATTGCCAAGCATTAGCCAATTTTTCCAGCTTTTGTAGATCTTTCCTCATGTTAATCACTCCCTCAGGAGAGTCCACTCTGTTGCAAATTTTTGTGTCATCTGCAAAAAGACAGACCTTTCCATTCAGTCTTTCAGCAATATCACTCACAAATACATTGAACAGTGCCGGGCCCAGGACCGAACCCTGGGGCACCCCGCTAATCACCTTCCTTTCATCCGAGTGAGCTCCATTTACCATCACCTTTGGTCATCTGTCAGTCAACCAATTTCTGATCCAGTTTACCACCTTGGGACCCATCCCCAAACTACTGAGTTTATTGATAAGCCTCCTATGAGGGACAGTATCAAAGGTTTTGCTGAAATCCAGGTAGATGACATCCATTGCATGCCCCTGATCTAGTTCTCTGGTTACCCAGTCAAAGAACTCAATCAGATTTGTTTGGCAAGATCGTCCTTCGGTAAAACCATGTTGCCTCGGATCTTGCAACCTGTTGGTTTTGAGAAAGTTCACTATTCGCTCTTTCAGGAGTTCCTCCATTACTTTTCCTGCCACCGAGGTAAGGCTCACGGTCCTGTAGTTTGACACTTCTTCCCTGTCACCACTTTTGTGTAGAGGTACGACATCAGCCATTCTCCAGTCCTGAGGAACTTCTCCTGTTTCCAAGGATCTGTTGAAAACATCCTTTAACGGCCCTGCAAGAACCTCTCTGATCTCTTTCAGTATCCTGGGATGTATCCCATCCGGTCCCATGGCCTTGTCCACTTTCACTTTTGCAAGTTGTTCTAACACCTCCTCTTCTGTGAATAGTGTGGTATCTACTTCATTCCCATTTTTATATTTTGGAGTCACAGGATTTTCTTTAGTAAAAACAGAGCAGAAGTATTTGTGTAGCAATTTTGCTTTTTCAATGTCACTTTCCACGAGTCCGTTCCCAGCACTTCTTTTTTTGTGTAATAAATTTTATTGAGCAGTTTCATATAGCATACATACAACTCCAATAAATAATACAATGAGGTATAAAATTTACCAGAGTTCAATGGCCTATTTCTCATCCAATAAAAGACAAATCAGAATATCAACCACTATTATGCAGTTATTATACATAACAATGCCTATAAGTAGGACCCTACAGCAACAAGCTAAACACAAATGAACAATGATGGAATGAAATGAACAAGTGCCCCCCCCCCCCTCCCAGCAACAACCTAACTCAGGATAGGGCAATGAAAACTATACAATGACCATACAGAAGCAATATAGTAATAATAATAATAATTCTAATAATACGATACAATACAGTACATAACCTTCCCCTCCACATGCAAATCCCAAGCCCTCCCACGGAAAGTACCAGTAGTCACGGTAAGCATGAGGCTAAGGCTCTGCAACTACCACCCCCGTACATTCCTAACTGCAGAAAAAACACAACAATTACCCTTCTTCCCACCCTGACCCAAAAAGAAAGAAAGAGCTTGAGACGAGACGGGGAAATTCACTCCAAATCCCTAAGGGTTAAGTTTACCTAAGACCCTGCTCATATCTCCTCCCCCCCTACTACCCACTCCACCCTCCCTCCTTTCACTCCTATCCCCACCCCTTCCGCCCCCCCCCCCCCCACTCTGCATCCCCTCTGACTGTTAAACCCAGATAAGCAAATGAAGGTAAAGAAGAATGAAAGAAAGAAAGAAAGAGTAACCGACCATATAGCAAGATAAATCAACCGAAAGAGAGCAAAACATCAGTCAATCTGGGTTACAACCTGCGATCCCTAGCACACCCGTGTTCTCCTGCAAAACTGAGCTCCAGAGTTCCTCTCCTGGAAAAGGACATCCCCGTATTGTAGCTGTAATTTTTTCCAACCAATAAATTTCCCAGCATTTAGAGCGCCATTCTAAAAGAGATGGTGATCTACTGCATTTCCAGAACCTAGCTATCACTGATCTGGCTGCCAGTAAGAGTGCCTGCACCACTCTCTGGATAGGTACCCCACTAAAGGCATCAGGAAGAACCCCCTCTATACAAGATTCCATATCTAACAGAAGAGTCACCTGCAACCTTTCATTAATGTATCCCAACACTTTCTTCCAGTAATTTTGAATGTAAGAACAAAGCCACCACATATGATCAAAGGTGCCATGACTACCACACAACCTCCTACAAAGCAAGTCATCAGCCCTTTTCCATTGAAAAAGATCTACCGGAGTTATTGATAAACGATAAAGGATCTTAAGCTGTGTATGAATCAACCCGAGCGAAAGAGAACACAAATGAGAATAAGAATAGACTTCTAGCCAAAACTCCTGCTCCTTCCCCGGTAAAACCGCTTCCCATCTCTGCTGAGGGAGTTTCAGAGTGGGGGAAGCTAGTGAATCATCCGCAATGTGCCTGTACAATCTGGCAATGAAGGCAGTAAGTTTCTTAGACTCAAACAAATCTAGCTCCCAGCTCCTAGGGCTTCTAGCTAAATCCACTTCCGAAAACTGGGATCCCAAACAATGAGCCAGTTGAATATATTGGAACTGAGATAGTTGGGAACCTAAACTCTCCTCTAACCACCTCTTAGAGATTGGATGAGAGCCCTCATATAAGGAAGAAAGCTTCATCAAAGTAATGTTTGAACCCAGTCCCTTATTCATGTCTCAAATTAACCCCAAGGCTCCTAAGATGGTGAAAGGCAAGTGGGTCGCGGATAATCTCATCTGTTTGCAAATCCTCCTCCATGCCTCCCAACAAGGCCCAATAAACACATGTGCCTTCACCTTAGCTACCTCTAGCGAGTCATGAAGAAAGGGCACAGCCATCAATGGGTTCGGCGTCAACCAATCCCTTTCTAATAGTGCCCATTCCGCTCCTGAATTGATTCTCCACAGTAGTAGCGATCTCAAGCAGATACAGGAAAATATAATTCTGGGTCCGATAGACCTATCCCTCCTGACCATTTTGGAAGCGTGAGAATTCGCCAACTAATTAACGGACGTTTCCCCATCCATAGAAAGCGTGATACAGCCTGCCTCAGGATCCTAAAAAAGGATCTCGGAAGAGAAATAGGTAATTGCATAAACAGAAACAACAACTTTGGTAAAACTAACATCTTATAAGTGTTAATTCAGCCCAGCCAAGAGATCGAGCAAAGACCCCACCGATCCATATCCAACTTGATTGATTTTAAAAGCGGGAGATAATTTAGACTATATAACCTGGAGATATCCTGATGTATTACAATACCCAGATACCTAAATTGATCCACCACTGGGAAACCTCCACCACTGAAGGTAGCTCTTGCTGAGGATCGGGACCGACAACTAAGTAATGTGGACTTTTGTTTATTTATAGTAAATCCGGATATATACGAGAATCGCTCCAAAATACCTAACACTTCAGGTAAAGATCTAGAGAGATTCCTCAAATAAATCAGTGTATCATCCGCATATAACGAGATAGAGTGCCAAACCAAACCTAGATGGATACCTATTTCCTCTGCTCTTAACCTAATATGGACCGCCAAAGGTTCCATAGCAAGTGCAAATAGTAAGGGAGATAGTGGACAACCCTGTCTAGTGCCTCTACCTAAACGAAAGGGCGACAAAATGGAACCATTTATAGACACCACCGCCTGAGGTCTGGCGTATAGCTAAGCAATCCACGTACAGAAGGAAACCCCAAAACCAAACCCCTGAAGGACCCACAAAAGGTATGGCCATTCGAGTTTGTCAAAGGCCTTCTCAGCATCTACTTTCGAGCAGCTAAGTTGTTTTGTTATAGAGCAGATAGTACGTCCATATGGGGGTCGAACACTAGACGAAACCCTCTTTTTGAATGAACAGCGTTGGATATATAGGTTAGATACAGTTACCCCGAATGGGCTTAACTTAACTATAGATTGGCAGGTTTGCACATAAATTCATGTTTATTACATAGCAAGATAGGGAATAGTCTCTAGAGGAGACGGGAACAAATTCTGAATTCTGAAATAAGATTACAGTAATTCGGTCTACCCATGTGACAATGTGGGTATCCAATAGAAAGTAAGTTGTTTGTGCCGGTAGATAGTAGCAGGGGTTTAAATAGGGGAGGAGAGTTCCACCCCGCATGCGCGGCGTCTCTTAGAGCTTTTGGAGCCATTTTTGGAAGAGAGATACACGAGAGCGTGGGCAGCATCAATTATAGTAAGTCAATATTGGAGAGTGGTTTTAATAGAATAAGTTATAGTAATATGGAGGAAGGGATAGGTTTTTAGACTGTTGTTTGTGTTTTTAGGTTTGGGGCAGGATCTCCTGAAGAAAGCAATAGTTTGAAACGCCGACAGGGCGCCATAACAGAGCGTCGGGATCCGGTTCACCTAAGCTGCATGAAAGGGCTGCAGTTTTTAAGTTAAGTCACGTTATATTTATCAATAAACTCAGCATTGTTATTACACCTGAAATTTAAGAAACACTGAGGTCATTGATGTTACTGACAGCACCGTAAGAAAGGACGCGAGTCCAGAAAGAGTGCTAGTCGAATCTGAGACCTAATATCAGTGTTAATATAGAGAATATCGAACTTATTCTAAAAGAGAAGATTGGACAAACTATTCCTAGTACTACAGTAATTCGTTCAGAAAATAAGACCTCATATGGTTGTATTATTGTAAGTCTGGGTAGCACCAGGTGGATGGCCTGCATATTCCACCTCAGAGGTGGAATAAGCACTGGCTGCCCCTCTGGATTGGCCAGCCAGCCCACTAGCAGCAACGGCGGCAAGCCAGGTGAGTCCCTGCCACCCAATCCAGGGCCTGGCTGCCCCCACTGGGGTTGGGCAGTGGGGAAACTGGGGTCTCCATAGCAGCAGGCTGGATGTGCCTCAGGGTGCAGAATCGGGGGCTGATGGGCCCGTCCTGTTCGGGGCTATCCAAATGGCCTGGACACGCCTTTAATGGAATTGGGCTCTATGTATTTTGTCTTGATTATATTTTAAGTTCTGGCATCAGGGGGGTGGTTAAGATAGAGGCAGAAAGGCTCTGCGGAGCAGCAGCACAACTGTAACTCCCTTCCACATACTGCTACTGTGACTGCTCACTGCTTTGATGGGGCGCATGAAAAAAAAAGCAAGCAGGCTTACCCTCGGGCTCATAAATGATCTGGAAATGGGAATAATGAGTGAGGTGATCAAATTTGCACAAAATTATTCAAAATTGTTAAAACTCAAGGGGACCTTGATAAATTGGAAGACTGGGCATCGAAATGGCAGATGAAATTTATTGTGGACAAGTGCAAAGTTATGCACCTAGGAAAGAACAACCCAAGCTTTGGTTACATGATACAAGGTACCACCTTAGAAACCACCACCTAGGAAAAAGATTTAGGCGTCATCGTGGATAATATCTTGAAACCCTCCGCACAGTGTGAAGCGGTGGCCAAGAAAGCTAATAGAATGCCAGGAATCATAAGGAAAGGAATGGAGAATAAAACCAAAGATATTATAATGCCTTTTTATTCTTCATTCCTTTCCTTATAATTCCTAGCATTCTATTTGTTTTCTTGGTCGCCACTGCACTCTGAGCGGAGGGTTTCAACATGTTATCCATGATGATGCCTACATCTTTTTTCCTGGGTGGTGGTTCCTTATATGGAACCTTGCATTGTATAACCATAGTTTCGGTTGTTCTTTCCTAGGTGCATACCTTGGCACTTCTCCGCATTACATTTCAACTGCCATTTGAACATCCAGACTTCCAATTTATCAAGGTCCTCTTGCAATTTTTTGTAATCCTCTTGAGTTTTAACAACTTTGAATAATTTTGTGTCTTCTGCAAATTTGATTAACTCACCCATTGTTCCCATTTCCAGGTCATTTGCGAATTTGTTAAAAAGCAGCGGACCCAGCACAGATCCCTGGGGTACTCCACTATTTACCTTTCTCCATTGGGAAAATTGGCAATTTAGCCCTACCCTCTGCTTTCTATCTTTTAACCAGTTCCTGATCCACAATAGTACATTGCCTCCTATCTCATAGCTATTTAACTTTGCCAAGAGTCTCTCATGAGGGACCTTTTCAATGGCTTTCTGAAAATCCAGGTACATTATATCAACCGACTCACCTTTGTCTACCTGTTTATTCACACCTTAGAAAAAAGAATAACAGATTAGTAAGACAAGACCTCCCTTGGCTAAAGCCACGTTGGCTGACTCCCATTAAGCCATTACTTTCTACATATTTACTAATTTTGTTCTTTATAATGGTTTCTACCATTTTTCCCGGTACTGACATCAGGCTCACCGGTCTGTAGTTTCTGTAATGCCTCTGTAATGCCTCTGTATATGTCTTTGGTGCGACCTCATTTGGAGTATGGTGTGCAATTCTGGAGACCGCACCTTCAAAAGGATGTGAACAGGATGGAGTCGGTGCAGAGGGTTGCTACTAAAATGATTAATGGGCTTCATTATAAAGCATATGAGGACAGACTTAAGGATCTTAATATGTACACATTAGAGGAAAGGCGGGATAGAGGTGATATGATTGAGATGTTTAAATACCTCCATGGCATAAATGTTCAGGGAGAGAGCCTCTTTCAATTGAAAGCAAGTTCTGCTACGAGGGGACATGGGATGAGGGTGAAGGGAGATAGATTCAGGAGTGATATGCGGAAATATTTCTTTACGGAAAGAGTAGTGGATCCATGGAATAGTCTCCCAGTGGAGGTGGTAGAGATGAGGACAGTAACTGAATTCAAAAAAGCATGGGACCAACACAGAGGATCTCTAAAGGTAAAAAGTGGACTGTTGTAGTTGTTGTTATGGAAGGACAGACTAGATAGGCCTTGTGGTCTTTTTCTGTCATCATGTTTCTATGTTTCTATGTTTCTTGGATCTCTCCTGGAATCCTTTTTAAAAACTGGCATTACATTGGCCACCCTCCAATCTTCAGGTATTACAGATGTCATGGGTTTGATCCCACAGTGGTGGTGTTTAATATGGCTGTCTGAGGCATTTCCTTTTAATTTAAATCAGTGCTGCCAGCAAAAACACCCTCACAGTGCCGTAGCCTAAGGTGCATCATAAGGTGCCTTACAAAGCGCCCTTTACGGCACATTATAAGGTGCCTTGGCGGATAGGGCACTTTATAATGTGCCCTTTGGAGTGCCTTATAGGGTGCCATATGCGGCACCTTAGATTATGGCACTGTGAGGGTGTTTTGCTGGCAGCACTGTTTTAAATTTAAAAAAAGAAAATGCCTCAGACAGAACTGATTTAAATTAAAAGGAAATGCCTCAGACAGCCTTCTTACATAACACCACTTTAGAATCTAACCCATGACCTCTGCCATCATTGCAGTAACCAGTGGGCTACATCTTCATTGCTTCTAACACTGAACTTAATAAAAAACCTCCCAAAATGCCAACTATTATCAATGTGGAACTTAAAGCTTCAATGTGGAACTTGGAGCTTACTTACACCGCCTCTTCTGGCGTTTACTATCATACAAGATAAATTTGAAATTCGTTAAAGGTCTCAGACTTATATGGCACACATTTTTTTCGGACTTACAATACATCCAATATCAGTGCCTAATAGCATCAATGACCTTCTCACGAAAAAATCAGTGACTAAGAAAGCGAATGGAACTGCTCCCTCATCTCATCGGTTCTCGTTTTTGTTAAACATCCATACATGACAATATCTGTACTACAAATATTGTCACTAATGCTCCAAGATTCAACTCTGTAGGGAACACTTAGCTTCCGATAGTAAATTAAGGGGTATGTTTCCTAAACCATCTTAACGTGCGCCCGGCGATAGTGTGCAGGCTGCCATAAAAGGAGTGGGCGTTGCAGTCTTAAAGTAGCAAAATGGGATTATTGCACGATAACGCGCGCTGCTGCGCACATTATTGGGTGAAGCGCCGCTAAGCACATTAACGCGCGGTACTCCTAAGTAGGCTCCCAGACAGGCAAACGCAGAAATGGAGGTGTAGCACAATGGGTAATACGCTGACTGATGATACAGGGGTCATGAGTTTGATCTCCCAGTGTGCCTAATGCATAAGGCTGGCTGGGGCATCAGCTTTGACATGTAAGTATTGTTTCTTGAGGCATTTTAATTTGTAATTTAATTATTGCTGTCAGCAAACACACCCTCACATGCCGTAACCTAAGGTGCCGCATAAGGAACCCTATAAGGCACTCCATAGGGCACATTATAAAGTGCACTGTCCGCCATGGCACCCTATAATGTCCCCTATAGGGCACCCTATAAGGCGCTCCATAGGACACCTTATAAGGCACCTTATATGGACTGTAACCATAAGGTGCCCCAGAAGGAGCTTTATAGGGCACCCTATAGGGCGCCCTATAAAGCGCCTTCTGAGGCACCTTATGGTTACAGTACTCTGAGAGTGTTTCTGCTGGTAGCACTAATGTACATTAAAAATAAACAATGCTTTGGACAGCCCTATCACACAACCCCACTGTGGGTTTGAACCCATGATCTCTGGCTCCACAGGCAGTGAAGCAACCAGTGGGCTACAGCTCTAGAGATGTTAACAAAACCCTGGCTGGCTGCAGAAGGACTGCATGGCACCACACTGACAGTTTGCTGTGATCACAAGGATAGAGTTAACCCACCCGTACCCATGATGCACTGCACATGCAAATCAGCAGTCTATGGATGATCACAAGATGGGGTATGCACCCCCATAGCACCTCGGCCGGGTAGGGGGAACTGACCGTGTGTGTTACTGGCACAGAGTAGCTACACACCGTCACATTGTGCGGGTACTGTGCTCACCCTGAGGGTGACGTGGGGCGCCCAGCACCAGGTCCACAGCACCTTCCATGGCAGAAATGAGCCATGCTGCAGGCTGCCAGCAGTGCTAGTGTGTGAGTTAGGTAGTTGCTGCAGACATACCTTGGATACATCTGTATTTCTCAGTCAGGTTTAGCCCTTATGGACCCATAGGCAGATTATGTACCACCACCCCACCCACTGGGGCTGAGGGGTGGGAAACAGGATCTCCCACCAACAGATCCACATTCTACCTCCCTGCAATGGTGGCAGTGGAAGGGACCATCAACCCCAGTCCTACTGGGGAACAGACACTCTACAGGGCAGTCAATGCAGCTCTGTACACATCCATAAAAGCAATAGCAGGCAGACATTAGGCCTGGAAATGCCCAGCTGCACCCCACCACTATCTGATATTCTCCTGCAGCTAGCCTCCAGCCACTGCACCCTGCAAGGTGTTCCAGCAAAACACATACTAGCTGCAGACAGTCTGCTATCTAGTCCATAGTGGATGTCCCTGGAGGAGATGCATGCACCCAGAACTGGGATGTCAGCATACACACTAAGCAGATAAATCAGTGATTGGGCCCCAAAAGGGAACCCAGAAATATCACATGAGAAAAATACTATATAGCACTATGGGGGAACCTAGCCATGCCGTGGTCACTGCACAGTCAGGGTGAGAGTGATCTCCCAGCAGGACATGCTGTGGCCACCTTGTCCGTGCAGTTGGTGGCCGAGCACTACAATGTCCCAGCCATTGCCCTATGCCCTGTACAGATGCATCCTGGCCAGGCCACCCTGTCCGGGCTATACCCATGGTACCTTGCTCCTCGTTATGCACATTGGCTGGCCAATACTGGCAACAGTGCTGGCAGTGTGGGCTGTGGAGGGTGTTTGCAGCCACCACACACTGGATAGACAGACACACACTCCCACACCTATGCCAGCATTGTACAACTATAGAGGTATTTGGCAGCCATGGCCACCACTCCAGTCCTGGGCACAGTGCAGGCACGGCTATGGTACACAATACTATTGGTGTCACTCCCAAGGTTGGTAAACAGTGTCAGACACAAGACCTGTAGCACACTCCACAGACATCAGAAAGGTTGCCATGATGCAGTTCAATCGGAAAATTTTACTTAACCTCGGAATTGCTATCTGCCAGTAATCATAGCAAACCTTTGATAGCTGTGTACCGTATTCCCAGGTTCAGGGTGGCATTGCTAAGGTATGCAAGTGCTAGTATTGGGAGATGCCCGCAGGGCCAAATGTCCTGCCTCTCCAGGAGGCATTGGATAATGGAGCTCGTGGGTGCGGGTGTGTCTACCCTTGTTGGCTGCTGCTTTACGGCAGAGGTTCCCAACTCCAGTCCTGGTGTGCAAAACACTGTTCGGGTTTTCATGCTGTCCCTCATGAATATGCATGAGATACATCTGCATACCATGGGGGCGGCGCATAGAAATGCAGCACAGGCATAGTTATTAGAGGCAGCATGGAACCTGAATGGTGTTTGGCCCTCCAGGACTGCATTTGGGAGACTCTTCTCTAGGGTATGCGCATGTTTATGGTGTCTGTGCTCTGTAGGGTAAAATGTAGGTGTTTTGGGCATGTTTACGTCATCTGCAATAAAGGTTCTGTCTGTATTAGCACGTTTTAGTAGTGGGTAAAGCATGGGGACTGGGTTGGCAGGAACCACAACTGGGACTTGAACCTGTGACCTTCTGCTTCTGAACACACTGGCTGTGTGCACTGCACCACTGTGCTGCCACAGAGACAGTGCATTCCCTGGTGATGCCATGACTGTTCGTCAGACAGGGCCTGTCTGTTGCAGTGCATGGCACCCACCTACACAGGGCTAGGCCACGGTCTGCTCTGGGCAGCTGCCACTGCCCCCTCCACCACCAGTATCCCTTTGCCACCATGCTGACATGCCCTTCTGCTGGTGGTGCTGGTGGAGCGCAGTCTCAGGCCATCCAATGTGTGGGTAGGCGGCTGCCTATGGTGCGGGTTCTGGGGTAGGGGTGCCTGCATAGCTGTCCATGCTTCCCCCCAGCACCGCATGCCAATGTTCCGTGCCCTTCGTGGTACCTGCTGTGTACTATCCCCTGTGACACTGTGGGAAGCACACTCGTGCCCATGTTGGGCCCTCAGAAGTTGCTGTCTGGCTGCTCTACTGTTTCAGCATTCCTATGGGCCAGCTAGGCATCACCCTAGTCCGCACTGTGGGCCAGCTGCACCGCAGCATGTGCCGCCTGCAGCCCTCTGTGTCCCCTTTTCCAGCATCTGTCCAGTTACCCATTCCGACATGCCCGCCCTGCTGTTGTGGAACATGTGCTCGCCATAGGAAACCTGGCCGATGGAGTTGGAAACCCTGCTCAGCGCAATTACACTGTGGGCTCATTCACCTTGTATGTGGACGGAGCATAGACCCTTCCAAAATTCATATCTTTTTATTTGGAGCTTTCTTGGGAGTGTTTTTTGATGTTTCCCATTGATATCACTATTGGCCAGCTTGGTTATTTTATTTTTACATTTTCTTCTGTACATTTTCACTGTTTATTTGCCCTTTTGTTCCGTGCACATGTATCACACTTATCACTTTTTGTAGGTTTCCCTGGTTTTGCTGTACATTGCTGACGGAAATAGTTTCTTTTCCCCTTAAATCTGCTACAACGCCAGGGTTTAACTGGCGTTAGTTTTGAGCCTCGGATTTCACAGCGTTAGTGTGCAGAGAGCCTCTCCCCTCCCACTCTCCACCCATTGACCCCTTCTCTCCGCCCCTGGGGAGCCTTCCTCCGCCCTCCGGGAGCCTTTCCCCGCCTTCAGCACTCGTTTGCACCGCAGCGCGCGTTATCGCGCAATAAGGTACCTGTGCACCTTGTAAAGCGCCATTATCGCACGATAAGGTACCTTATCGCGTGATAACGTTACAGAGCGCACGTTAAGATGGTTTAGTAAACATACCCCTAAGTCTTCAAACTCTCTTTGCTTTCAAATCCTGACGCCTTCCCCAGACGTCACATTAGCGTTTCACCATAGATGTTTCTTCTGGGGATCACCGTCTTCAATTTTTATCAGTTTTTTACTACAAAATAAAACAATGCAAGCCCTTACCAAAAAACCACTCACTCTGGCTCATTCCCAACCTCGTGCCCTATTACTAAACAAAACACCTACCATAAAAACAAGCTCCAAATGTCTGTCAGGGAAATTATCTTACTTAGACGATGTCAATCCCATTCTTCTCTCCCCTAAAACGCCGCGCATGCAGACTAACTAACCCATCTAGTCATTTAAAAACCTCTAACTTTTACCCTATTCGTGGTTTCACAAGCCTACGTCAGACAGCATTTCTCCGACCATGGAACTTTCAAAAAAGTTTTTTTAACCATATTCTAAAAACATATCAAAAACCGAATTGCCATTTCTTCACCCGTTATTATTACTGCTGTAACTTTTGTTAGCCTACCTTATTTCTTTGAGCATTTCATCATCTATTTGTTCATTCTGGCTAGATAGTCGATAGTACACCCCCACTGTCATCCCTTTCCCCTTTCCCTTTTTACATGGAATTTCAGTCCATAGAGATTCTACAGTGTATTTTGTTTCCTGCAAAACTTTAATCCTTTGTGACTCAATGCCTTCTCTAACATAGAGTGCAACCCCTCCACCAATTTGATCTGCTCTGTCATTACAATATAGTTTGTATCCAGGTATCACAGTGTCCCACTGGTTGTCCTCTTTCCACCATGTCTCTGAGATTCCAATCATATCTAACCTCTCATTTAGTGCTATATATTCTAACTCTCCCATCTTATTTTTTAGACTTATAGCATATGCATGCAAGCATTTTAAAGGCTATATTTTATTTATATTGATCTGCTTATCTGTAGGAAGGGGTAATTTGGAATCTTTAAGCTCTGTCTGCTCTGTACTCAAGGGCATTTGGGTTACTTTTGTCTTTATTGGAACCTCTCTGTCGATGTGCCCTAACTTCAATCTTTTGCTAGTATCCTTCAAGGATACATTGTTCCGAACCATGTGCTCTTGGACGAAAGTCGGCTTTCCCCTATTATCTAGTTTAAAAGCTGCTCGGTTGTTTACACCATCAAAAAGTAGAAAGACTAGAGGACACATAATGAAGCTACAATGTAATCCATTTAAGACTAGTAAGAGAAAATATTTTTTCACTCAACGCGTAATCAAAATCTGCAATTTGTTACCGGAAGATGTATTAAAAGCTATTTGTGTAGCTGGATTTAAAAAAGATTTGGACAAGTTCCTGGAGGAATGGTCCATAAACCATTATTAAAGTGGATGCAAAAAATCTACTGCTTACCCTAAGACGAGCATTGTGGAAGATATGAACTTTAGGTACCTGCCAGGTACTTGTGATCTGGAATAGTCACTTTTGGAAACAGGATACTGGAGTTGAAGGACCTTGGTCTGACCCAGTGTTGTTGTTGTTAAGTGCCGTCGAGTCAGAGTCGACTCATGGCGACCCTCTGGATAGCTATCCTAAATTGTGTTCGGTCTTCAGTCAGGCAGCTCATTGTTGACAGACTGGTACCCGTAGCTGCTGTTATTGTATCGATCCATCTCATTGCTGGCCTTCCTCTTTTGCGTTGACCTTCTATCTTGCCAAGCATAATGTCTTTCTCTAATGATTTCTCTCTTCGCATGATGTGTCCAAAGTATGAAAGTCGAAGTCATCTGAGCTTCTAAAGAAAGCTTAGGTTTGATCTCCTCTAGTACCGACTGGTTTGTTCTTCAGGCAGTCCATGGTATACACAGTATTCGCCGCCAGCACCATAATTCAAAGGCATCAATTTTCTTCCTATCTGTCTTTTTCACTGTCCAGCTTTCACATCCATATATTTCTTATGTTCTTATGCTAATGTTATCTTCTGTGCAGTGAACCTTGGATTCCTGCCATGTTCATGCTCTGTAGGATGAAACTACATCTTTGTCGGAAACGTGGGCAGATGTCTTTGTGAACTCGTGAGCCAATCAGGGATGTTTCTCAGCCCCAAATAGCGCGTAGCACCACTGTGACCTGGAAGTACTGCAGCCGCTGAGTGTGTGCTCCCTTCCGGCTTGCCATGGCACACTGGCTGCTGATCCGACTGGAAAGAAGCATGAGTAGGAAGGAGCAGCTGGATCATCACCTTCTCTGGGGAAGTTGCTGCAGTGCTTTCCAGGTCTGGACAGTCTTTGGAGATCCATGGTGTGAAAACACTGGAATCGCTGTGGGACACTATTACAGAGTTGAACTCCTCACCTTTGAATGTTGTGGGGATTATAAACTTTGAAGTAGCTCAGGTTAAAAGTCTATTACTGAAGTCTCCTGTGTACAGGGGGGGGGGGAAGTCAGAAGAACTGTTCATTTGGAAGAACAATTGGGACTGCTATAGGAGGTGAATGTGGCTCAGACAAAGGACAAACTGTCACTAGTTAGGAAGACAGAATATTTGGAGAATAATGTGCGTAGAAATAATTTGAAGTTGTTGAATTTTGCTAATTCCCCTATTCTATGGCCTTTGGAGATGGTGAGGAAATACTTATGGGAGACTTTGAAAATCTCCCAGGAGGATCTTCCTCCCCTGATCAAAGCACACTATTTGTCCCTGGGCCTCGCTTGTCGGGGGACCTTACAGGGTTCCTGGAGATTTCCCTGGATGTGATAACTGAAACATAGAAACAAGACGGCAAAAAAAGACCACATGGCCTATCTAGTCTGCCCTTCCATATCAACTACTACAATAGTCTCCTTTTTTCCTTTAGGGATCCTCTGTGTTTGTCCCATGCTTTTTTGAATTCAGATATTGTCCTCATCTCTACCACCTCCACTGGGAGACTATTCCATGCATCTACCACTCTTTCCGTAAAGAAATATCTCCACATATTACTCCTGAGTCTATCATCTTTCACCCTCATCCCATGTCCCCTCATAGCAGAGCTTGCTTTCACTTGAAAGAGGCTCTCTTCCTGTGCATTTATGCATGGAGATATTTAAACAACTCTATCATATCTCTTCTATCCTACCTTTCCTCTAAAGTATAGATATTAAGATCCTTAAGTCTGTCCTCATATGATTTATAATGAAGACCGCTAACCATTTTAGTAGTCACCCTCTGCACCGTCTCCAACCTATTTATATACTTTTGAAAGCATAGACACAATACTCCAAATGAGGCCTCATCAAAGACTTATACAGGTCCTGTTCTTATTTTGTGTACAGAAGTACTTCACCCCTTATACTGTATCGCTTCCTTGGATTTTTGCATCCCAAATGCATGAACCTGCATTTTTTAGCATTAAATCTCAGCTGCCAAATTCTAGACCATTCTTCAAGCTCAGCTAGATCCCTCTTCATGTTATCTACTCCTTCCTGAGCGTCTACTCTATTGCAGATTTTGGTATCATCTGAGCACATGACCCTTCTTATTATCTTAGCCCTGGAATCTGATAGGAATTTAGGGGCATGTTTACTAAAATCCGCAAAATAGCGCGCCGCAAAATAGCGCACGGCAACGCGGCACTGAAACGCGCAGAAACGCGTTTAAACGCCCCGCACACGTGCGTGTCACCCCCGCACAGGTACGCGGCTCACTAACGGGCCCCGTACAAGTGCGGGCCCGCAAATGTCCGATAGAGGCGTGGAACGGCGAAAGGAGGGCGGAGGAAGGCTCCGGAGGGGCGGAGGGACGGGGTCAATGGGTGGAGAGTGGGAGGGGAGAGGCTCCCCGCACAGTATCGGGCCCGAATGTGCATGTAAAAACTACCGCGAGTGAAACACTCGCGGTAGAAAGCATTTAAAGGGAAGAGAAACCATTTCCGTCAGCAATGTACAGGAAAACCGGGGAAACCAGCAAAACGTGAGCAGTGTGATATATGTGCACAGCACAAAAGTGAAAATAAAAATAGAAAATGACCACAACAGAACTATTAAAAATAGTAATTCAGCTGGGGAACAGTTATAGTGATGGGCAAATACAGAAATCACACCCAGCAAAGCTCCAGAAAAAAGAAATGAATTTTGGAAGGGTCTACTGAGAGGAGACTCTTCCAAAAAACATTTCCACGTGTTGGAGCTTTCCTGGGAGTGTTTGCTATGGTTGCCCATTAATATCACTGTTGCCCAGCGTGGTAATATTTTGTCCCACATTTCCCGTGGTCATTTCCGGGGTTTATGTGCACGTTTGTCACCAGACAGGGTGCATATGCCCACAGTAGAATTGCGTAGAGCAGGGTTTGTGACTCCATCCTGCCAGGCTTACTGCCTCCAGGGGCTGCACTGTCTCTGTGGCCAAAGTGTGGTACAGCAGACAGAATCATTACCTCTAGGACCAGAGGGCAGAGGTTCAAAACCCAGCTGGGGCACCTGCCAGCCCAGTCCCTATATTTTACCCACCACTAAATAAAGATAGCGCAGACACCCCTGTATGCATGGGGAAAACACCCATATTTTACCCAACACCGCACACACACCACAACAATGGGCATTACCTACAGCCAAGTCCCCCAAATGCAGTCCCATACTGCCACATTGCAATCAGGTCAACTGCTTTTTCTGAGAGAAGTTCATGCCAGCATGTTGGCGGACAAGTACATGTGGTGCAGGGGGCAGTGGCTGCTAACCACAGAAGACAGAGGCCTAGCCATGTGCAGGCTGGCACAGTCCACTGCAACAGACAGGTCCTGCCGGATCCACAGTCATGGACAGTCCAGGGAATCCAACCAATCTGTGGCTACACAGTGGTGCAGTGCACACAGACAGTACATACAAGAACAGAAGGTCACAGGTTCAAAGCCCAGCTGGGGCTACTGCCAATCCTGCCCACATATTTTTCCCACAACTAAACAGTGATAGTAAGGACACACCTTTCATGGCGGGGACATATGCAATGGTAAGACATCTATCTTTTACCCCACTGAGCACAGACACCATGAACAGGGGCAGTACCTAGAGCAGAAGCACCCAAATGCAGTCCTGGTGGGCCACACACCAGTCAGGTTCCATGCTGACACTCATACAAATGCCTGTGCTGTATATCTATGCACCACCCCCATGGCATGTAGATGTAGCCCATGCATATTCATGAGGGATAGCAGGAAAACCTGAACAGTGTGATGCAAACCTGGACTGGAGTTGGGAATCTGTGCCGTAAAGCAGCAGCCATCAAGGGCAGACACACCCACACCCACAGGCCCCATTGGCCAATGTCTCCTGGAAAGGCAGAACATTGGACCGTGCATGCAGCACCCAAAACGAGCACTTGCATAACTTACCAATGTCACCCTACACCTGAGGTATACGGTACACAGCTCGGAGACGTTTGCTAGGAGCACAGGCAGGCAGTTATCCATACGTTACGTACATACTGCTAGTTGACCCCATCCAAACAATCTGTTAGGTGTTTGCGGGGCATGCTCCAGGCCTGGCCTCTGACGGTGCTTACCACCCTGGGGAGTGACCACCAGCTGTAATGCGTACCATATCCATGCCTTGCCGTGCTCAGGACCGGTTTGGTGGGCAAGGCTACTTACCCCCTCAATCGTAGCACCATGATGGCAGAGGTGTGGAAGTGTGTGTCTGTCTATACAGTGGGTGTTGGCTGCAAGCCCCTTCAACAGCCCGCACTGCCAGCACTGTTGCCAGTATTGGCCAGTCAATGTGCATAATGAGGTGCAAGGTACCATGGGTATAGCCAGGGCAGGGTGGCGTGGCCAGGATGCATCTGCACTGGGCATAGGGCCCTGGCAGGGACATTGGCTGGGATATTGTAGTGTCCGGCCACCACCTACACAGACAGGGTGGCCAAAGCATGTCCTTCTGGGGGATCATGCTCACCCTGACTGTGCAGTGACCACAGCATGGCTAGGCCCCCCCATAGTGCTGTATAGTAGTTCTCTCATGTGATAGATATGGGTTTCTCTTTGGGGCCCAGTCACTGATCTATCTGCTTGCTGTGTATGCAGACAGCCCAGTTCTGGGTGCATGCATCTCCATTGGGAACATGCACTATGGACTAACCAGCAGACTGTTTGTAGCTGGTAAATGTCTTGCTATAATGGCTTGCAGGGTGCAGTGGCTGTTGGCTTGCTGCAGGGGAATATCTGGTGGTGGAGTGCAGCTTACCATACCCTGGGCTTATGTCTGTCTGCTATTGTGTTATGGCTGTGTATGGAGCTGCCTGCCTGGGGGGGGGTGTGGTGGTGGTGGTGTTCCTCAGCAGGACTGGGGTTGATGTTGCCCTCTACTGCCACCTTTGCAGGGAGGTAGAGTGTGGATCCCTTGATGGGGACCATGTTTGCCGGGGGGGGGTGCACCTGATGGCGGCAGACAGGGATATCCATCGTGTTTGTGCAGAAACTAGCTATCTTACACATTAACACTGCTTTGGAACGCCCGCTTGGCCTCCGTTAGCCATGGCAGGTGTTGTTGACCTGGTCCTGGCCACCTCATTGCACACTCAGGGTGAGCACAGTACCCGCACGATGTAACGGTGTGTGGCTACTCTGTGCCAGTAAAACACCCGGTCAGTGCCCCCTACTAGGCCAAGGTGCTGTGTGGGTGCACCCGGTCACTTCCCCCAACAGGGCCGAGGTGCTGTGGGGGTGCATTCCCCATCTTGTGTCCATCTGCGGACAGCTAATTTGCATGTGCAGTGCATCATGGGTACGGGTGGCCTAACCCTATCCTGTTGACACCAACAGACTGTCTGTGAGGTGACGTGTAGGATATATGCAGCCAGCCAGGGGCCTGCTTACAGCTATGGAGCTGTAGCGCAATTGTTACATCACTGCCTGTGCAGCCAGAGGTCATGGGTTCAAACCCACGGTGGGGCCCTTTGGTAGGGCTGTCCACAGCTTTATTTTTATTTACTGTACATATGTCTATGCCGGCAAGACCACCCTCAGCTTACTATACCCATTAGGTGCCTCTGAGGGTGCTTCATAGGGCGCCCTGTAGGCCACCTTATGGTTGCCATCCCTATAGGGTGCACTATACATTATCCTGTGTCGCAACATACATGCTGCCCTATAGGGGTCATTCAAGGGTGCCTTGGCGAACAGTGCACTGTAACATGTGCCTTATGGGCCGCCGTATGTTAACATGCTGGGAGAGTGCGTTTGCTAGTAGTGATAACAAAATAAAATTATACAGCCTCCTACAGCACTCCACAACATAATACATACTGCCTCAGCAGGCATTGTTCACTGGGCATTGTGAGGAGTTGAACCCCTGATCCCTGCACCATTGGTCAGTGTTTTAACCATTGTGCTGTGGCTCTGTTCCTATGCTTGTGCATCAGCGCGCCGCCTTGTGCCTATCAGCGCGCCGCCTTCTGCCGCCCAAGGGGACCAGTGCGCCGCCTTCTGCCGCCCAAAAATAACTGTGCGCCGCCTTATGCCGTTCCAAATTAATTTGCCTCCTAAAACAATGTTAATCATTACAATTACTGCCTCAGCTGACCTTTGTCATTGCGCACACTGGGGGATTGAACCCATGGCCCCTGCACCATTGGTCAGTGTCTTCACTGTTGTACCACGGCTCTGTTGTTTTGTATACTCAGCAGCGCGCCACTTTGCCTTTCCACGCGCTAATGTCGACCCCCGCACATTAGCGCGACGCACACACGTCCGGTTGCTTACTACCGTTTTTTTTCTATTTTCTGCCTGAACCGCCCACTCCTTATATGGCACAGGCACACTAGCACGGCCCCGCACGTTAGGAATGTTTAGTAAACAGACCCCTTAGTGTTTCATTTATTCTTCAAAAAATTGTGGGAACTGTTTTTGGGTCTATTGTTCGAGTTTTCCATGACCTTTCCAAGGTCACACAGATCCTTGCTCTGGGGGCTTCCTTTGTGTCACTGCTATATTTCATACAAAGAGAAATGTTTTCTTTTTTTTTTTGTTTTACCCCAAGCAGCTCCTTGAGTTTCTCCTAGACAGGGAGATGTTTCAGCTGTAATATGGGTCTCATCCAGCTGACATGTTAGTTTCTTCTTTTCTTTTTAGTTATATTTCCATATCCATTGTTAAGATGGATGGTATTTAGTTTCTTATCATCCCCCCTTTATTGTGGACTAACTATGTAATCTTTCTTTTTCCTTTGTACTGTAAGTTTGGGCAGTTGGCAATTATTACTTTGTTTTCCTTCATTCATCTCTAAGGCTTGGATGTAAAATTTGAAACTTCAATAAATATAAAATGGAAAAAAAAAGACTGTAAGCTCTGATGAGCAGGGATTATGTCTTATATCTATATGTATGGCGCTGCATATGCCTTGTACCGCTATACAAATGATTTATAGTAGTAGTAGCAGAAGTTTTGGATTTCAGCTTTCTACCTAAAAGCCTAAATTTGGCAGTGGGAGCCTTTCCCTCCACACACTCCTGCCCTATCCGGGCAGTGGGAGCCCTCCCTCCACACACTCCTGCCCTATCCGGGCAGTGGGAGCCCTCCCTCCACACACTCCTGCCCTATCCGGGCAGTGGGAGCCCTCCCTCCACACACTCCTGCCCAATCCGGGCAGTGGGAGCCCTCCCTCCACAAACTCCTGCCCAATCCGGGCAGTGGGAGCCTTCCCTCCACACACTCCTGCCCAATCCGGGCAGTGAGAGCCTTCCCTCCACACACTCCTGCCCAATCCGGGCAGTGGGAGCCCTCCCTCCACACACTCCTGCCCAATCCGGGCAGTGGGAGGCTCACACGCACGCAGGCAGAACCGCATAAAAGCGGCGTCCCTACTTCGTGGGAGCTGCTGAGCATCGCTAGCCCTCCAACCGCCTTGGTGAAGCTCCTGCCCTATCCGGGCAGTGGGAGCCTTTCCCTCCACACACTCCTGCCCTATCCGGGCAGTGGGAGCCCTCCCTCCATACACTCCTGCCCTATCCGGGCAGTGGGAGCCCTCCCTCCACACACTCCTGCCCAATCCGGGCAGTGGGAGCCCTCCCTCCACACACTCCTGCCCAATCTGGGCAGTGGGAGCCTTCCCTCCACACACTCCTGCCCAATCCGGGCAGTGAGAGCCTTCCCTCCACACACTCCTGCCCAATCCGGGCAGTGGGAGCCCTCCCTCCACACACTCCTGCCCAATCCGGGCAGTGAGAGCCTTCCCTCCACACACTCCTGCCCAATCCGGGCAGTGGGAGCCCTCCCTCCACACACTCCTGCCCAATCCGGGCAGTGGGAGTCTTCCCTCCACACACTCCTGCCCAATCCGGGCAGTGAGAGCCTTCCCTCCACACACTCCTGCCCAATCCGGGCAGTGGGAGCCCTCCCTCCACACACTCCTGCCCAATCCGGGCAGTGGGAGGCTCACACGCACGCAGGCAGAACCGCATAAAAGCAGCGTCCCTACAGAGCGCGCCCGCGCCTTGCGGGCCCGCGCCTGAGGGCCTAGCCAGAGGGCCCTTTGGCGGTGGCCCTTAGGCGGTGGAGATTCGGCGCAGTTGAAACATCATCCACTGAACCGCAACAAGGCTGCAAGTATCAAGAAGCCTGACTCACATGACCAAAACTCCGATAACGGACAGAAAACGAAAGTGCAGCAATCAAATGTCTGACGGCTTGAGCTCCCCAGGCCGGGTCTGAGCTCGCCGGTCCCGACCACCACGCTCCACGAGATTCCCATAGCTGGACCAAAATTCGACATCAAGAGCTTTCAACTACAACGATATCACCCAGGTAATCAATTACTGGACTTATCTACCTCCTGATGCAAAAGACCACTGTGCAACCCTGGCCTAACCCCCCCCCCCCCAAGTAGGAGCCAACATACCTCTGTATATATAATGTGTAAATTCCCCACTGTCACAAGCCCTGTTCTCCTCAAGCCAGCTGTTACATTGTAAACCCCTACCAACTCTAAAGGCTACTACTGTTTATTTAGAGCTAAATGAAACCAAGTATCTCTAACCAGCAAGTTGTTACATTTCAATGCAGTAACCCAATAACCTTCTTGCAATAACCTTAAGACTGTATCGCACAATACTGTATCTGTTTATACTGAGTGATAGGTAACGATAGGACTGTATCGCACAATACTGTATCTGTTTATACTGAGTGATAAGGAACGTTAGGACTGTATCCCTATTTTGTTAAAGTAATAAGAAACGCTGTACCCCAACCCATCTATCCCTGCTAGACTGTTGGTACCCAACAACTATCTTGTCGGCCTACACTAACACATCTCTAGGCCAGCTGCCTTGACTTCACCCCACACTGCGCCACTCGAATCCAAAATCCAAATATTTCTGGCAGACATAAAATGGAGCCTGCTCACACCTTCCTGATTTTGTGCATGTGTATACTAACATCTTCATATAGAACCATCCCACACTCACAATACTGTATTCCTCTACTATATACACCAATCTACCTTCTCCACCCCCCCCTCCATTACCCATCCTGCATCAATACAACTTAAATCCTATCACCACCACACAAACACCAAGTAAATTACCCCAACGACACACCCATATCAAAGGGAACAAATCTCAAAAACACCCTAAAACCAAAGCAAAGAACACTATTGGATCTCAAATACAACTCACACGAACCACACACCAAGAACATCACACATGTAACATTATCCTTATTAATGCTAGGTCAATAAGGAATAAAACGCATATTATCCACAACATTCTAACTGACGAACAACCAGATATCCTATGCATAACAGAAACATGGCTCACTGACTCAGACTCTGCAACAATGAATCAAATACAGAAACCCGGATACCAACTATACAACTGCCCACGCATCAACAGAAGAGGAGGCGGAGTCCTTATAGCAGCCAAAACCAGCCTTCAACTCACAACCACATCTACGGTCACAAATCCCGATCTTGACCTACTTAAAGTCGAGAGCATGGCATTATCCATCTGCCTAATCTATCGACCTCCCTCACCACAGCACGAAACACTAGCCACAGCACTAGAAACCATCACATCCACACAAAGCAAAAAATTCCAGATCATCCTCGGAGATTTGAACCTAGCATCAATTCCTCCGTCCCACACGGACTCCTTCTATGAAGCCATCGACCAATTGGGTTTCCAACAAATAATAAGCAACCCCACACACGATAGAGGAAACATCCTAGATATGATTTTCATACCCAGAAATCCACAACAAAGCAATGAACCACCTATAATAAACATAACTCAAGTACCATGGTCAGACCACCACCAAATCAACTGTAAACTTAAACTACAGTGCCAACCCAAAAACTCAAAGGAGATGAGAATGACCAACCCCATTAGGAAATTCAGCAAACTCAACGAGGAACACCTCATAAACACCATTGCATCCCACATAAACCTAGATTCCACAGACCTAGACGAACTAACTAACAGATGGAACACACACATCCAAAATACATCTAACCCAACTTTGAAACACACATCAAACCCACATAAGATCAACTCGGAACCCTGGTACACAGGAACTCTAATAAAATCAAAAAGGGAGCTCCGTAAAATAGAGAGAAAATGGAGACAAACCAAATCCTCCGATCTCAAAACTAAATACATGGCCCATCTCGCAAAATACAAAGACGACGTGAACAATGCAAAAAAATTACATCACACCAACATCCTAAACAAGGCAATCAATCGCCCACGAGAGTTATTTGAACTAGTCAAATCACTAACCAAAACCGACCAAAATGCCAACCTCAACAAATCCATCAAGGTCCAAACACTGGCAAACCACTACGCGACCAAACTGACGGCCCCTGGTCCTCCACCCCCCCCCCCACCAACACCACAAATCAGAAGTGAGAACAACACAACGCAAAACCAGTTATGGGAGCACTTCCACAAAATAGGAATCCAGCAAATCACAGCCATTGTCACAAGCCTGAAAAGCACCACCTCCCCACTAGATCCCTGTCCTGCATCCTGGATCAAGGCAGTGAAACAAGACATAGCACCTCACATAGCACACATAGTTAACCTATCCCTACAACAAGGAATCATGCCCTCAGAACTAAAGAAATCAGTCATTAGACCAATCCTAAAAAACACTACACTCAACGGAGAAGACCCAGCCTCCTACCGTCCCATATCAAGTATCTCATTCCTGGCAAAGATCATAGAAAAAAATGGTCCTTCTACAACTCCAAGACCATCTGACTGACAGTGCTCCTCTTGATGACCAGCAATATGGCTTCAGGCAACATCATGGAGTTGAAACCCTGTTACTAGTTCTACTTAACAACCTCCTAAAGGGCCTTGAAAACAAAAAGAAAATGTACATTCTTGTATTCATTGACATCTCAGCTGCCTTTGATACAGTTAATCATGGGACCCTCATAAATAGGATAAAATCAATAGGAATAACAGGAACCCCACTAAAATGGTTCTCATCCTACATCTCAAATCGAACACAACAGGTTCAATTAAACGGAGAAAAAGCAGAATCTTTCTCACAAACACAGGGAATCCCCCAAGGCTCTGCTCTCTCAGCACTTCTGTTTAACATATATATGCAGCCACTATGCAAAATTTTCTCACGGCACGAAATTAATTACCACATCTATGCCGATGATATCATGCTATACACACAACTAGACACTAAAAACCCAGACTACAACCCACTGGAGACATGTATTGGAGAGATGCAAGACTGGTTACAACAAAGTAGCATGTCAATTAATCACAAAAAAACCGAAGTAATGTATATCTCCAAAGAACCGAATTTTGACCCTCCCACATCAATAACACTATGTAACAACACTTACCAAACAAAAAAAGAAATAAAGTATCTAGGAGTCACATTTGACTGTGACCTAAAGATGGAAAAACACCTCCGAAAGACCAACAGAGCAGTTTTCCACAAGCTTAGAGTGCTCCAACCCATTGGGAATATTATTGATCCCCAAGACTTCAGAACAGTGGCCCAAGCACTCATCATGCCACATTTTGACTACTGCAACGCCATCCTACAAGGTTTACCTAAAAAAACCCTAAACATATTACAAATGGCACAAAATGTAGCTGCCAGGGTCATAATGAAGAAAAATCTAAGTGATCACATCACACCAGTGCTAATTCAATTACACTGGCTACCCATAACAGCTCGCACAAAATACAAAATACTAACAACCACCTTCAAACTCATCCACAACTTAGCACCTTCCTTCCTCAACAACCTAGTAAGATTGCAACCTCCTACCCGAAACAGAAGAACCCACAATTCCAACATCCTTCACACTCCAACAGATATAAGATCTGCCAAAACTAACACCAGCCACAGGGCTTTCTCATATGTGGCGCCAACACTGTGGAACCAACTCCCACCAGAACTACGAGCTAGCAATGACCTTCTAGACTTCAGAAAGAAACTCAAAACGCACATTTTCCAATCACATTTCAACCTGAACTAAACCCACAGATGGAGCAGCCCCTGACCACTGTGTCCAAGAAGATTATCCTGTATATATGTATTTATGTATATCTGTAAATGAACTCCCCCATAGCTAAGAAGTGTTAACTCTGTATGATGTGCTTTTCTGACAATCTGTATGTAAGCAAAATTTGTACCTGCCTTGATTCGACAGTCCAAGAAGATTATCCTGTATATATGTATTTATGTATATATGTAAATGAACTCCCCCATAGCTAAGAAGTGTTAACTCTGTATGATGTGCTTTTCTGACAATCTGTATGTAAACAAAATTTGTACCTGCCTTGATTCGGCAGTTTCACAATAGTAATCCTACCCGCTTCTGATCGCTGGAAGGAGCGGGCTACAAATGCTTGCTAAATAAATAAAATAAAAATAAATAAATACTAGAATCTCCCTCCTACACTTTTCTATGTTATTGGTTCCACTATGTACCCAGATAGCAGATTCCTCTCCAGCACTATCTAAAACATTATTGAGGTGACACGTGAGATCCCCCACCTTCACACCAGGCAGGCAGTCCTCAATTACACCAGCACACCCAGCTATTTACATACCTAATGATCGAATTACCAACTTTAATGGCCATCCTAATCTTTCCTTCATGGGCACATGGCCCTGTAAATACCAACAGTGTGAGTTATTACATCACCTGGAGGACAGGTCCTAGCTACAGGATCATTTACTACCACCCTAAGGTGATGTTCTCCTTTCACATGACCCCTCTCCTCCATAGCAGCAGAGAGGCTGCCAGACTGGAGGTGGGACTTCTCTACTATACCCCTATAGGTCTCTCTGTCTGCTTCAGCTCCTCTAAGTCTACCACTCTAGCCTCCAGAGATTGGACTTATTCTCTGAGAGCAAAGAGCTCTTTGCACCTAGGGCACACATGAGACCTCTCATCTACTGGAAGAAAATCATACATGTGACACTGAGTGCACAAGACTGGATATCTCCCATTTCGCTGCTGAACTTCTGTCTGCATCTTTGTTTTAAAGATTTAATTAGCTATTTAAGTTCTTTATTTATTTAAAGTAGCTTGTAAAACAGGGATCTTGAACCAATACAATTATGCCTAATACATTTGAAGGACTTTATTTAATGTTCACCTCAAGATGAACTACAAGGTTTTAATTAATCTATTCCTAAGGTCTAATAACCTGCCAATGAAGATAACTAGTTTAAACTGAAAGTGAATTGGACCACCTATTTCCCCTTAACAGTTTTAAGAGCCTAGGTGGATGGGAGCTGGGATGGGTAAATGGGAAAGAAAGACTAACTAAAAGCTGCCTTGCTACACAGTGCCCTAAGTGACTTTTAGTTTAACTAAAAGCTGCCTTGTTACACAGTGCCCTAAGTGACTTTTAGTTTAACTGCAAGCTGGCTTGTTGCACAGTGAAACTTTTCCCAGAAAAGGGCACTCCTCCAAACCCCAAATCATAACAATAAGTTAGTGGGGAGGTCGTGCGTCACTTTGAGCAGGTGTAAATTCCAACAGGGACATTTCTGAAGTACATTTGTATTTTGAAGGATCATCCAAACAACACGGAAAGCATGTCTCCTTTAAATCTCCATGTATATCCACATATATGTATAAATAACACCTTTTCTAAACTCATTTCTTCTATGTATAGCTCAAGCAACATGTACATCTGCTATTTAAACATATAAGTAGTGCCTGCATCTTCTAAAATTTAGTCTATAACTTCCTTCATCTCAGCATTTCACAATAGAGATTGCAGTGTACCTAGGAAAATGCTAAAAATGAGATGTATCGTGGCACAAGAGTCATTTTATAAAGGATTTTATTGCCTCTAAAGGCCTTTCTACACACATAGGGGCTTGTTTACTAAGCAGCAGTAGCGGCCCCATTGAATTCAATGGGGTCGCGGTTCCAATATCGATCGGAAGCCGCTACCGCTGCTTAGTAAACAAGCCCCATGGATTACTCTGAGGATTATGTGCATGAAGGTATGCACAGGAAGAATTGCAAACTACCATGCGACCCATGTCTAGGTGTGTTCTGCGGTGGAGTTTGGACAGAAGACAAGGGGAGTCACGATTTATTCATGCATTTTATAAAAGATGCCGGCTTTGCATAGTTTTCAGACCCGCAAACCGTGCAAATGCCACTAAGCAGGTTATTCATTAGCACTAACACTGCCACTGAATGTCCATGAGTGCCTCCTCTACACACCCTGATGCTGACCACTTAACACTGGGTTATGTTAGGGGTGTTCCTGGGTGGAGGGGAGGTGGCACCAATAGCTAACTGGGCAGTGGCTCAATATCGCTGCTGCCCAGTTAGCGATACTCGGTGAAAGCTCGGCACCGTACGTCCTGATTTAACCTTCACCGCATATTGCTTACCGGGCAGTGGCTCAATATCGCTGCTGCCCAGTTAGCGATACTCGGTGAAAGCTCGGCACCGTACGTCCTGATTTAACCTTCACCGCATATTGCTAACCGGGCAGTGGCTCAATATCGCCGCTGCCCAGTTAATGAGCAGCAAATGCGACTAACCCAGCTCTTCAATGCCGGAGCAGGATCTGACCTCGTCATTGAATATCTGGGTTTAGATTTCAGTGCTAGCCGCTGACATTGAATATCGGGCCCTTCTGTAAGCCCACTATGCTCAGTACATAGACATTGTACCAGAATATGCACCTTTTGCCTCTCTGGCTGTCTACAGTAAAATTATGTTTCTGCTAAGAACAGGGCCAACCCATCTATAGGTAGGTTAGGTGACTGCCTAAGGCTGTAGACTTCTTCAGAACACATTGCCAGCCACCCCTTCCCATGTACTGAGCCATGCTGCCCTTCCCCCTTCTTGCTGAGCCATGCCACACTGCCTCCCCCCACTGCCACTGATGTCAGCTGCAAGGAGGGGCAGCTAGGTACACATGGCCTGCCACTTCTGAACCCCCTAATTATGTTTGAGGAGGATCAGAAGCAGTAGGACTTGTGTGCTGAAGAACATGGCCTGCCACTGAGCCGAGCCGTGCCCCCCCTTGACCCTACTGCTGGAATCTGTGGTAGTGCGGATCAGCACAGGAGGGGCGCGGTTCTTTGCATGGGATGGGCGGCAAAGTTCTGGGGACAGCACGGCCAGGGCTTCTGCCTAGGGCGGCTGAAACCCTTGGGCTAGCCCTGGCTAAGAATTATAATTGTTATTATATTAAGTAATCATCCTGCTACTCTGTCACTGAATTTTTTGTAAACTGCTATGATGTAACAGTCGACTAGCAGTATATTAAATCAAATAAAAAAGTAACAATTAAAATAACAAGAGAAGTAAAGTTTTATTAACTATGACATAAATGAATGCTGAAAAATATTTATATTCTTCAAGTTGACTGAGCCATGATTAGGAACCTCAAAATAGCACAGCAATATTTTTAGTGCATTTCAAAATTATATATTTTAATTAATAAGTACAATTCAGATATAAACAAAGTACAAAATACAATTTATGTATTTCTTTAATTTAAAAATTTGTTTTACTGCCATATGCAATAGCATTCAAGGTGGTGAACAATAAAACAAAATAGAGCCGGGAGTGAGATCGGAGAGTGGAGTGAGGGGAGCTGGCGTGTGGAGGCTGCGTCCTGAGACTATCGGACTGACCCGGTGGAGGCGACGCTGCTGTTTTGAAATCGGGCAGGCACGCCCGGGACAGTCTTCTCCTCGCGGGGCCTTTGGGCTCTCTTTATATTTTCCTTCATTGTCTTGCGACCGCGGAGCGTGACCGCGGGGCATGCTCTGAAGGGGCATGTCTAAAGGGGCAGGTTCTGCCCCTTAGACGCCCCTTCAACGCCATCTTGATGCCTAGAGAATCGGCATTTTGTGCCCTATACCGCAGCGAGGTAGTGAAGTGGTTTCTCTTCTTTTTTTTTTCTCTATTTGCCTGTGTTAATCCTCCCCCTGATAGGTATTGTCTTTTTTATTGTATCTTCTTAGTCAATGGGTAAGAGGAAAGCCAAAGCAGGCAATAAAACCTTAGGGGCTGAGACTGGTGGTTCTAAACTGGTCAGCCCCATGGATAAACATCTAGTTACCCTTCGTCATCCCCTGGCTCAGTCCTCTCCTGACGGGGTTTCTTTGAGCCCCGACGGGAGGATTCCCCCTCCTTGCCCTGGCTTAGGTTTTTCTGCCCTTCCAAGATCCTTTTCCGCGGTGGATAGGGTTTTGAATGGAGGGATGAGTCTGCCGACTCCAGTCCAATGTTTAACTTCGGAAGCCTGTTTAGAGCTTCCGAAGTTATCATCGGAGGCGGATGTGACCTTAAAAGATGTGTGGGGTGCTTTAAAGTGTATTGATTCGAAAGTATCCTTAAAATTAAATTCTTTATGTGCTTTTACCCAGGATGCTGCAGTTGCTCTGCAATAACTGGATGAAAGAGTTTCTTCTATGGATTTGGCTTTTTCAAAAATAGAATCCCAGGTGGCTCCTCTTCATTCGGCTAGTTTAGCCGGTATTAAAGATTCCTTGTTTTTACACTCGAAATAGGAATCGCTGGAAAATTCTATGAGGGTGTGTAACCTACGTTTTTTGAATTTTCCTCAGTCCCCATTGTTATCTGCTAAGATTCTGTTAAATAAATATTTTAAGATAGGGGGCAAGATGGCCGACACGCACTAGACGCCGTCAGCTGGGTTGGTGTCACAGTTCCTCATTTTTTCATTATGCTGCGCAAACAGAAAGCTAAAAGTTTGACATTACCCGCAGCAACACCTGAGGCTTCTAGGGGACCTCTTGATGCTTTCGTGAGGCCCATTGGTGTGAGTTTTTCTCCGGGGCTATCAGGCTTGCTGGGGGTTTCGGGAGCGGAAGGAGGCTTGCCGTGCCCCTCTGAGCTTCAGGCATCTCTTAGCCCGGAGGTGCGGTCTCCGCCTGTACAGCCTGCGATACTCACCGTGGAGGTAGCGGGGAAGGAGTCCCGAGGTGTCGGGATGTCCGTGGCTGCCGTTTCATCACTCCCTGAGACGGGTAGCTCCGTGGGGGCTATGCCTGGAGCTGCGGAGCTGCCGGCTGTTTTGGACAGCCCTGCTGTGAGTGGAGCAAGTTTATATGTTGAGGCTGAGGCTGGCTCTGGTGTTACTTCTCCCGGAACATTTGCGTTTATTGCTGGGATATCTACTCAACCTGTTCTTCAGCGTCCGGGGGAATTTACTATGGAGTCCCTTTGGGATGGCCTTCAGGCCTTGGAGCGCTCTTTTTTGTCCCAGTTTGGGGCTCTTCAGAGCTCCTTATCCTTAGTGCTTCAAACAGTTGATTCACAGAAAAAGGAGGTTGCTGCCATTTCCACCAAGATGGTTCAGTTGGAGGAAAAAGTGGAGGTCTTATCTACCAGGTCAGGTACTCTTTCGACTGATTTGTTAGTTGTCCATGGGAAGATTGAGATGTTGGAAAATTCTGTTTGTAAGAGAAACTTGTGTTTGTTGAACTTTCCTCGTGTACCTACGATATCGCCAAAGGAGCTGTTTACTTCATAAGCAACAACTGTATTAAAGTTATCTTCTGATGCTATTCCTCCTTTGGCGAGAATTTATTATCTTCCTTCAGCTAAACGCATGCCCCATGGCGTGTCTTCACCTGTACATTCACCACCGATGGACTCTTTGGATCTAACTGGCTTCTTGGAAACTACTGATCCTGAGTTTATACCTCGGGCTACCCTCCTTCTTACTGACTCTGGAGCCTGACCGGGATTTACTTTTGAGATTGTATTTTAGGACGAGGAATGAGCCCTTTATGGGGGGGACAATAAGAATGTTCCCGGACGTTGCTAAGTCTACTCAGAAGCGTAGGCAGCAATTTTTGTTGTTGAGACCCCGGGTCCTGCAACTCGGGGGGTTGTTTTTTCTCCGTTATCCTTGAAGATGTTTAGTTAAATACCAGGGAGTTAGTTACACCTTTTTTGAGCCAGCTCATTTGACGCAATTTGTTGCTAGCAAGAGTGTTACTCTACCCAGTAGTTGAGCTGTTCCACTTCTCCCCGTGAGATTGGAGGGGGGGGGATATGGGTGTTGATCTGCACATTAATATTAGTCTCACATCGGAGTTGTGTCTTTCTTGTACTATTTCTTCTTGTTTTGTGATTTGCCCCTTATATGGTGGGCTAGTGAGTCTTTACTTTGAACCTGTTTCTTTATTTAATTTGTTTTGCTTTGAATTGTATTCTTTACCATAACAAGATTTTCTTGTGTATAATTTAAAATTGCATAAATAAAAAATATAAAAAAATATATATATTTTAAAGAGATTTTAGCCATATCCGATATTGTTGAGGTTACTCAGATTTATTATATCCCCTCATCTTTGAAAAAGGTTAATTTAGCTGAAGGTGAAATGGACGAGATTACTCCCTCTATCTCTGACCTCACTGCCTTTATTAAAGATTCCTCAGATAATATTTCCTTACGGTCTACTCTGCTGGTCACCTTTTCTTCTGTGGTGACCAGCAGCGTATACTTAAAGCGTACTTTAGAGTTAAAGCAGTTAGGTTTTGTGGGCAGGTTGTCAACATTTTCCCCGATGTATCTCGCGCCACCCAAATGCGGCGGAGGCAGTTTTTATCTTTAAAGCCTCGTGTGCTAGCGCTGGGTGCCACGTTTTTTAAAAGATTTCCCTGTAAATGTGTTGTCAACTATGATGGCGCTTCATTTATTTTTGTGAATGTAGTGCATTTGGAGAAATTTTTGACAGATAGACGGGTTTTGGGGGGGGATAAAGCAGTTTGATTTGCCCCTTTAAAGTGTGGGCCATTTATTAGGCTCTGGTTACTGTTGGAACTTTTTTTTTTTTTTTAGTTAATTGTCTAATCTCGCTCCCATGATGTGGACTATGTCATGTTTGTATTTCCTCATTTGATTAATTGCTTTTGGTTGTTTTCTGATTTTCTGCTATTTGTAATTGATCTTTATATTTCTGAAAAAATAAACAAAAAATAGAGCCACTCCACCCCTTCCCCCAACTAAATACCTGCCAAGCCTAAGCCCAACCCACCAAAATCAAGGAAGAAATAGGAAAATCTGCAATGCCTTCCAAAATGTAACCTGTTCTGACTCCACCCACAGCTCAACCGGCAATTTATTCCACCGTGTAGGTGCCGCCAATGTAAAAGCCAGTGCTCTCCATTTTTGCAACCAGAGTTGACAAGAGTCCATTATTGTAAGCAGCTGCACTTGACTGGACCACAGCATTCTAGCCAATCGATATCAGGTTACCACATTTTGTAGGTAGCAGGGCCCCAGGCTCTTTGTTAGCTTAAAAGTCAATACCTATAAACTAAGAATTACTAGAAAAGAGGGGGAGGAGGATTCTGGATTTAGCTCACCCCTCTTCAGGGTAGTTAAAGGCAAGCTGCATTCTGGTAGAGTAGTTATTTCCCTGTCATTGGAGGATTTGTGATCTAAGGGGCATATTTAGTAAAGCACACTATCTGGGCAGTGCAGGGTTAACACATATTTCTGGTGCCATGCGACAAAGTAGCACAGGGCCCTGCATTGAAGTAGGAACACTGTCTCCCACACCCTCGGAAGGAACACACAGACAGACTAGAATGCAAACAGGATCTTTTATTGTGTACACAGGACTCAGATAGACAGAGCCGGCACCCTGGACAAAAGATCTGAGAGAGTAAACGACGTCCCACACTGTCTTATATACAGTACATTCTCAAACCCCCTTGCTACCTTCCCATTCGCCCCAGGTATCTCTTCTTCACCAATCGGTAGCCCCTGGAAGGGGGGGGGGGGACAGTGGGCTCTCATAAGGCATTCCTGAGTGACCTGTTTAGACTGGTATGCTCTGGTCTACTGGTTTTCTGGGAGAAAGGGTATGTGTAAGTGTTGTCTTGCTGCAGCCCAAGCGGGGGAGAGGGGGGGCTTTCTCTCACAGCTGCCTTTCCGGCTGCCTCAGCATCACGCTACCTGGGCAGCGTGTATCTGGGTGGCGCCTGTCCGGGCTGGGGCATTTCTGCCATGGAGCTGCTAGCACAGACCTTGAAAGTCCACACAACTCCTGCCAGCACCATTGATGGTGGTAGTTGCTCCCACTGGTGGTATTAACTGGGTGAGCTGTTCTACATTCAGGAAGACAGCTGTCCCCCTTCCCCCTCCATCTAGCGCAGTGCCCTGTGCTAGTAATGTAACCCAAACCTATGTTACTCTTGTGGGGCTTAATAAACATGCCCCTAAGTTCACTCCTGAGACAACGGAGGGTTATGTGACTTATCACAGAGGGATTTGAACCTGGGATTCCCTCTATTTCAAACCACCACACTAATAATTAAGATACTAATGTTTTGTTAAGTCTAGTTTTATGTTGTTTGCTTAGGTTATCAGTTTCTTTTTATTTGCTCAAAGCAAAATGGTAGAGCCAAACTAAATCATAAGGAGTTGTTTTTGAGAAGAAAGGAGAAACATATCTAAAGTTCTTTTACCAATTAAACTACCTGCTTTAGAAAGTTAGCTGCAAGTGTACCCTGACTGAACAGCAGCTCATTCAATGTGTTAGTTTTAAGCATGGTGCTGTTATTACTTTTGAGGGGGTCACAGTTAAGGCTAAGGCTGCTTCCCACCTGCGTAGTATTTGAGAGAGGTGGTTGATCACAAATTGCAGTGAATCAGAATTGATAGGATTGTGGACCCCTTTGAATATCTTCCTTTCCTGAATCTAGTGATCTTCCCATTAGACATTACTCTAAAGAAGGAGTCAGATAAGTTTTGTTTAAGTTATAATTTGTCCTGCCTCCCAGGAAGTGTTCATTGTTTGGATGATGTTCTTTTTGAGGGTATGACAAATTTGGGTGAGTGTGCGTGGCTGGCGGGAATTTTCCAGAGGTTAGATGTTGTTTTTGGTATTTTCTTGGCTTCTGAGAAATTGACTGATCCATTCACAGTGCTCACATTTCTGGAAGTTGAGCTGGATTCTACTTAGATGAAATCCTCTTACTTTGGAAAGTACCTTTTTTAATGGATTGTATTTATTAAGCAAGTTTGCTCTCACCCAAAGGTGACTTTGAGTTAAGTGCAGTACTGCTAGATTAATTTTTCCTGTCATGTGATTTCAAAGAGCAGAGTTTTTACATAGCATTTGGCAAGTCTTACTTGGGGTTTGGCCAGAAGGTGCATTTTGAATGGCAGTCATGGAAGGTCAAATCTTATTTGGCCATTTGAAAATCATTTCTTGGGGCAGTTACAGATAAAATAGATTGCAATGGATGGAACAGCGTTGGATATTTTGTCTGAACACAGTTAGCCCTAAGGACTTGAACTTGGAGAATGATTGTTCAAGTTTGTTGTAGTTCTCGTCCAATGGGGTGAGGGCATCCCTGATGCCATGGGGATTCCACTCGCCCGATTGGTGGTTCTGAAGACTGACATGTTTGATTTATCATTCATATGTTGTCGTTTTGGTGGTTTAGGCTTCTTGGCGTCCTTTGGTGAATGGCTTGGAATAAGTTTCTCTGTCCCGCGGCACCTGAAGCAGAGGTTGAACAGAACTAGAAACGTGCAAGTCATGTGCAGGGTTAAGGCCATTAAATTGGACCTGTATTATCCCTGGATTGACTGGCAGTGCCACAGACACAAAAGATAAGTCTGTGGTGTTTCTTTGGAACTGTAATTGAGCAAAAGGATGT
The DNA here is from genome assembly GCA_033557465.1 of Ichthyophis bannanicus. Classification (NCBI taxonomy): domain Eukaryota; kingdom Metazoa; phylum Chordata; class Amphibia; order Gymnophiona; family Ichthyophiidae; genus Ichthyophis; species Ichthyophis bannanicus. Next base: position 1,785,768,303 of record CM066032.1, read on the forward strand.
TGCAGTCCTGCGAGAATGATGTTGTCCTCTCCTGACTATATATCCGACACAAATATTATATGAGTCTGCGCCTCTTCTGGGGTTATTTTTTGTTATCACCTCTGGGGGGGTGGTATTTTTGGAAGCACATGTCACTCAGCATAGGGAATGCTGGCAGTTTCAGAATTATAAATATTACTAACATTAATTTGTTGATTTTCAAACCTTGCTGTTGAACTTTCTTTGCAAATACTCCTGCCCAGGAATTGTCTTGGGCTGTGTTGCTTAGATGAGGTTTGCCTCTCCGATATTGGTCAGCATACCTTGTTGAGTACTATCCAGCATCTCTTAAAGGAGAGAGGAAATGCATTTAGGGCTGTAGCATAAAGATTGGAAGGTGCAGAAATGCAGTTGGCAAGGTTGCAGTCCCCATTAGTGATGCTGTTTCATGTCCCATTAATTTTATTCCAACAGATCAGCTTGTTGGTGAAGGAAGATAGAGTGGAACATACTCTTTAAAATCTTTTAAATGAAGTCATCTGTTTAATTTTAGCTGGATGTATTCAGCGGCACCAACTTAACTGGATATGTTTGGATGGTTTTTGTCAGCTTTATATTTATTACATTTTTAGATAGGTATCAAAATCAATACTTCTTGTGCAGAACAGCTCCGATAATTAGAAAATTAAATTAAACTCTGGTAATAATTATCAGGGAATCCAAAAAATACTTAGGAATACAACCCAGTTCACAATTAAGAGGGTGGGAGAGCACACAAATAAAGATATAGGAACAATGGCTGCCTGTTTCTTTTTGGACCCAGTTTGAAATCTTGACTCTAAACCAATGGAGTGAGGGGTGGGGGCAGCAAGAAGTTCTCCTTGAATAGTGATACCCTACAGCCATGCATCACTGTATGTTGTAGGACTAGGGAATTACAGCATCTTGCTGTATATTTAGACATATGGCCACACCACCCTCAGCGAGCCCAATCTGTCTGATCATGGAAACTAAGCAGAGTCAGGCCTGTTTAGTACTCAAATGAGAGACCACCTTGGAATTGCATGTGCTGTAGGCATACTGCATGGAAGAAAGGCCTGGCAATCTACTACTGGTCACACTTTCCAAGAAAACCCAGCAGATAGTCTCAGTATGGACAACTGTCCACAGGGTCACAAGAGTCAACATTAACTTGACAGCACACAACATTTAAGTATATATCAGGCTCATATACTTAAATGAATAGGTTGACACTAAGGGGCATGTTTACTAAACTGCGTTAACGTAGCAGCGGCTACGTTAAGGTGCCATAAGGCGCCTTAACGGGACATTCTGTACCGTTAAGGTGCCTTAATGTTCCTGGTCGTGTTAAGTGCAAAAAAGGGTGGAGAGAGGGCAGGGAGAAGGGGTCAATGGGAAGGGAGTGGGGGGGAGAGGCCCCTTTCACACTAACATGGAGGAATTAAGAGCTGAATCCTAACGCAACTGAAAACCAGGTGTTAGCACACAATTGAAGGAGAGAGAAACCATTTCAGTCAGCAATGTACAGCAAAGCCAGGGAAACCTACAAAAAGTGATAAGTGTGTACATGTGCACAGATCAAAAGGACAAATAAACACTGAAAATGACCTGAACAAAATGTAAAACAAACATAACCAAGCTGGCCAATAGTGATATGAATAGGAAACATCAAAAACACTACCGAGAAAGCTCCAAAAAAAGGATATTAATTTTGGAAGGGTCTATGCTCTGTCCCCATACAAGGTGAATTATCCCACAGTGAAATAGCGCTGATCACAGTTTCCCCTTGTTATTGGGCAGGTTTTCTATGGTGTGCACATGTTCCGCAACAGCAGGGTGGGCATGTTGGAATGGGCAACTGGACAGATGCTGGAAAAGGGGATACAGAGGGCTGCAGGCGGCACATGCTGTGGTGCAGCTGGGTCACAGTGTGGCCCAGGGTGATGCCTAGGTGGCCCATAGGAATGCTGAAACAGTAGAGCAGCCAGAGAGCAACTGATGAGGGCCCAACATGGGCACGAGTGTGTTTCCAACAGTGTCACAGGGGATAGTACCCAGCAGGTACCCCAAAGGGCACAGAACATTGGCAGGTGGTGCTGGGGAGGGGGGGCCATCTATGCGGGCACCCCTACCCCAGAACCCGAACCATAGGCAGCTGCCTAACAGCACACTAGATGGCCTGTGACTGTGCACCACCAGCACCACCAGCAGAAGGGCATGTCAGCATGGTGGCAGAGGGGTACTGGCAGTGGAGGGGGCAGTGGCAGCTGCCCACAGCAGACCATGGCCTAGCCCTGTGTAGGTGGGTGCCATGCATTGCAACAGACAGGCCCTGTCTGATAAAAAGTCATGGTATCCCCAGGGACGGCACTATCTCTGTGGCAACACGGTGCTGCAGTACACACAGCCAGTGTGTTCAGGAGCGGAAGGTCACACGTTCAAGTCCCAGCTGTGGCTTCCACCAACCCAGTCCCCATATTTTACCCAGTACTAAAACGTGGTAATAAAGACGGAACCTTTATTGCAGATAACATAAACATGCCTTAAACGCCTATGTTTTACCCTACAGAGCACAGACACCATAAACATGCGCAATACCTAGAGCAGAGTTCCCAAATGCAGTCCTGGAGGGCCAAACACCATTCAGGTGTCATGCTGTCTCTAATAAAGATGTCTGTGCTGCATTTCTATGCGCCACCCCCATGGTATGCAGATGTATCTCATGCATATTCATTAGGGACAGCATGAAAACCCGAACAGTGTTTGGCCCACCAGGACAGGAGTTGTGAACCTCTGCCCTAGAGCAGCGGCCAACAGGGGCAGACACACCTGCAACCACAGGCTCCAGTATACAAAGCATCTTGGAGAGGCAGGATGTTGGGCCCTGCGTGCATCTCCCAATACTAGCACTTACATACCCTAGCAATGCCACCCTAAACCTGGGAATACAGTACACATATATCAAGAGGTTGATATGATTACTGGCAGATAACATTTCCTAAGTTAAGCACAATCTGCTCATAGAGCTGTATCATACCAACCTCTCTTATGTCTGTGAAGTGTGTTTCAGGTCTGGTGTCTGACAGTGTTCACCACCCTGGGGATTGACACCAACAGTACTGCGTACCATAGCCATGCCTGCACTGTGCCCAGGACTGGTGCGGTGGCCAGGGCTGCCAAGAGCCTCTATAGTTGCACAATGCTGGCATAGGTGTGGGAGTGTGTGTCTGTCTATCCAGTGTGTGGTGTCTGCCAACACCTTCCTCAGCCCACACTGCTTGCACTGTTGCCAGTGTAAGCCTGCCAATGTGCATAATGAGGAGCAAGGTACTGTGGGTATAGCCTGGACAGGGTGGCCTGGCCTGGCTGCATCTGCACAGGACATAGGACAATGGCTCGGACATTGTAGTGCCCAGCCACAACCTGTACGGACAGGGTGGCCACGGCATGTCCTGCTGGGGGGTCATTCTCACTCTTACTGAGCAGTGACCATGGCATGGCCAGGTTCCCCCATAGTGTTATATAGTATTTCTCTCAAGTGATATTTATGTTTTTTTTTTTTTTATGGGGCCCAATCACTGACTTAGCTGCTTGGTGTGTGTGCTCGCATCTCCTCCAGGAACATGCATTATAGACTAGCTAGTAGACTGTCTGTAGTTAGTATGTGTATGGCTGGAACACCTTGCAGGGTGCAGTGGCTGGAGGCTGTCAGATAGTGGTGGGGGGCAGCTGAGCATCTCCAGGCCTACTGTCTGTCTGTCATTGCCTTATGGATGCATACAGATCTGCATTGAATGCCCTGTAGGGTATCTGTTTCCTAGCAAGACTGGGGTTGATGGTCCCCTCTACTGCCACCATTGCAGGGATGTAGACTGTGGATCTGTTGGTGGGGGATCCTGTTCCCCACCCTGACCCACAGGGGTGGGTTGGGTGGTGCTCATATAATCCGCTTTAGGGTCTGCATACCACCCTTCACGTATTCTGTGACCATGGCACCCACACAGGATATGCACTATTCTGGGTGCATCATAGTCTACAAGGGCTCGACATGACTGGGGAATACGGATGGACACAGGTGTATCCTAGATGTGTCTGCAAGGACTACCAATCACACACTGACATGGATGAGGACCTGCAGCACAGCCTATTTCAGCCAGGGCATGTGCTGCAGACCTGGTGCTGGGCCCCCCCCCCCCACTTCACCCTCAGGGTGAACACAGGAACTGCATGCTGTAACGGTCTGTAGCTACTCTGTAACAGGAAACACAAGAGGAGCAGGGGCTCCTGCAGACTGTCCAAGCAAACACATAAAGCAGGAGACGTGGAGTGGATAGGCAACTTGTTTATTGAAGACAAAACCCCAACGCGTTTCGGCAATGCCTTCCTCAGGGGGGATATCACTTAAATAACAAATAAACAAAACACATAAATATAAATAAAAACAATAAAAAAGTCAAAGCAATAAAAACAGATGGCATATTTAGAAAACAATAATGCAAAAAGGACTTATGGACTAATACAAAAATATCTCTGTGCAACCACATAAATATAAATAAATAAGTACATCAGTTAAAGTAATAGTCAAAACAAAGTAAAAACAGAAACACAGGGCTGAGAACCACAAAAATAAAACTTATTTATTTATATTTATGTGGTTGCACAGAGATATTTTTGTATTAGCCCATAAGTCCTTTTTGCATTATTGTTTTCTAAATATGCCATCTGTTTTTATTGCTTTGACTTTTTTATTGTTTTTATTCATATTTATGTGTTTTGTTTATTTGTTATTTAAGTGATATCCCCCCTGAGGAAGGCATTGCCGAAACGCGTTGGGGTTTTGTCTTCAATAAACAAGTTGCCTATCCACTCCACGTCTCCTGCTTTTTGGGTTTGCTCTGTAGCTACTCTGTGCCAGTAACACATGGTCAGCTCCCCCTACCAGGCCGGGGTGCTATAGTGGCGCATACTCCATCTTGTGATCAGACATAGGCTGCTGATCTGCATGTTCAGTGCATCATGGGTATGGGTGGGTCTACTCTATCCTGATAACCACAGCAGACAGCGTGTGTGGTCACCTGTAGTCTTTCTGTAGCCAGCCAGCGATGTGTTAGACAGTATAGAGCTGTAGCCCACTGGTTAGGTTGATGACTGTGGAGGCAGAGGTCATGGGTTCAATTCCTTGTTGTTCCCTCTTGTCCAGGGCAGATATTTTGCTTGCCTGTGACAGTCATATCTTTGCAGATTTGTGCTGCCAGCCACAGATCCCTCTCCACAGCTATCAACACTGCTTAAAATACATTACAAGGCTCCTAATTAGGCACAGTACTGTGCTGCTAGCCACAGTACCCTCTCCACAGCTATCAACACTCCTTAAAATACGTTACAAGGCTCCTAATTAGGCACAGTACAAGGCACCTTATAACGCGCCATATACGGCGCGTTATAAGGCGCTTTATAAGGCACGTAAGGCACGTGCCTTCTACGGTGCCTTATAATGCGCCTTATCTGACACACAGCTTTACTGCTGCCCCGCCCACTCCTTTATATGGGCATCTCTACCTTTACCACGGAATGACATTACCGCAGTTTAATTAACAGTAGTCAAGTGTATTAAGCTTATTATGAGTGATATGTTTATTACAGCATTAAATCTGTATTGTTTACATGTTAATAAAGCTACAACCAAGTGTCGCCACTAGCTCCCGAGTCTTGTGTTTATTGGGGGGTGGAGGAAATTATGATTCTGATGGGGGGTGGGTGCCCTTGTTAGATGGTTTTGAATTAACTGAACCCTCTCATTTCAGCTGGATAACCTGCCATACTATCAGGTTTTCTTTCCCCCCCCCCCTTTTCTTTTTAAATCACATGAAATGCCATTGAAATCGGCTTGGTGTCAAAGAGGTGCTGTAGCCATCCCGGAGGATTCATGTACATCTTTACCACCCCATCAGCTCCCCAGCTGGTAAACTGACAGCGCAATTTACAACAGTTATTTTTACTCTATGGGTTGCATTACAAACCTAAATATGAATAGCCTTGTCATGAGTTTTCATAACCAGCTCAGTCCTTCTGCATCTGTCTCAGATATTGTTTGGCATTACAAATGCTAATGTAAACCCAGTGATATATGGTGCCAACACAGGCAACGAAATATCAGGCTTATTTCAAGCATTTTAAGATAATAGGGAGCTGGTGACATTTATTGTTTGACAGGATACTTTGCCAGAAAAAAAATGGTTAGAACAGCAAATAATTGAATGTGCATATAAATGAGCAGGCTTTGTAAAAATTAAGAAAACATTGTTGGAAAGACACTTGGCAGTAAAATGTGTTGAACCAGCTTTCTGCCACTGTTCTTGTAAGAAGCATAAGGGTCCCTGATTCTCCATAGGATAGCATTGAAAGAAAGAAATATCCTTAACTATATATTTCTTAAATAACCAAGCTATGTAAGAGTTGTATCTGAAAGTATCAACATACCTCAAAGGTGTCTGCTATGATTAGGGAACAGAACTTTTATCCAATGCAGAATCATTCATTTTAAGACTAGAGCCTATTGCAAAATGATTTTTGTTGTACAACTCTGTGAAAATAGTCGATGGTCTTTGAAGCAGGGATTTTTTTACTTTTTTAAATCGTGTCCTCTGATTAAACTGCTTTGAAGAAACCATAAGGCAAGATGTTGTCAGGGATTTCATTATATGGAATTTAAAGCAATACCACTTGATGCAAGAAAACATCCAGCTGAACGTGATTAATTTCTCCAGGTTACATCATTAATTTAAATAACATATAAATTAAAAACAACATATAAATTAACTGCTCTGCTCTGCACTGCCATCCCTACTTACCATCATGGCCACTGTCTCGACCTTGTCTTTTTCTTCATCCATTTGTCCTCAAAGTTCTCCACCTCAGTTCTTCCCTTGCCTGACCATTATTTCCTAACCTTTTTGCTTAATCACCCCTCCCCCCCCCTTAGTTTTTATCTAATCTCCACCAACACGTTTAGGAATCTTCACACTATCAACCTTTCAGCTCTCTCCACCGCTCTCTCATCACCTCTTTCCTCTACTATGTTATCTGAGTCCGTTGATGAGACAGTGTCTTCTTATAATACTGCACGTTTACTATGTTCATCTGACTAACTATCTTGCCTCTGACCCTTGCCTCTCTTTGCAACACTCAACTTTCTCATCAAAGTGTTGCCACCCCCAACTCTCCTTTGCTTCCTATCCAGCCTTTGGCTGACTATTTCCATGACAAATTCCTTAGGGTCCACAGGATCACCTCAATTCCCTCTTCCCCCTCCTCATTCCCAAATCCTTCCCTCAATCTCTCTCACCATGTCTTCCTTTTTTAAAATCACTGAGGAAGAAACTACAATCTTCTCCTCTGAACTGCTCCTCTGATTTCATTCCCACCTATCTACTAAGCTCTGTCTCTTCTGATGTCATCCCTTCCATCTGTCATATCCTCAACCTATTGTTTTCTACTGCAGCTGTTCCTGCAGCCTTCAAACATGCTGTGCTTACAACTCTCTTCAAAAAACCTTCACTAGACCATACTTGTCTTTCTAATTTATCTGTCTTTCCCCTTCCTCTCCATTGCTTCTAAACTACTTGAACGTGCAGTTCACCATCATTGTCTTGACTTTCTTTCTTCTTGAGACATTCTGGATCCAATGCAATCTGGGTTTTTTTTTCTCTAATTCTACAAAAATGACGCTTGCCAAAGTCCACTTGTTCCTTTCCAAATCCAAGGGCCTTTATTTGATCCTCACCCTTTTTTACCTTTCTGCTGCTTTTTGACAGTTGATCACAACCTTCTCCTTGATACCATGTTCTTGCTTGGATTTAGGGGCCATGTTCTGTCCTGAATTTCTTCTTATCTCTCATACCACAATTTTAGTGTATGTTTTGGTGGATCCTCGGCTTTCAAGATGGTCATTGCAGTATCGACCCCGGCAAGGGGTCGATACTGCAATGACCATCTTGAAAGCTGTGGATTGCTGTGTTTTGCTGATGGGTTTTTTCTGTTCTTTAGGAGTTCTCTCTGTGTTAAGAATTTGTTAACTGTGTATGAGCTTAATTTTGTATGTTCACTGCAGAGGGTTCCCCTGTTAAGTTGCTGTGGTGTCTTAAGTTATATAATGGTTATAAAGTTATAAAGTCTTCGAGTAATGAGTAATGATTCCCCAAAGCAACTTTCAGTTTTCCCATCAGTTTGCTGTTGTGTGATAAAAGCTTTCTTGCACTGTTGGATGGACGGCGAGGGTTGGTAACAGACCGTTGATGCAAAAATCCTTTTGTTTAGATTACTGAAATCCGGGTTTCCGGTTTTGAAGTTTTCAATGAACATTTGGAGATATTTCTGAGGTCTGTGCTCCCCGTTGTCACGGTGCAAAAAGTGTTTTATAGTGCTTAGTTACCAATACTATGAGTGGTTAATTTATGGAGTTGTTTTCTGTGTTTGTGGTATCATATAAAAACAGTTCATCAGATGTACGATGGAGTGAAAAAATTGAACAGCGAATTTACATTAAATCCTGCCAGAAATTTAAGATTCATGCAAAGAGGCTTATGACAAGTTACAGCAAATATATGGCGATGAATGCATGAGTCATGCTTGAGCTTATGACTGGTACAAATGCTTCCAAGAGGGCCACCAAAGTATTGACAGTGATGAACGTTCTGGAAGGCCATCCACGAGCAGGAATGAAGACAAAGTTGAAGCAGTACATTCCACAATATACTCAAATCATCAATTGACTATCACTGAGTTTGCTGAGCACATGGGGATGAGACATGTGTCTGCAAAATTTGTGCCAAAACTCCTGTCCCCTGACCAAAAAGAAGATCGACTGTCTGCAGCCAGGGAGTTGTTGGAATGTGCTGAAAATTACTATTTTACTACTATTTAGCACTTATATAGCACCGAGCACGCAGCGCTGTACAGGTATGACATGCATATAAAAGATATACATATAATAAACAGTCCCTGCTCATCAGAGTCATGCTCATCAGAACTTACAATCTAATACTCATCCGAGTTTACAATCTAATACAACAAGTTTACAATCTAATACAACAATACAAAGCGATAGTTCGGTGCAAAGCATAATATGGTCTGTGTATTTCGGTCATGGGAGAGTGATGGGAATCGGGTTAGGATAAGGGTGGAAGTCAGGATCTGAAGGCAACAGTGACGAGGTGGGTTTTCAACTTGGATTTGAAGAGGGCCAGTGAGGGTGCTTGGCGTATAGACATAGGTAGGTTGTTCCAGGCGTAGGGTGCAGTGAGGTGAAAGAAGCAAAGGCATAAGTTAGCTGTGCGAGTGAAAGGCCTAAATAGAAGTAGTTTGTTAGTGGAGCGAAGTTCCCGAGAGGGGATGTAGGGAAAGATAAGGGATGAGAGGTATTGAGGGGCCGCAGAGTGGATGCATTTATAGGTCAGTATGAGAAGTTTGAACTGTATGTGGAACTGGACAGGGAGCAAATGAAGTGACTTGAGAAGAGGAGTAATGTGGGCATGGCAAGACTGGCGGAATATTAGTCAAGCAGCATGATTTTGTATAGATTGAAGGGGAAAGAGATGATTCACGGGGAGACCGGCAAGGAGCAGGTTGCAGTAGTCTAGGTAAGAGGAAATTAAGGAGTGGATAAGTGTTTTGGTAGTGTGTTCAGAAAGGAAGGGGCGGATTTTGCTAATGTTGAAGAGGAAGAAGTGGCAGGTCTTAGCTACGAGCTGGATGTGTGTGGAGAAGGAGAGAGAGATGTCAAAGATAACCCCCTAATTACGGGCTGAGGGAACAGGAAGGATCTTAGATCCATCCACTGAGACTGAGAAAGGGGAAAGAGGAGGGGCAGAGTTGGGGGCAAAGATGAGGAGTTCAGTCTTGGACATGTTCAGTTTCAAGCGGCGATGGGACATCCAGGCAGCGATGTTGGAAAGGCAGGCTGAGATCTTGGTTCTGGATTGCTGGAGAGATATTAGGTGTAGAGAGGTAGATTTGGAGTGGAGGAGTGGCCTAGTGGTTGGGGCAAGGTACTTCAGGCTGGAAGGTTGGGGGTTCAAATCCCACTAGAGGACAGCAACCTTGGGCTGGAAGGGCTGGGGTTTCTAGTCCCACAGGTGCTCTTTGTGGTCTTGGACAAGCCACTTAACCCTCCATAGCCCATGTTCCCTGTAAAATAGTTATCTCCAAGTTATAATGCCCTGTTCAATGTAATTTCAGTTTGTTCAATGTAAACTGCACTGATGCAGAATAGTGTGGTATATAAGAGAATGTAAAATAAATAAATAAAATTTGGGAGTTGTCAGTGTAGAGATGGTACTGAAAGCCCATGGGAGGAGATAAGTGTGCCAAGGGATTGGGTATAAAGGGAAAAAAGGAGGGGGCCCAAGATGGATCCCTGTGGAACACCAACATGGAGCAGGGTAGAGGAGGAGCCCCCAGAGCATACACTAAAGGAGCAATGGGAGAGGTAGGAGGAGAACCAGGATAGCATGGAGTCCCTGAAGCCAAGCAAGGAGAGGGTGTTAAGGAGAAGATTCTGATCAATGGTGTCAAAGGCCACGGAGAGGTTGAGAAGGATGAGGACAGAGTAGAGTCCCTTAGATTTAGCCAGGAGCAAGTCATTGGAGACTTTTGTAAGGGCCGTTTCAGTGGAGTGCAGGGGCCGGAAGCCTGATTGTAATGGGTCCAAGAGGTCATGGGAGGTGAGGAAGTCAAAGCAGCAGTGGTGGACTGCTCATTCTAGTAGTTTAGGGAAGAAGGAAGATGGGTCGATAGTTAGAAGGGCCATGGGGAAGGGTTAGAAGGGATCGAGTGAGGGTTTCTTGAGGAGAGGTGTGACACTAGCATGTTTGAAGTTGACTGAGACAGTTGCAGTGGAGAGTGAAAGGTTGAGAATATGAGAGATGGATGGAACAAAGGTGGGGGGAGATGGGATGTAGGAGATGGGTGGGGATAGGGTCAGAGGAACAGGTGGTGGGTTTGGAGGAGGAGAGAAGGAGTGTGGTTTCCTCTTCAGAGATCGTAGGGAAGGAGGAGAGGGCAGCAGAGGAAGTATGGATGGGGAGGATAATTGGGGAGGGGGGAGGTAGATGAGGGAGTGGGGAATTGGAGGGTGATCTTGTTGATTTTGTCGTGGAAGTAGTCAGCTAGGGTTTGGGCAGAGGTGGAGGGGGACCGGGGGTGGGGGCACCTTGAGGAGAGAATTGAGGGTATTAAAGAGGCAGCGAGGATCAGAGGCAAGGGAGTTAGTCAGATGGATGCAGTATTCTTGTTTGGCAAGTGCTATGGCTGACTGGAAGGAGCCGAGCATGAATTTGAAGTGAATGAGGTCTTCTGGGGAGCGGGATTTGGCCCAGGCGAATTCAGCAGAATGGGCACATGTGCGTAAATAGTGGATTGTGGGTGAAAGCCAAGGTCGGGGGGGGGGGTAGAACGTCTGACAGGACGAGGAGTGGGTAGAGCAAGAGTATCAAGAGCAGAGGATAGTGCAGCAGTATAAGAGGATACTGCTTCATCGACGGACTTGGAGGACACAATAAAGGAGAGAGATGGAGAAATGGTCAAGGATAGAGTCAAGGGATTGATATTATGAAGATTTCTAAATAGGTTGGAGGAGGCAGGATGAGGTTGAGACAGTGGAAACTGAAGATTAAAGGTTAAGAGGTGATGATCAGATGAAGGAAGGATTGAGTTGTGGAAGTTTGAGGGAGAGGAGTAAGAGAAGAGTACCAGGTCCAGGCAGTGGCCGTGTATGTGGGTGGGGGCAGTGGAGCAGAGTTGTAGGTCAAACGAGGAGGTGAGGGCAAGGAACTTGCAAACGGGGGCGCTGGGTGAGAATGGCAAAGGCAAATACTATTATGACTTGCAAAGGATTGTGGGGAATGTAGTCCATTCATACCAGAATCAGCCATTCACAAAATAATGAGTTGTGTTGCTCGAGTGTAAGCAAAGAAAATATATTTTATTTATGGGGTTATTTCTCCCACACAGATTTACTTGGTAACACAAAAGGATACTTGCTTTCAGTATTATACTTAGGAAAAACAAATCATGATATCAGCAACTGAACTTCTTAAGCAATCAATCAAACAATAAAGACCTGGATGGGAAACAGAAAGGTCTTTCTGAGGGCTCCTGCTAATACCTTTTAGCAGTGCTCCAAAGCCAAAAACAAAACCCAAAAAGTAACCAAAAACTGTTCTTTTTCAAGGATAACTTTCTTGTATTTTCATACACAAACAGTAGTTTCCTTTCAGAGCTCACGTGCAACTGTGCATGGCTTAATTACCAATAATTAAGCAGCTGCAAACCCCTTTGCTGGTTCACTTTCTCTACGTGGCTCAAATCCTACCCTAAAGATTTCTTGTAAACTTTTCTGGGTAGATAAAAGAACAAGTTCCTTTTGATGGTTGTTGTATTTGTGAAAGTATTTTACCACAGCAGCTTATTCAGAGAGCAATCCATGTATTCATTCTGATCATTTAAAATATCTCCTTCTTCTTCAACTATCATAGAATCAATATCATGGTCTGGCTCAGAGGAATTCCTTAATGGAGCACTCTCAGGACAATACTTGTTTCCCTGCTGTCTTCCAAGTGAAGAGCTAGGGCATAGATCAGTGTTCATACCTGAGCTTCCTTTGTCGTTAGGTTTCCTCTCCAGATATCCTGGCCAGTAAGTAATCCAGTTTTTATGTCCAGCCTTCCAATCCAGATCCCTGGACACTGGGTCTCTCTTCACATACCTTCTTGCACTGGTCTTAGGGCCCCTTCCAAATGCAGCCATCTCCCTCACAGGTGCCGTCCGGGGATTCCTGGCTCTGTAACCCCACTCCTCTGGCGTCCTCCAGTCCAATGGAGTATGCTTGCCTCTGGAATGACTCCCAACACATGTACTGCTATGGGCTCCTTCTTTAGACCTCCAAGATGTTTTTCTCTTCTTTCTTCCACGTTGTGGCTGCTGCTGCTTCCTGATCCTCAACTCCTTCTGATTCTGTGTAGAATCTGTTTTACTTTTAACTTGTTTAGAGGGATACTCCACCCTAGCACAGTTCAGCTGTGCTGAATCAAGCCCTGCCCTTGGAGATGAGTGATTGGGGATTACCTCATAGCTCTCCTGATTGAACACACGTTTCCCCACTTCTTCTCTTCTAGTGGCTGTTTGAAACCTGGTGCATTCTGGGACTGGTAGTCTTTTATGAAAACATTCTGTTTTATTATTTCTACCAGCAAAGACAGGTTGCTTATTCAGAGCCAATTCACCTCTATTATAGCTCCTTCCTGTACTATGATAAGCTTCCTTATCACATACCCCCCTGCTTAAGTTATTATGGACTGGTGCAACTGGTGAAACTTCTTTCCTACAGTCCGTAATACCTACGAGAGTATTATCTTTTTGACGCTCACCTACTTCTTGGCTAGCTTCAGGGTCATTATTATTTACAGGCCTCTCCTTCCAAGACTTAAGTACATTAATGTGGTAGGTCTGTCTAAGACCTCTTGCATTTTCTACCACATAAGATACTGGGCTCACTTGTCTAACAACCTTCCATGTCCCTTTCCACTGTACTTCAAATTTTGGGGCTGTACCTGCTACTTGAACCAAAACCTTTTCACCAATGCTTAATTGGCGGCTTTTGGCCTTCCTATCATACCACCCTTTTTGGCGCACTTGACTGTCCTGCAGGTTTTTCTCAGCAACCTGCGAGGTCCTTTTTAAACGTGCTCTCAAGTCACGTAAAAACTGTGGCACCTCCTGACTTCCTGGTTCAGGATCAATCCATTGTTCCCTCAAAATATCTAACAAACCACGGGGAGCCCTACCATACATCAATTCATATGGAGTTACACCTAGGGACACCTGAATTCTTTCCCTGCAGGCATATAAGGCAAAGAGCAATAACATATCCCATTCTTTTACCTCTCCTGCTAACCCCCTTCTCAACATTTGTTTGAGAGTTTGGTTGAATCTCTCCACCAAACCGTTTGATTGTGGATGGTAGGCTGAGGTTTTCACGTGAAGAATGCCAAAGGCATCCCAGACCTGGGCCAAATATTTGGATACAAAATTGGACCCTCGGTCAGTCAACACCTCTCTTGGGAATCCCACTTCGCAAAACAATTTGACTAACTCTAAAGCTACTGTTTTTGCAGAAACATTCTTCAGTGGTATGGCCCAGGGAAACCTTGTTGCCTGATCTACCATAACTAGGATGTATTGAAAACCTCGGGGCGTTTTGATTAATGGGCCTACAATATCCATAGCAATGCGACCAATTGGGTCTGTGATAATTGGCATGGGAATCAAAGGCACCACCGGTGGGTGAGTCGCTGTAACTCGCTGACACGCTGGACATGCAGCACAAAACTGGGCAGTTTCTTTGAAAATACCTGGCCAGTAAAAATGCATAAGTATTTGATCCAGCGTTCCTTGCATCCCTTTATGACCTCCAACTGGATGATCATGTGCTAATCTAAGTACTAGTCCTTTGAAAGTTGTGGGTACCACCAATTGTTTACGTATGGTCCCATTTCTGGGGTCCTGACTCTCTCTATATAATATTTCATTATCTAGTCTGAATCTGGGCAACTCCTCCCTGACCTCCTGAGCATACTTAAAGGCTCGGGTGAGAGCTTGATCAGCTTGCTGTTCTTGTGGAAAGTTAGGAAACTTTGCCACTAACTCAGCTGGCACCCAGGGTAAACTTTGACCAGCCAACATCTCAGCCCTACCCTGTGCTCTGCAAAGTCTCTCACGACGCTTTTGTGCTTTCAACTTCCTTACTTTCCCAGATGGTGGAGTTATTAAATCATCATGAGAGGGTAAGTCTCCTAATAACTCGGCCTGCTCCCCCTCCTCCTGGCTTTCTACCTTAGCCTGTGAGCGGGTGGATACAAGGCCCCTCTTCTTACCTATTTCCTTCCCTATAGTTTGGCCTTCTGGAAGCTTAACCATCTTTTTAGCTAGGGACTGAGGACTTCCAAACAAAGGCCCGGGAGCTATTTCCATCATTCCTTCTCCCTCCTTCTTTCCTAGCCCTTTCACTAGACCCTGCTTAAATCTTGGCCAGTCTCTTCCTAGAACCAAATCAAATGGAAGCCTAGGCACCACTGCTAAAAGAACTTCCTCTTGTTCCCCCAGGCACTTAACTATTAGCCTATAGGTGGGATATGATGTTGCAGCACCATGAATGCATCTGATGTGAACTTGGCTTTCAGGGGTTCTAGGCACAAATCCTTCTTGGGCCTTTATCCTCTTCCAAAGCCTCTTTGACAGCATACTCTGGTCTGCCCCAGAGTCTAACAGAGCATTTGTGGTAATTCCCTGCACATCAACCATCAAAAGAAATCCTTCTTTGGGCTGTTTTAAATCAACACCCATCAAGCTAGTGTGTATCTGGCATCCCCTTTCCAAATGTCCCCATTTTCCACATTTGAAACATTTCTTTTTACTCCACTGTGTAATCTGGGTTGGCACAGTACAATTATTCTCAGAAACATTTTTAACCATTTTCTTTTCTGATACAGCGCAGCTTGCCTCAGCACCAACCTTCAGAGGGCCACCAATTCTATGGCAAGCCTGCGTGGCTTCCAAGAATCTCTCTGCTAGCATGGTTGCCTCTCCAAGATTCTGGCAATTTTGCTGTATAAGGAAAGTGTGCAAATCTTTAGGAACAGCAGCCATAAATTGTTCAAGCATAATAATGTATAATAACATTTCCACAGTCTTTCCCTCAGGCTCCAACCATTTTACAGCCAATCCTCTGATTCTCTGACTCAGAGCCCTGGGTGTTTCACCCACTCTTAATGCAGTAGCTCTAAACATTCGCCTATACTCTGAAATAGACAACCCTAGGCGATCTCTTATAGCAGCCTTTACATCTTTATAACTCAAAGCCTGAGCTGCTGGCATTGCTCTATAAGCTGCAAGCGCCTCCCCAGTTAATGAGGCTGCCAGCCTTACTGCCCACTGGGTCTCTGGCCATGCTAATGCTTGTACCACTCTCTCAAAAGATTCAAGGAAATCATCAACATTATCATCTGGAGTTAGCTTCCCAAAACTAAATGCCCCAATTCCCTGATTGAGTCCCACATTGTCCACATGTGGTATACCAGTTGTTACTGCTGGTCTTGCATCCGGTCCACTTTGGTTATGAAGAGTAACTAAGGCTTCCACCAGATCAAGCACTGGCTTCTGCTGGTCCCTTAATGCTTTAATTGCAGTGTCCTGAGCCTGCTGCGCTAGCTCCTGTTGCCTGTTAAACTGGGCTGCCATCCAGCTGGCCATTTCCCTCGGATCCATCTTGAATCCCTGCAAGAGAAACGAAAGAAAAAAAACACAGAGCAGCACCTTCCAAACAGGTGTTTTTCTCCTAATTTTTTTTTTCAATTACCCCTGTGCCTTACTCCCATCCACCACTAGACATGCCCAGGTACTTATTACCTTATGCCAGTGATGAATACAGCTCACACAGGGTCTTTTCCTCCTGGAACAGCTACCTCTTTTTTTCCTCCAAAGTGTTGTTAAGGGAAAAATCCTTTTTCCAGCTTTTAACTTGAACTTTTTTTCTTTCAGATTTCACTTGTAATCCTTATATCATGTACATCCTTTGCGCAAAAGCAATCTGAAAAACTATGCCAACTGTAAACGGGGGCGCTGGGTGAGAATGTCCACAGTCTTGGCAAAGGCAAATACTGTTATGACTTGCAAAGGATTGTGGGGAATGTAGTCCATTCATACCAGAATCAGCCGTTCACAAAATAATGAGTTGTGTTGCTCGAGTGTAAGCAAAGAAAATATATTTTATTTATGGGGTTATTTCTCCCACACAGATTTACTTAGTAACACAAAAGGATATTTGCTTTCAGTATTATACTTAGGAAAAACAAATCATGATATCAGCAACTGAACTTCTTAAGCAATCAATCAAACAATAAAGACCTGGATGGGAAACAGAAAGGTCTTTCTGAGGGCTCCTGCTAATACCTTTTAGCAGTGCTCCAAAGCCAAAAACAAAACCCAAAAAGTAACCAAAAACTGTACTTTTTCAAGGATAACTTTCTTGTATTTTCATACACAAACAGTAGTTTCCTTTCAGAGCTCACGTGCAACTGTGCATTGCTTAATTACCAATAATTAAGCAGCTGCAAACCCCTTTGCTGGTTCACTTTCTCTACGTGGCTCAATTCCTACCCTAAAGCTTTCTTGTAAACTTTTCTGGGTAGATAAAAGAACAAGTTCCTTTTGATGGTTGTTGTATTTGTGAAAGTATTTTACCACAGCAGCTTATTCAGAGAGCAATCCATGTATTCATTCTGATCATTTAAAATATCTCCTTCTTCTTCAACTATCATAGAATCATATCATGGTCTGGCTCAGAGGAATTCCTTAATGGAGCACTCTCAGGACAATACTTGTTTCCCTGCTGTCTTCCAAGTGAAGAGCTAGGGCATAGATCAGTGTTCATACCTGAGCTTTCCTTTGTCGTTAGGTTTCCTCTCCAGATATCCTGGCCAGTAAGTAATCCAGTTTTTATGTCCAGCCTTCCAATCCAGATCCCTGGACACTGGGTCTCTCTTCACATACCTTCTTGCACTGGTCTTAGGGCCCCTTCCAAATGCAGCCGTCTCCCTCACAGGTGCCGTCCGGGTATTCCTGGCTCTGTAACCCCACTCCTCTGGCGACCTCCAGTCCAATGGAGTATGCTTGCCTCTGGAATGACTCCCAACACACGTACTGCTATGGGCTCCTTCTTTAGACCTCCAAGATGTTTTTCTCTTCTTTCTTCCACGTTGTGGCTGCTGCTGCTTCCTGATCCTCAACTCCTTCTGATTCTGTGTAGAATATGTTTTACTTTTAACTTGTTTAGAGGGATACTCCACCCTAGCACAGCTCAGCTGTGCTGAATCAAGCCCTGCCCTTGGAGATGAGTGATTGGGGATTACCTCATAGCTCTCCTGATTGAACACACATTTCCCCACTTCAGCTCTTCTAGTGGCTGTTTGAATCCTGGTGCATTCTGGGACTGGTAGTCTTTTATGAAAACATTCTGTTTTATTATTTCTACCAGCAAAGACAGGTTGCTTGTTCAGAGCCAATTCACCTCTATTATAGCTCCTTCCTGAACTATGATAAGCTTCCTTATCACAAACTTTTAAGCATGGGGATCAGATGGGTTATCGACGTGAATATTAAAGTCGCCAAGAATAAGAGTGGGGGAAGAGGGATCGAGGAAGGCGGAGAGCCAGGAGTCGAAGTTGGTAAGGAATGTCCATTTGGATTTGTCGGTTGGGCGGTAAATAACAGCTACCCTGAGGGGAAGTGGAGAGAAGAGGCGAATGGAGTGGACTTTGAAAGAGAGGGAGGAGTGTGACTGAGGCAGAGGGAGAGGTTGGAATTGACAAGAGAGAGAAAGTAGAAGCCCAACACCTCCACTGCGACCAGTGGTTCGAAGTGTATGGGAGAACTGGTAGCCCCTGTGGCAGAGAGCAACAATGGATGCAGTATCGTCTGGGAGGAGCCAGGCCTCAGTTAGGGCAAGCAGGTGTAGTGCTTTAGATATGAAGAGATCATGCATAAGAACAGGTTTCTTAGAAACTGAGCATGCGTTCCATAGGGCACATGAGAATGGGAGAGTGGAGGGAGAAAGGAGAGGGATATGGATAAGGTTAGAAAAGTTATGGGAGGATTTCTTTCCAAAGTAAGATGGCGATCTAGAGGGGCCGTTACGTGGGGAACTAATTCCAGAGTGATACTGAGATCTAGAGGGGCCAGGGTACAAGTGGGTGTGTCTATCAGGTAGGATTCGTGAGGATCTATTTTTAGAGTGAGACAGAGACAGAGTTCTGGAGGGGGTAGGGGTTGGGTTAACATCTATGGATGATTGGTGTGAGTGAGGGAGGGTGGGTGGGGAAAAGAGTGGGATATGGATGAGATTAGATAGGGTACGTGAGGAACTCTTCTTAGGGTGGGAAAGAAATCGAGGGGGCCGGGGTTAGGGTTGATATTACCTGATGAGAGGAGGAGGAGGAGAAGTAGGGAGCAGGGTAAAGTGGAGGCAGTATGGCGGAAGCGAGGGTGGGGTTGCCTTAATGAGAGAGGGGTTGGTTGAATGAGGGGGAGGGTGTGATGAAGCTCGAGGGCAGATGCAGAGTTAGAGGACAGGATGGAGGGTGAGGTGAGAAAGGAGGAGGAGGGAGATTAGGGGGGAGAGGAGTGAGGGTGTTGGTAGGAGGGGAGACAGTTGGGGAGTATGAGGAAGAGAATGACAATGTAGTGTGGGGCCATAGTAGTGGAGTAGTGGGGGCTATGAGCATATGTTATCTTCAACATAAGAACATAAGAACATAAGATATGCCATACTGGGTCAGACCAAGGTCCATCAAGCCCAGTATTCTGTTTCCAACAGTGTCCAATCTAGGTCACATGTACCTAGCAGTTTCCCCAAGAGACACAAGTTCCACAATGCTTGTACTGGGTCAAGCATTGATATCTTCGGTCACTTCTTAATAATGGTTTATGGACCTTTCCTCCAGGAACTTGTCCAAACCTTTTTTAAACCCAGCTACACTAACAGCCTTTACTACATCCTCCGGTAACACAGTGGGTGGCTAAGGATTCTAGACACTATGGGTAATGTTTACTAAAGGGCGCTAACGTGCGCCCGGCGATAATGTGCAGGATGCCATAAAAGGAGTGGGTGTTCCAGTCTAAACGTAGCAAGGTGCGTTAACATGCAATAATGTGCGCTGTGCACATTATCACCCGATAAAGGGAGCAGCGCACGTTAACGCGCAGTAATCCTAAGTAGGCGCGCTGACCTGCAAACACAGCAATAGAGCTGTACAACAATGGTTAATACACTGACCTATGGTACTGGGGTCATGAGTTCAATCCTCCAGTGTGCCTAGTGACTAAGACTGGCTGAGGCATCTCCCTTTACGTTTTTGAGGTATTTTATGTTTATTTTAATTAGTGCTGCCAGCAAACAAACCCTCACAGTGGCGTAACCCAAGGTGCCGCATAAGGCACCCTATAAGGCACTCCATAGGGCACATTTTAAAGTGCACTGTCTGCCAGGGCACCCTATAATGTCCCCTAAAGGACGCCTTATAAGGCGCTTTATAAGGCGCTTTATAGGGCGCCTTATAAGGTGCCTTATAAGGGCGCCTTATAAGGTGCCTTATAAGGGCGCCTTATGAGGCACCCTAAGGTTACAGCACCTTTCTTTGCTGGCAGCACTAATTTACATTAAAAACAGACAATGCCTCAGACAGCCCTATCAAATAACCCCACTGTGGGATCAAATCCATGACCTCTGGCTCCACAGTAACGAGTGGGCCACAGTTCTATAACTACTAATAAACCCCTGGCTGGCTACAGAAGGACTGTAGGTCACCACACAAACTGTCTGCTGTGGTTACCAGGATAGGGTTTACCCACCTGCACCCATGATGCACTGCACATGCAAATCAGCAGTCTACAGATGATCACAAGATGGGGTATGCACCCACACAGCACCTCGGCCTGGTAGGGGGAACTGACCATGTGTGTTACTGGCACAAAGTAGCTACAGACCGTCACATTGTGCGGGTACTGGGCTCACCTTGAGGGTGAGGTGGGGCACCCAGCACCAGGTCCACAGCACCTTTTCATGGCTGAAGAAGGCCATGCTGTAGGTCCCCATCAGTGTGTGTGTGTGTGCGCATGCGTGATAGGTAGCTCCTGCAGACACACCTAGGATACATCTGTATTTCTCAGTCATGTATAGCCCTTATGGGCTATGATGCACCCAGACTAGTGCATATCCTGTGTTGGTGCCATGGTCACATAGGGTAGGGTAGGGTAGGGTAGGGTAGGGTAGGGTAGGGTAGGGAAGGGAAGGGAAGGGAAGGGGGGTGAGTTGTTGCTTGGAACCATAGGCAGATTATGTACCACCACCCCACCCCACCCCACCCCACACCACCACCCCAGCTCAGGGTGGGAAACAGGATCTCCCACCAACAGATCCACATTCTACCTCCCTGCAATGGCAGCAGTAGAGGGGACCATCAACCCCACTCCTGCTCAGGAACAGACACCCTACAGCATAGTCATTGCAGATCTGTACACATCCATAAGGCAAGGCAGACAGACAGAAGGCCTGGAAATGCTCAGCTGTCCCCACCACTATCTGACTTTCTCCAGCAGCAAGCCTCCAGCCACTGCACTCTGCAAGGTGTTCCAGCCAGACACATACTAACTGCAGACAATCTGCTAGCTAGTCCATAGTGCATATTCCTGGAGAAGATGCATGTACCCAGAACTAGGATGTCAGCATACAAACCAAGCAAATAAATCAGTGATTAGGCCCCAAAAGAGAACCCATAAATATCACATGAGAGAAATACTATACAGCACTATGGGGGAACCTAGCCATGCCGTGGTCACTGCTCAGTCAGGGTGAGAGTGACCTCCCAGCAGGAAATGCTGTGGCCACCCTGTCCATGCAGGTGGTGGCCGGGCACTACAATGTCCGAGCCATTGTCCTATGCCCTGTGCAGATGCATCCTGGCCAGCCAACCCTGTCCGGGCTATACCCATGGTACCTTGCTCCTCATTATGCACATTGGCAGGCCAATACTGGCAACAGTGCTGGCAGTGTGGGCTGTGGAGGGTGTTGGCAGCCACCACACACTGGATAGACAGACACACCCTCCCACACCTATGCCAGCATTGTGCAACTATAGAGGTGTTTGGCAGCCCTGGCCACCGCACCAGTCCTGGGCACAGTGCAGGCATGGCTATGGTACGCAATGCTGTTGGGGTCACTCCCCAGGGTGGTAAACATTGTCAGACACAAGACCTGTAGCACACTCCACAGACATCAGAAAGGTTGCTATGATGCAGCTCAATCAGAAAGTTGTACTTAACTTCGGAATTGCTATACTGTAGTAATTGGAATTGTTCAGCTTTTCAAAGAGGTGTTTTGATGCTCTAGGGCCCAGTGCAGTATTTACAGTGCTGCTTTTTTGGGGTAGGTTCCTTATGGAGGGGGGTGGGATATAGCCAGCATTAATAATAATGAGGAAGGGGCGCACTGATCTATTGGTTGCAGGGGGGCACCAGAAACCCCAGCACTGGCCCTGCATAAGGGCATAATAAAGGTAGCCCCTTTTATTTTTCTGGTTGTCCTTCTCTGTTCCTTTTCTAATTCCACCATATCTTTATCAAGATGTGGTGACTAGAACTGCATGCAATACTCAAGGTTTGGTCACATTTTGGAGTAATATAGAGGCATTATTCTATTTTCTGTTTTATGCCACATTGTTTCCTTAAAAATTCTGACATTCTATTTGCTTCTTTGTCCACCACTGCACACTGAACAGAGGATTTCAATGTATTATCCAAAATGACACCTAACTTCATTTCCTGAGTGGTGCTGCCTAATGTGGAACCTTGTATTTGAATTGTTCTTCCTTAAATGCACAACTTTGCACTTATCCACATTTAATTTCATCTGCTACTTGGATGCCCAATCTCCAAGTTTCTCAAGGTTCTCTTGATGTTTCTTACAATTCTCTTGTGACTTAACAACTTCAAATAATTTGTCATCATCTGCAAATCTGATCAACTCATTTGTTGTTCCTATTTTCAGTTCCCCTATAAATATGTTAAAAAAAGCAGTGGTCCCAGAACATAGCCCTGGGGCATTCCACAGATCACCTTTCTCCATTGAGAAAACTGACTGTTTAGCCACCTACTCTCAGTTTTCTTTTTTTTAACCAATTCCCAATCTACAATAGGACATTGCCTCCTATTCCTTGACTTTCTAAATTCCTCGAGTCTCTCATGAGGGACTTTGTCAAACACATTCTGAAAAACAAGATACACTATGAGGCACATATGAAAAACAAGATACACTAAAGGGTGTTAAGGGAGCAAGTGTCCCATTAACACCTGTTATCGGTTCCCTTGCACCCTTAACGCTGTGGAAAGGGATGATAATGCTGCAATAATGAGCATTACAGGGCTCAACAGCATTAAGG
Organism: Ichthyophis bannanicus; assembly: GCA_033557465.1. Classification (NCBI taxonomy): domain Eukaryota; kingdom Metazoa; phylum Chordata; class Amphibia; order Gymnophiona; family Ichthyophiidae; genus Ichthyophis; species Ichthyophis bannanicus. The sequence goes on from CM066032.1 coordinate 1,785,791,348, forward strand.
GAAAAGGAGGTGGAGAGTGGGCATTAATGGGGCGGAGAGTGGGTGTTGACAGCAGGCGCTCCCTTATTGCTGGTTGCACAATCATGCATTAGAACCCTCATCACAGAGAACCCTACAGCCAAGTAAAACCTCATGGAAAGGGTCTTTTTTGAGGGGAGAGAACCCATTCCATTGTCTGCAATGTGATCCACACACAGGGGAAACCAAGACAGTGATAGTAGTGCTCTATTAGTGACCAGGCAGCTGCCCAGGTGACACATCTGTGATGTCCTTCATGACCCCACAATGACAGTGGTGACACACAGACATACTGCTGCTGAGGAACAGGCAATGTGCAACCATGGGCAGACCAAGGGACCCTGGCACCCTAGGCAGAGACCCTAGCCAGCCCCCCTCACTGCTGCCTCTGAAACCAGCTTCAGAGGAAGAGGCTGGCAGCAGAAGCAACTATAGCTCTATAGGGTGCTGCAAAAAGCAGCTGCACATGAAAATACCATGGCTGCGGCTTTCCAAATCCCTCCCAAGATGGATTCAGTGACAGTTGGGGATGGGATGCCAGTGGTGGTAGTTGAGCGGGGGGCGGCATGGCCGCGTATGTGTGCTGCTGCCACCCCCAAATGGACCAGCCGCCCCAGGCGCCCACCTAACCTGCATAGGACACGGGCTAGCACAGCACCCCACCCACACTGCTACCATGATGCCATGTCAGAATGGTGTGGGATGGTAATGGTAGGTATAGCAGCTCCCACCATATGTAGCTTTGATTTAATAGCACTGATCATCGATCGGACCACTGAAGAGGAGAAAATTTTAGCCTCTGAGGTTGAAACAATAAAAACAACACTTCAAGATTCACTTTCAGTAGATGATTACAAAAGCAAGATAGATGACATGGAACGTCAGCTTCAGGGTTTCTTTGATTATCTGAAAGGCATTAAGCTTAAAAAGGTTCCATCGTGACAAAACGGATTATGACTCTGACCGGGTCTATAGGTGGATGTATGACAAGGAGGATGGAGGTGAAAAATCTGAATCTCGGGAGAAACATGTCACTTTTGAGCATTCATCTGAAGACACGGACATGAGTGATGATCATAGAGATGGACCACAGGATCCTAGGGGCCGTGCTCGGGATTTTCGGTCATGCCATTTTCGAGGCCGCCGTTAACAACGATCAAATCAAGACGACAGATGGGATCCTCCTTCCACGCAGCAACGCACAGAACAAATGTCATCAACCTCTCAGGAGTGGAACTGAATTCCACACAACTTGAAGTGTTGAATTTAGGACTTTCTTTTGTTCCCATGATCTGGTACGATCCTTTCAAAATGAGAGTGCACTTACAAAACGTTTTCAGGAAATTAAAGATTATCTTCTTTTTTATGAACAAACAGTCTATTAGAGACACTTCGATCTTGCGTCCTCCATCTAAATGAGTCCCTCCTAGTCGCATTGGTTACATATCAGAATTTGGTTTTGCAAGATCTTGGGTTGCAGGAGGAAGTTTCATAAATCAGCATTCTAATATCACTCGAGTACAACGTGAAGCCATTAAACAATTGGCTAGTGACCCTCGACTTGTGATCTGAAATGTGGATAAAGGGGGAGCGGTGGTGCTACTGTCCACTTCCTCCTATCAGGATGGAATAGTTTCACATCTGGGAGACGTACTTTATTATTGTTTATTACACGAGGATCCCACTTTACAATTACAGGATACAATTCACTCTTTCGTCACTAGGGCACGTCATTGTGAGTGGCTTACTGCACAGGAAGCGTCCTTTTTGATAAAGTTACATCCAAAGATACCAGTGTTGTACACAGTCCCCAAAATCCATTAGTCCATGACAACACCACCGGGTAGACCCATTGTGTCATGTAGGGGTTCTGTTTTGGAGCCCGTGGCGCAGTTTTGTGATGCCTTTTTGCGATTTGAGGCACGAAATGTCCGTTCATATTTATGGGATACTTCCCATTTTTTACAACTGTTATCTGATTATGTGGGACCCATCGATCAGCTCTATTTGGTAACATTAGATGTCACATCACTTTATACCAACATTCATCAAGAGGAAGCACTAGCGTTGCTACAATCAGCATTTTCGTTGGCTCCTGCTCACATACCTCATGCGTTTCTAATGGATTTGATCCGATTGGTACTTACCCACACTTACTTTTTGTTCAATGGGAGTTTTTACCAACAAAGTGGGGGAATTTCTATGGGGGTGACTGTGGCTCCCTCTATTGCCACGTTATATCTAAATTAGTGCTGCCAGCAAAACCACCCTCACAGTGCTGTAGCCTTAAGGTGCCTCATAAGGCGCCCTCTAAAGCACTCTATAAGGCACCCTATAAAGCGCCCTATAAGGCGCCTTATAAGGCACCCTATAAGGAACATTATAAGGTGCCTTGACGGACAGTGCACTTTATAATGTGCCCTCTGGAGTGCCTTATAGGGTGCCTTATGCGGCACCTTAGGTTACGGCACTGTGAGGGTGTGTTTGCTGGCAGCACTAATTTAAATTAAAAAAGAAAATGCCTCAGACTGCCCTATCAAATAACCCCACTGTTGGATCAAACCCATGACCTCTGGCTCCCCAGGCTGTGAAGTTACTAGTGAGCTACAGCTACTAACAAACCCCTGACTGGCTACAGAAGGACTATAGGTCACCACACAGACTGAATTAAAGTAAAGGGTAATGCCTCAGACAGCCTTACCCATCAGGCCCACTGGGGAATCGAACTTATGACCCCTATTTCATCAGTCAATGTATTAACCATTGTGCTACACCTCTGTTGCTGTGTGTGTAGGTCAGCGCACCTAATTAAGGCTAACGCGCATTAACGTGCCACGGCTCCCTCTATCGCATGAAAACATAACTTATCGCACGATAACCCTAAATGCTACCTTAAGACAGGAACGCCCACTACCTTATATGGCATCCTGCACACTAACGCCTGCTGCACGTTAAGACTGCTTAGTAAACATATCCCCAAGTTTACTTCTCATATTGACTCACATCAATTGGAGTTCTTGGATGTTTTGGTGACAAAATCTACAAACACTTTTTATACAACACTTTTTTGAAAACCTAACCAGTGGAATAGCCTGCTGAGATTTTATAGTCATCATCCTACTCCTTTGCGGAGAGGTCTTCCATATGGACAATTTTTGAGATTATGACGTATTTGGTCAACCATGGAGGACTTTAGATGTCAGGCAACTGACTTATGCAATCGCTTGCTGGAACGTGGTTATCCAGATAAAGTTGTGAAACATGCATATAGCAGGGCTTGATACTGCCATTGAGAATGGTTGTTACAGGATAGGGTGGCTGATACTGCTATTACTGATGATCGGATAATGGGTATCCTTCCCTTTATGTCTCATTCCTCAGAAGTGGTAAAAATACTCTGGAGACACTGGGACATCCTGTGTTTGCATTCCTGTTTTTGCAAACCTTTAAGTTTTGCCTTTATACGGGGACCAAATTTAAGGGACCATTTGGTCCATCTGCAATGCTAGTGGACCATCCGGTACAAGATTCTCAATCCCGGGGTCATTTGGCATGCAATTCCTGTCAATTTTTTGAAACCACTCTTGAAGGCACCGACTGGACTCATCCTGTGACGGGTTGTACTTAGCGGTTTACTGGCACTAGTACCTGCTGCACAAAATTTGTAGTGCACTTGCTTTGTTGTCCTTGCAACCTTTTGTACATAGGATGTAGTACCCGTACAGTAAGGATTTGTTTAGGGGAATATTCTTCTCGAATAAGAACTTCCACCCTGTCAGCCCCATTGGTGGAGCATTGTGTTGCTCATGGTCACACCTTCGCTGACTTTTGTTGGAGAGTAATTGATGTGGTTTCTGTAGACCCGAGGGGGGGGGGGGTAATAAATAAATAAAATAAAAATAAATAAAATAAATCTTCCATCTACGGATTGTTAGTCCAGAGGGTTTGAATGTGGAATTAGAATGGTGGAGCTTGTTTTGAGTCTACTATCACTTTGCTATGGCTGTCATTTGTTATACATTTAGCATTAGTTACCAACTTGAGTTATTGGGGAAGCCCCTCCTATAATGTGATGTCATTGAATCAGCCACTCCTTCCTTGGCAGGCATTATAAAAATATCTCACGATTTTGGACGTCCGCCTGCGGATTTTTGATTACACATCGGTTGCACTTGAGACAGGGCTGACACGACCCAAAACATACATGTTGTGTTATTGGATTTTGGAAACCTGTGTTCGCAAGACTGCATTATGATAAGCTAAGTATAGCTCTTAATAAAAAACTTTTGAGTATAGCACTGTATGTGCACGTATTACATTATTAAATATTAAAAAGAGAGCAGCGGACAACCGGGGGGGGGGGGGGTGGAGCGAACGCCTACTCCTCTCCGGTCCGCTGGCCCCGATAATTATAATTAAAGAAAAAAAAAGACATTATCTAATTTATATTTTGCTTGTCAAAAAACGATCTTGGCTTTTGGATGGTTTGTTCTTCGGGCAGTCCATGGTATACACAGTATTCATCACCAGCACTATAATTCAAAAGCTTCAATTTTCTTCCTGTCTATCTTTTTCACTGCTCAACTTTTGCATCCATATGACGTTATTGAAAATACCATGGCTTGAACAAGTCAAATCTTTGTATGGAGAGAGACATCTCTGCTCTTGAGAATCTTGTCTAGATCCTTCATAGCCATTCTGCCAAGAGCAATGCGTCATCGGATTTCTTGACTGCTTGTTGCTTCTTTATTGATTGATCCACGTTACTCACAAACATAGTGGACCTTTAAATCCACATACTGTTCATTTTTTTTCCTTTCTAGATGAACAAACTGCTACAGCTATTACTACTACTACTACTATTACTTATCATTTCTAAAGCACTATCAGATGCAAGAAGGAAAGACAGTCCCTGTTCCATTGATCTTGCAATTTAGTCAAGACAAACATGACAAACAAGAAAGTCTAGGAGAATGCATTTATTGGAGAGAAGTGGTCAAGATAGAGAAAATAACCTCAAAATGGTGAGTTTAAGCCTGGTTTAGATATGACCAAAGAGGGAGCATCACGCTTCCACTCAGAAAGTCTGCTTCAGACAAATGCTGCGACAAGGAATAGTTCCTACCCTCTCACAGTTAGCATGACGCCCCACGCCAGTAATGTGGCCCAAACCCACATTACCAATGCGGGGCTTAATAAACATGCTCCTAAAAGTGTTTTTAAAATAGAATATCAATACATTTCTTTGTGCAATGCCAGCTGTACATTGCATTTGATAAAGAAAACATTCTCAGTGTGTTTCCAGTTTTACACCTATAAATAAACTTTAAATGAATTCTCCGTTTGTTTGAAGTGAAAACCTCTTTAGCATGTTGGATTCTGTTCCCTAAGTGCTAGTGTGAGTGCATAAAACAGGACTGCTTTGTATAAGCTTAATTTATGTGAGAGAATGTGTGTTAATAGGCTCTATTATAAAAACAAACATAAGATGAGAGATTTTGAAGGGAAAGATGAGATGGAAGTATTACAGAAACTCTTGTTTGCACTAGAAAGTAAACATAACGCTTCATTTCTTCAGTATGGACGAGCAAGCAATGTGCTTCTGTTTGCATATTCATGAGTGGATATTAGAAATACATGTAAATTTACATAAATGTGTTCATATTTAAAAGGACCTATGCGGTCAGCAGTAGGTGGCAATCAAATAAGTCCTTTTCTTTAATTGGAAGGGTGTGGAACTGCTAACCTTAGGCTGCATTGCTTATTTATTTATTTACGTAACATTTCCTTTATACCACCTTTCAGATTATCAAGGCAGAATAGAATAGTAAACTTGTTATACATGGAACAGTGAGTATAGAACCTAGTAGAAGAACTAGGGGGCAGTGGGTGAACATAAAGGTTTTAGGAGGCTGGTATGGTAGAACTATGTACAGGGAGGACAGTATTTGCATAGGGCTAAATACAAGGGTTATCCAGAACCTGAAAGCATATTGGTAGTGGGGGGGGGGGGGCATTTTACCTTATGTTTTGTGCCAAAGTATTCTTGGAATAGGAAGGTCTTTAGGCACATTACATCCAAAAGTTGGGAGAGGAGGGGCTGGAACTTTCTGATAGCAGCATTTAAAGCTATAGTAAACCTGGCAATATTCAGTGAGTCTCCATATAACTCATGAAGATAATTTTATAACCAGATGCATAGCGTTAAGTGCCATCAGCGCGTTTCGGGTGTTTTAAATGACGCACGTGTAGGGATGGGCACTTCTGCATGTGCTTTAGTTTATTGTTATTCTATAAGCACGCATTTAAGTCAGCACAAGCGTCATCTATGGGGTATGTTTACTAAAGGGTGTTAAGGGAGCAGGCATTTTTGAGCATTAATGGCAGAGATAACTCCATAAGAAAAAGGTTCTAGGCAGCTAGAAGGCATTCTAGCTTTAAGGGCGCAATGGGTCCTTTAATATGCGCTAATAGGATTTCAGGGGTTAAGGTGCCAGGTGTATGATGGTCCTGACATATCCGTGGGCAACCTACTTAGCAATCAATAAGTGGGATGAGCATGTGGGAGGCAGCTGTAGCAAAGCACTGGTGTGTGGCAATGGAAAATGCTGCAATGGCAGTGAATGGCAGAGGATGTGGATGACATGTTCCCCAAAGAAACACGAAGTGTGCAGCAACCGGAAGATGGAGCAGGAGTGGTGACACACAGATCAGGCACAAGAAAGGCATGCAAGAAAATGTGACATGTGGAAAAGAGTACCTGTGTGGGCCACGGTGTAGCAGCTTGCAGGAGAATAGATGATTGCACATAGCCGGCAGAGGCTGATGGATGGGCTGACAGAGGGATAGTGGTAGATGAGAGGCTAGGATGGGCTAGCGGCCCTAATGCCCCTGTGTTGCCATCATGAATGGAGGTGTAGTGTGTGGGAGACATGTGTTCAAGTGCCACATGGAAGGCCTGATACCACACATGTTGGTCACACACCTGTGGTGGCCACCCAACCACCATACAATCCTCCATAAAAATGAGCATACAACAACTGGCCAGGTGTTGCTCAAACAGCCCATATAGGGCACGTAAGAGCGTGAGTTGAGCCCTGCAGGTGGCCATCCAAAGGGTAGGATGTGTACGCATGTAATGCTTTCAGTGTGATGCAGCCAAAGCAGTACAGTCACAGTCATGATGTAATATCTCAATCAGGTATCACAAGTATGTGATGAATATATGTATGTTACTGCCCTCTATTAGATATTAATGAATGGAGTGGAACGTGTAAACATTCATCAATTGTTCACACCATCCAAAAGTAGAAAGACTGGAGGACATGCAATGAAGCTACAGTGTAATCCATATAAGGCTGATAAGTATCAATAATTCTTCACTCACCGCATCACCAGATTCTGGAAGCCAGTACCAGAGGATGTAGTAACACCTGTTAGTGTAGTTGGGTGTAAAGAAGGTCTTGACCAGTTCCTGGAGGAAATGTCCATAAACAATCATTAAAGAGGATCCGGAAAATCCACTGCTTGCCCCAATACAGGAATTCTGGAACAAGTGTGTCTGTTTGGGAAACTGCAGGTTCCTGTGACCTCAAATGGTCTGAGTTGGAAACAGGATGCTGGGCATGATCAGTCTTGGTGTAACCTAGTATGGCAATTACAATGTACACATGTGTACATACTGCTGTATCAGTGCAGTCAAAGTGGGGTACCCCATACCCAAACTTTGGTAATGTGTGATGAACAGCAAGGGCTATGAGAACCTGCAGTCTGCTGAGGCAATGGAGTGTTACATGACCAGTCCAAGGTCAAAAGGGGGTTGTGGACATCCTATGAAGGCTATGCCATACATGGAAAGCTACAGTTAAACCAGTCACACAAGGAATGACAGTGGGTATTGAACCCTCATATCATGGCACCCAAGCTAGTGTCCTGGCCATTAGGCTATATCTTCAGTCAGGTAGCAGATGGCTGTGTGTCAGGTGTTAGATAGTGCGCAGGATACTGGGTTTGATGGACCTTGGTCTGACCCGGTATGGAATATCTTATGTTCTTAAGCAGGTGGAGCATGTCTGCAAAGGCATCTGCTCATAAGGCAGGATGGAAAATAGCATGTCTGCATACCCAAAGCATGGCCTGAACACCCAACAAATCACAAAATGTGTGACAACCGGTCACAGCAGCATCCAGACTGTCATAGGCATGAAAATAAAACGAAATAGTATGCAATCACAAAGGGAGCAAGTGGGAATTGAGCCCATGTCGACAGTGGCCTAACTATTAGGCTATACTGCTATACCATTTAGTTATTTAACAGAACTTAAATACCGCTTCCTCCTAAAATCAAAGCGGTTCACAATGAAGTTCAAAATCTTACAATAAACAGGAAAGAAGAAAACAGGGATTAAATTAAATAAACTTATTTACAAAGCTAAGTATATGAACATAAAAGGAAATAAAAGGGGAGAACAACAAAAGTAGCAATAAAATGGGTAATCATGTGATATCACCAAAACGTTCAGAGTAGAGTGTTGTCTTCAGATTCTTTTTAAAATCCTTAGCATCAGTGATGACTCTGAGATAGTCAGGGAGTCAATTCCAAAGGGAAGGAGCAGCTAATGAAATAGCTCCTCTTGATGTTATTTGCTTGGCTTTTATATAGTCATTTTGGATTGTCTTCTGGGTTTGTTATTTGAATCAATAGTGATGAGACATTTAAGAATAGTTGCAGTAGAGTCATGTATGATTTTAAAGATGATCAGAATAGACTCATATTTAATACGGGAGATGATAGGCACCCAGTGAAGTTGGATCAGAAGAGGGGTGACATGGTCTCCTCTAGAAGTGCCAGTTAAGATGTGTGCTGCAGTATTCTGTACCGTTTGCAGAGGGTGGATTGATTGTTTGGATAGTCCAAGGTAAATAGAGTTACAGTAGTCGAAAGATGGTGTAATTATTGTCTGGAAAACAGTACAGAAGTGATCATAGTTAAGCAGAGGTTTCAATCTTCTGAGGATATGCATTTTATAATAGGCTGATTTGGCTGTTTTATTGATATGAGAGCGTAAATTTAGATTACCATCAAGTATAATTCCAAGATATTTCACCTCAGGTTTTACAGGTATAGTGATGTTATTCATAAGTATTAACTTTGGGGGAGAAAGATTTGTATTGTGAGTCACAAAGAGAGCTTCAGTCTTACTGTAGTTAATATTTAGGTTGTTATCTGATAATCAAGTAGTAATGTCATCCAGACATGAAGTAATTAATGAATAGTCTGGATTATCAAGGTTTATAGGAGTGTAGACCATTATATCATCAGCATAAAGATTGTAGAGGATTTTGGTTTTTTTTTTATAATATTGCAGATATGCTGAATGTAGATATTAAATAAAAGTGCTGACAGTGAAGAACCTTGTGGAACACCTTGACTAGAAAGGAATGGTGATGAAGAATTATTTCCAGATTTTACGAGGTGGTGTCTGTTATTAAGGTAGGTGTGGAACCATATTATTGTATTTCCAAGAAGCCCTAAGTCATTTAGTTTGCTTAGTAAGATGTTATGTGATACTGTGTCAAAAGCTGAGGATATATCTAAGAAGATTAGAAGAAACCCATTCTTGTTATTGTCTATTCCTTTTCTAAGGTCGTCAAACAGGTGAATGAGGAGTGTTTCAACACTAAGATTTGGTCGAAAGCCATGCTGGTAAGGGTCAAGAGAAGCATGCATGTCAAGATGATCTTGTAGTTGAAGTTGTACTACTGTCTCTATGATCTTTGTAAGGAAAGGAACTGATGCTATAGGGTGATATGCAGCTGGGTCATTTTTGCTTAGAGTTGTCTTCTTAGGAATAGGACGAATTGTAGCAGGTTTGAGAATATCAGGCATATATGCTTGAGATAATGATAGCTGTACTATGTTATGTATGAATGGGCAGAGGTTTTCTTTTGTTGCCTTTAACCAAGTTACAGGACAGGGGTCTGTTGCAGCAGTGCTTGTATTCAATGATGAAATAATTTGTGCTATCTGTTTGGTGGAAAGGATGATAAAATGGTCCCAAGTGTACTCAATGTGTCTGGATATAAAGGGATTAAATGAGGTAGTTGTATGAGGAGAAGGTCTATTCTTTGATTGTAGGAAGTATGCAGATGTTTGTGGATGTATCATTACTTGATCTTTAAGGTCAGGATCTTTAGTAAGAGTCTGCACAATTTGAAATAGCTCTCTGAGCTTGTTGAGAGATTTAAGAATAATGTTTGTGCCGTATTCTTGTTTGCATTGAAGAATGAGGTTATTATATTCTTCTTGTTTTTGGTTGTAGAGAAATTGAGATATTTGGGATTTAGATTTTCTCCAGGATGTTTCAAGTTTTCTTTTCTTTTTTTTTTTTTAATTAAGATTTTTCAGTCATATACAATAACCAAACTAAATACAAGACACATGGCCGATTTTTAACAGGGAAATTAGAATACAAGGAGAAAAAGAAAGCAACATATCAAACAATGCAGACCACATCATGGGAGCTAGCTGCAAACATCATAACAATAAAGAAACTTTAGAATAAGAAATCAGGCCGAAATGGCCGCATATCAGGAGGAACTAGTATCAATGCTATCCAACCCTGCTGAGCCCTGCCTATCAATCAAAAACTTTTCCAAGTGAGTTACGTCAAGGAAAACATATGAAGCACCTGCAAAATTAATTAGGCACCTGCAGGGAAAGCATAAGAAAAAAGTAGCACCCAATGCCAAAACTTGAGGCTTAAGAGATAGAAATTGCCTTCGCCTCAACTGGGTGCTATGTGAAACATCTGGAAAAATGTTGATTTTCTGACCACAAAATAAAGCTGATTTCACTTTAAAAAAAAGCTTTTAATACACGTTGCTTTACCACAACAGAAGAAAAAGTGACCAGCAAAGTGGAACGAACATTGATACTATCTGAGGAATCCTCAAGAAAAGCAGTAAGATTAGCCACGCTAGGAACTATCTCATCTAATTCCCCATCTATAGCATTTAACTTTTTAGTGCCAGAAGGAATATAATAGATCTGCATAACCTCAATAATATCAGATATGGCAAGAATTTCTTTCACATATTTGTCAAACAGAATTTTTGGTGACAAAAGAGAAGTATAGGGAAAATTCAAAAATCTCAGATTACAGGCCCACATGGAATTCTCAAGTGACTCCAACTTTGAATGCAAGATCAAGGAATCCTTAATGTCCATCACATTTATGGACTGGAGTGGAAGCACCTGAGATTCCAATTTACCAACTGCCTTATCAATAAAAGAAACTTTCTCATCAAGTTGCTGCATAGCTACTGCAGTTTCTTGTGAGAAAGTAGATAAGGAACCAAAGGTTACAGACACTTTAGCATCAATGCACTTCAAAGCCCCCCATAGAACTTTTAAGGTAACTTCTGTGTCTGAAGGCAGGACTGGTAGCTCAGAAGAGCCTTCCAGTGCTGCCAACTGAACAGGGGAAGGTAACTTAATCACAAACTTATCCCTACCAGCTAACTGAGGAGAAAGCCCAGAGATAGAAACCCCAGAGATAGAAGTAGTATCAGCAACAGGACAGGGGGGGAGGGGATCTCCCCCCAGGGCTCAAGGACACCCCCTCTGGAGAGGACTGCGCGAGAGGCACAGGGACAAAGTGATTGTCCAGAGGGCCTACTGGCTTCACTCCGCCAGAATCAGCTGACTGGACCTTGCTCTGCGGCTTAGCCTTCCTTTTACCCATAATAACCACAGCAATTATACAATTATAACAAATCAGAGGGAAAAGCCAAACTCACAGAGTAATCACTAAGCTTCTAAAACCATAAGGTTTACAGTACCTCCATCGATGCGGCGTCGAAGGGGCGTCTAAGGGGCAGAACCTGCCCCTTTAGACACGCCCCTTCAAACATGCCCCACGGCCGCGCTCCATGGTCGCGGAGAAGACAGGCCACAGCTTTATACAGGAGAAGGTCCCCTCCAGTAGCAGGCTATCCCAGGAGTGTCTGCAATGGACCTGCAGCAGCGGCAAGGCAGTCCCCGCACTCCTACAGCCCTCAGCAGGGCACGCACTCCTCCTTCACGCTCCGGCAGACAGCTCCACTCCAAGATTGTCAAAAGGAGGATTTTAAAGCACCGAAGGCCCCCTCCAGTAGCAGGCTATCCCAGGAGTGCCTGCAATGGACCCGCAGCAGCGGCAAGGCAGTCCCCGCACTCCTACAGCCCTCAGCAGGGCACACACTGCTCCTTCATGCAGACAGCTCCCGTTTCAAGTTTTCTTAACAGTTTCTTAGCTCTTCTTATGTCTTCTGTATAGCATGGAGCTGATTTCATGTTTCCACGTGGTGGTTTTGAGCTATTGTGGTTGACTGGTCTTGCTGCAGCTAAAATGGTTTCAATCCAGTTTGCTATAAGGTAATCGAGTTCTTTCAGGTCTTGGTTTAGGAAAGGAAGGGTTTCATTAAGAAATTGTTTGTTGTTGAATTTTACGTGGTGTTTTACCATATATGACGTCAAGCACTGCTGTAGTGGACATTCTAAAAAAACATTGGTCTGTTCTGGCATTGCACCCTTGTTTTCAAAAACCTTTTATGGTAGCTTTTACTCGTGGTGCTAATTTGGGAGATATAGTGGCCCGATCAACAGTGGTAGCAGATAGATCCCCAGTTCCACCTTTGCAACACAATGGTCACACTATTTGTGGTTGTTGTACATATTGTGCTTCTTCATTAACGGGTTGTACATGGATACGCCCTCTGACCGGTCAATTGATTAAACGGTGATGGGAAATAGATTGCACTACGTCATAGGTGGTGTATGTTGTACATTGTCCGTGCCCTCTTGTATATGTGGGCAGGACAACACGAATGATTAAGATTCGTCTGGGGGAACATGCATCACGTCTCCGATGGAAAAATGAATCTGCCCCGATGGTAGAGCACTGTTTGACATACAACCATAATTTTCAAGATCTTCATTGGTCAGTTATCGACCACAATCCCTCTGATCCCAGAGATGGTGATTGGACTGGTATGCTCCAGAAATGTGAACAAAGTTGGATATACCGTTTAAAAACAGTGTCCCCTATGGGTCTTAATAAAGAAGTTGATTGGTCCAGCCTCATGTGATGTCATCCAAGAGACAAAGAGGCTCCCTTGAATTAGTGGGATACCCCTATTGTTCTCATTGGTTGACATTTTGATAGAAGGCTGAGAGTAGCCAATAAGAAGAATTTAACCCTTTAAAGAATCAGCTGATGTTCAATTATCAGCGTTTTGTGGCAGTTGATGAAAATTTGTGATGACAGCACTTGAAACAGGGAGCCAGTCCCGAAACATGCATGTCGTGCGTGGTATTTTGAAACCCGCATTCAAACTACAGAGCCAAGTTGCTGAATAACCCTGCCTGCGACAGAGTTGAGTTATTAAGAAACCACACTGCTGATAAAGTTAAGTAGTTGTATAACTCTACTTTCAAGTTTTGATTAAAAGGGATGTAACTGAATGGAGGGCACAGATTAAAGTGTGTGCCCTCTTCAGGGGCATCCGACAAAAATATAAATAAATAATAATTTTTAAGGGGTATTTTTGGTGATTTTTGTGGATACTATATGGAAGCAGCCAGTTGTACTTGTCCGGTAACAGTTTCTGCTTTTAAATTAGTGCTTTTGAAAAGTATCCTGCTTAGTTATTGGCAACATAAGAAAAAGGGGGAGGGGTTAATGACATTTCCACAGAGTAGATTTATTCAGCCCAGCATGTCCATGTTTGAGCACGATATGCCTGTATCCGGGGTTTTATTGCAATCCAAGAGAAATATATATGAAATAAAATTATGGCAACAGCAATATTCTTTTCCGTGTAGTCTGTGAGTAACTTTTTTGTCATAGACTGACAAACTATTGGGCCAATATTCAGCCATGGTGGCCAGCAATTTTTTTTTTTTAACTCCGGCCATGGGAATGAAAATATTGTAGACTCAAATCCAGAAATACTAGAGTGGGGAAAAAAGGTGTCCTGTAACTTGTCTAGAACACTCGTTATTCCCCTGGGAACACAGAATCAACTCTGGAAACAATCTTGTTTAAGATCTATTTTAATATCCCATAAATCTTTCCATTTACAGAATGAAATAGTTTGAAGTTCTTATGTTGTTGATGGCAGATGCTATGAATTATTGGCTATTAACGCCCACGATTATAAAACAATCATGTAAACTCTTGTTGACAACAATCTAATTTGCCATGATTCAAGTTTTCTCAAATTAAGTTTATGCAAAACTTAGAGAGCATAAATAACACTGAATATAATTTTGCATGGTTTAGTAAACATACTGTATGTGTTATGGATTTGTTTTAACATAGAAATACAGTATCCAAGGTTGTTCATGTGGAAATTGCTATCTAGATTTCACCAACAAAACTTTATTCATCAGGTAATGTTTCACTGGTACACTATTTACAGAGCATTAACAATATTCACAAAAACAGATTAGCAGAAGTGTTTTCATGTAGCAATTGCTAGAGAAAGATTTAAAAACAAACTTGAGGGGGGTGATCTAAAATTAAACTTCTAATTTATTCTAGTTTCCTATTGGTTTCTAATTATTTAACACTGAATTCTCAATTCACAAATATGCATTTTGAATGTATGTATTTTATATACATACATTTAAATGTTATGGTTTATGGATTAACTAAGGGTTATGTTTACTAAACTGCGGTAATGTTACCGTTGTTAAGTTCCCTGGTAATGTTACGGATGCCCATATAAAGGAATGGGCAGTGCATCATTAAAGCAAGCCTTGTCAGGTAACGTGCATCACAAGGTGCTTATCACGTGGTACAGTGCACCATGCACCCACCGCGCGTTAACATCACAGCCGATGGGAAGCAGTAGCGCGTCCGAAAGGGTTGCAATCTAAGGCAAGCAGACAGTAGAAGACACGCTGAGGGATGTGCAGACATGGTGCCACATGAGAAATGGAGCCATAGGTGTAATGCCATAGACCACAGGCAGCTGATATCACAATCTGTAATGGGGACATAAGCCACAGTTAACACATGCACGCACACCATGAAATGGTAAAATGTTGTGCAGTGAATACAGCATGCTGAGGAGTAAACAACAGTAATGGAAAGGGCATCAGGGGTCGGTCTGAAGAACCAGCTGTGTGGATGGTGTGTGTATAAGGGCAAAATGGGCAAGGGATCCAAAAAGGAGTAAGAGGGAATTGAATTGGTACACTGAAGAGCCCAAACACAGCTCACTGACACCAATACCAAACCAAGGGAGCATATGTAACAGCTAGCATGTGATGGATAGGCTGTATGGAGGGGACACTGCAGTGTACAGTGAAGAGAAGGAAGGGTGTGTGGAGAAAGGACGAAGCCGGAGCCATTGTATGGTAAGAAGAGCAGAACAAACAAACAGGAACCTGTGGGACCCAAACCCACAACATATGTTGGCACCACACACGTCTGCAAACACTATCCCAAACAACCTCAACAAGCACATATGTTCCACCAAGTAGCCATCATGTCTGCTAGATTATCACACAGTAGTGCGGCGTACGCGTGCTGCATCTTACGCATGTTGCATCTTATGCGTGTTGCGGAGAACACACGTTGCAGGGTATCTGATGTGCAGCGCGCACAAGAATGTGCATGACATTACAGACCTTCCTAAGCGCCCTAGAATATGAGGTCAGATTATGGCACGTAACAATGTACATCCCAAACAGACATCACACACATTATTATGAGCAACACGCGTATGCCACAATACTGTGCACTACAGTAGACTACCTGTGCATTGCCCGTCCTCTGTGCTCCCTCCAGATTTAGGACTACAGCTGTTCCCCTGCCTTCCAGCTCATGCCTGTCAACCTGATGCATCTTACCGTCCTTGAGGTACCTTAGACCCGAAGTGCCTTAGGTTGTGGATGTCATCAGGGGGTCAGACTGGATATGGCCTGTTGCTAGGCCACTGGCAGACCAAGAGTAGTACTAGGACCCTCCACAGCCCCCAACCATGGTCTGACATCCACCAGCAGCAGGCACAGTCCGACTGTACCTGCTGCACCACACCAGGTGTTCCAGCCATGCACAAACTAACCACAGACACTCCACTAGCCAGTCTGTCTTGCATGTTCACAGTGGAACTATGCACACCCAGACCTGGGTTGTATGGCACAGGCACATGGCAGGTGCCCCAATGATTGGCCCTCCAGAAAAGGGGGCACACATATATCACTTAAGACAAATTCTATGTAGCACTATGTGGGAACATAGCCATGCCATGGTCACTGTTTGGTCAGTGTAAGAGTGCCCTAACAGCAAGAAATGCTGTGGCCACCTTGTCCATGCAGGTGGTGGTTGGACACTACAATGTCCCAGCCATTGCCCTACACCCTTTGCAGATGCATCTAGCCCAGTCCGCCCTGTCTGGCCATACCCACAATATCTTGCTCCTCATTATGCACATTTGCAGGCTAACGCTGGCAACAGTTGGACATTGTGGGCCCAGAATGGGGTGGACAGCCACAAAACAATGGATAGACATACACACACACACACACGCCTACTGCAGCAATGTGCAATGATAGGGGTGGTTGACAACCCTGCCCGCCATACTGGTCCTGATCACAGTGCCGACATTGCCAAACTGTACAGGAGGTAGTAGTAGTGCTCTGGTGATAACTGCAGCTCCGTGCTGGGGCCAACAGCCTGACTCTCCATGGAGCTTTGGATAGTGGAGCCTGTGTGAGTGGGTGTTTGTACCCCTGTTGGCTGTTGCTTTGGGTATTGCACATGTTGATGTTATATCTGCATTGCAGGAGCAAGGTAGAGCAGACAGGGAGCCAGAAACAGTGATAGTAGTGCCCATTTGCAGCAACATCATAGGCCCAAGTATGAAAGGGCAGTATGGTGATGGTGCAAATGGGGCAAAGGGGGCTGAAGGCAGGACATGCAGTGGGGACAACTGGGGCACAGGGTAGACTAGGCTGTCATCTAGGTAGCACATAAGCACACAGAAACCAGAAATCAGCATGACAGTGTCTGATTAAGGTCAAAATGCCCAGTACTCTGTGTACTACAGTGTCCCATCCAGGGGACACGTACCCAGCAAGTACTCCAAACATCACACAGGAACCATAATTCCTGTAATGGGGCAAGCAGTGCACATCTGGAGACCACTCTAACAAGGGTCTACAGACCTTCCCCAGGATAAGTCCCAAACTGTCTATAAACCCAGCTAAATGAACACCCTTTACTACAGCCCCTGGTAAGGCAGTGCAGGGTGTGACCACATAGAAACATGATGACAGAAAAAGACCACATGGCCTATCTAGTCTGTCCTTCCATAACAACAACTACAACAGTCCACTTTTTACCTTTAGAGATCCTCTGTGTTGGTCCCATGCTTTTTTGAATTCAGTTACTGTCCTCATCTCTACCACCTCCACTGGGAGACTATTCCATGGATCCATGAGTGCACATGTTGGCTGAAATATGTATACACCTAGTAATCCAAACTGGATACACTGTACCCACATTGCATGCCCTAGCCCTTCCACAGTCTGCTGGCATAACACAATCTACCTATGTTTAAGAGGTCCATCCTAGCCAATAGTTGCTAGATCATTGACTTGACACCCCCCAGTCATCTCTCCCCCATGTGGAAGGGACATAACATTGGCAGGCGATGAAGGGGGGGGGGGTGGATGTCCAGGTATGCCTCCCCACCCCAGACTATGACTTAGAAACTTTTCTGCTCTGCTCTGCAATGCATCCCATAGAGATGAATGGCTGTGACAATGATGTTTTGAACCAGTGTGTCTGCAGTCTGGAAGACAACAAGATATAGTTGTAAAGAACAGAATGCAGAGGTGAGGGAAGGTTGTATGGTAAAGACACATTACTAAACCCCTCTATATAAATATTCAGAGGTGCAATTGTGATTATTCCAACAATGCTGACAATTGCTGTGTGAACTAGAGGAGACAATCCCTAACAATTCCTGTCTTCCGAGAAGTGGGATTGTTGATGTAGGGATTGTATGTGAGTGAGTATAGGATGGATGCATGTGTGGGTGAGAAACGCAGACCAGATTAGTAGTCCTGGACTTCATGCCATCATGTTATACCTGCTGTTTTCTAGAAGTGCAGGGCATCTGTACTGTAGATGTACTCTTTGTGTGACTGCAATTGAGAGTATGTGTACATGTGTGTGGTTAGAGGGATGCATGGGGGGACCTAATGTGCACAACCACAATGTGTTTGGCCAGTACTTGGTCCTTAAGGATGATCACAGCATGACCAGGTGCCAGTGTGATCATCCAGGATATATCAAAATGGGGTCTTTATGCTTAAATGTCAAAGCACATCCCTGTCAGCAACAAGGGACCCTCAGAATGGTTGCATGCAACAGGGCACCCAGCACCATCAGCAGACTCACAAATGTTCACGTTTGTATCGACAGTTGCTCTTGGGCATCTAGTAGTGCTGTTTGCACTGCTGCATACACTTGACCTGAGGGTCCCTATTTATTGTCATGGATATGCTCAGAGATGACCAATGCAAGTCCAACTAAATTGTTCACCAACTGCCATGTATGATTTGCTGCAGGGTATGTCAGGATAATCATATCACTTTCTACTTGCTGTTGTAACATCTCTGAGTGCACAAAAATCATTTTGCAGTCATGAAAAGGACTAGCTTCTATGGTCTGTTTTGCATCAGCATATCTGTTTCATCCATCTTCATGGGTAGTTGGCATGGGCACCACACCATCAGTGTGAGGAGCAACTTCGGGGATGCACGTTTTAACTGAGGAGGCATGGCCACACAGAGACGGGCAGCAGCAGATCCATACATCTTTTTGGAATTCTCCGAGGGCAGGGACATCCAGGCTTCTTGCTGCACATACCCATGTCTTGGGGTTTGTGAGTGCCACACTGAACACGTCTCTGCCCCCGATTCTAGACCCGTGGGCAAGTTCAGACCCGTGCATGTGGAAATATGGTCAAATGGGGCCTGTGTTTCATTTAGACGTGTCCGCGGGCTGGATGTGCATGTTACGGAATCATGCTACACATGAATAACTCAACTTGCTATCATCCTTGCAAGTTGTTGATATTCTTCCCCCTGGAAGCATCTGCATGCTAACCCATGGCCTGATGCTCCCAGAGGACATCTTATAGAGGCCACTGTTAAAAATATTCTATATTGCTACCCCTTTCCCCTAAACAAGCACCTCACCCCATGGAGAGCCCTCCTGCACCCCCATAAAATCCCACCCCTAAATCCCCTCCCCCAGGACTTGTTGTGTGTTTTTCTGTTGCCTCGTGGTTGGGGCTGGAACAAGCTCCAATTACTTATACTGTAATTACTTAATGTACACAATAGGGGGCGAGAGGTTGGTGTGCATGGACCAGGAGAAGGACCTTGGTGTGATTATTTCTAAGGATCTTAAGGTGGCAAAACAGTGTGACAAGGCAGTGGCAAAAGCCAGGAGAATGTTGGGTTGCATACAAAGAAGAATTACCAGCAGAAAGGAAGAGTTGCTAATGTCACTGTATAAGTCATTGGTGAGGCCTCACTTGGAATACTGTCTTCAGTTTTGGAGACCATATCTTGCAAAGGATGTAAAAAGACTGGAAACTGTTCAGAGGAAGGTGGCCAAAATGATTTGGAGCCTGCATCAGAAGACTTATGAGCAGAGACTTGAAGATCTAAATATGTACTGTCACCCCTTTGTCATGCAGCACCTCCTGCTGGTCACAGCTGGTACTGCACCCGGGTGTAAAGTACTGGCCTTTTCAATATTTGATAGTCCTTGCCAGTACATAAATAAGTTGTGACACCGAAATCGGTTTAACTGGGTTTTATTCCCCGTCCCGTAGGATTCTTTCAAAAGTATAATAATCAAATCAACATAACCCTTCTCGGGTAAACAAAAAGAACTATACCAAAAATAGCTTTCCTTTCAGCAAACAAAATATGAATGGAAACAGAAATACAGCTTGTCAGGTTTCCAGATAAAGGCTTCTCTGGAGCAGTTCAGCCTTCTATCTGAGAGACTCTATTTGGTCAGCTAATATCAAACTACAGTCCATCTGTTCAACAGGCAATTCAATGTTATCCTCTATTGCGTAAGGCTCATACTGCATTGGAACACTGTCCTGTACAGATGCTTCGTCACTTCTCTCCTGAGGTAGTTTGTTCAACAAACTTTCCAGCTTGTGACGTACTTGACTCTCTACAGAATGTATCTGTTTGGCCTTACCATATTCTCTGGAGTTGCTCAACCAGGAGCCTTTCCTCTGCCTCTGGTTATCAGGCAGAGTAAAGCAGTTAGCTGCCCAGCTATTAGAGAGTGGAACCTTTGTTCGGGGTTTTGTTTTAACAGGAGCTTTACAAACAGCTGTTATCTCCAACGGCAGTTTCTGAGAAGGCTTATGCCAGTTATATCCCTCTGCAGGGTTCTCTCTCACAGGTAACAAGCTTTGTTCTATATTCTGTCTGTAGCCCAGACTCTGGAGTTTTCCTGCTTTCATTAAGTTAACATTATAGGGCTTTTGTTTCTCATACAAATGCCTCTCATAGCTCAGCTTAGCATTTCTCCTCTCTGGCTCAGAATAGCTTTTCCTAGCTTGTAACTGGTGTCTTAGGGCATAGCTTCTATCAAGGCTGCTGCATACACTGTCCCTGTCTGAATTCAGTTGCTCATCTCTTTCACTTAATTGTTCATCAGACTCACTCAGACTTTCATTCAGCCAGTGCCTTCTGCCTTGCTGTAGAGACCTGGGAGGTCTGTGTACTTCCCACTCTGGGTATCTCCTCTGCCTGGGAATATCCTTTCTCCTTGGGTCTTTCAACTCTCTTGGTTGCCTTGATTCTCTTAACCTCCTTCGTCTCTCAGGTCTCCCAGCTTCTTCAGCTCTTTCTGCCTTGCCTTCTTCCTGTGAGCTGTGCTGATTATTTACGTAATCCCCAGCTGCACCACACCCTAGCCTATTGGGGTCAGGTGGGACCTTCCTTGCCTCCCTACTGGCTGGGTGATAATTCCAGGCTTGTGACCTCACTCCCTTATACCTATTCTGATACCCTTGTGTCATGTGCTCTCTCCACACGTCACTGTTTACTTGAGGAGTAGTATTTTTTAGCTCCACAGGGGGCTCTAGAGAGTCTGCTCTGTGACAGTACACTCTGGAGGAGAGGAGGGATAGGGGAGATATGATTCAGACCTTTAAATACTTAAAGAGAAATAATGAACAAAGAAACCTCTTCCAAAGATGGGGAAGCTGTAAAACTAGAGGGCAAGGGGGTAAATTGAAAGGCAATGTCAAGAAATACTTTTTCACTGAAAGGGTGGTGGATGCTTGGAATGCCCTCCCGATGGATGTGGTGGGGGCAAATGCAGGGACAGAATTCAAAATGGCATGGGACAGACACAGTGGATCCCTTTACAAGGAACAGGATAAAATCAAAATAAACTGAACTATCTAATTTCTCAACAAACAAAGGTGTCCTACACAGAACGGTGAATTCACCCCTAAACAAAGACATAGGGAGGGGTGGCTTGCACGGAGCGGCAGGTGCACCTACTCTTGCCATCTTACTGGGCAGACTAGATGGACCATACTGGTCTTTATCTGCCGTCATTTACTATGTTACTATGTTACTTCTGCCTCATCAGGCTCCAGGTGCAAAATGACAGCAGTTGGCCACTGGAAGTAGCCTCATAGTGCCTAATAAGGGGGTAGTTTGCATGCATTTTAAATTTTAGACGCCAAAATGAATTGAATGCACACTCACAAATGTACATCCCTATTTATTATGCAAATAATAAACTTTTGTAAGAAGTGGGTAATTTTTTGAGGGGAAACCAGTTACTTAATTAACCGCCAAATCTATGTGGAGTGGAGGAGTGGCCTAGTGGTTGGGGCAAGGTACTTCAGGCCAGAAGGTCAGGGGTTCAAATCCCACTAGAGGACAGCAACCTTGGGCCGGAAGGACTGGGGTTTCTAGTCCCACAGGTGCTCCTTGTGGTCTTGGGCAATCCACCTAACCCTCCATAGCCCATGTTCCCTGTAAAATAGTTACCTCCAAGTTATAATGCCCTGTTCAATGTAATTTCAGTTTGTTCAATGTAAACCACACTGATGCAGAATAGCACGGTATATAAGAGAATGTGAATAAAATTAAGCAATTTTGCCAGTAACAGAACTGAAAAAAATAATCTTCGATACAGCTGGCTGTAAAGTATTTATTAAGACATATTTTAGAGAAACATCACATATTGTTTATGAAAATTATAAATTTGAAGTTGTTAACCTTACCAGTATTTTTAAAATTCTCAAGCTTATGCCTTAAAGAATTATGATTTAATAAGAGACACATTAATTAGTTTGAAGATTTAAAAAAGTCGTTTCAAAGACACACTAAATCAGGCCTTGACAAATTTTGTTTGGTTTTAGGAGTCAGTCCAAAATCTTAGGAGCCGGTTGCTGTGACCACATTGCACCCTCCTTCCCTGCTGTCTCCATTTTCAACTGATGTTCCTCCATTTGCAAACTTAAACATGTCTGGGGAGGGTGGAAGCATTTGAAGAGAGATGTCTTCTTATGGTAGCAGGGGCTGTACGAGGCATCTTTAGACAGAAGTGTGTGTGTGTGTGTGTGGTGCAATGCTGGTTTGGCTGTCTGTGCGTGGATGTGGTGGCAGGTGCCTTTGTGTGGATGTGGTGCAGGGCAGCTGTGCATGTGTGCATGTGTGTGTGTGTGTGTGTGGTACAATGCTGGTTTGGCTGTCTGTGCGTGGATGTGGTGGCAGGTGCCTTTGTGTGGATGTGGTGCAGGGCAGCTGTGCATGTGTGTGTGTGTGTGTGTGGTACAATGCTGGTTTGGCTGTCTGTGCGGGGATGTGGTGGCAGGTGCCTTTGTGTGGATGTGGTGCAGGGCTGCGGTGCATGTGTGTGTGTGTGTGTGTGGTACAATGCTGGTTTGGCTGTCTGTGCGGGGATGTGGTGGCAGGTGCCTTTGTGTGGATGTGGTGCAGGGCAGCTGTGCATGTGTGTGTGTGTGTGTGCTGCAAAACTAGGGAACCTTTTGTGTGTGTGATACAGAGGTGAGGTGATCAGTGTGTGTGTGGTTGTGTGTGTGTGCGCGTCGTGCCTGTGTGTCTGTCATGCAGAGTAGTGTCTGTCTGTCATACAGAGGTGATGTGTGTATGTGTGTGTGTGTCTGTCATGGGGGATGGGGGTGGGGGTGCTTGCATGTGTGTTTCGGGGGAAAGGGGAACGTACCTTGTGGCATATACACTTTGTGCCTGTGCATTCATCCCTTTAACCTTCAACTCCTTGCCCTGCCCCCTCTAACCCCTCCCCACTGTCTGTTTTCCATCCAGACTCTCTTCCCGTCTCCCTCACCCCCCCCCCAGCACTCCCAGCCCCTGCCTTCATTTCCCCCATTCTTCCTTTCATTTCTTGAAGCTGCTACCCCTTTACATTTTTGCTGCCTCACTCCCCCCTCCCCTGGTCTAACATTTTTGCTTTTTTGCAGACCCCATCCAGCGGTCCTCTTCTGCCTGCGGAGGATGAGATCTTCGCGAGCAGCTTGCTGGCTTCCAAGCTGTGGATCATGGTCTTCCTTTCCTGTTCTGCCCAGAGGGATCTGATCTCCCTCAAACAGACAGAAGGATCTCTGCCATGAATGTGGCTCTCTTCTGCCTGTGATTGTGCAAGAAAATCCCAGACACCAGGTGCAAATTCCTGGTTGCCATGGTGACCTGGCACCTGGGCTTTGTTGAGCTCTGCACTAAATTATTGCAACAAAATTTACTATGGGAGACATTTACCTGAGGTGATTCAGTACCTCAGGTTAATAACTCCCAGTGCTCCCACAATAAATTTCAGTTTGCATTGCTGAAACTAGGAACATTGAGGTCTATTCTGTACTACGAATAGCGGGGATGGACGTCTCATTAGGAGGTCCATCCCCACTATTCACCCCCTTCCGTCCCCAGCATAAGCCTCCCCATATGAACAAGGAGTTTGTATGTGGAGACTTAGATAGGGGTGGGACAGGGTGTTGCGGAGGCAGAGTGAGGGCTGGTAGTGGGTTGTTCGGGGCCCCGGACATACAGGGCCGTTTCTGAAGTCAGCCCTGTATATCCAGGGCCTTGAATCTAGATGGGGGACTTATTCCACCTTGAAAGTGGAATATGTCGTCTTGGACGTCGGGGGATGGCAGGCCCAGGCAGCGGCAGAGAAGTGAGGGGGTGCAGGGAGTTATCCGTAGCCTGACCCAGGCCATGGAAGGCCAGATCAGAGGTTGTGCTGTGGGAAACAAAGATTTTGGTTGGTGGCCAGCGATCACGGCTCCTGAATGGAGCCACAGTGCCATGGCAAAGGGATGCCGTGGCTCCATTCAGCTGTAGGTGCAGACCAATCTGAATCAGGCCCCAGACTCGATTCTGATTCCACAAAGCATGCATAGCCCCCGTGGGATCAGAAATGGTTCTTCCTCTGTGCATCCCTATTCTGATCGGGTGCACAGGCACATGGCCCTGAAACACCCCCCCACTTCCAATTCAAACGCTTAGTCTTCCTTCCCTGATGGACCTACCAGAGGTTCTGCTGGTGTCTGGTTGGCGAGGGAGAAGAAATCCCTATTTTTTACTTAACTAAAGAGTTGCAGATTGTTAAAATAGTAGACAATTGGGCCGATATTCAGAACCACTGATATGGTTAGCATCTGGTACTGACTGCATAAGATTTTCTCTTTTTAAATGAGAAGGCTATATCCATATAAATGTTGGCTTCATAAGTCAAAATATAGTCAAAATGTATACAGTTCGTAGAAGGAGGAGCCAGGATAGTCCAGGGGTTGGGCTTCAAGGGTCATTTGTGAAGCTGTAGGCAATGAGCTTGATGTCAGTGCTGGGCAAAATCATAGAAATTACAATAGGGAACAACGTCACTATCATATCGAAAATCATGTTTTAATGGGACAGCACCAGAGTACATGAGGCCGCTTTAAATTTCAGTCTCTTTTTTTTCCTGCTCATATCCATGCTGTTTTAAACATTTTTCCTAAATTTCTTTTTTGTCCTGTTTGTTATCTGGAATAGATTATTAGCTCTGTATAGTGGAGACTGGCCCGATATTTGAAGGGCATTTAAATGGTTTCAGCCTAATAAACTGTGGGCAGTGCCGTTGAATATTCCAATCTATGTCCCCTACCCGTCCCGATGCTATCCTGCTAGCTTCAGGGCGTGTTGCGGGCATTCCAGGGCGGAGCGGAGGCGGGGGTGCAGGATAACCAGGCAGCAATGGTATTGCATGCTGCCTGGTTTAGTGCTCTGCACCGAAAAGATAGGCAAGGAAAACCCTCGCCTATATTTACAGCGCAGGCGCTAACTGGGTAGCAGGCAATATTGCAGCTGCCGGGTTAGCTTCAGCGGCTTCCGGGTTGTGCAGCAATACCCGGATATCCAATACCAGGGCCGCATATGATCCCAGCATTGAATATCTGGGTTTAAGGGTTGTCGGGCAGGGCTATGCGCCGATGTAGTGCATAGCCTGTCCAAAAAAATATCGGGCCCATAATGTTTATAGCCTCATCTGTAAATAGTTACCATGGTTCACTGTATTATAGTTATTATGTATTGGTTCCATGTATAACGTTGAGTTAAATGTAAACTGCTCTGATAACTATGAAAAGCTGTATAAAAGAAATGTTAAATAAATAAATAAATAAATACTATCAGGCTCAGTCCATGGCACGAATAGCGGGGATGGATATCCCGTTGGGACATCCATCCCCGCTATTCGTTCCCCCTCCCAATCCTGTCTAACTTCCCCACTCCTTGTACGGGGAAGTTAGATGGGGCGGGAAATGGACGGATCAGGGGCAGTATTAGGGCAGGTGGTGGGTGGTCGTCAGCCTCGGACATACAGAGTCGATTCCAATGTTTATTATTTGTTTTGTTTTCTATGTTTTCTCTCCCGTCTGATTTCAGTGTTTTTCTTGCTATCCATTAAATTGTCTCAGAATTTCCTCTTGATTTTCTAAACTATTCTTTCCTTTGCTTATGTTATTCTCTTTTCCTTATGTTTTTCTTTTATCCTATTTTTCTATACTCTTCCATTCCCTTCTTCCCTCTTTTGCTGTCACAGACACCCTTGCCCCTTACGCACCACATTAGCAGCCAAAACTGCCATAGTTCAGTAAACATACCCCTGAGTTCAGAGATCTTGCTGAGTTCAATCAGTGTAGCCTTCCTTGAAGACAACTGACTCTGGTTTAGTCCAGACTTCACTCCTCGGCCATACTCTGTATTTTCTCGGTTTCTCTCTTCGTCTTTTACCTACTGTCTTCCTTAAACCAAATAATAAAAAAGAAAAACTCTATCTAGTCTATAACAGGGTGCGCTCGGTATTGTTTTTCTTATCACACTGACTTCCTTGAGTAACAGGTTTCTATGAGACCGTTATTCAGACAGACTGATATTTAAACAGTATGGCGGTCAGTAGTGATACTTAAGCATTGATACGATATTTAACGGCAGAATTCATTTAGGAGTTGCAAATTAATATCTGGGCTCAGCGGTGCTAATTGCTCAAGTGTGAACACTTGCCCAGTTAACACACTATTTAGCTGGCCCTTGTCTGGATAGTGACTTACAGTGAGTCAGCTTTTCATGCAGCCTAAGTTGTCTAGCCAGAGGCCACTAAATATCATCCTAACTGAGCAAGGGTCAGCATTTGCCTTGCTAGCACCTGTACCTCCCCTGAATCATCCAGACAGTTCCGGGGTGGTCTGCAGAGATATTCAGCAATACTATCCAGACAGTGCTAGTGAATATCACAGTCAGGGCCCTTAGCTGGCTGGCCTTCCTTTGGTTTTGAATATTGACTTGTATATTTCTACATGCTCCTTAACTAAGCAATAAGATAAAGATAATTGTTATCGCCTAACTAGCGAGACCATTACCTGGCTGAGGAAACTCTCCCACACAATCTACTGGACTTTTTACTATGCTCACTAATTCCCACACTGCTTCTCAGGTAGCCTGCTCCTTTGTCCAATTAATGTTAAGACTTGGGGGTATGTTTAGTAAAGGGTATTAAGGGAGCGAGTGTGCAGTTAACGCCTGTTATCGGCACCCTTATCAACTTTATGCTGCAAAAAAAGATGCTTTAACAGGCGTTAAAGGTTCCAGCAGCATAAAGGGTGCAGTAGGTGGAGCGTGGGCATTAACGGGGTGGAGAGAGGGCATTAACAACACCTGTTGCGCTAACATGAGTTAAAGCCCTTTAACGCTGGGAACACTAATGCAAAATAAAACCTTCTGAAAAGTGTATTTTGAAGAGAGAATACCTATTTTAATATCTGCAGTGTGATTCACAGACAGGGGAGCCCATGATAGTGATTGTAGTGCTCCATAAGTAGCAATAGCATAGTGCCCAAGTATTAAGGGGCACTATGTTGATGGTGCAAATGGGACAAAGGAGGTGGCATGTGGGTCATGCAGTGAGGGTTGCTGGTGCACAGGGCAAACCTGGAAGCTGCCCAGGTGGCATATAAGAACATAAGATCATAAAGTATGCCATAAGATCATAAAGTATGCCAAATGTTGTAAATAGTTACCCCTGTTATCCAAGTTTCTTACCCTGTTATCTGTAAACTCATACATGTTATCTGTAAACTCATACATGTTATCTGTACTGAGCATTTTTGTTCCATGTAAACCGCGCTGATGCTGAATAGTGCGGTATAGAAGAGACCGTAAATAAATAAATAAATAAAATACTGTCTCAGACCAAGGTCCATCATGCCCAGTATCCTGTGTCCAACAGTGGCCAATCTAGGTCACAAGTATCTAGTAGTTTCTCCAAAAGGCACATAGGATCCACAATGCTTGTATTGGGACAAGTAGTGGATATCCCTGGTCCTCTTTAATAATAGTTTATGTATCTTTCCCCAGGAACCTGTCCAAACCATTTTTAAACCCAGCTACACTAACAGTTTTCACTACATCCTCCAGTAATGAATTCCAGAGTTTGATTATGCGTTGACTGAAAAACTATGTTCTCTTAGTAGTCCCTTAAATGGGTTACATCAAGCTTGCGTGTTGTTTAAATATACTATCTTGGAAGCCCAGAACAGCTGTTTTCCACGCATTAAGAAAAGTGGGAGGAAGTCAAAAAAACTGCCAGCATGGTTTAAAGGTGAGGTCAGAGAGGCTGTTGTTGCCAAAAAAGCATCTTTCAGGAAATGGAAAAAAGAGCCAAATGATGAAAACTGGAAACAGCACAAGCACTGGCAAGTTAAATGAAAAGCATTGATAAGGCAGGCAAAATGAGAATTTGAGAAGAAACTTGCTACGAAAGGAAAAACGCGTAATAAAGACTTTTTCAAGTACATTCATTGCAAAAAACATGTGAGTCAATTGGACCATTAGATGATAGAGGGGTAAAAGGGGCAGTAAAAGGGACAAGGCTATAGCGGAGAAACTGAATGAATTCTTTGCTTTGGTCTTCACTGAAGAAGATGTAGGGATGTTACCCATGACTGAAGTGGTATTTAAAAGTGATGCTGCAGAGGAATTGAAAGAAATATCGCTACACCGGGAAGATGTGTTACAACTATTTGATTTATTTATTTATTTAATTAATTTATTTATTTATTTAACTTTATTTATATCCCGCTTTTCACCGGGTCAAATTTGATAAACTGAAGAGTAGCAAATAACCTGGACTGGATGGTATACATCCAAGGGTGTTGAAAGAACTGAAATATGAGATTTCAGACCTGCTATTAGTAATCTGTAAACTTTCATTAAAATCATCTGTAGTGCCCGAAGATTAGAGGATCACCAATGTAACACCAATTTTTAAAAAGGGTTCCAGGGGTGATCCGGGAAACTACAGACCGGTGAGCCTGATGTCAGTACCGGGAAAAATGGTAGAAACCATCATAAGGAACAAAATTGCTGAACATGTAGATAGTCATGGCTTAATGGGAGACAGCCAACATGGCTTTAGACAAGGAAGATCTTGTCTTACTAATCTGTTATGGTTTTTTGAAGGTATGAATAAACAGGTAGATAAAGGTGAGTTGGTTGATATAGTGTATCTGGACTTTCAGAAAGTCTTGGACAAGGTCCCTCATCAGAGATTTTGGCAAAACTAAAAAGTCATGGGATAGGAAGCAGTGTAGTATTGTGGATCAGGAACTGGTTAAAAGATAGAAAGCAGAGGGTAGGGCTAAATGGCCAATTTTTCCAATGGAAAAAGGTAAATAGTGGAGTACCCCAGGGATCTGTGCTGGGTCCGCTGCTTTTTGACATATTCATAAATGACCTGGAAAAGGGAATAACTAGTGAGGTTATCAAATTTGCAGATGACACAAAACTATTTAAAGTTGTTAAAACCCAAGAGGATTGTGGAAAATTTCAAGAGGATCTTGATAAATTAGAAGACTGGGCATCCAAATGGCAGATGAAATTTAATGTGGACATGTGCAAAGTTATGCACGTAGGAAAGAACAACCCAAACTATGGTTACACGATGCAAGGTTCCACATTGGAAACCACCACCCAGGAAAAAGATTTAGGCGCCATTGTGGATAACATGTTAAAACCCTCTGCCCAGTGTGCAGTGGCGGCCAAGAGAGCAAATAGAATGCTAGGTATCATAAGGAAAGGAATGGAAAATAAATCAAAGGATATTATAATGCCTCTGTATCGTTCCATGGTGCCACTGCACCTTCAATATTATGTGCAATTCTGGTTGCCGTATCTTAAAAAGGATATACAGAGAAGAGCCACCAAAATGGTAAAGAGGATGGAAGGATGCCCCTATGAAGAAAGGCTAAAAAGGTTAGGGCTCTTCAACCTGGAAAAGAGACAGCTGAGGGGAGATATGATAGAGGTCTATATATTAATGAATGGAGTAGAATGGGTAAACATAGATCGATTGTTTATGTTATCAGAATATAGAAAGACTAGGGGACATGCAATGAAGCTACAGTGTAAACTATGTAAGACAAATAAGAGAAAATATTTTTTCACTCAACGTGTAATCAAACTCTGGAATTTGTTACCGGAGGAAGTAGTACAGGCTGTTAGTGTAGCTGAGTTTAAAAAAGGTTTGGACAAGTTCCTGGAGGAAAGGTCCATAACCCATTATTTAAAAAGGACCCAGGATATCAATGCTTGACCCAATACAAGCATTGTGGAACCTGTGTCTTTTGGGGAAACTGCTAGGTACATATGACCGAGATTGGCCACTGTTGGAAACAGGATACTGGGCTTGATGGACCTTGGTCTGACCCAGTATGGCATATCTTATGTTCTTATGTTGTTATGCTCATCTCATGTCCCCTAGTCTTTCTACATTTTGATGGCATAAAAAATCAATTTACATTTACCTGTTTCAGTCATTAATTTATAAACTTCTATCATATTTCCCCTCAGCCGTCTCTTCCGCAGGCTGAAGAGCCTCTCTTTTTAGCCTCTCCTCCTAGGGGTATCCTGCCATCTGCATTACCACCTGTGATGTCCGTCATGATCCCATAATGACAATGGCGGCACACAGACATGCTGCGGAAAGGAGATGTGCCATATTGGGCGGTCCAAGGATCCTGGCACTTCAAGCAGAGATCTCAGCTGGCCGCCTGCTGCTGCTGAAACCAGCTGTGGGGGGAGAGGTTGATAGTGCCAGCAGATGTTGCCCTCCAGATAGCTGCAACATGCAGGTGCCCAGGGGACTACCACAGCAGTGGCTATCATCCTCTCCCCCGAGACATATCATTGCAGGCAGTGATGAGGTCCCAGCAGAGGCAAATGGTTGGGGGGGGGGGGCTGTATGGCCGACCATTTATGCCTCTGCCCCCCCCCCATCTGGACCTTGCACTCTAGACACCCGCCAAGCCACATGTTGGATGGGCTGGGACTGCGCACCACCAACACTGACAGCATATGGCATGTCAGCATGGCATGGTGGTGTTGGCAGAGGGGGCAGTGGCACCAGCCTGCAGCAAACCAAAGCAATGTCCTGGTCCTGTGTGGCATGCACATTGCAACATGTGCCAAGGTATGTCTGATGGGTAGCATGTCAGCCCCAGGGACTGTTGCAGCCATGTGGCAGCGCTGTGGCTCAATGCACACAGTTGGTGTGTATATGAGCAAAGGGTCACAGGTTCAAGTTCTGGCTGTGGATCATGCATTGCATGTTCCTGTGGCTAAACTTTAGCCACCCCCAATAAATCAGTCATCAAGGGCACAAACACCCATCAGCCATACAGACAGGCTTCACTATCCACAGCTGGAGAGTCAGGCTGATAGCACCTGCAAATTGAGCGGGCATTAACATCAGTGTGCTACTAGCTCATGCACAGTGAACACATGTTAACAATCCTT
Source organism: Ichthyophis bannanicus (assembly GCA_033557465.1). Lineage (NCBI taxonomy): Eukaryota > Metazoa > Chordata > Amphibia > Gymnophiona > Ichthyophiidae > Ichthyophis > Ichthyophis bannanicus. Next base: position 1,785,822,801 of record CM066032.1, read on the forward strand.
GAGCTGATATAGAGATCAAAGTGGCAGGCGGGAATGCCAACCATCCCCATTTTTGCACAGTGTAGTGATATGAATATGTGTGTGTGAGTGTGTGTGTATGTCTCTCCATTGTTTTGTGGCTTTCTGTACCTCACTGAACCTCGCATTGCCTAAGTTGTTCCCAGTGTTAATCTGCAAATGTGCATGATAAGGGGCATAGTATTGTGTATATGGCCTGTAACAGAATGGATTGGACAGGATGTGTTTGCATCAGAGGCAGGGTCAGTGGTTGAAACGTCATAATACCCATCTGCCACATGCATGGACTTGGTGGTCACAGCATGTCATGCTGGAAGGGCACTCTCACTCTGACTGAGCAGTGACCATGGCATGGCTATGTATTCACATAGCACTATATGATGTCTGGCTCCAGTGATGTGGGTACACTTCCTGCCCTGGGTGCCTGATCACTGAAGCAAATGCTGGGTATTTATGCTGTTTATCCCAAGCTTGGGTGCACATGGCCTCTCTGTGCACATGCAATGTGTGCTATCCAGCGGGCTGTCTGCAGTTGATATGTGCATGGCTGGAAAACCCAGTGGTGGGCAGCAGGTGCAGTCTGACTGTGCTTGTTGTGGGTGATTGTTAGTCCTATGTGGTTGGGACAGGTGGTGTTCCAGGCTTACTTCCTCTGGTAATGGTAAGACCAGCAGGGCTCTAGTAACAACCTCAGGCAAGCCTAGATGCCCCCACAGTAGTTTGCATCAGCAGTTTAACACTGGATATTGACATGCACTGTTCTAGGAAGGTCCCTGTCCAACAAGAGTAGGACATAGGGCCAGATATGACTGGTGCATGCAGTATGATACAATTGTCCAGAAAACAAGGTGACTAGCATAACACATTGGCAATGATGGGAATCTGTAGCACAGGCAGCAGAGACCGTTTTCTAGCACTGCAAGTTCTGGGGACCAGGTGGTGGGCATCCATCCTCACCCTCCGAGTTTCCGCTGAAACTGCAGTAGCACAGTTTGTAGCTGTTATGTGATTGAAGCACACACTGTCAGTGTGTCTTACTGAGCTGATGTGATGGATCAGTCCATTCTCCATTTAGGTGATCAGCTGCAGACTGCTGTTCTGCGTATGCAATGCATCTTGGGTACTGGAGGGGTTAACCTATGCCAGCACACAGTTTAGGCTGGGACCTGCAGTCAGTCTGACTCCATTAGAGAGGCATGGAGGAGTAACATACTGGTTAGTACAATGCACCCCCTCCCCCCATAAGCAGGAGACAAGTGTTTGATTCCCATTTGTTCATTTTGCACTTTATTTCCCCACCTGTAAGAACATAAGAACATAAGACATGCCATACTGGGTCAGACCGAGGTCCATCAAGCCCAGTATCCTGTTTCCAACAGTGGCCAGTCTAGGTCATACGTACCTAGCAATATCCCCAAAAGACACTGGTTCCACAATGCTTGTACTGGGTCAAGCATTGATATCCTGGGTCCCTTTTTAATAGTGGTTTATGGACCTTTCCTCCAGGAACTTGTCCAAACCTTTTTTAAACCCAGCTATACTAACAGCCCTTACTACATCCTCCGGTAACAGATTCCAGAGTTTGATTACACATTGAGTGAAAAAATATTTTCTCTTATTTGTCTTAAATAGTTTACCCTGTAGCTTCATTACATGTCCCCTAGTCTTTCTATATTCTGATAGCGTAAACAATTGATCCACGTTTATCCATTCCACTCCATTCATTAATTTATAGACCTCTATCATATCTCCCCTCAGCCGTCTCTTTTCCAGGTTAAAGAGCCCTAACCTTTTTAGCCTCTCTTCATAGGAGTAGCCTTCCATCCCCTTCACCAATTTGGTGGCTCTTCTCTGTACTTTTTCTAATAATGCTGTTTTTAGTTTGCTTCTCTCTGATCAGAGAGGAGCAGTGCTTTTTACAGTGCTCTGCTAGAAAAGTGGATTTTGCCTCCTGAGACACCTTGCTGTGAGTTCTAGCTGTTTATTTAACTATTTATTGTTTGTCTAACTGTTTTATTTAATTATTTATTGTTTGTCTTAGTGGTGTGCTAGTTCAGCTTTCTCATCTGTAATTTACCTTGCCTCTCTCAACTAACTGGGCTTTGTGTGGTAGCCAGGTTAACTGTTCATTTTAAATTAAATCTCTCTCCCCAGACCCTGCTGTGTGTTTAAACTTTTTTCCTGCCCTAGCCTGCTTGAGAAAATCCTCCCCTCCCCCCCCCTTGCTGAGGTATTGTGTAACCTTCTTCCTGTTTCCTCCACGTGTGCATAGTCTGTTTTTAGTTTGCTTCTCTCTGATCAGAGAGGAGCAGTGCTTTTTACAGTGCTCTGCTAGAAAAGTGGATTTTGCCTCCTGAGACACCTTGCTGTGAGTTCTAGCTGTTTATTTAACTATTTATTGTTTGTCTAACTGTTTTATTTAATTATTTATTGTTTGTCTTAGTGGTGTGCTAGTTCAGCTTTCTCAGCTGTAATTTACCTTGCCTCTCTCAACTAACTGGGCTTTGTGTGGTAGCCAGGTTAACTGTTCATTTTAAATTAAATCTCTCTCCCCAGACCCTGCTGTGTGTTTAAACTTTTTTCCTGCCCTAGCCTGCTTGAGTGAATCCTCCCCTCCCCCCCCTTGCTGAGGTATTGTGTAGCCTTCTTCCTGTTTCCTCCACGTGTGCATAGTCTGTTTTTAGTTTGCTTCTCTCTGATCAGAGAGGAGCAGTGCTTTTTACAGTGCTCTGCTAGAAAAGTGGATTTTGCCTCCTGAGACACCTTGCTGTGAGTTCTAGCTGTTTATTTAACTATTTATTGTTTGTCTAACTGTTTTATTTAATTATTTATTGTTTGTCTTAGTGGTGTGCTAGTTCATCTTTCTCAGCTGTAATTTACCTTGCCTCTCTCAACTAACTGGGCTTTGTGTGGTACCCCCCTGCTGAGGGTTCAGGACAGGGTACCTTGTAACTGCCCTCTTTAATAGGACTTATCTCCCTCCCTCCCTCCCCAGCACCCACCCACCCCTGGGGTAATTGTAGTTTTATAGGTACTTGCACATCTTAGAGGAAAGGGGCTGCTCTCAGGTGCAGCTCATTATCCAAATCAGTCATACACGAAGGACCTGAGATTAATTAAGCTTCAGGTACACAAGGTGTATTAGAGGTATTAGATACACTTTTATTGGTATAAGCATCTACACCAATCCTTATTATATACAGAATTTAAAAGATCTAAACACAAGCTTTAAACTAAGATGCAGACAGAAGTCCAGCAACAAGATGGGGGTTCTCCGGTCTTTTGCATTGAGTGTCACATGTATGATTTTCTCCCAGTTGGTGAGAGGTCTTACGTATGCACTAAGTGCAAAGAACTCTTTGCTCTCAGGGAACAAGTCCGTTCTCTAGAGGCTAGAGTAGCAGACCTGGAAGACATAAGAAAGACAGAGAAGTACATGGACGTGACCTACAGGGATATAGTCCTGAAGTCCCACCTCCAGTCTGGCAGCATCCCTGTTGCCATGGAGGAGAGAGGTCACGTGACAGGAGAGCATCACCCTGGTGTGGCAGGAAGTGATCCTGTAACTAGGACCTGTCCTCCAGGTGATGTAAAACCCTCTCGCACCGAGGGCGTTTCTCCAGGGCCATGTGCCCATGAGGGGAGGGTCAGGACAGCTGTTATAGTTGGTGATTCAATCATCAGGAATGTAGATAGCTGGGTGGCTGGTGGACGTGAGGATCGCCTGGTAACATACCTGCCTGGTGCAAAGGTAGCAGACCTCACGCACCGCCTAGATAGGATCGTAGATAGTGCTGGGGAGGAGTCTGCTGTCTTGGTACATGTTGGTACCAATGACATAGGAAAATGTGGTAGGGAAGTTCTGGAGGCTAAATTTAAGCTTTTAGGTAGGAAGTTGAAATCCAGAACTTCCAGGATAGCATTCTCTGAAATGCTTCCTGTTCCACGTGCAGGACCCAAAAGACAGGCAGAGCTCCGGAGTCTCAATGCGTGGATGAGACAATGGTGCAAGGATGAGGGTTTTGGATTTGTTAGGAACTGGGGAACATTCTGGGGAAAGGGAGGGCTCTTCCGAAGGGATGGGCTTCACCTTAATCAGGATGGGACCAGACTGCTGGCATTAACCTTTAAAAAAGAGATAGAGAAGCTTTTAAACTAGAAAATAGGGGAAAGCCGACAGTCACCCAGGAGCTCATGGTTCGTACAAAAGTATCCTTGAAGGATACTACCAAAAGCAGTGAGGTTCCAAAAGGGAGTATAGTAGCCCAAATGCCCTTGAGTAAGGAGCAGACAGAGCATAAAGATTCCGAATTACCCCTGCCTACCAATAGCCAGATTAATATGAATAAAATACAGTCTCTAAAATGCTTGTATGCCAATGCTAGAAGTCTAAACAATAAGATGGGAGAGTTAGAATATATAGCACTAAATGAGAGGTTAGATATGATTGCACTCTCAGAGACATGGTGGAAGGAGGATAACCAGTGGGACACTGTGATACCTGGATACAAACTATATCGTAATGATAGAGCTGATCAAATTGGTGGAGGGGTTGCGCTCTATGTTAGAGAGGGCATTGAGTCAGAAAGGATTAAAGTTTTGCAGGGAACAAAATTTGCTGTAGAATCTCTATGGATTGAAATTCCATTTATGAAGGGGAAGGTGATGGCAGTGGGAGTATACTATCGACCGCCTGGCCAGAATGAACAAATAGATGATGAAATGCTCAAAGAAATCAAGGAAGCTAACAAAAGTCACAACAGAGTGGTAATAATGGGTGATTTCCCATACCCCGGTATCGACTGGGTCAGTGTCACGGCAGGACAAGCTAAAGAGATAAAGTTTCTAGATGGAATAAATGACTGCTTCTTGGAGCAGCTGGTTCATGAACCGACCAGAGGAGAAGCCATACTGAACCTAATCCTTAGTGGAACGCCAGATCTGGTGCAAGAAATAAGGGTGTTGGGACCACTTGGCAATAGTGATCATAGTATGATCATGTTTGATTTAATTAGTGGAGGACAGATAGTAAAGGAATCCACAGTACTACCTTTTAACTTTCAAAAGGGAGACTATGATAGAATGAGGAATATAGTTAGGAAAAAACTAAAAGGAGCGGTTCCAAAGGTTAAAGACTTACAGCAAGCTTGGGTGTTATTTAAAAATATTATCCTCGAAGCCCAGACCAGCTGTATTCCACACATTAAGAAGAGTGGAAGAAAGTCCAAAAAACTGCCAGCATGGTTTAAAGGTGAGGTCAGAGAGGTTGTTGCTGCCAAAAAAGCAACCTTCAGGAAATGGAAAAAAGAGCCAAATGATGAAAACTGGAAACAGCACAAGCACTGGTAAGTTAAATGCAAAACATTGATAAGGCAGGCAAAGCGGGAATTTGAGAAGAAACTTCCTACGGAAGCAAAAACACGAAATAAAGACTTTTTCAAGTACATTCGTAGCAAAAGGCCTGTGAGAGAGTCAATAGGACCATTAGATGATAGCGGGGTAAAAGGGGCAGTAAGAGGAGACAAGGCTATAGCGGAGAGACTGAATGAATTCTTTGCTTCGGTCTTTACTGAGGAAGATGTAGGGATGTTACCCAAGACTGAAGTGGTATTTAAAGGTGATACTGCAGAGGAATTGAGAGAAATATCACTACACCGGGAAGACATATTACAACTACTTGATAAACTGAATAGTAGCAAATCACCTGGACCGGATGGTATACATTCCAGAGTGTTGAAAGAACTGAAATATGAGATTGCAGACCTGCTATTGGTAATCTGTGAACTTTCATTAAAATCATCTGTAATACCTGAAGATTGGAGGGTCGCCAACGTAACACCAATTTTTAAAAAGGGTTCCAGGGGTGACCCAGGAAATTACAGACCGGTGAGCCTGACGTCAGTACCAGGGAAAATGGTAGAAACCATCATAAAGAACAAAATTACACAGCATGTAGATAGTCATGGCCTAATGGGAGACAGCCAACATGGCTTTAGACAAGGAAGATCTTGTCTTACTAATCTGATATGTTTTTTTGAAGGTGTGCATAAACAGGTAGACAAAGGTGAGTCGGTTGATATAGTGTATCTGGACTTCCAGAAAGCTTTTGACAAGGTCCCCCATCAGAGACTTTTGGCGAAGCTAAAAAGTCATGGGATAGGAGGCAGTGTACTATTGTGGATCGGGAACTGGTTAAAAGATAGAAAGCAGAGGGTAGGGCTAAATGGCCAATATTCCCAATGGAAAAAAGTGAATAGTGGAGTACCCCAGGGATCTGTACTGGGTCCGCTACTTTTTGACATATTCATAAATGACCTGGAAAAGGAAATAACTAGTGAGGTTATCAAATTTGCAGATGACACAAAACTGTTTAAAGTTGTTAAAAGCCAAGAGGATTGTGGAAAACTGCAGGAGGATCTGGATAAATTGGAAGACTGGGCATCCAAATGGCAGATGAAATTTAATGTGGACAAATGCAAAGTTATGCACCTAGGAAAGAACAACCCACACTATAGTTACACGATGCAAGGCTCCACATTAGAAACCTGTAGCAGTCCTGGCTCCGCTGTGACTTGCAGACACTCATCCTTCTACTTTTCTATGCATTCTGGACACACTTTGGGTCAGCAAACATTCTATTCCCCATCATGGCCTTCTGAGAGCAATATGTTACTGTCACATTTTATGTCTGCCACAACCTTCATGGACTGATAACACCTCCTTATGGCCTTGAGCTGATCACTTAACACATCAATAGCTCAGCTGACTGCAGGTCTGTACAATCCCTGTTTATGGCACATGATATACCACCCTTTACCCTATGTATTAGAGCAGTTTACAAACTTATGCCAACAGGGTTAAGTGGCTTGCCCAAGGCCACAAGGAGCAGCCCATGGGATTAGAGACTCAAGTCCCTCCAGCCTGAGATTGCTTGTCCCTATGTGGGAATTGAACCTCTGGCCCCCCCAGTCTGAGATAACCTGTCTCAGCCATTGAGCTACATCAGGGTACATCTTATCATCAACTGGTAATGTCTGATGATAAACAGGGACTGTATGGACCTGCAGTCAGCTGAGCCATTGGTGGGTTAAGTGATCAGCTCTAGGTCACAAGGAGGAGTTGTCAGTCCGTGAAGGTTGTGGCAGGCATAAAATGTGACAGAAGCACATTCCAAAATGTCACATAAGGAGTGGTAGTGGGCCTCAAATCCTGGTATCCTGTCCCCCAAAGCCATTGCCATGACCATCATGCCGTGTCTCGAAGCAGAGGCCTGACATCTGCAGGGTGGTCTGACCCCCTGCAGCAGAGTCAATAAAGCCATGCTCTCAGAAGGTCATGTTGGGGAATAACATCACCTCATTGACTTTCCTTGGTTCTCCTTCATCCAGCGTTAGGGTTACAGCAATTTTCAGACATTAAGATGCATGCTTGTCACCTTAATGCCCAATATCCTGTTAACACACGTTAAATGGCCCATAGCAGCTTTTATGCTGGAACGCCTCCTATCTGCCCAACACCCTTTACACATGTAACACCCCTTATCGCTGCCGTTAATGCCTGTTACCTTAACAACCTTTAGTAAACATAAATCCATTGATTTTCCTTGGTGCTCCTTTATCCAGTGCTAAGATTACAGGCATTTTCAGACATTAAGGTTCATGCTTGACACCTTAACGCCGAATGTCCTGTTAACGCATGTTAAATGGCCCATAGCGTCCTTTACTCTGGAATGCCTCCTGCCTGCCCAGCACCCTTTATGCATGTAGCACCCCTTATCGCTGCCATTAATGCTTGTTACTTTAACGCCCTTTTGTAAACATACTCCTTGGTCTGATTTAATCAGTCTGACCTTCTCACTGGGCATGTTCCTCCTTATACGGCTTCAGTTCAGAGTCAATCCAAGCATATTAGGCTTGACTGAACAACACTCAGTTTGGCTGCCACTCAGATGAGCTTTAACAATATTCCAGTTCCCTCTAGAGGGACTCTCATCCATCCAATTTGTACTTTCAACCAGTGGCATAATAACGCTGGCGACTCTGCTTAGATACTAGTATCTCACTCACTCCTCACTCTAAATTAGAAAAATCAGTTTTTCATGTACTTTTGGCTCAAGTTCAGGCCTTAGTTTCTCAGTCACTCAAAAACTCTCTTTGTTATCCTGAGGGTTCTCTCTATCTGTGAGCAACTAAATTTGGTCTCCTCATGCTATTTTCAATGGCTTCAAATCCAACATTGTATTGCTAGCTCGAAGGTGGAACTCCAAAGTCTCTCTCAATCTTGGATCTCCATAGTATTGTTGAGGAAGAGGCCAACAAGCGCAGAGCAATATCTAGGTTCTATGCCTATATCAGGGATTATCTCCCATCTAAAAGCACAGGGCTGCGGAAAGTATGGGAAGGGGAGGCTGGGTCCTCCATACAACAACAATCCTGATTCATTTTTTGGGGCCCTCTGATCTGTGTATCAAAATCTGCTGCTCTCACTCAATCCATGTTCTTTTTTTTGCCCATCCAGCACATATCACCCCAGTCAAATTAGCTAAGTGGGACAGGAGTATGAGCAATCAGTGTTGGTCCTGTTTGAATGAAGTAGGCACCTTAGCCCACTTGTTCTTGATGTGCTCTACCATTCAGGTTTTCTGGGTCCCAATTTGGACTAAGATACAACAAATGCTAAACTTTTCATCCCCTCTGTCATGGTGTATAATCATCTTGAGGTCTCTAGCAGGGATACCTGCTTTGGCAAAGGAAAACTTCTTCCTATTAAATTTCATGGTAATAATAGCCATAAAACCTTTACTCACCAACTGGAATAATCCCTCTAAATTAGACTAGCATGTATGGTGGAATCAAGTATGTTTATTCTCCAAATACAAAAAAGCTCATGACAGGGTTTCTAGCTTTAGGGATAGAAGCATTAATTTAACCAAATGGTCTGCTCTTGATGTATTTGCTGCTCACGCTGCATATTGATAGGTATTTATCTCTCTCTAAGGGGTATATTTACGAAACTGCGGTAACGGTACATAACGTGCGTTATGTAATGTTAACGATCGTAAGCGCATCATAACGCATGTTATGATGCGCTTATGATCGTTAAAGTTACATAACGCGCGTTAACCAACATTAACGATCGTAAAGCTCCGCGGCACGGTAAAACACCGCAGAAGGTGGAGAGAGGGCGGAGAGAAGGTGTCAGTGGCGGAGAGTGGGCGGGGAGAGGCTCCCTTCACACTAACGCGCTGATCTGAAGAGCTGAATTCAAACGCGATTGAAAACCTGCCGTTAAATGCACATTACAGGGGAGAGAAACCATTTCAGTGTCAGCAATGTACAGCCCAGGCAGGGAAACCTAAAAAAAGTGAAAGGTGTGATACATGTGCACAGAACAAAAGGGCACATAAACACTGAAAATGACCCCAACAAACTGGAAAAAATCCATAACCAAGCTGGCCAATAGTGGTAGCAATGAGAAACATCAACCCCCCCCCCCCCCCGAGTAAGCTCCATAGAAAAGATATAACTCGTGGAAGGGTCTATACTCTGTCCCCATACAAGGTGAATGAGCCCACAGTGAAATAGCGCTGCTCAGGGTTTTCCCCACCATCGGACAGGGTTCCTATGGCGTACACATGTCCCGCAACATCAGGGCGGGCATGTCGGAACGGCAACTAGACAGATGCCAGAGAAGGGGATACAGAGGGCCGCAGGCGGCACATACTGTGGTGGAGCTGGGCCACAGTGTGGACTAGGGTGATGCCTAGGTGGCCCATACGAATGCTGAAACAGCAGAGCAGCCAGACAGCAACTGCTGAAGGGCCAACATGGGCACGAGTGTATTTCCCACAGTGTCACAGGGGATAGTACCCAGCAGGTACCCCGAAGGGCACGGAACATTGGTATGCGGTGCAGGGGGAAGCGTGGACAGCTATGCAGGCACCCCTACCCCAGAACCCGCACCATAGGCAGCCGCCTACCCGCACACTGGATGGACTGAGACTGCGCTCCACCAGCACCACCAGCAGAGGGGCATGTCAGCATGGTGGCAGAGGGATACTGGTGGTGGAGGGGGTAGTGGCAGCTGCCCAGAGCAGACCGTGGCCTAGCCCTGTGTAGGTGGGTGCCGTGTACTGCAACAGACGGGCACTGTCTGACGAAAAGTCATGGTATCACCAAGGAATGTACTGACTCTGTGACAGCAAGGTGGTGCAGTGCACAAAACCAGTGTAGTCAGAAGCAGAGGGTCACAGGTTCAGGTCCCAGCTGTGGTTCCTGCCAACCCAGTCCCCATATTTTACCCACTACTACAACGTGCTAATACAGACAGCACCTTTATTGCAGATGATGTAAACATGCCCAAGACACCTACATTTTACCCTACAGAGCACAGACACCATAAACATGCACATTACCTAGAGCAGAGTCACCCAAATGCAGTCCTGGAGGGCCAAACACCATTCCGGTTCCATGCTGCCTCTGATAAAGATGCCTGTGCTGCATTTCTATGGGCCACCCCCATGGTATGCAGATGTATCTCATGCATATTCATGAGGGACAGCATGAAAACCCGAACAGTGTTTGGCACCGCAGGACTGGAGTTGGGAACCTCTGCCGTAAAGCAGCAGCCAACAGGGGCAGACACACCCGCACCCACAGGCCCCATTATCCAAAGCCTCCTGGAGAGGCAGGACTTTGGGCTCTGTGTGCATCTCCCAATACTAGCACTTGCATACCTTAGTAATGCCACCCTAAATCGGGGAATATGGTACTCATCTATCAAAAGGTTGCTATGATTACTGGCAGATAGCAATTCCTAGGTTAAGTACAATTTTCTGAGTGAGCTGCATCATAGCAACCTTCCTGATGTCTGTGGAGTGTGCTACATGTCTTGTGTCTGTAAGTGTTTACCAACCTGGGGAGTGACTCCTACAGTATTGCGTACCATAGCCATGCCTGCACTGTGCCCAGGACTGGTGTGGTGGCCTGGGCTGCCCAACACCTCTATAGTTGCACAATGCTGGCATAGGTGTGGGGAGTGTGTGTCTGTCTATCCAGTGTGTGGTGGCTGCCAACACCCTCCGCAGTCCACACTGCTAGCACTGTTGCCAGTATTGGCCTGCCAATGTGCATAATGAGGAGCAAGGTACCGTGGGAATAGCCTGGATAGGGTGGCCTGGCCTGGATGCATCTGCACACGGCATAGGGCAATGGCTCGGACATTGTAGTGCCTGGCCACCACTTGCATGGACAGGGTGGCCATAGCATGTCCTGCTGGGAGGTCACTCTCACCCTGACTAAGCAGTGACCATGGCATGGCTAGGTTCCACCATAGTGCTATATAGTATTTCTCTCATGTGATATTTATGGGTTTCTTTTGGGGCCCAATCACTGACCTATCTGCTTGGTGTGTATGCTGACATCCCCGTTCTGGGTACATGGTCCAGGACCATGCACTATGGACTAGCTGGCAGACTGTCTGCAGCTAGTATGTGTCTTGCTGGAACACACTGCAGGGTGCAGCGGCTGGAGGCTTGCTGCTGGAGATTGTCAGATAATGGTGGGGGGCAGCTGAGCATTTCCAGGCCTGCCGTTTGTCTGCTATTGCGTTATGGATGTGTACAGCTCTGTCTGTTCACCAGCAGGACTGGGGTTGATGGTCCCCTCTACTGCTACCATTGCAGGGGGTTAGACTGTGGATCTATTCGTGGGTGATCCTGTTTCCCACCCTGAGCCCCAGAGGGTGGGTTGTGTGGTGGTACCTGATCTGCCTCTGGGTCCATACACCCCACCACCCTTCACCTTCAGCAGGTAACCATGGCACCAACACAGGATATGCACTATTCTGGGTGCATCATCGCCCATAAGGACTAGACATGACCGAGACATACAGCAGGACACAGATGTATCCTAGGTTTGTCTAACGGAACTACCTATCACACACTGCTGGGGACCTGCAGCATGACATGTTTCAGCCATGAAAGGTGCTGTGGACCTGGTGCTGGGCGCCCCACCTCAACCTCAGGGTGGGCACAGTACCCGCACAATGTGACTGTCTGTGGCTTCTCTGTGGCAGTTCCACACACGGTCTGTTCCTCCTACCAGGCCGAGATGTTGTGGGGGTGCATACCCAATCTTGTGCCTATCTCTCGACTGCTGATTTGCATGTGCAGTGCATCATGGGTACGGGTGGGTTAACCCTATCCTGGTAACCACAGCAGACAGTTTGTGTGGTGACGTGCATTCCTTCTGCAGCCAGCCAGGGCTTTGTTCACAGCCTTATAAGGTGTCCTATAGGGGACATTATAGGGTGCCTTGGCGGACAGTACACTTTATAATGTACCCTATGGAGTGCGTTATGGGGTGCCTTATGCGGCACCTTAGGTTATGCCACCATGAGGCTGTGTTTGCTGGCAGCACTAATTAAAATACATGTCAAATGCCTCAACAATCACTACTTAAATGTAAAGGGTGCTGCCTCAGCCAGCCTTATACATTAGGCCCACTGGGGAATCGAACTCATGACCCCTGTACCATCAGTCAGTGTTGTAACCATTGTGCTACAGCTCTGTTGCTGTGTTTGTATGCCTGTGTGCCTTCTTAAGATTAACGCGCGGTAACGTGCCCTGTGGCGCTCATTCATTTATGGCGCCTGGTAACGCGCGTTATCGGTAACGATGTACCGCCCATGTCCTTATTTGGGGTTTCTGTCTCTACCGTGGCTCCTAACGCGAATCGCACTAATGCAGTTTAGTAAACATACCCTTTAGTCTGCCCTAAGAAATATTAAATTGACAGATTATTAAGTAGACAGTTTATAGATTTAGGTGGTTTGAAAGCACCTGGAAGGGTGTGGTGGATTTCTGGAGATTTGTTTTCTTGTTCAATGTTTCTTATTGATTGTTTTATAATTTTGTAAAACTTTAAATATATTAATTAATAGAAGAAAGATCATCAGACACAATCACGCCTAGGTTCTGCTCTTCTTTTGTGCACAGAAGTACTTCTCTCCTATACAATATCACTTTCTTGGATTGCTGCAGTCCAAATGAATGAGCTTGCATTTTTTAACATTAAATCTCATCTGTCAAATTCTAGACCATTCGTCAAGCTTAGTTAGACCCCTCCTCATGTGGGGGGGCGGAGCCTGATGTCCAGCGGGGTAGACGCTTCGCGCTGAAGCTCCCGAGGGGCCTACTTAGAATCCTGACTAAACATCTGCATAAATTTAATATTTTATACCGAACTTACCGGGGTGCCTTGGGGGGAATGGCGACCCACAAACCAGTGCGCTTGGACTTCGGGTCTCCCTCTTCTTCACATGGAAAACGCTCCAAAACAGAGTTGTCTTCCCCACCTAAGATGGCTCCACCTCGGGTAAGCCCGGAACTGCAACAGGAGATCTTGGAGGAAATACGTGGTGTGAAGGAACTGGTACAGTCCAACGGAGAGGCGCTCCGAGCCATGCGAGAAGACTTCGGTATGCTTCAGGACCGGCTTGAAGGTCTTTCACTATGGCTGGACAACATGGCGGGGGTCCTCGATTCGCACGCGGTGCGTTTGGTAAACCTGGACCAGGCTGAACGTCACATTCAGAATCTTCAAAAAGAGTTAGAGGATTGCAATAATCGTGCTCGTCGCAACAGTGTCAGGCTCATTGGAGTTCCAGAAAGGGCGGAAGCAGGAGATATCAGAGAATTTCTGGTCAAAACTCTCCCTTCCTTGCTGAAGATTACCTTTCGCAGAGATCTGGAAATTGACCGAGCATATCGTGCTCCTATCAACATTGCACTCAATCGGACGACCCCCCGGCCCATTATATTTCGTTTACTAAGGTACCAGCAAGTTGAGCAAATTTTCAAAGCCGCCCGGGTGATGCCACATCTGCAGTTTGACGATCATAAAGTCTCTTCTTTCCCCGACTTGGCAAAGCCCACAGCTGACCGGCGGAAGGGCCTTCTTGCTTTTCGTCCTAGACTTCAACAGTTACAGGCTCGCTTTGGCCTCTTATATCCAGCGAAGCTCAGAGTGACCCTTCATAACCAAACTAGAACCTTCGAAGATCCTGCTCTGCTAGCAACATTTTTGGATTCCAAAGAGGCAGACCTGATGCGCTGAGTCAACAATTCGGATGGTCTCTGCTGGAACCGCCCGCCATTTTGAATGGCCGGCGCGGTGATTATTGCCTGGAATAGAGACTGCCTGGACCTTCCTTTCTTATATATCTACCTCTCTTGGTCTCCTTTTCCTCCATGATGTGCACCTCGGTCGGATTCGGAGCACGCACAGACATACCGGTTATATGTTTCAATTTAGGCCTTCTCTGGGGTTTCACCCCGCAGACATCAGGTCGCCTGTAATTTCTGGGGTTATGCTTCTTCTCTAAGGCACTTCGGTGCTTCTACTGTTATGTAGGGCGCTTCATGATTTTCCTTGGCTTATTTTCTATCATATCGTGTGTACAGTCATTTATAGTTGATATAAGGGACATTGCGCAACTTGGTGCGCCATCATGTTCCTTTCTCAGAATGTTTGACTTTGTTGTATGGCCTTATGTATGCTCTTAGTATTGAACGTAAGAGGCATCAATAGTCCAATCAATAGAATGACCATTCTTAGTTATTTTAATCGTGATCATACTGATTTAGTGTTTCTTCAGGAATTCCATTTCACTTCTGTCGAACCACTGAAACTTGCTGCCAAACCTTATATGGTGGCTGCCTATTCTCCCGCCGTTTCTGAGCGTGGTGAGGTAGCCATCTTAGTTGAGTAACTTTGCCAATCACTGTAATGGATACTAGCTCTGATGGGGAGGGTAGCTGGGCCTGTGTATACTTTAAGGTTAGAGATAGTGCATCTGCGTGTATCGGTATTTATGCTCCGAATGTGGATGACCCTGTTATTGTTACTCAGAGGTGACTTCTACCAAGTATTTGTTCCTTTGATAGATAGTCTGCCGCCTAGAACGAGTGGTCCGCCCAAGAGTCTCCACACCCTGCCAGCCCTGATGACAGATTTTGCGTGAATTGCTATATGGAAGTTGCTTCACCCCTCAGACTTAGAGCTCACCTTTTCTCAGCCCCCCCCATCACTCACATTCTAGATCAGATTTTCCTATCTCCTCAGTACTGCTATCTCATGTAGACAAATACTCCTGATAGGTTAGCCAATTGGAATGCCATCCAGTGCGCTTGATGCGGGACATGCTATGTGGCCTTTGGTCTACTACACTCCTGTTACGTATGATTGTTCCGCATTACAGTATTACTGGAGTCGGGTCTGAGGTTGTCTTCATTCTATTTTATATATTTCGGATCCCCTTTTTGGGAAGTTTGTGGGGCTCCGCTTAGCTGCGGGGATCCCCTCTCTTCCTAAATTGGCTTACTTCTTTCTGTCTTTCTGCTGGGTATTGCTGTCCCCTATTTCCTCAATCACGAAAAATTGGGAAACATATCTGTCTTTATAGTAAATGTGCGCAAATACCCAGTATGTCTGCCTCTTCCGTTCAAACTATTCACTATTGGTCTAGCTAGAAGACGCTCAACGATTATGTTCAAAATTTCGATGCTCTTCGTTGACTGTTTGATTCTGTATTAATCTTTGTCACATGCTTATCCGGTATCATAGATTTTCCTTCTGTTTGTTTGATGTACAATAATTGTTGTATGTAGGCGC